>CM055975.1:27695000-28913000 GCA_029531755.1 Holothuria leucospilota | reverse complement strand
TTATATCCTGCATGATTGTGAGTACATATCCTCGTACCCTCTTATGATTATATCTTGAATACGACTGCATATCCTCGTAGCCTCTTCACATTGACAATGAGTTGTTCTCAAATAAGAAATATTTAACATATAAAGTATCAACTGTTTCTGCCAACACCTGACACCTGACTGTGTATCCCTTTAGCCTTTTCATGGGTAGTTACGTAAATACCAGTACAGCCTATTGAAAGGTAACGTAAGTAAAACAACATTTTCAGTACTAAAGGGTTGACCTCTATAAGATGTCAACACCAACTTAAACTAGTTTCGGGAAACTTCTCACAATTAAGTTTTGATTTTCTTATTAAATTGATTTGCTCACATCTACTATGTACCCGTATACTCTACTGTACACAGCAGCACTATTAAGGTGTTGTTGGTGTGCATTGAATTGGTTGACAAGTGAATTGAAGATTTTTATGGTACAGTATAATATACAACTTTTACTTGTACATCTTACAGTTTCTCCAATGTCACTGAAATATGATGTGAGTTTGGCCTTTAAATTTAATTAATGCCAGTGTGCAGTGATTTCATCTGTTTTGATGAACTGTGTTCTCTGATATTTCATATCAAACTTTTCTGCTTCCAGTGGCATTTCCAAAAAGCACAAGAAGAAGAAAAAGAAGCATCGACTTGACAGAGAACCAGAAGAGAAAAGTCCAAAGCAAATTGATGCAGAGGAACATGGTTTGTACTTTGTTAAGCTGCACAATCATTATCCTGTGCTTATTATTTTAAGGTGACTGTTGCAAATTTTCAGAACTGTCTTTGGTAAAATCTGGTTGTAGCTACTTGGGGTAGCACCAGGTAGCACCAGACAGGAATTTGGATTCCTACACTTTTCTCAACAATCCTGCAAGTTTTAAAATTGTCTGGGTGAATATCCTGCACCTGGTGGGAAAATTGGGTAGGAAAAAGTTGACTTTTTGTGTTGAGGATTGATTTACTTCTCAAAAATTGGTGGGGAGGTACTGTACTTAGCATACCTGTAGTGCTGAATAAAGTATTACACAGAAAAGTGCTGGGTAATTTTTCATGAGTGCTGGGTAAAATGCATGAGTGTTGCTTACCAAGACCCCCTGCCACCTGGTGTTGGCACATCCCGAGTTTATTGTGGTGCACATACTACAGTGTACCACTTCCACAAACTCTGGTTGTGGGGTTTTACAGTCCGCAGCTACTCTGCTGTACTGTACCGTACGTTCCCAGTGTACTGTAACAGGTTGTTTAGATTAATGGTGATGTTGTGCAGTGCTATTGTGTGATTCCCACACTACTTTTTTCAAAATTTGACAAGCTGAAAACATATATACAAGAACTTCCTGCATTGCTCTTTATGTCTGTTCATGCTAGCTTTGCTTATGTTGCCACTTGTGCTACAACTCATAAAAATCCCCCTAAAGAATTTTGTCTTTTTTCATTTCTGTTCACTTTCCTTTAAAATCACAGTTTTGTAAAGCACATTGTTTTACTGTGTGTCACTAAGTGGTTTTGTTTTTTGCATTTCCCAGTTTCTTTGAAAAATCATAATTTTCTTGTTTTGCTGTTAATAAAATTACTGTTTTACTGTTGGTGCTGTTTTATATGTTTTCTAAAAAGTTGTTACTCTACAGTAAAGTTAAAGCAGCAAGATGAACTCCTGATTGTGTGGGGTTTGACTTGTTTATTGTCATTTTGAGGATGTCATGAATTCCATGCTCAACTAACCAAACTCACAATTTCTGTCATTTTTCTCTAGTTTTCGTGTATTGCAGAAAAGATACATCTTAACTTTAGACATGCCTGTGTAGTATTGAGACCTATGGTTATCCAAATTTAGATATCCATAACATGTAATTACTAAAGTAAAAATAAACCTATTGTCAAATTTGCATATCTGTCTCTCATCACATTTATACTTATCAGGAGGTTGGTGGAGTGTAAGGACCTTTGTGGAAATAGAGGGCACCATTGCTATTGAGATGGGCAAGAACACTTATGTACATGCTATGGACAATGGCCTCTTTACTCTCGGGGCACCCCACAAGGAAGGTAATGTAGCATTGGCACCCAAAGTGTCTCGAATATATGATTTATACTGCATTTTGACAGATCTGTGGTTTTTCATTAGATTTATAAATTACTCCTGTGTGATGAATTACCCTTTGGGAAGGCATTTTCATTCAGTCCCTCTGTAGTGATGAGAAGTTGGTGGGGTAGAGGCCTAGGGGAGGGTAATTGGGAAGTATTGGCTTCACACGTGTCATCTTTTTATGATATTGAAAACTAAGACGAAACAGGTTTACAGAAGAACAACTGAAACAAAGTGTTCGGGAAGTTGTGAAACACGCAGTCGAAAAAACGAGTATGCGGCTCGGGGATGGGTAATGTCGATGGAATCGTTTTTTCGACTGTGTATAATGACGATGGAATCTGCAGCAGAACGGACGGCATACTTATTTTATGCAGGACGCATTGGCAGTAGGCCTCCGAACAGTCAATCTAAAGCTTGGATATAAATGATGTCAGAGCTTCTGGGAACAGTGTTCCGGATCTTTTCTCCTTTTTTCAACTGATTATGCCTTGGGGACTGAACCCTAACTCTTTTTTCGAACCCTAATCTTGATTTTGAAACAAAATAAATCCCCCCCCAAAAATATTGGTTTTCAATGCCACCTAAGGCTACTGCCAAAGCGTCCTACAATAAATATATGCGAACAGACGCTGAGTCTAGGGTTACAACCCTGGAAACTCAACCCAAATATGCCAGAGCCACATCAAAAATACCAGAGATCATCATTGAAGGTGGATAAATTTTTTGGAGGGTGGCAACTACTTTTGAGGGCGGTCACTTTCACTCAGAGGGTGGGTCGCCCCTCAAAAAACACCTCTGGAGAACACTGGGATCTAGTATAAAAAGAAGAAAAATATAGCACCATTTTGCATCTAAGCCCTTCGAGACCGCAAAACAAACAAAAAAAAAATCAATAGGTGTCCCCCTCCCCCAAGACGGCGGTCTAGAATGGGGACAATGAGTCGACTTTCCCCACACACCAAAAACCTGGCTACGCCACTGCTTGCTTCAAAGTTAGTGCATGTGAAACTTCCATTAGTAACTTATTAAATCAGAACTTGTATTAATGGGAAAACTTTGGTAACAATAATATCATATAAAATTATAAATGAGTTAGTTAAATCATGCATTATGCTTTTGAACGAAACTGTTGAATGATTTTAAATTTGACAGCATCTTCAAGATGTTTCCTTGACATCATTCTGTACTTGGCTGTCAGAGGAAAGAACCTACAAGCACCTCTCTTGGTATAATATATTAGACACACCCGCCGTCTCTTTCGTTTCCGAAAACCTGTGGAAGACGGAATAGCCAATTCAATATTAAACATGCTTGAGAAAGATAAACTTAACCTACTTGAATGTTAGAACCCAAGAATTCCCATATCTGACGAGTTAAGGGCCCTCTGCACAGGGGTAGCCTTAGGATTTGCCCGGCAGGGAGGGGGAGGCGCAACTTGAAGCCCTGACAACAGCAAATGGTCACAGCTAAGGTCGGTGCAACTAAAAGTTTGGTTCTAAATCTCAGAAAAGTGAAAAAATGCCGTTTCAGTGAAGAAAATATCCAAATGTAGGCGTTTTGTTTGCAAAATATTTGAAAAAAAATGTTCAAACGTTATTGGAGAAATTCGAAAGTTGTAAGGTAACTCAGAAACGCACAAGCCCACCCAAACGGCCTGCAGAGTTGCAAGTCTACCACAAGACGCCTACGTGTGTAAGTCTTGGTTGGCCTGTGTGCTATATAGGCTTATTCTGCATAAAATTAAAGACTTGCATAATTCGGTCGAAAATACTGTATTGTCACAGGATTCATACAGTAAGAGCCGCCATTTCTGAATCAGGATGACGGGGAACGCTATACGCTCTCTAATAATTGAACTGCCTGAACATGATGGTAGCAGTGGTAAAACATTGCCGTTCATTGGCAACGAAGTTATAGGTCACTGTCAGGCTAGATCTATGTAGCAAATCCGTATACCCAGAGAGTATAAAAAAAACTGAAAAATACGGATTCCAACAGGCGTTTTAAAATACAGGAAATATTACTGCAGACACTCTACATAAACATTCGTTTTGGAAGCTGGCAAGTAAGGCTTATTTCACGTTATCCTAACGTGTGTTACGTGGGCTTGCTTATCGGACTGTAACACCGTTCACCACAAAACTAGCTTAGTACTGTGTAGGCTAATGACGTCAGGCGGGAATTCTTTCTAACAACAAATTTAAAAGAAAGAATTTTGCCACTGATACTACGGCACAAACGATCATAATGTTCACAGAAGTACGAAGCTTTAGGTTATTCCAAGTATTTCATTTGAAGTCTCTTCTAATGTTTTAAACAATCTTTTAGAGACTTTATTTTCTTTCTCGCCGAATATTTCATAACCTTAATTGTTAATGACAATTCCCTTTCCGAGAGCCGGTGGATCGGGGCGAAAACAAAAACGACAACAAAAATAATGTGTACTACTAACAAGTCGAACGTTGCGATGCCACACAGACCTACTTGGCAACCAACTTTTTCTTCCCTTGCTGATTGAAAAGCAGCTTCCGCTAGAGGGATTAACTGCTACAATAGCAACAATTGGCCCGGAAAAACCGTTAGAGCGCAACGGTATTTCACTGCGGGGGGATGCACTCTTTGGGACAAAAGATTCCCCGCACTCTCCCGCAAATTCGGCGCGTCAAAGAGAGCGCACGTGCCCGATTTCTTTTGAGCTGTACTGTAAGACTGTTTTCTGAGGTACCTGTATCTCTTAAAAATAGCTAGTGTCTAGTCCTTTTGTCAAAAATTGCATTATTATTAGAGTGGCTCTATTAGGAGAAGTAAATTATGTTTGCTTTAATATTTCCTAATACAGCATTGGAAGGTCCATCACCACCAGAGCAGTTTGTAGTTATTCCAGTGTCTGAGAGGAAGTTTGCTTTAAAATCTGGTTACGGCAAGTACCTTGGCATTGATATTAAGGATCGTCTTATTGGCCGAGCAGATGCCATGGGTCCTAGAGAGCAGTTTGAACCAGTTTTTCAGGATGTGAGTTTTTACACAGTTGTCAGTGTTTTTCTAAATATTTAAAATATTATCCTGTAAAATCGTGTGCTTTAAAGTGATTTCTTCCACAGAATAATCATTCTTTGACAAGTTGTAGACAGTACTGTATATTCCATTTGTTCATTTGTCTATACATATGTTACTGGCTCACGTCTGATTACCTTGCGGAAAGCATAAGGAGTCTGGCAAGTGCTAAAAGCGTGAATGCATTTATGATGCTTTGCTTGTACTGTAAACATACAGTAATATCTCAATAAAGGAACGAGGGATACTTTGTCATGCTTGTTACGTATGTACATATGTATTGAGAGGAACAAGCTACAGGTACTGTAAAAAGTGGAGGTAAAAGGTCATTTAGGTCACCAGAGATCATAAGCTGAAAACTGCTAAACACAACATCTCAAGTAATAGGGAGTAGCATGTAGACATTTCATACTTTGCAGGTGGCTGCTTTATACAGTAACCTTGAGTAGAAGAAACCTCCTTGGTATGGGTAAAGACTGTAATAGGTTAGTGTGAGGTCACCAGAGGTGAAAATGTGGGTACCTTGAAATTTGCATGTAGACACAATATCTCAAGAAGGGAAACTTTGAAGAATCTTCCACATGTGTATAGTGCCCCATATGGAGAACAATGGGCTTGCTAATATTTTGGTGGAGGTCAAACTGTAAACATGATATCTCATAGATAAAACTTTGATGACTCTTCATGGTTCACAAAATTGTAAGTCAATGCCAATGGATCTTGAACATTTTACACCTATGTAGGTGTAAAACACAGTTACTTTACCTAATTTTGCAATGAAACTTTGTCAACTTGAAACCACAAACCACCAGAACTTCTGTTTCATGATTCCTTTTACCCCAAAACAGTACAACCCAAGTTTTCTCATTCTGCCCAGTGATTGGCGGCAGTTTATTTTTACCATATTGCAACAGGTTGAACAATATTCACTCTTCATTTCTGGCAATAGAATCATTAAATAGGTCCAAATATAGAGCTCCTTCATTGCCAATATTGTGCCACGTATCTTGATTTCATTTCTTGAGATGAATTTGCTTTCAAGATTTTCAGTTTGACATAAGTTTGACCTTATCTGACACCAAATAACTTTTGACCTCCACCAAATCAATAGGGTTCTTCTTCAGCACCTACCTGCCAAATTTGATACCCATGAAAACTTCCCTTCCTTGAAATGTCATGTTTACAAGGTATTACATTTTAGAATCTGGTGACTACTGAAAGTGATCCACCAAAAACTTAAGGGTTCTTGTACTTAAATGTGGAGTATCTATATATGCTAAGCATGAGATCCATCAAAGTTGGCATTGTTGAAATACCCTGTTCCAGGGGTTTTCGCAGTTTTACCTCTGGTGACCTCTTATGACCTTTGACCTCCCTTAGAAACTGTAGGCTTCTTGAACTTAATCTTGGGCCTCTTCTGTGCATGCTATGTACTGTATGAGATCCCACAAAGTTGCACTTCGTGAGATATTTGTTTATGAGGTTTTCTTGGTTTGACCTCATTTTATCTCAAACGAACTTGGACTGCCGCAAAAACAGTAGGCTTCTTGAACACAAAGTGGAACATCTACATGCTAAGTACAGGGTCCCTCAACGTTATCCTTTTTGATATCATCTTTAAGGGGTTTTCCAATTTGATGTATAGTAACCTCAAATGACATTGAACCTCCACTATAAACACAGGAGAGTTTTGTGCTCAGTATAGGCTATCCACATGCTACATACTGTAAGTATGAGACCCCATCAGGTTATCGCTCTTGAGATATTGTGTATACAAGCATTTTCCAAACTTTGTACAGTTTCACCCCATGTGACTTCAGTTAATAATGGTTTGACCTTTACCAAAAGCAGTAGGGTTCTTCCACTGACTTTTATGCACACATCCATACCCATACATACAGTTAACAGGTATATCCACACATGCTTACACACATCAGAGTAATTCCAAAGATTCCTTGTGCCGGCTGCAAGGAATCAAAGAAGTTTTCCCTTGTGACAACCGCCGGCAAGGATTCACTATACCCTTTTGGTCTACAATGCCCTTTCCAGGAAAAAATGTGGAACAGTATAATGGCACGAACTAGATTTGTTGAATTTGATTAGCAGGGTTCTGCGGTGAACTAGAATTCATTCCTAGAGACATCATTGAAACTGCCGTGTAGTTTTGCTCTTGGTCTTTTGCATGTAGCTGATGCCAGGGGGAAATATGTGGAATGAAATTGTGGTAATTCAAATACCTCAGACCTTCTTGGTTCATTGCACAACAAAGGATTTCAGCTGTAAGTACTCCTTTATGGAAAGGATAAACAGAATCAAGATTTGTGTGGGGAAGTTCCAAAAACTTAAAACCACATACTTAATAGTCTGTGTACGATTGGTTGCATATAGCTCATGCACTGAATATTTTGTGAAGTTCGATATATACTGTAATCTTTGTGATGAAGAAGTTTATGAGCAGGCATAGACATTGCATAAAGGTCAAGTGGGCATGGCAACCAAAAAGTGCATTGTTTAAACTACAGCAAATACTGCCATTATAGCCATCTGAGTTGGTTGAAGTTTCAGCATGGGTTTATATGTGGTTAACAGCATATTTTTATATTGGCAAGATATGCCATAAATCTGACACTTGAATGTATGCCATATGCTTGTCTTTGTCATACACTATATTGAAAAGAAAACTTTGTAACCATAATGTAGAAGCTGTTAAACACTGGTAATAGTGAAGGATTTCATACTTGACATGTGGATGTACCATTGTGAGTTCAAGAAATCTTTTCAATACTTCTATTTGAGTGGGACTTTATGCTTTTACATATTATCAGAGATTTATGTCTTAAGTATAGATATCCAGAAAATGATGAATCCATAACATGTCATGGATCATCACAGGGCTTGACATAAGCTTCAAAAAGGGCACGGCAAAAATGCCATCGGTAGGTCTTAAAAGTGAAGGGCACCACGGCAGATATGAAGGGCATGACGGCAAAAATGAATATGAGGGAGGGGCACAACGGCATTTTGTCAAGTATGCATTATCGAGGGTGGTACATCTTTTGTGGACTAGTAAAGGGTGTACCAAGACTATTGCATTATGTGAGTTTGCCTCAAAGTATGTATGTGACTAGGCAATGCCTTTTTTTTTGCAAATTGTATGTTCATATCACAAACTTTTTAAATCCCAAACTCAGGTTGGTGTTTTATTAGGATTTTGATTTGTGCCCAAAACACTGAAACAAGTTCATGAGCTCATTTCACATCAAAGGATGTTCAGGTTATTACTTTGTATAGTGTGTTGACCGTCAAATGCGCACTTAAGAACCCTACCATTGCAAGCATTTTGTATGATATGTTATGCTAGATGTGCACTCCATGGGCCTATGCAGTCGACGGTCACCCCATCATACTGAAAGGGCATTCAAGGGGTCTTGGCAGGGCATAGTCATCAAGGCTTACGCCAGAGAGCAGTCCAGGAGTCATTTGGACTCCCAAAATTTTGGATTGCCCCATATGTATAATACATTTTAATACACAAACTTCACTAGAATTTACTGTTTGGACTCCCTGATCTCACTATGCTGGCTAAAGCCCTGATAGTCATCATGTATAAGTTGCACTCTCAATGATTTAAAAAAGTGCAACTTGGTCCCAGGAAAATGACATCCAGTTCTGCCAAAATGTAGAAGGACAGGAGCCAGACCATTGAGTGGACTGGTGCCTGGTCCTAACCTGCTTAAATGGCTTTGTCATGATCACTGTGAGCTTATACAGCTGTAGTCCAAACTTGTTGCTGAAATTTTATTTCCTAGTGGAAAAGTGAATTCCAAACCAGGGGAGCCCTGAAGTTTATGTCTTGGCTACTGTAGTACCCTGGTTTTCCAAATTAAATTGAGAGGTATAACTACACACAAAATGGTCAAAGTTTTAGTTCTTGCATTGGACAAAATTCTGAATTACAAATGTGAAAAGTAACTAGAAAAGGAACATTTATACATAATTTACAGTAGATAGAGTTGTAGCTGGGTTGGCCTGTCCTACCGGGAGTGCTTAGCATTTGTGCAGTTTGACAAGCACATGATGCAAATTGATACATTGTCAGTTTGTAGTAGAGATATTTAATAACGCACAAGATGAATATTCAGCTAAGTGTTTGTAGTGCACGTAGGTTTTATCTTTCCCCTCAAACCAACTCAAAAATTGGGTTGAATATTGTTTTCTTGTTGTAGGGGAAAACAGCACTCATGGGCTGCAACAATTGTTTTCTGTCTTGTAACAAGAATGAAGATATTGTAGCAACCAGCAAAACTGCTGGGAGTGAGGAGTTCATCACAGTAAGTACATATCTCACTCAGAGTTACAAACCATTGTGCCAGTGCTTTAGAAGTAGTCAATAATGAATTGGAAACATTAAATGAACCCCTAACCAGGTTCTTGCCCATTGGAACCCTTTTGGGGGCCAAGCCCTGCAGGCCCTCATGACAACGTATTCATACACAGTCTTAGATATACCTGCTCTGACTAGCGTGAGAGCTGGTGTAAACTTTATTTTTTTAATATCTTGGGTCCAAATAGCAAACAGGGAGTTAGGGTCCCTCAATGAAACAAAACTGTATATGTTTATTCACCTCTATTGGCCAAAATGAAAGGACAGCTGTGTACGAGATTTTTTAATCAAATGCATTCACTGGCCTATTCCCAGTCAATTGTTGACATATCTCAAATAGGATCCTGGTTATTAGAAAATGCCAAGAATAATCAAGGTATCAGCTTCCTTACTGAAAATGACGAATCCCCTTAATTTTTAACTCATTCTGTGCATGTCCTCGTGAGGCAGGTATTGAATAACTCATTCAGTGACAAGGATGTATGATGCTTTTCCAAACTTTGACTCCAAAACAGTACCTCAAAATAGCTACTCAGTCCCTAGAGAAAAACATGAGGTCTCATTTTCACTGTAATTTGCAACGTTAGGCCACAAGCCCATTGGCAGCAGTGTGTTGAGCTTGAAGGATTTGTGTGTACTGTCCACTCTTTCCGTGGGAAAGATCGAATGTCTCTTATTTGCGCATAAAACTTGTATGATTATCACTGTCACTACAATTTAAGGGAAGCATTGTTTTTGCATTGCATAAACATGGCACAAGCATGAAAGAGTTTGTATAATTATTATCAAACCATTCAGTCCCACCAGTTAGCTCTGGCAATACTGGTGTTTTTTTCCCAAATAAATAATATATTTCATGAGTTATGAATGTTACATTATTTGAAATGTCAAAAAAATGGGTTTAATTATCTGGGTTTAATTATCTACTGCAGTTTAACTTCAAAGCAGTGAATTTCTTTTTTCTGTGAGAACCTTATGTCTTGAAACTAAAGTTACCCGGTTACCTAATTACTTTCAACTAAAGGAAGGGTTTAAGCAAAAAATAGTGAACTCAAATTGGACATGCACAGTAGTACTGGGGATATCAGCAAATGAAGCTTCTACATTTGTGACCAAAATTGAGCTTGGGGCAAGCAGGGTTTATATCTCTTCCTCACATTGATGAGAAATACTTTGTTTCCTTTGATTTTTCAGCCTGTTGTGTTGGTCTTGAATTTAATTGGAATGGGAGCTTTCTGTTGGAAATTTGAAGGTTGTAAAATTTCCATGCCTCTGATGCATTCACATTCTGATAACATGGGATTATGGAGGAGAAAATTGATTGTAAAGCTTAAAGAAAAACAGACGAGTGCTCATTAATGTGAAGCTATGACATTATATGTGCTTGCTTCTAGTTCACTTTGTGTTAAAAATGTGACAACTTAATCTACTAATACAGTATCTTGAGAACGGCACATCAGATTCCAATGCAAATGTTACCAGAATGCTTAGAATCAATACCTCTCTAACATATCAGAGCTTGATTTGAACTGAGACCCTTCTTTTAACTCCATTCTTTACCCTGAAATTGTGCTGTTAAAGGTATGAAACTTTTCTCAAAGATGTAAGAATTCAGGAAATTTCCTGATTTCAGGAAATTGGAAGTCTTGAGCAAAATTCTCAGGAAATCCATTTCACTAACCAACAAGTTCTGCACTGGTCATGGTGGGGGAAATGGCCAAGGGTGGGTAAAGTTTTGAGGGTTTTTTTTTTTGAAATCTCTTTACGAAAAAATGTAAATTTCTGCATGAACATATTGGAAAAAAAGAAAAAGATTGCACCATTTTGCACCTCGGCCTCCTGATGTGGAGAGTTTACTCAAAGGGGAACCTCCCCTAGACCCCTCCCCCAGGCTGACAATCCTGGACATCACAGTTTCAGGAAATGGACCTCTACTTTGCTTACATCTCTGTTTTCTGTACCATAACATAGTAGTTCCCTTTTAATTGATGTTTAGGATTTGTGGTTTGTAAAATTATGTCTTATTGCATGCAATGGCCCAAATTCCTCATCCCAGAAATTTAAAATTGTGTCAAAAAAGTTAACTGCCAGCTTTTTTTCCAATGTAAAGAGTGTAGACAGTCTTTGGTACCTTCTGTACAAACGCCTCGGCCTACATGTCGCTTTATTGCTGATGGACCATTATTCTGCTCAGTACACTACTGCGTGCAGTGGAGGCTATTCCACTGTACATCTCACATTTCACTAATCTTCACGGAGCGTAATAACCAATAATGGTTTCAGATTTGCAGGTTTTACAAAATATATCTTGGATATGATGCAAACTTCATCAAAGTTGAAGGCATTATAAAGGAATAATAGGAATGAATTTTAATGCTCTAATTGACCAACAGATTCGGTGTAATGCTCCAGTAGTGAAGAAAAAGAAAGATGAAGTGCCTAGCATAGACAAAGGAGATGTGGATAAATGTGAATACAGTTATGTGTAAGTATCTTCATTGTTTGTATGAAATGTTACAAGAACTTGTTGAACATACTTCCAAAATGATTTAAAGTAGTGTGCAAAGATTCATGCACAGGGTAAGACCCTGAAGGCATTTTTAGCTTAGCTGAAAGCCTTCAGCAACACCTTTACTTAAGTAAGTATACTAGATTGCTATACTTCAGTAAGTATAGCAATCATGCAGGACAGCCAGAATTCTGTCAATTTTTGTGACTGTGTTTAAATGGTTGTCATTTTATCGTTTTTCATTTGATTTGGCTCAAATAGTGTCAGTGGGTTGGGGAAGCTAAGTCTTTATATACTCAATGATTAGTTACAAATTTTAAGGTAACTTCAGGTTGCAAGACTTAATTTTCTGAAAACTTAAAAAGTCCTGTTTTTCCAAATCTATGGTAAAATGTGATAAAATCTTAGATTTATACAGTTTTGAAGGTGTTGAAAAAAGGTGTTGCTGGCAAATTTTTTGTTGCCATTTAAGGGGTCAAAATGGGACCTCTTTGAAGAGCTTATTCTATGATAAAATGTAGGCCACAGGTCATATCCAATGCATATGAAGTTTGTTTTCCTGTTAAATTTGTTGGTATCTGTTGCTGATATGTGGTTTGGCTTCAATTGAAAATTGTGTTCAGTTTTAGTTTCCCATCATTCTAGGGGGATAATTGGTGGTCTGCTGAAATTTTGAACAAACCAGGAATGTTTTGCAATCCTTGTTTCCTGTCTAGTTTGTCATTAGCTCTACTGGTCTAGCCTTCTCGGCATATTCGCATCCCTTATATTTTCGTGTGTAAAATGCAATGGAGATTGTGTTTCCATTGTTGCAGGCAGTCCATATTTCTGCTCTTTTATGATTTGTCTTTGGAAATTCAATATTTAATCATAGGTTGTAACATTATTGAGTAGGTGCAAATAATATGGTCAATTTTTTGGTAAGCTCAAATAAAAAAAAAGTCAACACTTGGAAAGATGTGCAAACGATTGAAAAGTAACTTTTACACTGTTTTAATATTTTTGTGGCATGTGTGGAAGTCAGAAAGTAATTTTATTTTATATTTTGTTTTAATTTTGTTTTCTTTAGCTTTATGTATGAATGGTATTACAGTGTTTATTCCCCTAGCAACAAGTACAATGGACCATCTTTTGTAATAACTACTAGTAGGGAAATGAATCCATTTGGTACTGTCAATGCTCAGTGCAGGAGGTGTTATAGTCAGACTTACACAACACTGTAGACAGTGTACTGTGCACTGTTACACACAAACTTTTCAGCATACATAGCCAGTGCTGATAACTCCCTAAAGGGTCATCGTCACCATGAATGTACTGTGCATGCAGGCAAAGGTTTGCTTGGATTTTGGTGTCAGATTATCATAGAGACCTTGTGTGTGAGTGTATGATACTGATGGCAAGCTCTCATTGTGTTGTGAATGGAAAATGGCTGTAGTTGATCATAGTCTGGAGCAGGGCAGGGGCGAGGTAGATATTAAACAAATACTAGTTTTATGTTGTCAAACTTTTCTAGAAGGGCAGAAGGTTGTCAAAATGTGTGGTGGGGGAAGGTGGCAGCTGAGCTACAGCATCATTGATGCAGTAGTTAACTTTCACCGAGCAAATCTGTGGAACTTTTGTTTTGGTAGGTGACTCAGAATCAAACTAGTTAGTCTTTATCTATATCCAAGGTAAACTTTGCTTGTAGGTAAATGTAACTTTATGGCAGAAGTTTTGAGGGTTCTTTAGTGACTGTTATATGGTTGTGTAGAAAACAATGGAACAACAACAGTTCAATACTAGGCTACTGAAGTATGTACGTTTAACTTAGATAGTTGGTAATGTGGAAATAAATCATGATTGGTGCACGTCTTTACAGTTTGTGCTTTGGAAAAGGACATTGTATTTTTACAAATGCTCCAAGAGTTTTCTTAAAACCAGGGATAAAACCTGTTATATATTCCCTCCAATTTAATAGACCCCTCCCTCAGGATGACAATCAGTCATAAATCCTGAGCTTAATTGTGGAAACATGATTGAAACTGTATTTAAATGCTTGTGAAACAAGGGTTTTGTTATCTTTACAGAAAACAGTTCCAGAGCTGGGAAGATCGAAGGGTCAGAATTAATCAAGAAAATAGTGCTGTACTGAAAAATGCTCGGGCTGAAGGAAAGCTGCATGAAGCTTTGTTGGACAGGTATGGCAGAGTTAAGTGGTTCTTTAGAAGGGCCAGCTTTAAAATGTCCATTATAGCTAAATCATGTTTTGTGTTGAATGGATCAGATTTCAGTGCAGTAAGCCTCTGTAGGTAGAAGAGGGCAAAAGTGACAATTATTCCCATAAATGTGTGTTGTCTTGGCAGTTGTATCTACCACACATTCATATAAAAAGGGATCAAAAATCCAGACAGCAAAAAAAAATAAAAAATACCAGTTTCCTGACTTTTTAATTACTGTAGCTTGTCATATTCATAGTTGATTCAATGTCCTGCTGGTCCTGTGCATGGCATTGAGGTTCCTGATAATGCTACCTAAAGCGAATATTTTACCAGCAATTTGCCATTGTGTATGTCACAAAGCACCTCCTGATGTCCTGCTGGTGTTATGTCTGGGTCCAATCTTCTACAGCTAGGCCTTTGGAGAACCAGGAAATAAATAAAGCAAGAAGCCTTAGGTGGACTTTAAAGATTGTGTTTGCCAATTTCTTTACAGTATACACATCAAAGGTCCATATCCACTCTCCAGCTAATGCTGGAACCCATACACAAACTTTACAGCTAACGCTGAATTCTAACTCCTTTGTTTCGAAGAATAATCAGCTATTGCTGATGTCAACGTAATGGAAAGATGCATAGCACATCTTACTCATTGGAAAACCCTGCAACTGAAGAACAGCACTGCTTAACTAACGTATTCTTGACATTATTAATACACTGTAAACATTATTATGTATTTTGTCAACAGATACATTTCAATGTCATTCACTATGACAACTTGGAGCAAGTACATTTTCTCTTTTAAAAACATTCCAAATAATGTAACGCACTAAACATCATGTAATTTCATACCCAAACAATATTCTCTCACTTCCGTCTGAAATAGGCTACATACAAACTTGATAGTTACTAGAAAGCCTTCGACCTCTAGCTTTCCCATAAACTGTGATTCCCAGTCCTGAGCCATGAAAAATACTCCCATCGAGTAGCCTGTGGCTAAAACAATGACCATGTTAGCCCCTGAAATCTTGGTGAAAATCCCAAAAAGCTTCCTACACAGCTAAACCTATCAAGAAACAAAAATAAGATGTTACAGGTGACTTGGCTTAACCATTCCTTTCACCTGGTTTTCTTTTGAGGATAAACCACAGTGAGAGATGTGCGTCTCATATGGCCCATTGGAGGCAAAACTTAATCTCCCTGTTTATGCAGAAATTGAATTAGCCTTTTCTGCTAACAGTTACCAATTACCTATTAATCACCCTTTGAATGCCTGCAAAAATCTGTTGAATATAATGACCCTCGATAAACAAATGAGGTTACTTAATGCACTTGCAAGCAAGATGCCCTCCCAGGAGAGTGATTTCACCCTGAAGTTAGCAATTTCATCATAAAATTCAGTGCACTTTGTGACAATATTTTAAAAATTCATTGTAAGTATGGCCATAAACTCCTGTCTCAGAGGATAGCCCTGTTAATCTTTCATGGCCCTTCTAGATGCAGAAAGACTGGTTCATTTTTTTTCCGGCCTCGACATTCACCACCACTTTCAAAGTGGATTTAAATATAATGAAGTATTAACTAGCTGAATGAGAAGGCTGCATTTCTTTATGAGATATCAAATATGTAAAATAAAATGTTTCATTGAAGTCAGTGAATTGTGCCAGCTTGTTTGCTATAGTTTTCAAGAAAGTGTAATCCTTGTCAACTGAGTGGTAATGAGAGTATGAAATTCTTTTCTTTTCAGGAGAGAGAAAATGAAAGCTGACCGCTACTGCAAATGATGTGGTACTGCTACTGTACATGACAGAACCCACAGTATTTTGTCATACAGTATATAATGGCATCAAAGGCTGGCGAATGTTACTTGGCCAGATTCGTTGGATGATGGAAATATTATGTCAGCACAGTTGCTGATGGAAAAAGTGGCATCATGAGTTTTACTTTGTGATTCTTTGTAGTGGAAACATGGTACACCCAAGAAGTGAAAAACAAAGCAGGTGGACGTTATGAAGCCTGACATGATGTCTTGCAGACATATCAGTTTAACGCAGCTGGTAATTGCATAAGTTTCTTCCTGTCTCAGTCTTTGTGGTGACGTGTTAGAATAAGACAGTAAGTGGGTGGAAGTTGTTGATCCTGACATGCCTCACAAACATGTTAGTTCACAACTTACATGACTAAATACAGTAATTGGTATCTTGAGATTCATTGTGACCATATTGGTAGACACATTAAGTGTTGGAATATTAGAATGCAAACAGCTGGATTTTTCTATATTTGACTAGATTTTATGGTTTGTCACTTATGTTGACTGAATGATGGAGGGAAGGGGGTAGGAGTGAATGTGGCTCTTTTTGCGATGGCATAGCCTGAACCGGTGAGGCTTGAGGTGTGAAGTCCCAGGTGAGGTGGAAACTTAGTAAATTAAGCATTATGAGATGAATTTCTTGTCATCCAGTATTAACATTCAAGATAAGCTGATTAATTATTTTATTAAAATGTTCTTCCCTACAACATGTGGGTTTGTTGCTTAACTGTAGGTAGTGTGCACAGGTGATGCATATATACCAACCTGTTCTAACTTTGTAGTTTAAACTGCACATGTGCAAACCCTCGAAGCTTTGGCAGATAGGATCATACTGCTGTATTTAGTTGACACACTGAAGTGTCATATCTTGGAAGATTCTTTCCGTGCATAGCATGTAAGTGGTGTTCTTGGTCTAAAAATTTTGAAGACAAATGAGTGATGTTGATCTGACTGAGCAAGCCTTGTTGTTTGCCAGTGATTAAGCCAGGCTATATTTGTGCGATGAATATTACACAAACGCAAAGGAATGTCATACAGGAAAGTCTGACTATTGATTTCTACGTAGGTGTTTACTTTCAAGGAAATCACTGTGATTCAGTTTTATAAAGAATGGGTCATTACAAATCATGCTCCTCACCTCAAGGTAAATTTGGGTCAAATATTGCACCATTTGTTGTCTAGGTAACTCTCAGATTGAAAATTTTTTCAATGGGGAAGGGTGTCCCCCTCCCCTTGACACCCCTCCCATTAGACCTTATAAGCTATCTATTCAGAATGTCACATTACAGAGTTGACATGGCTAAATCGCTATTGCTCACAGAAATAATCATTTCAAGTCAATTGCAAGCTGAAAGAAGTGAGCCACTCTGTGGTGGTGGTCCGGTTTAAGTCTATGCAAATTTTGCATTTTATGAACCTTACACCTTATTTATTTGAACAAGCAATCATGTGGTAACATTACCAAAACTCTACTTTTTATCATCTTCAAGATCTCACTGGGTTTTGATTTGTACTTGCCTGCAATTTACAACGCTGTCTCTGTGCGGGAAACTGGGATTTGTCCAGCACAGTTGGTTTGTAGTGAAGTGCCTTTTGCCTGCTACTGAGTAAATCTCTACAGGTATTTTGTGGTGGCACCTTGATGATGATGAAGACAATGTAAATATTGCTTTCCTTTTATCCAAAGTGAAATTCTTACTTTTAGTGTACTTTTCAGTCTGTGACTGGTGTGTATTTGTGGCTGCTGTTCAAAGTCTGGGGCGGGATTCACTAACATTTGCGTAAGTTGTTGCGTAAGTCGTTGCGTAAGTCAAATTACTTATGAACTGCGTAAGTACTTTCGTAAGTGGTATTCATGAAAACAACTTATGCAGTTTGTAAAGATACGCAGCGTAACTACAATAAATGCACAAGAACCAGTCGTGTGTGCGGTTGAATCTTGTTTTATTACAGTTTGAGCCAATGACATTGACTGTTATTGTTAAAACAACATGCATGGTCTTCTGTGGGGACACGTGTGGTCCTACACTCTTTACAACTATGCACAACGTGTGCTTCTGTATGTGTTACTATGGATATTTATTGTACTTTCTGTACGACAACTCTGAAGCTTGCGTAAAGTTACGCAAAATATTTATGAACTTTTCTGTTCGTGAATACCAACTAAGCAAGATATGCTCATAAGTCTGACTTACGCAAATTTTTGTGCGTAAGTAGTGCTTGTGAATCCGGCCCCTGGATTACTTCTGGTTTAGATAATATTTGAATAAAAGAAGTTTTAGTGTATGTAGCTCATAAGTCGTTGTCATTTCTCTTTCCTCTTTGTGTCAAACTAGCATTCAGATGCCAAACAGATACCGACTTTGGCGGACAATGTATAGACAAAAAGGACCCTGCAGAACTGTTTAGCCCATTTTCTGACTCTACAATGTAAAGTTTGCGTATCGGATACAGTCGTACCAATTCATGACTCAAACCTTAAAAATCTTAATTACCTCATAAATTCCAAGAAGACTTTCGCCTCACACATAACTCAACATAAGTGTAAATGACTCGAGCCAGAATGACTGGATTCAAGTCAATAAATTAGCAGCAGAATGCTTGAATGACTTGAATCACTTGTTACTAGTCTGCAGATAGATTACTTCAGTACTAGAAGAATTATTAGCATGCTATCTCCGTCACGTAATACATGCCTGTCAGCTGCAACAAGTGTACTCATGAGGCCGAATTAAATGTAATTTAATGTATGATTAATTTGTTTCTTGTACCCCGCACTCCATGCAAAACAAATCAATGCGTCTTACAAAGTACTAAATCAAGTCGTACATGCATATCAAAGATCCACCAAATCTAGTGCAACAATACCAAGTTTACTAAAGAATTTAATGACAGAGAGAAAGCGTCATAACCACTGCACATTGATGTAAAACCATAGCCTGAAGTATACAATCTGTTTGAAATACTTGGACTTGTCAATTTGACAGAGGCGACTTACCCCCCCCCCCCCACTTATGAAAGTGGAGGGGATTATCCCTTTTGCCAGAATCCTAACGAAAATAATAGGCACATGCCTGACTTCATAGCTTGCAATATAGCCGATCCAATGAAATCAAACTCGAAAATGTAGAAACAGTGGTTCAATGGATTAAAATCTCCGGAAAAAGACTCAGATCAGAGTCACTGACCCAAGTCGAGATGCAGACATGAGGAATAAAATCCGGATATGCGACCCACAGATCATCTGGACACAAACTTTTCTAGGGTGCTTAAATGAGCCCCGGATCCCTCGCTTCTACGGTGTCGTGGTTCGAGCTTGAAGTGAGTTCTGGTGAAGGTCATGGCCCACCTCTTTTCAGAAGCTGTTGACGCATTTGTATCAGCCCACCTTTGACCTGTCCACTTCCTCAAAAAGATAATACAAAAGACACCATACCCGAGTAGGAACAAACAATCTTTAATTTAATCCTAATTTCATTAACTATTTCTGGTATCTTATGGGACACGTAGCGTTATGATATGACAGTGATTTATTTGCAAGCGTTTGTTTATTGTGAAATAAAAAAGGTTTAAGTCAGCCTCTTTGGTGGTTATGTTCTGTCTTCATATGTCGACTAAAAGCTGTTTTTCTTTAAATCTGGGAACACTCACGAAAAGTTGAATTAAATGTTCATGTTTATTAAAAGGAACAAAATTTTAAACATTTTCCTTGTCATTGTAATCTAAACCAAAATTATTCACACAGTTTGTCAAGCTTGCCATATGAAAACTCTGACACTAGTTGTTTTACTGAGGTTACGTCACCAATACATTTGTCTTTAAGTGTCGCTCATTGAAGACAACTACTTTTGGCCGTGCTGCTGTTTAATGTACCTCAAAATCTCGGATTAACCGCACTACCTTCGAGACCAAAAGAGTGACTGACCCAATTCGAGATGCGGACATGAGGAATAAATTCCGGATATGCGATATTCACCCGTGACAATTTAGTGGAAGTCTTTTATCTGCTGTTATAAGCATTGATTCTAAACACTTTTCTGCCACCTTATGAATTGAGCGACGTTGTAGGAATTTAAGGTAACTCGAGTTTTTTATTGGCTGTGAAAAATAAGAAAATGATGTTAAAAATATAATTTTGGAAGAACGGTCACAGTTTGAGGGTTATAGGTATATTATACAGCGAAGACTTTACCCGCGAACGCCAAAGGCGGGAAGCCAGAGGTCTGAGACCGAGGGTCCGCTCCGAGAATTTTTCTTAAATTTGATGGCTTTTACGGCAAGTGTGGACCATTACTATAGAGAAAGCCCACCCCCCCCCCCCCGGTGTAATTTGAAAGGATACTTTTTTCTTGTGATTGCAAATTTAATGAGGATGGTGATAGTGAGTGGGGAAAAGGTACAGCGTGAGGGTTTGCAAGGGTTTGGGAAATAGTAGTTGACTCAAGTTATCCTACAGGAAGTAATAACGAAGCAATTCCACCAAAATTTTCCTACGGACAGCGGTACTAACGGCACTTTTTAAACTGCGCGAAGCACTCCGAAAAATTTGTTTGCGATTCCCTCCACGGGTAGGTTTCTGATTTATGTGTGCGAGGAGTGGTGGGTGTACATTTGAGTACCGTCACGTCACTAGTGACCCTTATTTCAGGGCTTCAAGTCGCAAAAGTATGGCCGGGAGCCGACCCCAATGCTTTGAGAGAAATTTTAATTCGAGTGCCAAACAAAATTTTTCAACAAAAATTGCCCCATGCCCTCCCACCTTCAGCTCAGCCAATATATTAGTTTTCATCTCTAGCATTTTTATGGTATTATGTGTTTTCCTTCATTTTACCTTGCAAAATTTACCATAATATTAAAATTCCCTCATAATTTCTATGGTCTCTCTTCCTTCCGTTCATTTATTTTGTAAGATCTGGAAAAAAGTAGGGGGAGGGGGAAGTGCATCTTTGTGTCCCTTAATCCCGCCTGTGATTTTGATGGTCAATTTTGGTTAAAGTTTGGCTTTAAAATCGCTGTCAGAAGAGCAAACTGCTTACGGAAACACACTCGGGTATGTTAAACATTACAGGCTCGATCTTGCGATCTACTACTGCAATCTAGGTTATTGACCGTAGTTGAACAGTGCTGTGGGTTCCGTTATTCCTCCATCACACTGCACTGTGCACTGCATGTGCTCAGTGGTCTTCGCCAAGGGGGGGGGGGCACTTGTCCTGCAAGGCTGTGCCCCCCCCCTTCCAGTGTGATTTTGGGTAAGAAAAATATGCACACACACACCGTTCACACATATGACGATATGAACACGAGGACCCATTGTCACTTTATCAGTCAATCATTGGGCTAAAATGGCACAAAATGTTCTCAAGTTACAGTTTTGCCAAGCGCTTTGAGTGCATCTATTTGTTCAACTGTGTGAGCTACTACCTTTTTGGGAGATGTAATCCACTGTCAGCTATTGTTTCAGTATTTATTTTCAACAGCTACGGGACTACTGCGGCCATGAGTAGTGGCGTAGCCATGGGGGGCCAGTGGGCACTGCCCCCCTAAGATTATTTTGTAACTCATTCTTGCCCCCCAAATAATTTCAGGCGATGTGTTTAAAAGAAAAAAACAGGTAGAGTTTTCTTTGACAGACGAAAATACATTAACATTAAATACAAACTTTGATAAATATGACCAGCTTAGCAATTAATCAATCCGGCCAGTTGGCAGGTACGATCTTAACTGCAAACAATAACACGAAATGATGGTGCTCTCGTCTAATTTGTCAAAGCATAGCCTATAACCGCATGCATGCAGTATGCCGTACTACAGTCAGCTCTACGCTGTACCAGGCTTCAGTGCGGTAAGTGCATAAAAAGCTTATTTTGGTTGCCCCTTAAAGACAGACAGTCATCACCCCAAAGTATATTTTTAGTGTAGGGGTATGAAAATTCTCAGTTGGTGACTGCTCTTTGATTGACATCAAAGTCTGAAAATTTGAAAGATGCAGAGTAGCTCACATTCCACACAAGGCAGAGAGAGTGCTTTTATTACATTTTATAGCCTTGTATGCTCACCAGGACATGACCTTAAGCAAAACAGGTTTATTCCTGCACAAGGAAGAGCTTCATACAGTTATGGGAGGAGCTAGAAGTTGCATAGTTGGGAGAATTGGAACTGTCTGGGATCATGGAGTTACCACCTAGGTTTTAACTCCATGCTGGGATCATGAAAATTCCCCTTTAAGAAAAGTCTTGCCCCCCTAACAAACAAATTCTGGCTACGCCACTGACCATGAGTCCTCTCCCTTTAAAACAATTGCCACATCAATTATCTTTTAGTCAGGTTTTATATTTGAAAACTGTAAAACTTGCGATTTTCATTGCCTTTTTAAACGCGTATCCAATTAATATGAGAATAATTAAATAGCTTTACTCTCATAGGTTATATAATTCATGTCCGTTTATTCTAAACACCTGCCGGGTGCCTTCAGATTTGCAAGGGGAACTTCACTCCCCTGAATCCTCGCCGAGTCGTCGCCAAGCACCACACCAGGGATCAGAAAGTGGTGATACCTCCTCACGTTTCTAGTTTACTTCTGGGATCTAGCCCCTCGGACATCTGGAGTAATCCAAAGCTCATCTCAAATGAGCCCTGGGACGCATATTGCCTATTGCGTCTGAAATGGTATGGAGGTAATAGCCTCTAGTTAGACGGGACGTTTATAGCCCCTTTGAAATTGCTCAGTTAGTATTATTTTTGTCTTTATTTTTGTAATAAGCGCTAAATAGGTTTTTTCTTGTAATTAGTGCTTAAGTAGAGGTCTGAATGTCAAGAGGTTGGTCATGTTAAGTAGAATTGCCCCTTGGGGACGTTGCTCCTTCTGGGAACAGAATTCTGTCGGGAGTTAGGTTTGGTTTTCGCCCTTCGGCTCTTCGCCAGAGAGAGGATGGAACTTTGGAAAAGTATTTCGCTTAGTAATTAAACACCCTTTTGTTGATGTTGATATATGACATGTAGATAGGTTCTCGTTGTGTTATTGATCTGGTCAGATTTGGTTCTGTGTTCTTTTGGTCCGTGCCAGTTTCTACTTAGCACGCAAAAAGCACACAGACCAAATCGTTTCCGAAAACATAATGTCATAAATTTTGAAAACATAGCAACAAATACCTCTTCTGACTTAATTCTACATTATGTACGACTCACTTCTTGTTGCACATGCTATAAAGGATTTTAAAACTTCCAAAGATACATAATAACAGGGCCGTCGGAAGGCTTACAAGTGGGGCTGAGACCCTTTAGTTGCAAAGTTTGGCATACTGCAAATCAGGGGTTCAGTTCTCGTGTTTTTGGCCAAGGACCATTTTAACTTGACTTTACTGTACTCCGGCATGCATCTCTCGACAGTTTTAGATAGGAATGGTAGATTGTTCGGCACCGGCCGATAGTTCGAAAGAACAGTGGGGAGATTAGGTTTTTTTCAAGAGGGGACTAATTGTATACAGAATGTTTTTCAAAACAGAGAAAAGTGTCCAGTCATTAAAAGAGTTGTTGACTATTTTTCCCAAGAGGAAGGAGAATGTTAACATGTCTCTTGAGTAATGTCGATGGAAAGGGCCCAGTTTTACAATTAGTAGCTTTCGTAGAAAGAATTCTTGTTCTTAACTTCTTCACTGCCTACAATTCTAAAAGTACTGAACTCACTGCAATCCCTCGTTGGTGGATGGACCTTAGCTGATAGTTCTTGAGATTATCCCTAATTAATGTTATATTTTTCCAAAAAGTGATTAGGAAATTGATTTGATAGTAGCGCATAATCTTCTGTATTGGGCAAAAGGTTTTTCTTAACTTTTCCGGTTAACTGGTTAATGGCTGCTTACAATTTCCAGAAATTTTTACCATAGGTAGTACGCCGCTATTAGGGGGACGGGTGTGTACTATAGTTAGCTTTATGGAACAAAACTGTGAAAAGAGACCACGAAACTCTACAGTGCGTCCAGCTTGTCCGATGTTTTAGTTTTTATTGAAGAATTACCCTTCTTGCGAGCAAAAACATGTCGCCATTTAAAGTGGACCTAAAGTCTAAAAATTCAAAAATATATATTTTAGAGGTTACAAAATTAATCTTATTGGTTCAACTCCCATTGTCATAGCTTATTCCATTGCTGAGATATTAAATGTTAAAATTTATTCACTTAAATCCAAACAGTTCATTGTGCAATAATTTTTGACATTCTTGTTGTACAACTCACATTAAATGCTTTGTTTTCTTTTAAAATTAAAAATGTTTATATGACCTTGACCGCTTCCTGTTTTCTTGCATGACATGCTGTACAGAGAGGGCTTATATAGTCAAGTCACCCCAAAGCAGTAAGAACGCGATCACATTTTGGCACAAGGTGCGGTGGCTTTCAGAAAAACAAAGAAATACAAAGATTGTAATTTGAGTAGTACAACAATGACATCACAAATTATTGCGCAATCTACCTTTTTAAATCGAGTGAATAAACTTCAACATTTTATATCTCAGCTTAAGAAAGTCCTGTGAAGATGGGAATTGGACCACTGGAATTCAGTTTTCATGCTCTGTAATATATATTTTTGAATTTTCAGACTTTAGGTACACTTTAAGAGCATCGCACTTTATCGTGCCTAGGCCTACTACCCTCTTCCCGACGAACAGTGTTAAATTGCCGTGGGATAGCTTTCCCTGAAGGCGGGGGAACATGGCCTCTTCTGCTCCCACTCTGTCTGGCTCCACCCTGTTACGCAGTAGGTTAGCCAGAGGGGGCAGGGGGCAGAGTCCCCCCCCCCCGGGCGAAAAATCGAAGAAAAATCGGGACGACGGAAAATGAAGAAAAAAAAAGGAAGAAGAGGGAAGGAAAGGGGAAGGAGGAAGAGAAAAAGAAAAATGAAAAAGGAGAAAAGGGAAGGAAAATAAAATAACAATAAAAATAGGAATTATTGTCGATGGTAGGAAAGGATGGAGAGAAGGAAAAGGGTTTGATAAAGCAAAAACTGGTTCAAATATCGACGGGCAGACGGGACGAGTACTGAAACAGGCAGGACTAGGGACCATGGAAAAGACCGAATAAAGGGAATGAGAAAGTGAAGGGCCCAGAATGCAGAAACCGGCACGAGGGATGAAGCCAGGCAGATTGTGCACGGGAAGGAGGAAGGATGAGGGAACTAGGAAAGGAAACAGAGAGCGTTAGACGACTAGGGAGTCCGCGAGCAGAGCAGAGTTAGAGGGAGAGAAAGACGAGGACGTAAAGAAAGGCTGTCAGTGTAGGAGTTGGAGGGATGTTAGCTACCGTTCAATGGAGTAGGGAAAACAAGCCAGTGAGCCACAACTGGAAAAAAGGCCGTGGCCGGCTCGACTTGAACCAATAGGGTGGAAACTGGGCCGTAAAACTCCATCTAACTAACTAACCAATTTTATCTTTTCATCCCTATCACAAAGAGATACTTAAAATCACTGTACCGGTGCAGATTTTCTTTTAAAGTCTCACAATTCAATTCAATTCAATTCAATTTATTTATTCCAGCAATGAACAGAAAATGACATGAATATTTGAATAGTGTAAAGCAGTTGATCAACATCATTGTATGGAAAAGGAGAAAAAATGGAAGTATAAATACTTATTAATTAATTTTTCCCCTTAACTTAAAAGATAATACGTACAAACAGTCAATTACAACACACAATACAAGTCACAGATTACAACACAATAGAAACACAGTGACAAGGAAATGGTTGGGAACAATTCATGAGTTACACTAGAGAAAGTGAACCTTTTATCTACATTGTGAATAGGATGTTAACAGTTGTTCTTTTAGCATCTTTTTAAATTTCTTCATAGTTTTGCAGCCTGTTAGATGTTGAGAAAAGGAATTCCAAAGCTTTACCCCTGAAACCGACATACAAAATTGCTTTTTCTTAGTTCTGGCAAATCTTTGATGAAAATAATTTTTGTGTCTGATATTAATACAATGTGAGGCGGTAAAATAAATTTGCAAGTTTGGTGGCAGAAACTTATGATATGCTCTGTACATGAAAATCCCAGTGTTAAATTTGACTAGTTGTTCTAATGGAAGTATACTCAGATTATAAAAGAGAGGTGAAGTATGTTCTAAATAATTAGCATTAGCCAAAATCCGAACTGCCCTCTTTTGCATTACGTATAATTGATTAAGATTGGATTTGTATGTGTTTCCCCATACTTCAATACAATAGTTCAAACAGGGATGGAAAAGCCCATAATATAATGTTAAGAGTGCCTGTTTATCTAACACCTTATTAGCTCTGTATAAAACAGCATTGCATTTTGATAATTTCTTTGTCAAATGACTAATATGGGGCTTCCAGTTTAATTTATCATCTATGAAGATACCTAAAAATTTAGTATGTGTAACCCTGTCGATGCATCTACCATTTATGTGAACCTGTACATTCGAATTTGTTACAGAGTTAGAAAAGATCATGAAATGAGTTTTGTTTACATTAAGTGAAAGTTTATTTACACAGAACCAGATACTTAACTTCTGTAGCTCTGTACTAACTAATGTGCAAAGCGTACTTATATCGCGATGAGAACAAAATATGTTGGTGTCATCAGCAAAGAGAACGAATTTCATAATCTGTGAAACTGAGCAGATATCATTAATGTATAAGATAAAAAGTTTTGGTCCTAAGATTGACCCCTGTGAGTGGAAAAGAGCCAGTTGCCAGTGCGTTGCCACGAATTGGGGTTTGATAACCAGTACCCTAATGAGTGGGTCAAGAAAAGTTGCCAAGTAAAGAGAAACAGGACAGTTTGAACAGAATTTACTCAAAGCCTTATGCGTCCCTCATTTACCATCATCCATCCTCTCAGGTGCAGATCCAGAGGGTATGGATTCCATCTCCTCTAGGCAGAAAATAGGAACAAATTTTGAAAAATAAAGGAAAAAAAAAACAAGCAAAAAAGATCGGGAAAGAAAAGAGATGAGAATAAATTAGAAAGAATTTTAGACAATTGAAGAAAAACAATGCCTTACAGGGCAAACTCTCTTAATTCAAAAAGATTTTTCCCGCGTGCTTGTTTCATTTTTGCTCTTTGTGAAAATCTTAAATGGATTAATCCTTACAAAGACTCGTGTAGTTCCCGGCATAATCCATCCGCTCCCATCTACACTGACCCTATCACCGTGACCATCATATTGACCTACCGATAGCCTAGTTCAAGTTAGGTAATTATAAAAAAATCTAATTGTGATTCTATATTGTTTGTAGTGCGCATCCTATTCCATTTTAAATAGTTAAATATTTCGTTCAGGTTCGTCGGGTCACAGGGTAAGTTCACATAGACACTAAAACATGCGCTCGCTCCACCCATATTTTGCATTCCCAGCTAAGATAGGATGAAGTGATAAATCTTACCTCTGGCCACTTAGATTTTAATTTTCTCTCAGGGGACCCCTGGTGTGGCTGACTGTGACAGCAATCCTCCTAAAATCTTAAAACCAAAAAATATTTGATAATTTTAAGTGCAACTTGCAACACGTGGGAAGTGTCATTTCCTGTAATCTGGGAAGGCATATTGACCAAAATATTACCTTGTGCGCTTCGCGCCAACTGGTGGTGGCGCTCCGCTTGGATAATGTCTCTAAGGTCCCTCTGAGGAAAGGTTATGGATCCCTCTGGAAAAATTTCTCAATCTATACACCCAGTTTAACACTGACAAGGCACTCCGGCGTCATCAAATCGATCATCATTTCTTCCGCGTTATGAAAAATAGTTAAATTATGATTAACGTGACTTTATCAGTTCGCATACTGACAAGGCCATTTGAATATCAAGTCGATACTGTATTCTCATGCGCAAATTCTTTAATTTCTTTACAATTCCAGAGCTTCCGGACTTGGCCGGGGGGGGGGGGGGGGGTAAACTGGACCCAAAGCAAACAGTGGGTGGGAGATGACAGGTTAAAATGCCTCGCAGACCATTTGTAGTGACACTTTTAATGGTTACAGAATTAGTGATAAAGACATTTTAGTAACAGTTTATGACGGCGTGTAACATCTCAAGTCTAATAACGACTGCTTTAAACAGTTGAGAAATAAATTACGTCCTAGTACGTTGAAAAGGCTAAGAAAAGTACAAATACTAATTAAATTATAGAGCTTTATTTATTTGTAGACAAAACAGCGTTTCTTGCAAATTGGCCTTAATTTGCAGTTGAAACTCGTCCATTTTATACTCCTATATATTTGAATATCATCTAAAAAGTAGACTCAATTATTGGCGTTTATAGGCAGGCGCGGATCCAGACATTTCGAAAAGGGGGTGGGGGATGAAAGCCCCCTTGAATATTCCCCTAGATTAACATAATGCTAATTTTCACGTATTTGTTTTTGTTAATGTGGCGAAAAAGGGGGACCGAAGCCGGGAAAGCGCCCCTCCCCCTTGGATCCGCGCCTAGTAGGTACGCTATAGCCATCATTTATTATCAGTCGAATCATATGGGCACGTGCAGTCCAGATTAAGAAAAGGTTTATTAGATTGCAACGTCATATTTTTTTTATTTAACTGCACCAAAGTGACCGCCAGTGTCTACTCTGCCTTGTGACAGGGCCCTTTATTCACGTGCCGCAAATGGCAGGCGAAATGCCACTTAAGAACCTTGGCTTAAGGTATCTTGGCTGTTGTCAGTCATAGCTAACGATATCTTTTTGAAGAACTTGAAACTGAACTTTTGGGGGTGTAGCCTCCATCCCCTGCTACAACGGCCTTGACGATACACTTAAACACTTTAAAAGGCTCCTGACCATAGGCTTAAGAGGCGGGGTGGCAGGGGGCTTTAGCTCCCAGTCAAAAAGTTGGTGGGGCCGAAGTATGCTTCCGTCCCCAGTGCAAGAACGAAAACCTCTTATCTGTTTCCTCTGAAAAAGAGTAAAAAAATTGCAGTAATTTTCCTTAAAATATACCCAGTTTTATGCACCCTTAGACCCCTCCCCCAGGACGGCAGTCCGAAACAATGTTCAGCCCCCTCCAGTCCCGAACAACTTCCTACTTCTTTGCTCCTGACCGACTCGTATAGAGAGTAGAGCTAGGCTACTACTCGGCCCAGGGCTAGAGTCTTGCAAAAGTTGGAAGTCGTGCTAACGTGAGGTGACAAATAACATCTGTGGACACATTACATTATTTGGCGAAACGTTAGAACTGACAGAACTATTAAAGTTAATTCAACCCAAGATCTGCAGCTTTTACGTTCATTTCTTTTTTAAGCCAACCCAAGAAGTCGGACTCGACAGGTGTAACGCTCTTTCAATTACAAGCCAAATGTTTTTCTCTCGGGTCGTCTAACAACTATAGGCTAAAACACATTTCGGGAACTTAAAACCACCTACAGAACTTATTGTTGTAATCGAAAGACCAATATTACTAATAAAAGCTAAAAAATAAATTCTAATGAAATAAGAATAGCTTATTTGAGGGGAATGATTTGCTAGCCTTGTTTTTGCATGCATGGAATACGAAATTGTAGCCAGGAGGCCAACAACAATTTTACATTCAAATGTGATAAAATTGCTATTGGTAAGAATGTGCAAAAGATGGGCTGAGCAATAAGGGACCCATGTGGGCTGATGGTACATTTTCAATGGGCAAGCCAGTGTGCGGCTCACAAGGGCGCCATGACCAAATTTTAACGTGGCTCAAGTGGGCGTTATTTACCCCGCCTAACGGAGCTAATATATGGGTATGTTGATTGGACCGCAAGTGAAAGATGTTAGTTTTGTCATTTAGCCGGTTACGGGCAATTAGTATAAGGGGAGGAGGGTTTTTTCATTTGCTTCCTATGGGACTATGGGGAAGTAATTCTGGCCGTTTTAATAGAACTTGGTAAGTTAAATTCTGATGATGATGATGGGAATGGATAGTGGCTCTTGCCCTCCCCTCTCTGGACGGGTAGTGCTAATTCACGGGGAACTTTCCCTCCCTTTCCAAGCCGAACGTTATTAAAAATAAGATCTCTAGCATCTTCATTCGTGCCCTTGTTGAAGGAAAACTTGTCATGATGGATAGACAGCACGCCGGTTATACCATTAACTTGCCAAACCTACAGATATATTATCCAGCAACATTTCCTCTCTCAGGAAATGCTCATGCAACAAGATTAGGATTACATATTGCCGGGAAGAGGCTACTGCCATTGCTTTATCGTCACTTATCCCGATATTGCTGCATATTCCAGGGAAATGCCGCTTGAGTTTACGAGAAACACCGTGGATCAAACGGCCAACTTAGTTGGCATTGTATCATGGAGCTAGTCCAGGTAGTAAGTAGCTCCATGATTGTATCTTGAACTTCAAACTCATATCGACAGAGACGCTGCAAAGAGCGAAAGTTCAAATCAGTGATCCAAATTTGATTACCTTGATTTCAAAAGTGCATTCACAATTGCTGTTGAGTGATCAGAGGCATGCTGTCTATTCGTCGGTTGTGGTTACCTTGATCGATGTACATCATCACTTTACCAAACGGCCCTAACATCGGTGTAACTTATAAACACTGCAGTCATATGCCTAAATACTAACGTGTTATGTGAAATAACGCGTCGTGAAATCATACGCGAGGCCATGTCTTCTGAACAAGTCGATTGCTTGGAGCGTATAGAAAAACAGAGTAAACAGCTGACACCAAGGAACTACCTGAGGTTGTGCGACGGGTATCACACGACGGGTATCACAATGGCACGTGTATGCCGACCTAGCCGTATTATGTTAGGCTCGGTTGTATTTGGTTGCTCAATTATTCTTACGTTATTCTTCAGAGATGCGTACCACCTGTTGACGTGGGACCTCGAAGGCGGTAAAAAGGTAGCCTCGAAGAACATAGACGTCCTGAAGAGTGAGGTAAGAAAGCTTTGCTGCAATTGACCATCATGCAGTCCAATATGTATGCATTCAAAAGGAAAAACAAGTGATCATTATAAACCCAGGGAGGTGATCACCTCACTGATAAACCGTAGACACCTCATACCTGGAAGTAATCCATGCATTATGATAACAGTAATAGGTAGCAAATGCACATGGAGTTGCTGTCACGATACGCTTCCATGATCATATATATACCTTGACCATGGGTATTAGGTTAATACTCCCATCCTTGGCGTAGATTCGTAGACTTATGTCAGGCCAGGGAGCTGCCATTAGACAGCCCCCTGGTCGGGCAATGGTAATGGAGATTTTCTGCCTTCAGGTGGTGGTCGCTTAGTATTTCCACTGCTCAATCCATGATGAACTTCCCATTTTCTGTTTATCATACCAGAGACCTTGCCTACAATTTATCGTTTATTTGAATAGCCTAAGTACATCTGTTCTAATGTGAAGCAATATGAACTGAATTGCTAATGTTGAATCAGTCTGTGCAGGGTTTATGTGTCATAATGTTTGTGTCAGAATAATGATGGTGGCTACGTTTCTGGCGGCAGGGAATACGTGACGCGTGACTTGACATACCCAGAAGATTTGCAAAGCCCACTGCGAGTGTGATATGACAAAGGTGTTCCGCTGGCAACTCCCGGACTGACGGCCAGCTAAGCTAGCCTGTTTAAATCCCCAAGTGGTTTCGCCAAAGGGGTATAGCAGGGGCATGTCCCCCAAACGTCGGCTGTGCTTCACGTGTACCCCAAAATAAGATCATGGGTATGAAAAACTCCAGCAAAAAAAAAAAAAAAAAACACTTGTCCCTGGACCTCACCAGGGGCCTAAAGTGGGCCTGGGACCCAGCGCCTACAGGGGAGCGCTGCGCGTCACTACGAAATCTCCAGTGATGCTCAGTCCTTCATTTTGATGTGCCCTCCGGCGAAACACTTGACTCCTCCAGTGTCCCTCACACTTTGAAAAGTCTGGCAACGCCATCCCCCCCCCCCCCTTCCCCTCGCTCCCTTGGAGCCGTCTGAACAAGCCGAAGTCTTCCTCGCGATTTGATTGGTAACAGAGTAAGTGCCATCATGTCAAAACCTGTCGGCCGCACGTGGCTGCCGGACACGATGTATTTCAGCTTATGTTTTAGCTAAGTTAGATGGAAAATTCAGTCACCCCAATTAAATCAGAGCTGGTATAACATGGAAGGGTTTTTTAATCATATGGCAATATAGGCCCTACTTGTTATTGCAATTTGTTTAATTCATGGAGAATAACTCCTTGCTTTACCTTTTGTTTGTAATAGTTATATGTTCGAAAACATTTTTAGTGGTACGTGGAAGTAGGCAAATAAGAGGGGATTTTTTAGATTTGTTTTTCAAAGCAATTTTGGTGCGGCTGCCTATTGTTTCAGTGAGTTGCAACAGACACCCTGATTCCCTGTAATTACTGAATTACAAGCGCGGTACGTGATCGACATGTGGGTAGGGGCCGGAGTAGCTTGCATTTGGGATACAGGACTCTCTCGTCAGTCACTTGACATGTATCTTCCGGTCTTCCTCACTCAGTAATATTACCTGGCTGATATAAGCCTCAAGGAACAAAGGCTGCTTATACTGAGTTCTGTTGAAGGACCAGTAGGATATGCTCGTGCTCCCTGGCGTTTCGAAAAACGTTAGCTTTTTTTTTTGTTTTTGTTTGTTAGTTTTGTTTTATGTGCATAGCCCAAGAGCTTCAACAGCTTCTTAAAAGTAGAGGGCATGGCCCTGACCAGAAACAGTTCAAGCGCAAATCGCGAAGCCCTATAAGCAAGTGATTCGGGCCCTCTTAAGGGCACAGGGAAAAATTTGGATTTCAAGTGATATGTGGTTCAATCTGAAGCATCTTTCCTTGATTTTAATCCAATAACTGGCTGTTTTCCACCATTTTCGAGTTTGATTTCCTTGAATCAGTTATATTCTTGTAAGAGTTCCAGAAAAAGTGAGGGGAGACAAACGATATGATATCCCCTCCACTTTTAAACATGAGGGGAAGGGACATATACCCCTGTCCCCCACCTGTTGAGGCCCATGGCCCGCCTATCACCTAATGACATTTCTCCCGTGAATTTCTAATTGAAGGGGCCCTCCAACCCTTGCCCACCTAGATTGCACGGTGCATTGGTTTCACACTCATATATCTAGCAAGTATGACCTCATTGTAATATTCAACGTGGAACATTCATTAGCCTAGCGTGAAATCCATATGTTAGCCTTCTTGGAGTATCCTGCGTTTATGATTTTTTCTCAATAAGGTATTTGCCGATCTAGCATATCCTGTGTTTTCCCAAAACTTATTAGGTTCTTTTCTTGAAATTCCACATTCCTAAACGTTGTTTAGGAATTAAACGTTTTTCTAAACAATTTTTGTCCCCACTTTTAAATCATGTTTAAAGGTGATCGGTCGTCTTGAAATATTGTTTGTGACGTCAGCCTTTTCTTGACATGTTTCTGAGGCGTCACTGTTCAACAGATACACCGTACAAGCGTGGTATAGCTAATCGGTAAGCAAGACGAGACGGCATGTAGCTGCATACCTACTAGGTATACCGATGTCATCATAGCTACTTGTATGGTGTATCCGTTCAACAGTTACGACTACAGAACATGTCAAGAAAAGGCTGACGTCACAAACAATATTTCAAGACGACCGATCACCTTTAAATGCTAAACATTCGTGTGTAAGTTTAATCATTCTGTTTCAAAACATGTTCAATTGCTAAACATCAGTAATGTTTAATCGCTTAACATATTTAGAATTTCAACGTGTTTACTAAGTGAGGGCAAATATGTGCAATTGCTGAACACATTTTTTGGAGTTAAGGTGTTTTATGTGAGCGTATTAAGCTTCACATTGGGAAAGAAGGTTCTCACACGTGTTCACAATTTTCCCTCGCGCCTCAACCTCAGATAACCTTTGGCAACAGAAGTAGCCCAATTATTTTACCTGCCCCGTATGGAGCACAAACTTTGCGTGTATGACATCTGAATGTTGTCATCCTTGAATAGAAGTTTCAATGGTGAACATCGTTTCCAATCTCAGATGACCTTTGAACTCACCTAAAAATCGTCAGATTAGCGTGAACATCTGCATGTGAAGAATAAGGTATGTCATCCTCATCGGTGACCGGTCCTCATGGTTTTACATCTTGATCAATGCTGACGTCAGTTCAGTTAGGCTAGCTCAATCAAATCATTAGTAGCATTTCTTTTATATGACCGGGCAATCGCGGGCATCCATGCTCCAGCGACGGACCGTGTGGCCATGATTGTATGATATATGTGAAAGCAAAGATAGCCTACTTGAAACATCTATGAATTCTTCATGGTTTTACAATTTTACCTCTTTTTACCTCAAATGGGATTGGCTTTCCATAAAGGGGATTCTTCTGCCTAACATGACACACCCACGTACAGACATGTCAAGGAGTTATACTCCAAGATTATCACATTTTGGTGTTACTGTACCCCACCAATTGAGACGTCGTTTTCAGGTGTTCGTAGTAAAATCTTTGTTGACCCTAAATGACTTTCACTTCCTCCGAAAGTTAAAGGTATCACGTATACTTACCAAGTCACTCAGGGGTCTTGAAAACTGAGAAAAAGTCAAAAGGTGAAAATCTTTTGAAGACAGTATCTGGAGACGGGGACCTTGACAGAAGGTAGGGTCTCACTAGATCGAAGTTTCGCTAGTTCGAAGGTTCACGAGACCGAAGATACGAACTCTAAAGCCTAACCGCACCCATAATTCATACCCAAACCCTAATCCTACCCTAGGATGGTTCCAAGCCCAATCTTAAACCTTATTCTGTATCCATCCCGAATCTTAACCCTACTTCTTACCCATAGTAGCCTAGATTTTCATTCAAGCGGATCTTCGGTCTAGCTAACTTCGCTCTTGCGAACCCTTAGTGGGTATCACTCTTGATAGATCTCATCTCTGCATACCGTGTTTTGTCTCAGGATCATGTTAGATAAAATCTGAACTCTTATCAATTTGGTTGTCAAGAATAATCCAAGGTCTGCAGAAATCAAAGTGTGGAAATTCAATATCTTTTTACTTTTTAACGTTTAAAATTCTCCCAGCTAAGCTTAGCTGACAATCCCCCCTCCCCCTCTCCTTGTCTGATCACCTCCAATTGCTCCCCGTTCAAGGGCGAGGCTCCAAAGCTATCTTGTCAGCCGTTTCCAAAGATGCTACAATACTTAGAGGTGCAAATCTAAATGTAGGCTATTGCTTGTTTGCCCAGCCGCTCCGCTTTCCTGTGCAAATGCCGTTGATTTGTTTACAAGTGAGAGTAACTTATGTACACTTGGAGGAGGTATAGTTTGAGTTCGCCATCATGTTATGTCAGTCAAAGTACGGAGACTGGCCCAGTCACAAATTACAGACATGCTACACTCATGAGGTAGAATTTTAGAGTCCAGGCGGATGTTCCTTTTATAAGGGGAATCTAAGGTTTTATTTGAAGACTTGTTGGAATGTGGTTCAGGCGTTGGACAAGGCGTGTTTTTGTTGTTCTTAAATGGCAAGCCATTACGGCTACATTCAGTAAAACATATGTTAAGTGCAAAATCACTGTCCTGACCAGTTGGCTGGTCATAAAATTTCTGGAAGAGGGATGCTTTTATCGCCGCAACAAGTCTACAAACCAAACACACCTTCCATTTCCACCGACTATGGAAGGAGAAGGATGCCGAAAACGCCCGTGGCAATCGTTGATGAGTGGCGACGCGACGGTTGAGTTGACTTAGGTCGTGCAATCGTATAGTGTTCGGCTAGCTCGATCATCTTGATTGCCCTCTTCACTAGATCTCGAATGGGAAAATATGGCACCACTTTACTGCTCATATGTTCTTATCGTTAAGTTTGGGTCGCATGTTTCCTTTTGTGGTTTCATTGACTGCGGGATTTTATTGAATATCCAGATTTGCCATGGCTATTTCTGGATGCATTGGCAACGAATTTGAGGTCTTTAACTCGCAAGCCGACGGAACAGGCTGTGTTGATTAGGTGGGTGACAACGATCAACACAACACCTTGTGAACAGAAAGAGTTTCAAGATACTTTTGTATATATTGTTATTCGGGAGGTAGGAAATATTACCCTCTCCCCTCCCCCTCCCTCCAAATTTGAATTAGTGTACTACGTCACACTAGTTCAGAATGGCTCCTATCAATCATGTGATAATATTTTCTTACTTCTTTCCTAAATTTATGTAAAATAACTCATTGGTTTACCCTCAATACTCAATGATTTGATACAGGAACATTATGAAAGTACTTGAGAGAAATAAGACGGAGGAGATCTGTAAGATTTAGCAAATTTTTAAAAATAAACTTGGGGCGACTGCCTTCTCCCTTTAAGGCCGGATTATACCAGGGAGCTGCCACTTTAATGTAGTGGTAGCTCCCTGATTATACTTTCAAATTTTCTCGCGCTATAAATGCTATTGAAATCATATATGGTCATCCCTTGCTCTTTAGGGTCAATCATGGTTGGGGATATGTTTACATCGCATTAACACTGCAAGGGCAAAAACATCTTTTATCAATATTAAGCTGTTCAGATTCATCAATAAACTGCCATTTTCTTACAAAATGATTCATTACAAGAAGCATGGATGTTTCTTCATTTGCAAATTTGAAAGTTGTGGTAAACAAATGATTCGTGAGGCGCACAACCTGAAAAATGAGTGAATTTCGTTCTGTTAGAACTTTTTCACTGAAAACAAAATTACCCAGGTATATTATTTTGAATTTTCTATCGATCTAGCCTATATCTATAAATCAAGTCTTGTAAGATTATCTATACCACAAACTTAATATGTACCTTTAAGTTCTTTGTAAAAATGTCGTATAAATGGCGACTAGAGCTGTGTATGGCATCTTCCAAGTACGGAAGCCGAGAACATCGCGGTGATGTGAAATCTGACATGCCAGTTTACCCACCCCTTTCTTCGGTAAATATGGGAAGGAGAAATCAAGATACGATTTCTCCTTACCATTATCCACCGATAATGTGGAATGGAGGAAACCAAAGTTAGTGAGGGGGTACTTCAAGAAAGGACATTACACAGTGTCTATTTTCGAACACCCTGTCTATAAATGGACGCACCCGCACATGACACTGATTTGCGCTATATAACTTTGGTTATATTATTACCAACGTCGGATGATCCCACCGTGGTACGGCTAGCTATGTCACTTAACTGAAAAGAGGATCGGTGGACATAGTCTATTTATGGACATATTTATGGTGTTCGAAATAGGCACTGTGTAGTGGTCCTTTCTTGAAGTACCCCCTCACTAACTTTGGTTTTCTCCCCTCCACATTATCGGTGGATAATGCTTGATTTCTCCTTCCCATATTTACCGAAGAAAGCGGTGGGAAAACTGGCATGTCAGATTTCACACCACCGCGATGTCCTCGGCTTTCGTTTTCGAGGGTACTCTAGCGCGTTGGCTTAACACTGAAGGCATTTTGTTATATAGCGCCCCCCGATAAGGGTTTGGAGTTTGTGTACGGTTCGGCCAATACCTTTTCCGGTGTGGTAGTTGCCCTAGATATTCCAGTTAAAAAGTTGACATAATTCCTATTCACAGGAAGGCGAAAGGGGACCCGAGACCTTAATTTGCGTGTTTTGACAGATTTATGGGAAAAGCTAAGTAAGGGCAGGTGCAAACTACATATGGCCGCCGCACTTAGACTTTGATTAGTCCCACTGCAATGGAAAGTCGAATATTTCCGGATGTTTTGCAGTCTGTAGTGGTCACTTCAACCAGGGACACCTAACTGCGACCACAAACGAGCGCGAATATGTGCCATATACTTATATATGTGGTATAACACCTCCAATGAATCCTTAATTGACTTACATGCTGGATCGTAGAAAGTATATGTGGACTGTAAAGTAGGCTTCTTGAACTTGTACCCAGCTACACCAACAAGATAACTGACAAACTGGCCATTCATGGCACTTTCAATGACCGGGAAAATCTTTGATTCCTTGCTCAAGGCAAAATGAACCTTAGCAATGGTGACGTCTTATGTGTTTGTACATGGGTGTATGTCTGTCTGTATGTGACACTTACTTGTAAATACGATATCTCAAGAAGGGTCACTGTGTTATGTCAATGTCGATCACTAATGTCACGTAGATGATCAATATTGTTTTGTGTGTATGTCAAAGGTCATTGGGGTCATGAGAGGTCAAACGTCATATTCATTCAAACACGATATCTCAAGGATGGTAACCTTGATAGATCTCACACTAAGCATGTGGATGCCTCATACTAAGAAGAAGATAGCTATTGTTTTTGTGGGGTCAACAAAAGTTATAGCGAAAATCATGAAACTGCTCGTAAATGCAGTGCAGTATCTCAAGAGGGGTGACTAATTAATATGAATAACATCAGGTTTGCCTCTCAACATTCTACCCCATGGAAAACCACATTTTACGTGTTTGTAATCATGTCTTTAAATGTGTAGGTATTCTTTGTCGGTTGAAGCATATTTACTCCGATTAATTCCTGAGTTTACCGTACACTTATATTTACCACATTTGCCTTATTGTTATACTAGTCTGGCACCACTATTCGTCATTTGAATAGATTAATTGTTCTTTAGAAACGAGCACTTCGTCACATTTATTCTGCTGGTCCTCGTGATCATACCAACGACTTATATCATCGAATCCTCTAAAACTAAGCATTGGGCTAAGCATTGCAACATTTACCTATCGTTTTATTTTATTAACGCTCTGCCATCTTCGATTTCTTCGAGAAAAATTGTTCATTTCACTCATATAGCACTAGAAATGCGTCACTCCTTCGACCTGTGTACGGGACAAACCCCACTCGATACAGCTTGCCATGTCGGTATGTGAAATGGAAAAGCCTATCAAGTCAAATTAATCTAACATGTTAACCTTCATATATCTCAGTCAGAAATGTCTTACGGCGTTACATGATAAACCTATGCTAAATATCCCCTGTATAGCTTCTTTAGGTATGGGGAGGGAGGAAGTTGAGGGAAATTGAGAGGGGAGGAGGGGGTCGGAATTGTCATTGTGATCCAGTTAGGCCTAAGTGTACTTTTCTGTATATTTTTCTAGTATACTGATGCTACAAGCAATTCTTTTGATTTTGTGATTTTTGGGGAGTGTGTTCATCAGTGGCGTAGCCAGAATTTCTTTGGTGGGGGCGGGGGGCAATACTTTTCTCAAGGGGCAACCAAAATAAGCTTCTTTATGCACTTACTGTACTGAAGCCTAGTGCAGCGTGGAGCAGCATGTACAATATACATTGTACATAAGGTACGGTATATGTTGATACTGCAAGACTGGGGTTAAGCTATGTTTTGACAAATTAGAGACCCTATAGTGGGAGAGATTGGCCAACCATTGTTCTCAGATACGCATTCTGATTGGACGAAATGTATGGGCACCATTTTGGAGCTAAAGTGCTTGCAAGATCATGTGTAGCCTATGTACATTTGAGAAGTTGTGCAGGCTGTACTGTACGTACAGCCGGACATACGCATCCTATGTAAGATAGACATGCTTTGTTTCCAAAATTGCGGCCAGGTTGTGCTGCATTTGGATGCACGAACAGATCAGAAAAGGGTTACAAGTTGTATAGAATCCCATCCTGTACAAAAGAGAAGGCTTCGGTGGGCTGTAAAAGTTAGAAGGTTCAATTGGAATCCATCAAATAGCGATCGCTTATTCGATGTAACCAGTATACAACTTAGTAATAGGCCTACATGTAGGTCTAACGTTAGAAAAGGCTTAGCCTTAGAGTCAGATTACGACGTTCTGTACAAGGCCTAGCCTATACCGTATACGGCGGTTCCATCTCAATATTCCGACTGCTTGATATTCCAACACATAAACCCAAATACAACTCTTAACCCTTTGGCCTAACCTTAACCCTAATCCTGATACGAACCCTGTTGGAGAGTTGTCGGACTGACATCCCCATAGAGACGTTGGAATACCAGAGCTGCAGTCCCCAGTCATAGGTGTAGGAGCAGTGGCGTATTTAGGGGGGAACCATATTGAACCATGCCCCCACCACTGATGCCTTTTTTTACTTCCTAAAGATACGTACATTTTTTACACAAATTTGACTGCAAATGGTACGTAGCATATGTGGCACCAGATTGCATGTAAGGACACCTAACCTAATTTTTCAAAAATTTTCAAAGGGGAGGGGGCACCCCATTGGGCCATGGTTCCCCCTCATTGATGCCGATGTTTTTGTTTTAGTTCCTAAAAATACGTCAATTTTTTAACACAAATTTTACTTCAAATGTAGCCTATGTGGCACAAGATTGCATGTAAGGACACCCAATTTTTCAAAAATTTTCATAGGGGAGGGGGACACAATAACAGATCAAACATTGCTCCTGGATCTATTAGTAACATGAGAAAACTGAAACATTTGCGTACCTTTGACTTTGATGTAGGTTTTTACATGGAATACACCCTGGTCAGTCACAATTTCATAAAATCTGGGCCTAGGCCCATATGGGCGTCAATTCTGGGGGACAGGGGGACACGTCCCCCCACATTTTGAAAATACACCCATTGACTTTAGATTTTTACACATTTTTGACAGAAGTGGCCATGTCCCTCCCACACTCGAGTAAAGATTGACAACCATGCATAGGCCTTTCCATAAGAAAAAAGTCTCACTAGGAAGTACTCCCCTATATTTACCCCTTCCCCCAGACCTCTCCTGGAACTTTCACTAAATAACGAAAAATCTTAAATGATTAGTTCAACTTGCTTACAACTTTCCGTAAATAGCACCATAGGCGTAGAAAGCTTTTCGAGACGGAGGGGGGGGGGGGGTGAATCTTGTTTCGGATCGCCGTCCTGGGGGAGGGGTCTAAGGGGAGGGGGTGTTTCCTCCCGTTTGGAAAATTTGTGAGTATTTGAGGGTCCTCAGATACAATTTGATGCAACATTTTGGACAAACTTAAAGGAAAATTACTGCAAATTTTTGACATTTCTTACAGAAGAGACAAATAAGGGGGTTTTGCCCTTGGATCTTGGAGGGGCGGAAGCATACTTCAGCCCCCACATTTTTCACTGGGCCCCCAGCCCCCCCCCCGCTTCCTACGTCTAGTATGAAAAGCACCATTTTGCACTTGTTTGCCATCCTGCATTAACGTACTAGTAGTTTTCTTAGAAAGAAGGGGTAGACCCAGCCCACAACAGACCCACTTCCCCTCCCCCTTACCTGCACAAAAGTAAGACACACTAAAATGATTTTTTTTAAATAAAATCACGTTTAAAACTGTCAAAATAGCATACACCATTCTGCATTTTCGTCATTTTCTATTAGCAAATTGGTTTGTCAAAATGGAGGGTGTTACCCCCTCCCTCTAGACCCTCCCAGGACGGCTTTTCTTGCACCGGGCGACAAACTAAAGGATCCGACAGACAGTGCCAGCCAGAGTCAACCAATACGAATGATTGTAACAAGAGAACAGAACGCTGTAACTCACTTTGTTTTACATTTTGTATGGAAAACTTTACGCACACAGTGTATATGATATCTGGCCATAGTTAACATTTGGCTCCAGAATGGCGCCCATGAAATAAGTTGGCCAATCTCTTCCACTATAGGGTCTCTATGACAAATTCAAAGATATTACAAGCATAGATTCCAAACTTAAAATGGCGCGTTGACTCCCCATGGAGGCCAATATATCGGGGCGGAAGTGCTGATCACTGCTCAGTCGTTTTGAAAACAAACAGGCAAATGAATGTCTTACAAAAGTATTAATACTTGTTACTTCGGAATGTTGTTGACTGAAGAAGTACTACGTCTCAATAAATTCCACTTAAACAAGGATAACTTATTTCTTCAACGCGGCATTCTACGTATTTACACTTGAACATGAACGCACAATGACTGGTATTGCAAGTTCATGGACATTCATTGGTCAGTTTCTATGGTATCTTCAAGTGACGCACTTTTATATGCGCGTTCAATTACTTACGCGCTCACATCGGGAAAGCAACTAGCGCGTTTGTTTTCAGAGCGCGCAGAACTGTGCGTCAAGTATTCCTGATAATACACAGAGAAATGTATTCTGCGCGTATAGAACGCGTTGTAAAAGTGCACGCACGCTAACCTCTTTCAACAATGAAATTTTCCGTGACGCGTTCTTATTTTTGTACGCAGATCGCGGAATATAACGACGCGCATGTCAAATTAACACTTCCGCCCCGATATATACGTCTCCATGAGGAGTCACTGAGCGTAACAGTGTAGGTATAGGAGTTTGGAATCTATGCTTATAATATCTTTGGACAAATTAGACCAGGGCGCCATCATTTTTTTGGTGTTGTTTTCAATTAAGATCTCACCTGCCAACTGGTCAAATTGATTAATTGCCAAACTGGTCATATTTATCAAAGTTTATATATAATGTAAATGCTGTATTTTTGTCTGTCAAAGAAAACTCTTCCTATTTTTTTTAAACACATCGCTTGAAATTATTGGGGGGTTGGGGAGCAAGAACGTGTTACAAAAAAATGTTAGGGGCAGTACCCCCTGAGCCCCCCCCCCCCGGCTACGCCTCTGGTGTTCATGTCAAGTCCTGCAGGGTTTTTTGGCACACTTCCCCTTTCACTCCATCATACATGTATTGTTAACAAGATGCTCTGTAAATTTTACTTGTATGTATGATTATTGTTGTGGAAAGAATCAATAACAGAAATGAATTGAACAAAGAAAGTTGTCCCTAGCCCTATGCCCCTTTAAGAGTTTAAGAGTTAGTGGAATGTTTCTCACCATGAGAATTTCCTTGGGGTCTTGGGGCTCGGTAATTTATGGGAATAGCACCCCTACATACATGTCCAAACGCCAGGCGAAAAGTCTGTGTGGAATAATCTTTTACGGTGATGAATGTGGATGACGATAATGCGCCTTATGGACTTAGTGTGTTAGGCGCTTAATACCAGCGAAAGTTAGGTTAGTCTGCTGTGTACCCCGCAGCCCGCACTCCGTTTGCTCACCCCACTTGATTCCCAACAGAGAGATATGACCGAACAGGGAATATGCCGTACAGCCTGCTATGTAGGCAACCAGCTACCGGGATCCAGTGTAGTGATAGTCCGATGACTATAAATGATGATTTCTGACCGAATCTGGAAATTTTTCGTGTTTCTTATAATTGATTTCGATTGTCCATTATCAGAATCTGCCAGTTGGATTAAGGTCACCGGTGAACGTCTAGAAAAAAACAAAGATGACGTTCCAGATGGCCCCGTTACATATCTGTGGCTGAATTAAGGGTAACAATTTTGGTGTTTAGACGGGTTCAAGCCATGTATTTCATTTGACATCATTCGAGGTGGGAGGAATGAGAAGTCCAGTATGGCCGCTAGTGTCTCCCTATTCACCTTGTCGGTAAATGCCGAAGTATGCCGAAGTATGCCGAAAGTAGAGGGCGCTAAGAGTAAACGATGTGTAAAGGCAAATGCACTCACCCCAGTTTTAATTGCATACCTGGGTATGCTATATCATATGCAATTGCTTTAAATTTTATGATATTCTTTCTGGTAATAAAGTTTTAAATGTATAGAACATGACTGTTCGATACACCTCTGATAAGACACGGTTATTCTGTAATGTGAAACATCATAAATATGCATACCTGTTACGGAAGCACGGGGGCATTTGATAGGTTCCGTCAGTAGATAACTGGAAGTAGGCCTGAGTTTGAGCGACTGTTTTCGTCCTTTAAGAGAAATGGCAGTTAAAAGCTACCTTAGTATATTCAAATGCAATCGTAAAACGTATATGAAGATGAGAAGAAATCAGCCCTTGGGCGTCAACGGGTGGGGGATGGGGGACATGACCCCTACTTTTAAAAGCGGGGGATATCACATTGTTTGCCCCCCCCCCCTCACTTTTTCCAGAATCCTAAAAAAAATACGGATCAGATGCGTTTCTGATTCCATAGCCTAGAATAGCAGATTCTACAAAATCATTTTGAAAATTCTGAAACTGAGCAGCCGTTTCATGGATTAAAATCGTGGAAAAATGCCTTAGATTGCGCCACAGATCATTCGTGAAATGCAAAAATTTCCGGGACCCTTAAGTGGGCCCCAAATCTCACGCCACTAGGGCTGCCCGATTCGCGCTTGAATTAGATCTGGTCAAGGTCATCCCCTCCCTTTTGAGAAGCTGTTGACAATCTTGAGTGTGCCCATAGAGCAAATCGGAGTACTTTCAGCCGGATTGCTAACACGTATATCCTGCAACTGCGACTTTAACAACTGTCAACCGATTTTTATGTTTTTTAACAAGTAATGTTTGATAGTATTAGATGGCCTTTGCTGTGGGAGAGTGCCTGTGACAATAATGTTCGTCACATAAGGTATTTGAAACTGGCAATTCCTCGTGATATTTATGGTTGAGAAAATTAGGAGTTAATAAACAAATTTCCAGGTTACAAACTTAAAACATGTAGTTGCTGTAGTAACTCCCTGCTTGGAGAATGGAGTTGCTAATTTCACGATTTCCTTCGTTAGTCTATACTTATGCAGGGCAACGGCCTCAGACTGAAAGTTGCTTGTTTCGTTGTAATCCCAGAAGGATGGTGTTTTCAGCACGAAGTATAATCCTTTTACTGATATCAATACAATTCCTAGTAACTCCAGCTATTCTTTGACTACCTTTGTTATGTAGGGAGTTATTATCCGAACTCCTTATTTTGTAGGTAACTGTTGTACAGGACTTTAAGTTACCGGTAATACCATGACAGCCCCGAGGCTTTTCCGAACAAGTGCCATGTGGTTTGACAAGGTTCATGTTTTGGCCAGAGACTTATCGAATAACAAAAGTCTGTTTTGACGGCACGTTCCTGAATTACATACTTCCTTTAAAACACCGTGACCTCGGTGAACTCAGTGAGGCCGTTACAAGGATATTGATAAATCCTTGACCGCGTTCAGGTCGGTCATTTCGTCTTGAAAACGGCTCGTATGGGGGCAGTTATATTTGAAATTCCTTACTTAGAACCGTACTCCGATTTATAATGATTTAGTGAGGTGTGAAACAGTCATTACCGTGACTCCCTGGACATAGTGCACTTACAGGGTGTGAGGTGCTCCGCAGGAGTGCGGGGTGGAGTGACAGCTTGTCATGTTGCCACGAATACTTATGTGAAAGCCTCGAGATGACGTCTTAATAACATCTTCCTGGCTGAAGCACAACTTCAACGTATTATTATATTTCAACGTCACACCATGGAAACCTAATGATGAGTCAGAAAAGGTTAACTCATTATCCTGTCATGGGATACAAACATAGTTTACGGTAATTCTTGCTCTTTTTCGTTTTGCCCTTAAGTGTACCTAAAGTCTAAAATTTCGAAAATATATGTTAAAAAGCTTGAAAAATGAATCCAAATGGTCCAACTCCCATTTTCACAGGACATCCCTGAGCTGAGATGTAAAATTTTGAAGCCTATTTACTCAGGTTAAAATGGTACATTGTGCAATAATTTGTGATGTCATTCTTGTACTACTCAAATTACCGTCTTTGTTTTTCTTTGTTTTTTAAGAAAGTTACTGTACCTGGTGCCAAAATGTGATCAGTCTTACTACTATAGGGTGACTTGACTATACAAGCCCTCTCCGTAAAAACATACTAAGCAAGGAAACAGTAATTTTTTTAAGGTCATGTGAACATTTTAATTTCAAAAGGGAGCAAAAGCTGGTAATGTGAGTTGCACAAGAAGCAGTGGCGGCACCAGGATTTTAAAAAAGTGTGGGGCGAGGGGGAATGGAGGGCAAAAGAAGATGTTGAGGGGGGGGGCAAAACGTTTTCGTGCGTAGCGCGAAATCGATCCCGAAACGCGAGCTTTAAGTAGGGGGTGGAGTCCAGGGACCGGCCTTAGGGCCCTTGGTGGGGTCCAGGGACAATTAAAGCCCTGATGCGGGCCTAGGGGACGAAGGGGACGAAAAATTAAGTCTCAGGATAGGTGTATATTGATTCATAATGCATCATCCAATGCAAAGGTTCCAACTTAATTTTAATGTATTAGGCTATCCTTCCTTCAAGCCACTATACTCTTAAGCGGGTGGGGTCCAGGGGGCGAAGCCCCCGGAAGCTCAGGGGTGTTAGCATATCTCTGGGTGAAATATTAAGTCTCAGGATAGGTGTATTTTGGTCCATAATGCATCATCCAATACAAAAATTCCACATAATTTTAATGTATTGAGCTATTCCTCCCGCCAGGCCAGTACGGTATACTTCAGGAGCTGAGTGGGGGCATCTGGGGTGACAAAGGTTCTGACTGGGGGGCAAGTGACCCATGCCCCCTTGGCGCCGCCACTGGCAAGAGGTACCGGTACATTCCAAATTATTGTGCAATCGACTACTTCAAATTAAGTGAATATCTTTCAACCTTTTATGTCTCATCAACGGAATAAGCTATGAAGATGGGAGTTAGAAGAATGAGATTCATTTTCCAACCTCAAAAAATATATATTCTTGTAATTCTAGACTTATGGTGCACATGCTTGAAAGCTTGGAAGATGTGTAACTTGAAGTAGTACCAAGGAGTTACTCACACCAGAACTTCTAGGACTCCTTAAATAGGCAATATACCAGCGAGACAGCTACAACATATCTTCAATGGGGTAGGAAGCAGGCGCGGATCCAGAAATTTTGAGGGGGGGGGGGGCCCAAGATGGAAAACCTCATGTGCACCAAAGGTGCACCACGAGCGCGAAGCGCGAGTCCCTACGCGTGGGGTCCAGGGGCCCGCGTTAGGGCCCCTGGCGGGGTCCAGGGGCGGAGCCCCGGTGAGGGTCCAGGGGGCGAAGCCCCCGGAAGCTCTCGCAATATTGCATTTTAAGAGCACAGAAATCGGCTCCAGTTCTTATGTCAGTGAGATTTTATACCTTTTCATGTTGCATGGAATTTGATGTGTATGGCTCAGTATAAGTTACTGTATGTACCTGCAGAAGTTACGGAGAATCTAAGTTATCTTAAAACCTACACGCCAACATTATGAGCCCGTGTAGGCAACTTGAAATGATTTTTGCCATAATGAGTGTTTTATTTTCGTTATACGGTATTCGGGTATAGGACGTCAGATGAAACAATTGCGCGCGAAGCGCGCCGAAAATTTGAATTTACATTTAAAACCATTGCTATGACTAACGGTGTCAATTCCCTTTATGTGTGTCTATTAATTAGAAGGTGGGTTCGATACTAAGTTTTCAGTTTTCATAAGAAGAGGAGGGTGAAAAAATGAATATCAGTTGTTTTACATCCTTACAATGCTGACTCTGAAATCACGTTTATGCACACGAATATTTGGCTTATGGTAGAACCCCACCGATGAGTAATGCGAATACGTTTGGGACCTTACTGATAGTAAAAGGAGCAATTCAAGGCTAACAGTGCGCAAATCAAGCAAAAAATCAAGAAATATTGAGAAGACTGCAAAAATCGTGAAAGATTCCAAATGATTTTTGGTAAAAAGTGATAAAAATAAATCCATCACTCAATAAAAACGTACCTCTCTCTCCGTGAGCGTAAACAATTGCGAGCGAAGCGCGCCGAAAATTTTCGGTATAGAGCCTCCCGGGAGCTCTGCATTAATTGTACACTGAAAAGGGGGACCAACAGGACTCTCACAACCTTACATCCATATGGGAGGAAAGATGATATATCACCTTCTTTATGGACTTCTGAAGGTTATACCCTTCAGAAATCTATGACCGATGGTGCCGGCGGGAGTTGGTGATTGGGAGAACCGCAGATAACTGCTAAACCGTGCCTTTTTAGGCAGTGGGATTTTGTATACGCTATATACAAGAGTGGGAGAGCCTTTTCTTATTAGTACATGAGAGTGCAATCCCAGGAAGGAGTTTACCCTCCCCTTTGAGAAATTTTTGTAAATTTTAGGGGGCCTATATGCAAAATGGTGGTATCTTTGGGTCATTCTAAAGTGATTGTATGTTTAGAAAATGTCCACAATTTAGTGAATTCTAACTTTTGTTCGGGTGAAAAAGGGGAGTAAGAGACGGTTAACATATTGTCTTCAAACCTCCTTAAGTCCCAGGAAAAATCATGGGCGTGGATCCATCTCCAAAAGTGTGTGTGTGTGGGGGGGGGGACTTTCACATTTGTGAATCGCCGTCCTGGTGGCGTGGAAGAAGCAGTTGGTGGTAGCCAGAATTTGCGTCACGGGAAGGCAATAAGTTTTGTGATCTTCGGCATGGGGGAGGGGTCTAAGGGAAATTTTTCTAGAACTGAATGCCCTCAGATGCGATTTGGTGCAACAAAAGTGTACGATTTTTAGGTTATTTTTCTTCTAAAAATTTCGTTTTCCTAGGCATAATTGCAGTCTGTTCCATCATTTTTGAAAAAGTGAGAGGGACTTTTTGACGATGTTCCCCCTTCCAAAAAAGTGAGGGGGACGGGTCCCCCCGTCCTCCATGATCCACGCCCATGGGAAAATTGTACACGCAATTATACCCTGCGTGGAGTCCACAGAAACATTCTTGGACTATAATAAAATTTTTCCTTTACATTTTAAAAGGATATCCAAGGTTGACAGAGAACAGTATAGAGCCTCCCGGGAGCTCTAAATTAGCTACAGTATACAAAAGAGGGAGCAACGGGATTCTCACTACCCGACATCCATATGGGAGGAGATATGATATACCACCTTCTTTTTAGGTATAGCAAGAGGGATGGTGGACAGGCAAAATTCGTTTCAGAAAAGATTTTCGTCATTATTGAACGTCGCGGTAAGATGTTTGGAAAATAAAGCAACGGCAATTACGTACTTTCAATCTTTCAAATCATGTGCTAGACTAGATTAGTCAAAGATCCCATAATGATGAGAGCCCTACAGAGAAGGAGGTGTACTTTTTACAAAAATGTTGCATTTGAATAATTTCTTGCGTCATAGCCTTGTCAATGGTATATAAAATCGGGTGTAAACCCTGTCGTATGCGCGCGAAGCGCGCCGAAATTTTGAATAAAATATTAGTCCATGACAAAACCTGCATTTCAGAACCTGCATCGGACACTGTCATTTTCCCACCAACCTATGCTATTCAGAAACGAATCTTCTGACTGAGAATTCTTAAAAAGCACTTTTGCTCCTTTGTTCCCTAGTGAGTAGTTACCGAAAGCTATCGATAATTAAGACAACTCTGACACAAGGCTTGACGCTAGCGGAGCGTGCGAAAATTTGGAATTTGTCAAGAATTTCCAAGACTTATGATAGTTTGAGAACAGTTTGTGAAAGAAAATGGTTAGAACAAATAAACCAGTCATCAAAAATACATCTCACCCTACACCCTCCACAGAAATCTGTAGCTTAAACGACTTTTGGGACCATTTTAAAAATTTTCAAGAATCGATGGGGGAGGGGGACACACGTCACCCATTGCCCACTGTGCCGACGCCACTGTCTGTAGCTTAAAAGCCTTTTGAGTTCATTTTAAAACTTTTCAGACAGTTTTGAAATCGAATAGGGTATGCACGCCGCTACTTTGCCTGCAACAGCTGGTGCCACTGTGCACAATAGCACGTCACCTGACAGCTTGTCTTCTGTATTAATTCTGCAAGATCTGTATGGCGAAAGCTTTGCCTCTCAATCCCTCTAGATTACAAAAAATTTCACTCTTTGACACAAAATTGTTGCTAAAATTCAGTGCAGCTAGCCGAGCCCATACTACATATGTCACGATGTTTACTTATTTAGATCTTAAGTCAAGGATCATTACTCAGCTATTCACCTGTTTTCGAACATTGTAGCTCTCCTTTCGTCGCCAACCACTTTGAAAGATATATAAAGAGATAATCCAGCGATAGCTCCACCCAACCCCTACCGAAATATATACTTTGAATACGTTCTTAGACACTTTTTTTTGTTTTTCTGCTCTTAATTTTTCTTTCTCCTTTTCTTTTTTTTTTCTTTTTCTTCTTTTTTTCTCCTTTCGTTTTTTTTTCGTGGCGAGGGGGGGGGGCGGGCCCCCAGGCCCCCCCTGGATCCGCGCCTGGTAGGAAGAGTCAATATTAAAGATGTAAGGGTTTTCTGGCTGTGAGTGACATAACAGAACAAAGCTACCAACGAAGAATACAGACTTATTAAGCTTTCTTAGAGTTTCACATAGCTTCAGCTTGTTCCTACAAGCCTCAAAACCTTCCGGACAAACACTGGCTTTGTATCACTTACAGATAATTGTATTTCGAGTAATTATATCTGTAATTCGAGTTATAGATATCTGTAATTCGAGTTATAGATATCTGTAATTCGAGTTATAGATATCTGTAATTCGAGTTATAGATATCTGTAATTCGAGTTATAGATATCTGTCATTCGAGTTGTAGATATCTGTCATAGGAATTACACTGTAAGTATAAATTAGTCAACACAACGTTACTGAATTAGTAATTTTAGACATCATATTGGCAGAATATAGTAAGATCGATACCCAATATGAAAATAACCTTGTTATAAGTATATCCCGTTTCTACAGTGTAAAAGATATCTCATATGGCGCAATGAAAGCATAGAGGCAAGTGCGTAGCCAAGGGGGCCATTAAACGTCCCCCTAGAAAACATTTTCGCCCCGCAGAAAATTAAGCAGTACTAGTTTCTGTTCACTATATCTCACCCATCCCTCCCCCCCCCCCAAAAAAAATTGTTTCGCCTCATGGGAGCTGCCTCGCTCCCCTTTTGTACCTTGCCTGGCTATACAGGCCTGCAGAGAGGATGCCTAAAATTTCGATTTAAAGTTATGATCAATTTAATTCAAAGGTATCTTTCTTTTTTTTTCAGTGCAATGTCTTTAATTCCTATGTAACAAGTGCATATATATCTCTGTCGCAGATACCTTGCAGTGGCGGATCCAGGCGGGCGCAACAGGCGCGCATCTCCCCTATTGGCCCTCATGCACGAAAACGTTGAGGCACAAAAAAAAAGAAAATGCTTCAAAATGTGTCAAATATAGCACTATTTTGCATTTCAGCCCTCTTCCAAAGGCAAAAATTTTCCAAAGGGGGAGGGTATACCCCTCCTCTTATACCCCTACCCCAGGGCAGCGATCAGTCAAACCTTGCACCCCCTCTTTTGAAAATTCCTGGATACGCCCCTGCCTTGTAATGAATTGTAGATATCTTTAAATGAAAAGAAGATACCACTAATTGAACTGAAATATATCTTTAATGAATTAAAGGTATCTGAAATTCTGACCTCATTAGAGATATCTTCACTTATTTGAAGGTAGCATTAATTCTGTCTCAGGTATCTGTAATTCTTTTAGAGGTATCCCTACTTCTAGCAAGGATATATTTAATTGTTTAAAGGTATCGTCAAATATTTAAATACATCTTTCATTCTGAAATAAAAATCAGGACGGCTTGCCGTAGAAACGATCCCGCTTGAGGTTCGAAGGTCTCTCTCCGGGCAGTCCTTTCCGGGATACATGTCAAAAGCAATTGGTATCGCATAGTCTGTATATCGGGGAATTATGTAAGTGTGCGACCAATACCTGTTTACGATCCCAATTAAAACCATACCTAACCGAATTGTTCTCAGTGTGGGCAGAAAATAAAACATTGTACCCTGCTGCTGTGATATCAATACTCTGATGAACTGATGAAGTTTGATTATCAGGTCAACCTTTTCTCCCCTGTAGCCACATCTATTTGAAGAATTCATACAATTACCGGATACTTCATATACTTTTTAGTATTCACTGACGGTATGATATGGCTGCACTTCAAGTTGGCAGGCTGGTATATTTACGCCGTACAAACGCACAAGTAACTGGTCACTTGATACAAATAAAAGAAAGGTGAGACACCTCAAATTCGTCTTCCCATTTTCAGCATTGAATTCTCTTTCTATTTTTCATTCCGTCCTATCCTTGCATAGTTCACATGACCGGCCGATGGACATTCGTTGACCTATGATTATCCTTATTTTTTACTCTATTAATAAAAATGAAATATTGATATATCAATAAAACTCCCCCAAAGGTATTGCTGTTAGCTCCTGCGAAATCATTGCCCCGCCATTTATTGACCATTTTCAGAAATGGCAACTTCACCATGTTCGAAAGTCTGTTTCTCAAATCTCTTTTGTCAAATATCTTCTTTTAAACGAACCGTTGTTGTAATTTGTATCCAGGGGCGATGACGACTCATATTTTTTGTAGTATTTCAAGAAACGTCAAACGATGATGAATATTCGTTTTACTTCCTGGGGCGTTTTAGTAAATCGGAGTGACAATAAGTCTCTGCGCACAGCGAGGTTACCATTGACAAGGGGGAAAGGTCACACAGGGGCAAGCACACCAGAGGTGATTAGGGTGGTAGCGCCGTTCCCCGTTACATACCTGATTGTAAGCACGGTAGTGTTTGCCTAAAGCCCTAGGGATATTTGACAAACACGCAAATTTGTCGAAAGTACTAGGCCTATATGTATAGGCTACTCGAAATGCTTCCTACCAATATTTGCTTAGATTAAGGACCCCTTAGGATACCTCTTGAGGTATCGTATTTCATTGCTGGACTCTTCAAAAAAGAAATACGATACCAGAAAAGCTCTTACAATGTCCTTTGAGCGAAGAAGCGCTTTGTGTTTGAAAAGTTTTTAGAATTAAGTATCTCAGATCCTCGCTGAGATAATGAGTTCAGACTTTCTTGATAAATTCATGTCGTGAATGAGTTGTATCCAGATCCATTTTTAAACAACCCGGTAAAGGTTCTGACTTCTTAATGTTTCACCAATTTTACCCTTTTTGAATTAGAATAACTGAAAGGCTGTCCAAACGATTTTGATAGGTGAAACATCAGCTAAAAGTTTACAAACTTTTTCATGGCGTTTCAAAAAAAACCCCAATATTGCATTTAAAATGTGAACCACGAAGTGTGTGTGTGTGCTTGAAATTAGTAATTGAAAACGTAACAATAATGCTTTTGCATTACTAAAAATTAAAGAGGCATAGGCTACATGAATTAGAATACCAGGATATACTAATTTTCAAGTGGGATAACTGCATTTGTTCTCTAAGGAATAGTTTACAGTATCTATTTTTGCACAAGGTAAAAACGGGACAATGATTAAAGGGGATATGCAGCATCCCTTGAAACCGGGAAGTTGCTAGCAACTCTCTACCCAAACATACTTGGGAACACTAGTCCTAGAGTTTTAAATGCAGTTGGGTAACTAACTGCACTTTGATTGACACTCATTCATACAATACAGTTTCACTGTGGTTGGTCAAAAATGACTTGTACAGTCAGTTGTGGACCTAATTCAGTTCAAACACACACACACACAAGTCGATTTTACATACAATCCGAGGACCTCTTTGTTATTTCCTTTGTGTTTACTTCCTTAACCCTAACCTTGACAATGGACTCTCTATTGTTCAAACTTTCGAGGACTTGACAAATCTATTGAATTTCCTTCAGAGGACCTCAAATCCATTGTTCAGGTCCTCAGTCTGATAGGAAGACAAGTTCACACACACACCCTCAAACACGCACACACAATATTGCTTCGAACAATTGAAGTTCGGTGCAGGCTTCGTAAACTGTTACTCTGTCTTAGAGGTGTACTGGACAGAAGGTTTGATCTAAATTGGAGGAGGGCCTAGAAGTTAACTTAGTAGGGAGAATTGCTACTGTTTTGGGGTGAGATTAGAGAGCCTTCAAGGTAAAACACTGAGGTGAACTCAGCTATATGGTTGTTTCATGGAGATTTGATTTTAAGGCTAGGTCCAACAAAAATTTACTTTTCGGCATGTGAAAGAGGAAGTTAATTTTAAGATCGTGTTGACGCATTTATTCGATTATTGTGTGCGATTCTCGAGATTTTAGCTGTTACTACATTTGTAACATAAAAAGGGAACTTGAAGCAAACAGGGGTGAAAAACCGGCATCTGCTCACATTCGTGAGCAATGCCTCGTTCATTTTTTTTTTTTTTTTCGAATCTGTTGTTTTGATATCGAAATGCATATGATGTCACAAAGTAGAAAGTGCGCCCTCCTTTGGAGGAAGATGGCGGAAAAGCGCGTATCATTGCAAGTTACACCAATAAATGTAGACAGCTGATTCGTCAACCGATCGTATACGCGCGTAAGTCTACTACACTTGCGGCGAAAACCACGCCGTTCGTGCACGTGTGCTGCATTGTTTTCACCCAAAATGACGTCAGTGTGATGTCAATGCATAAGGTCTATACATAGAGATATGAGTTCCCCTTCGGAAATTCATGTGAAGTTTGTAAAAATTCCCCATGACACATCTCTCCTCTGCGTTCACATTACGAATGAGACTATGGAGGTGAAAATTGGTTCTTTTGTTCAATGAAAGCCAAAATAACTTTTGACCAATGTGAGTTTATGATAGTGTTTGTGTGAAGTTCACTTTGGGATGAAAATGTGAAAACTTTATTAGGTATTAATACTGTATAGAACCACAAAACTGGCCAAGGAATTGAATTCATATTTCACCAAAATTCTTGGATTAAGTGTCTTTTCAACATATCAAACCTAACCTTATGCCTAACCCTTCCTTTAATACCCCTCCCCTAAACAACGTAACTATTTGTCTTAGGATGGATATTTAATGTGCTATCGTAAAGCATTATGGGATATATACTACTCTTAGAGAAAATAAGAAGATATAAAGAAGGTTTGAGTGTTATTTCAAAAAGCATCGTGGTCTTTAAGCCATAAATTGCATAATTAAAGTCTATTTTTCACTGTTGAAGAAGGTGCTTCCCTAAATTTTACTCAAATAACGGACACAGTGACCCGAGATTGCTATTTGTCCAGTTAATATCAAATAAATAGTTTATTCACCTGTGTTATGTTCGTCATTCCCCGTACCATATATTATTTCTAAGCAAAGAAAAATGAAAAAACCGCTGTTTTGCAGTGCAGGAAATTCAGGAAGTACTATTACCTGGATAAGTACTTCCATTATGGCACCTAAACTAACTGCGTGTTCTGTTAACAGGTTGAAGTACCGGTAATCACTCATTCTTAGAAGTGTTCACTTGGCACCATGATACCACTGTCACACCAGCGAATTAGTAGGCAAGCATTGCTAACAAATCCCTGGTCAGAGGGAAGAATATATCGGCAACATATAGATAGAGATTACGTAGAATTCTTGAAAATACACCAGTTTACCCTTACTTTGCATCTTTCAAATCAACAGGGATCACACGACTGAATAATAACAACATCAACAACATCAACAGCATCAACAACAACAAAAGTGTTAAAGTTCACATCTTTGCAGTGTTGTAACGAGCCACTCAATTTTGCAGTCGAGGCGAGTCATTTACTACTTTCAATAAGACTCGAGTCGAGTCAGTTACTCGAGTCATTGTGTTATTTCGATGAGGGAAATTATGATACATTTGCTAGATTCTATTTCCTTTTGAAAATTAACTGATTCGAGTCATGACCATCATAACACTACAACTTCAAATGACGACTGGCAACGAAAATTAAGTTCTGCCCTCCCCCCCCCTTGGCAACAGGCCTGGATTTGCCTAGGCTGCTTACACTATAAAAAACGGAAAGTGTATGACTTTCCCAGAGTGAAATCGCCCGCTTGATAGACAGTGCTCAAAAGGGTGAACTTTAGTAATGATGGCGTCCTGACAATATAAACATTTTTATTTACAGGTTCAGAAAGATCGAAAAAACGCACATTTTCTCTGAATTTCTTTGTCTGGAAACCAAAATATTAAAAAGACGGACCAAAAGACCTCGCAAATTTAGCTTGAAATATTTGACTACTTCGTGATACTTCGAATGACAGATTGACTTTTTGAAACGTAATCGTTTTGAGACCACAAAGCTAATCTCTTTTCCTTTAAAATTCTTTGTCAACGTACATTGAAAACTAATTTTAGAATATTATAGTGTTACAGGGCTATTTAGTTTACCCCAGAGCCGGATTTGCTTAGTATTCCCTCTCACAAAAGTTTCTGTTCTAAGCTGTAAGGCGCAACATAGACAAACGCCTTTGTATCCCACTCCGGCCTCTTCTTCAATGAGAGTCGGTTCTTTGGTCCGAGCTGATAATCCCATAAGGCTGTGTCCGGGGGTTATAGGTTAAATGCTAAAAATGAAATGCTGATAGCTTTTAAAACGCCTGGGATATATGGCTTAGTGTAATCCTCTCCAGTGTCTACCCTACATTTGAAATAGGGTAATGTGATACGATGATCTCTCTTTTTGTAAAAAGCTGAGAGACTAGTCTAAGGTCTTTAGTGTTGCTCGGTTGTCATGGTAGAAATTGAAGCAGAACCCCTCCCTCTGCGCTCTGAGCAAAAAGAAATGTCAACTTTAGGATAAAAATATCGTTTTGAGGACAAAATTCACGCCATACACGGTTGTTTGCCAACGAGGAAAATTTCAGGGCATGGACACCTTCCACCCCTGCATATGCATTGACTTCCCATTAGCCTGTGGTTGTTATCAAATGACTGTAGTAAGCGGTTATGTTGTCGGGTTATAACATGATCAGCGACGTAGGAAGATGTTTGATATTTGGGGGCCAGACCAGACGAGATTTCTCGACCTTGACCCCCTTCCCACACCAAAACATCATATTTGATCAATCTTAAAAAATATCCTAAAAAAATATCCCGAACTCAATGTGAATTCCCGAAATTGACCGCTTTGGAGAAATTTCCTTGAAAGTTGAAATACTGACTTTTTATGACATTAGTATTGACCTTGATAGATGTGTTATTGATAGCGTACGAAGCGCCTCTGTGGCTGCCGCCCCTTAGGCTGCCGCCCCTCAAAAAAACTTTGTCCGCTCCGCGGGGTCTGTTATTAATGGCTTTGTCTTGTAAAATCACATTATTGTATTAGAATATGATGCGGGCACGAATGTGTTTTCATGACATTAGATATTAGCAGACTACAGGGCCTACTTTTTAAAGTCAGTACATATCTATTTTGTATGTACTGAACACTATCGCAAGTTTAGTGGGCCAAAATGACATTTGGCCCCCACAAAAAATTTTGAGGGGGCCATGGCCCCTCTGGTCCCCGGTTCCTACGCTACTGCTTACTTTACAATATTTACTGCCCGCCCGGCGGGCGTGCATTACTCCTCTACCCCGCTGTACTCATAATACCACTAGAGTATGCACGTGAAAAGAACCGTACATACTCAACACCTGTCACAAAGGTTACATTATTTATTTGTTAAGATTGATTCAATCATTGATGGATATCTGCGTAACCTGCAAATTAGATGTAATCGGTGCAGTAATTACGTTGACAGGATAACATGCATAGAGCATGTAGTATAGCCTCATGTTATAGCGTCTTCGGCATTTGAAGTTAGAACTTTTGAAAGAAAAACCTCTGGTTGTAGCGAAAAAATTTTAAGGGCAGGGGAATGGGCATACTCATTTGGGGGGTCGCCCCAGATTCTGTTCGCCCCATCCCTCTGTGGCTACTTAGGCTAAAATGTTAAAATGTAGGGCGACCTGTTTACCATCGCTGACTGCACCGAACTTCGTTTTAAGTACTATACCGTGGAAATTTGCTTGTTCAGTTAGCCACCATGACTGAAAGAGATGATTTCACCAAGGGCACATTGTTTGTTTTGTTTGTTTGTTTGTTAACTTTATTTCCATACCGACAACATAAATGGCATATAATTACAACATCAACATAAAGAGTAGCAAAAAAAGCAAAAAAGAACAATTTACGATCATATACAAAACAGAAATACGAAATGGAAAAGGAGAGAGAAGAAGTTACTTATATGAATCCCCCCCCCGGGGGGTCGATTTGTGTGTTTTACCTGGAAGAAACCTGGCTCTATATTGGTTATACTGGAAATGGGTAGTTAAGCAGGATCCAGATGCGTATTGTGTACACGCATAACTTAGGTAAACTTAATATGCCTTCGCTAACGCATAATTAGTTAAAATACAATTAAGCGCGCAAAGGAAACTTTTCCAAGATCAGTGTAGAGCGGTCGCAACTTTCCCACTCCTATATTTGTTCAACGACGGGAAAAGAGTCATATCTGTGAGTGTGAGACAATTTTGGGGACGGGGGAAACCCCCTTCCCTTGATCCGCCGCTCTTGGTATCACCCTGTCACTACTAGCTATAGAACGTCGATCATGGTAACCTTACTGAGTTCAGTATGGATAGAATATAAGTTACACATTCCAAGGAAAATGTAATTAAGTATAAACCGTGCATGAATTCTGATTCTTAACCATAGAGTAGGATATAGGAACTAGAGTGCGCACTCCTAATACCGCTTACGTAAATCCGCTGTGATTGCATGGGGACCACTGATCTACATGTCTACATGTAGATCAGTGGTCTTGCCTCCACCCGAGAGTCCCCATGCGATCACAGCTGTTTCGGGGAGTGAGCACTCTACTAGTTCTTATATCCTATACTCTATGTTCTAAAGTCCCTTTATTTTAGTCTTATGTTGAAAGAATCGTATCACAGAACTACTTTGTTTTCCTGTAATTCTCGAATCTGTGTCAGCGAGAGGATGTGACTAATGGATTGCTTTTCGTTAGGGGGTTACATATGGCATCGATTTAAATTCGTAGTTGCCTACGTAGCAGACCCTTGATCAGTCACATCTGGGTTGTTTCGAAGCTCTGTGTAGAGGATAAAAGCAAACTATTTGCTACCGAGTGGATGATAAGTTCACCAGCCGTTCCTAAATCAGAGCCACCTTCACATCTCACCCAAGTTCAACCTTCAGACATAGCAAGGGGAAAACAGCTATATATAGCTCATTGTCCCTTATCCATGTGAAGCAGTTATTTTCAACTTGTGTGTTCCGAAAGTGTTAACAAATGGTGCAAACAATTTGGGGAGAGTGTTTATAATTATTGAATAAAATGTGATCTTACCTTTGACCCAGAGGGTTTTGAACATATGTTGTTTCGTCGGGACATGCTGCAGTCATTGATTTGAATGTCCCATATATAGAAGGGACTTGTAGGTGTATACGACATGACAATTTAGAAGCTTCAACTGTACTGATATTTGAAGCTGATGGTGTTCTTCCTTTTATGGTGACAATAATTTTAGCCTTAGGTCATGAAGCCAGTTGGACTCATCAGGGACCGTACATATGTGAAGGTTTATCAAAATGTTCAGAGACTGGAGTACTAGACTTGTCCTATTGAGGAAGATGCCTTGTAGGCCTTCTTTGTTTTGTGGTTGGCGCGGCACTAGCATTCATCCTGACTGGTCACTTGCAAGCCGCTCACAAGGTCCGCGCTGTACGGTTGTAGCCGGTATGTTTAGAAGGTACAGGGCACTCTAACTGAAGCATATTTAACTTTTTAAGAATTTTTTTTTTCATTTTTTGTTATTCAATTTTTGGTGGGGTTCAAAGGTCACGTGAGGTCAGCAGAGGTCAAATTGTGAAAACATAGTTAAAATGACAGTCAAGAAGTATTAATTTGAGGTCAACCTCAGTGTAACAAAGCAGTCCTCTCGGCAAGGAATTACAAAGCTGGAGCTTTTGGGTTAAGAAAAGTTTCTGACGGTCGTCTCCCACTGAAAGCAAAGCTAAACCTACTCCCAAAGAGAGTACGACCCCGAAAGGGACGCGAAGCCCCGGTCAGCTCCTGCAATAATTACAGCAAACAAGAGCCGCCTTGAAGTGATTCAACTATAGACTTGCACAGTTAAAACGGGTGCTGTACTGATCTAGCCTTTCAGCTTTGTCAGAGCATGTAGTACGTCCATATACAGTACAGGATGTTTTCTCCCTATACCGTCTTCATCAGGTCAATGGTTACACTGGCTGGACTCGATGGTCAAGGTAACTGATATAATGGTCCATTTGCAAATTGGTGAACCGATTCACTGTAAACAAAAAACGTATTTAGGATTTAAACGTGTTTTTGTAAATAGCCTGACGGTTGACAGAGTGTGTGTAACCCACAGAAACTAACAAAATTGCATGACCAATACTGTAGACCAAGTATACCGTGAGCATTCCTGTAACGGCATGCGACAACTTGACAGCCGTGTTAATGTAATTGACAGCAACCGGGGCGTGAGCTACACTTTGTTTCCTTGTGCACAGCCAAGGGATTAGCCTAATGGCCAATACATGAAAAGCAGTCAAGCGATTTTCGGCCGAGTGATTTTCAACGGGAACTCATATTATCTTGTGGATCATCACTAAATAGACCTGCCCTTAAAGGGACGGTGTAAGATCACGGAGCCCATATTTGATGGCTGTACCATCCATGATTATTCCTTGGTTTAACCATTTTACTGATCAATTCAAGGACAGTGACAATAAAAACGAAATGCGCTACCATTCGCGTATTCCCAGAGCATGTGACCCACCAATTTTTCTGTTTTCACATTCAAGTCAATACTGTGAAGTGCATTGATTGTCTGATGTTAGTTTTTTTTTTATTATTATTATTTCCCCTATGTCAATGACCTGCTGAACTAGCAAAGTTTTCACAATTGTGATCTTTGGTTGATCTTCAAGTACAGTTTTCCTATGGGATGGTTGTGACAATCTTGATTATGAACAACAGGATAGTATGAGTGTCATCTTCCTGCGAATAATATCTTCGTCACTTTATTTTCATTTTGCACCCTGTGCAAAATCGACCTTGTGTAGATTGTCTAAGTTTTGTTTTCCTTCATCACCGGCCGGGAGCTGCTAACATGGAGTTAATTTGGTATGTGACTTACTAACTATTAAACCTTAATTGACCGTTGACCCCATATTATTGACAGTGTTTTCATATACTTGCGGTATATTAGTAAAGTCAGTATAATAAGCCATAACAAGTCGGATCTTAAGTGACTAAGCCTACGAATAGATTGTATGTAGTTACTGTCATAGTTGGCCAATCCGGCTGTGTTAAGCAGGGAGTTGCCTCAATTTTTGGGCCCGTTCAGCCGTAATAAAGCTCTTCGCGTTCTTTACTAGGCTTTAAGACCGATGAGGCCCTCACAGGAGTTGTAAAGCTTTGTCCGGACAACTGAACAAGGAATGAACTAAGCTGTCACAAATTCGTTGGAATTTGGAATAAACAGGAGTGAATCATGCCTACGGTGCTGTGCGGTGAAAAGGTGTATTCAGTATACTGTAGTTCTGTGCTGTAGGTCTAATACAGGGTATTACATTCTACGACTAGGTTTAAACAGTTGCGAAGATAAACCTGCAGACCTAGACCTACGGTCGAGTATATACCCCAAACCAACCCACATGGACACTGCATTTGTGCGTGTGTTGAAGGATCGCCACCTTTGATGGAAAAATACGACCTGCTTTAATTCTTTTTCTCTCAGTGCATCTTGAGCTAGCATTAGTTCAAGCGCACTAGAAAATCACTGTCATCTTGTGTTCAGTTTGTTTCACTTCTTATCAGCCTGTCTTACAATTCCTGAACAATTTCCTGTAATTTTACATGCTTCAGAAATCTGCGTGTCTAGGAGAGAAATTAGTTTGTACACAAATTGCATTTTCTAACGTATTCAGGTGTAAACCAGGAGTCTGTCAAGCCACAACATTATCCGCCATTGAAATTTGTTATGGTCAGTTATCTTTTAAAATAGTGTAAGGTCGCAAGAGGAAATTTTGTTTGTTGAGCCTAAATTTTTTTTGTTAACTTGCTCCATATTTTGTTTTGTGAAGGATACCCGGTTCGTTTACAGTTATCAGGCTGTGAGTTATTTGGAAAGGAACTTGGATAACTTCTACACTATAAATTGTAGCCTACGTGATCCTCTCATCGTTTGAAAATCTGACATTGACATACATTCGATCTGTCAAGAGTGGACTGCCACCGCACCACAGCGTATGTGACGGCTGAGGAATTCTAAGCCCGTCATCATATATTTGTTCTTGCAAGTTCCAATCGTGTGAACTCTTTGGCGTAGAATTATGCGTTCACCACAGCCTCCTAAGCTTAATTAAAGCGAAGTGACAGGTGACGAAGGTCGCACGTAAGTCCTGGGAACATTATGTTGAACTATGATCTCGCGGAAACGGACAAGGACTTATAAACCTACTGTCTCCCAATTAATAATTCGTTGAGTACCCTGGTCAAACAATTGAAGATTTTTCCGCAATTAGTTGTGAATAAGTCAGTTTGAAAACCAAGGTTCTCTATTTTGTTACGAAGCTTCCGTGCGGGTGCAGCTGTTCAGGTAAGAAAAAGAACTAACGGACTATCTAGTGTGGATCTTTGAATGTATATTTTTGGCCGCCATTTCGTGGAGTGAACATTCATGTGACAAGCTCCTCAAACTCTTCATGGAGTATTTAATAGATCAGTAACGAAAAAAATTGTCAACGAGCTTGTTCAAGAATATACGGAAATGATGAGTGATTAAGTGAGTCTATAAATAAACAAATGTGCATCTAGTACTTGAAGTCGTCTTCCTTTTAACTCTACGGATTGACTAGCAAGTCTACGTCAGTTTGCCTACATGATTTTCATCATTGATTTAACTTGACGAAGAATGCAATCCATGTGGACATAGAGTATATAGGTAATCTTAAAACGGCCAGTTCAAGCTACTTTCGTTGATGTACTTGTCCGAGGACGTACATTATGCAAACGCTTTCACTTAAGCGGAACTTGTGGAAGAACACAAGAAGAATCAGGGGGTTGTCTCTCAACCACTGCAGAGAGGGCATTCTTCTTATTGTGACTTACACGTCTTACTCATTTTTCAGTGACCTTAGCGTATAACGAAAAATAAGTTCATAAACGGATCTCTGTTACTAAACAATCGGCCAAAAAACTCTGTTTAGGTTTTCAAATGAATTGAAAGAATCTTGTAAGTGAAATGTGGCATTTCTCTTTCCCAATGGAAAGGTTGTCATGGAAATGAATTCATAAAATCGCCATTTCTTGGAAATCGACCATGACCGGGAAAGAGTGATCAACACAAGACTGTAGCCAAAGTTTAGCTTTTTGAAGGCAGGTGGCTGTGTGACGCTCTCTCAGTGCCTTTCGTAATTTTTACAGCAGTAGGAGCTATTTTGCATGCTGCGATTCTATTTCTACCATAACAAAACACTGTTCGTTCGTTATGGCTAAGTGAACGTACCTAGGCAGCAAAGAGAAAATACGTTATGTTGCTGGTTCCGTTGGAAAAATACTTTGGATTTTGTGCTAGAGTACAGTATATGGTTTATTTGCCTTCATTTCATATTTTTGCAGGATTCGCAGGTTTTCATTAGTGTAAACGTAGTCGAAAATATCATGTTATCCTTGACTGGCAGCCTCTCCGACAGTTAAGGTAGCTGCCAGCATAACCGTCAACTTTTTACGGCTTTCCTGAGGAACATGTTCTAATTACAATGCATAAACTCTTGCAAATGTCATACGTTTTCAGCCTGGTTGCTTTGTTGATAGTTCTTGTTGTGTTCCATATATCTGTACACAATGATTTTACTTCCTTTCAAATAACTTCGATGCGGGAATCAGTGCATTCAAGAGATGACGACAAGGCGTCACTCGGTGTATTCTATACCCCACTCAAATGGATGAATATTACTCTCCCTGGAAACATTTCAGGCCAGCTCGATCAAGAGGTGAGTAAAAATTAAGCCTGACAAAGGGGGGGGGGGACCTAGTGCACTAAATGGTTAGGAAGATATCGAGGGTCCTGCAGGGACACATGACCTGGTTAAAGTTTCAAAGATCACTGTAGTGCCAACTTAAGTACTTTTATAGACCCTGCGATCTACATTAATTCCCACGAGGTAGCGACGTACCATGTAGGGGTAGAACTGGGGAAGTTCCTTTACGTGTGTGTACGTGGGGGTGGGGGTGGGTGAGGTGGAGGAGATAGACCATTTCATGGGGCTGAGGTAAACGTCAATTAACCGGAGCTTAAGCGAGATACCCCAATGAACTTTAAAGCGCTACCAGGTTCACTTCGGGCGGGTTGAGGTATGTTCTGCCCTCTACAAGTCAGTTAACGAGAATACCGTTATGGAACGCATGATCGCGTTGAAATATAGGCAGTCCATCATACCACTCGTCGTTAGTGCCTAATTTGTTGTCTGCCCTTTTGACATGTATTTGTAGGCCTACTGAGCATACTCTTGTCTTGGCGGTGTCGTGGTATTTCACCTAAAGTTTGTAAATAGGGATTACATGTTTTTCAACTACGTGGAGGAACAAAGTTTTGTAGGGGCATAACGTAACGTCTTTGTGCGCGCGTAGTCCCAGGCTGGCTGGCGTGAAGTAACATGCATCATGCATCAGACTTTCTCACTCTGTTCTCCTGTAAAGTTGTAGACTTTTTACCTAGATCATATTCATTAAAAATGAGAAAAAAGTGGTTAAACCAGAGACGTAGATTTCTTTTCAACTTTGGGGAGATGGGGTGAATAATCGCAAACCTAGAAACTGTTCACGCTAAGCGTGCACGGCGAGCGCGAAGCCCATAACGGGTGGGGTTGAGGGGCCGCCTTAGGGCCCCTGGTGGGGTTCAGGGGTAAAGCCCCGGTGGGGGTCCAGGGGGCTACTGGGTTTTAATGCCTCAGAAGACCAGGGAAGACTGTTTAAGGGATAAATTTTAAAGGTTATGTTCTTGGGTATTGGTATATTTATGCATTTAGGAAACGCTATTTTGAGCACAAAACTCATCGATAAGCTGCACTTGATTAAAATTGTACAAGAGCAACAATGTACTATAAAGTTCAAAAAGGCAGGAATTAACTAACAGGGACATCCCCGACAACTAGAATTTGAATTCGGGACCATTACAAGGCATGCAATTGGCCTGAGATTACCAGATTATTTGCAACTTTATGCCTTGAAAATAATGCAAAAGTCTTACATATGGATACATAAAATAATTTAAGCCAGACTCTTGAAAAATATCAAATATCGGTAAAGTCTAGTACAGTACTTACAGGGGGTGTCACAGCGAATGAATTACGTTTGTTACAAGGGTTGTGATAGACTGAAACAGTTCAATATTAGAACTGTGTCGTAATATGGCTTATTCCGATATTATCCTCAGAACCTTGGAATAGATTTTAAATACCTGCAACCATGAAATACACCTAGAGATTAAGCAGAGATTGAAGACTTTCTCACGAAAATGACGCCATTAATTTTCACGGATGTCACTTATTTTGTGCGATTTACTGTTTTAAAGGTCGACTGTACGCACTCGGCGTAGATTATGTGATAGTAAGGCCTATAAAATGTTCTGTTTACTGATATGAGGCTGTAAATAGGTCAGAAATTAATGATCGTGTAAGGCTCCACGGTCTGCAGCCAGGCAGCCGTGGGGTTTGATTAAGTTTTCAAGAAACTTATTTGAATACCGGTACATCACTTGTTCATTTATTGAACGGGAGGGGGAGGGGGCGCAAAAAATGAAACAGGGTGATTCGGGGAGGGCAATAACCCCTCGACGTGTGGCCAAACCAGTGATGAGGTCGAAAAACTTCAAGAAACTTTATCCAAGAATATTAGACTTTTGCTTACGTTGGAAAACAAAACATTTCTACAAGTCTTTAACAACTTACTAGGTAGAAATTTCTGAAAGAGGAAACGTGAATTATCAAAAGCGCCTGATTTTGACGTTACCGCGTCACTCATTTGTTGGTCAGAGATCACTGTATAGACAGGCTAAGCCAGGTTTATAACCATAATGTTTTGCACTTCAGTAAAGTTACCAAACCTGTTTTCTCTTGTCCGTCTGATGCAGCGTAGCCTAGGTAGTATTTTATTATTTTATTACACACGTAGATATTTTAAATGAACACTTTCTAATCATGTTAAAGTGAAGAATAAAATGTACTTTCCAGCATACACGTATCTGTAGACTGTAACATTGGGGGATGATTACATGGGCCATCCCCTTAGTCAAATCATGGGGGATATATCCCCCTACCCCCGGGATCTACGCCCATGAGTCAAACACTGATGACTTAATGTGAAAGCGTATGATATGTTTCATGGCAAATTACTGAAATTAGCAAGGTGCCTGTCAAAATGAAGTCATTGAAACTCAATTGCTGTTTCGCGTTCTACTTGTAAGGCAGGGATACTTCTAGTGCGCTACGCGAGTATGCATTATCACTAGATCATCTTTGATTATTACCGCTTTTGTGAGGTGGTACGTTAGTGTTGCATGCTCTCATTTGGTTAGTGATCATGAAGAAGTGAAATGGCGTTTAAACAGGGAGATAAAGCTCCCTGGTTTAAATACCTTGCAGTTGTGAACTGAAGTTGATCGCCTACAGTAGGCCTAAGGCCAGGTAGTTGCCTTGTATTTTGTAGTAGGCTAAATCCTGTAACAACTTGTTCAGTGATTTAGCAAACCGCAATTCTGACATCTCGGCGGGAATGGATTGAGTAACTTTGCTTTAATCATAAGCTGTTTTTAAACCACAGAGCTAATACCCTTCCGAGGATATCAGCCCCATGGTTGAACTGAGACCCTTCAGGACAAATGACCCATCCCAAATGCCGATGGATGGATGGGTTGATACAATTATAAGCTTAGAAAGTTCAATGACTATCATTGTATTTACACGGCACGTAACTTGAATACACGGTTTTATGTACTGAGTCAATCAAATAGCACCCTGGTTGTCATTACGCGTGAGGATCTAGTAGCCCACGAAACGTGGAAGTACTATTTCAAAGTACTTCCACTCTTGAAACCATTCGTTGGACGACAACTTATCCTTTGCTTATACAATTTACTTGTTTTGCAAGTGGGATGGATGTTGTATGATTCGGTCGATAGGACGTTCTTGTTTGTTTAGGACCCACTTATAGGCTGAATAGAAAGGGCTAAAGGCATGAAGATGCACTTTTGGAAACTGTTTCATGCTTAAAGTTCTAAATCTAATTTGCAACCGTCAAGTCGCTTATTGATGAGTAAGAAGGCTATTAGTGCCACCACGATTTATGCAAATAGTTTAATTAATGTTGCAGGTCCGTTCTGCACTAGACGCGAAGCGACGCGACGCGATACGATAAGATACGATAAAAATAGTAGAAAACAGTGTAATTAGGCTACTTAAGGCTCTTTCACACTAGGCGCGAAGCCATACGATACGATTAAGCCAGTTGAAAACAAGTTACTTACAGTAGACCCTTTCACACTATAGGCGCGATACGACGGGACGAAATAGGAAGGGATAAACTTGAGATGAATGTTTTTCAACTTTTCACCCACTCGTCGCCAAGCGATATTTTTTGTGACCAATGATGACGCAAAGCTGCAGTTTAACTTTTGTTACATCACATGACTAATCGGTCATTGGGAAATCGCTGAGAGATCAAGAAAAAGTCGCCTCTAGTGTGAAAGGGTTGGCGACGTTTTATCGCGTGGTATCGTATCTCGTCGTACCGTATCGCGTGCGGTGTGAAAGGGTCTAGAGAACTTGTGGAAGCAATACGACGCGATAAAATTAAGGTGACATTTACCACCCACTTGTCACCAAGTGTTATTTTGTGTGACCAGTGATGAGATACTGTTGCTATTTTGTAAGATCACATGACTAATTGTTCATGGGAATATCGCTAAAAGATGAAGATTGTCTGTAGTGTGTGAAAGGCCATCGACATTTTATCGTGTCGTATTGTATCGCGTTGAATCGTATTGGATGAAAATTAGATCAAAGTCGTCGCTCAGTGATAAATACTTATACTAGGCTACGCATAAAATCCCCTGTCAATACTTTTATTTAAAGGATACAGCAGCGCTTCATAACAGAACTACAATGGGAAAAGAATGCAGTGTATTTATTTGCCAGTGTCATTTTTAAATAAAAATGAAAATTTTCCATAGGAATTTCTATGTGGAAATAACATAATTAAACATCTCTTCTTGCAATCATTACTTTATCGAAGAAAGAAATTGAGACAAATCATTACAACGAACCACTTACAAATGTCAGTTTCCTAAGTTTGCAAATGACATCCCATGTCGTAAGAAGCTAGTTGTCACTCTTAGAAAAACCTGAAAACAAGATACAATGATATGCTGTTGTGTTTTTTAACCCTTGTCCATAATTGTGTGGCCTTTGCATGTACAGGAAAATATCTTACCCTTGTTCCGTCCGCCTTTAGCAGGAGTTCAAAACTTAAATATTTCTTTCTTATCAAAAAGGTAATACCTCGTAGTTCTATGCTCTTTAGGTGTAAGGTCGGTTCATTTACATTTTATAGCACGGATAAAAGTTGGGAGTCCTATATGGACCGGCTTTTAGTGTTACGCAGCCTGAAAAATACTGGAACGTTACTCATTCCTCTTAGAAGGAAAAACCTTTTCTCCTTCCTCAACAAATGAATCTAATAAAAATTCATAGTATTTCCTTAGAAGTAGTTGCTATTTTTACAGCACAAAGCAGGCGTGAGGTGGGGGCAGAGACCATGCCCTTCATAGGGGAAGACTTTCCCTCCCCCCGTTGGGGAACTTTTCCTGTTTCGTCGGGGAACCTTAATGGGTACGTTATAGCATGTTATCCCCGACGACGAAGGTTGATTGATTGTGATTTGGTGCCATATAAAACAGTGAAGACAAAGAAATGTAAAAGATATGTAAGAGACGAAAAAACAATAAATGAGACATGAAAGAAGTAAGAATGGAAGTGCGAAGCAGAGTACTGGACCATGCAGGGATTGTCCAAAAAGCTCAATAAAAGCCTAAATCCATTGGGGTTACCAAGGACGAAATAAGAAACAATTGCACAAGGAAAGAAGTAAAGAACATTGCACTAGATGAAAGACACTTGCAATCAAAGACTGGTAAAGAGACTTTGTTCCGCTAAGAGTGAATTATTGGCGAGGTGATTCGTGAAATGCATTTGAAACGGGACGTTTTTTTCTATCTGCATGCTTTATCGAATTGGGAAGGTAATCCAAAGTTCTGTACCCAGTACCAAAAGGTACGATCAGTAGGCCCTATATAATTCTGGGATTCACGGTTTCCTCATTTTGCCGTGAAAGAAGGCATACTCTTCAATAAAAACACATATTTTCAATAAACAACACATTTTCAAATTTTCTTGAATAAAACCCCGAACGTTGAATTTTTCAACTTTTCTTCAACCAAGCCCAAAATTTCAAAATGTTTTTTCAATAGAACTCAAATTTTCCGCAACGAGTCGCCTTTTTTGGGGGGGGGGGTTGTTGCTCCCTCGCTCGTCAGGCAAATTCTAGAGCCATCCTGGCACAAAAATTTCTCGAAGATGTAGCAAAACTCTTTTGTATACATTTAATCCTTCTCCTAGAAACAAACTGTCTAGAGGGTACACAAAACACTCACTGATTAAAGAAAAAATGCATTCCCGCCATTTTCATTAGTGTACCCCGTCACCCCTAATTGAGGAATGGCTCCTATCAATCATGTGATAATATTTTTGTTACTTATTTGTTAAGTTCATGCAGAATAACTTGGTTGACTGTCAATATTTAGTGTTTTCTACAGAAACATAATAAAAGATTCTTGTGAGCAATATCAGAGGAGATCTGTAAGATTTAGGCGATTTTTGGTTTCGATGAAATAAAAACCTATGCAGACATGATAGCGGGTGTATGTATGTGTGAGTGTGTATGTGTGTATCTGTGTGTTTGTGACGCTTAGCTCGTTAACACGATATCTCAAGAAGGGAAACTCCGACAGTTTTCCTACTTGGTATAATAATGCCCTTATTGAGAGGAAGATCTCTATTGTTTTTACCATGTTAACACGATATCTCCAGATAGGAAGCATGGGAAACTAGTCATACTTAGTATGTACATGTATTACATTAAAAGAAAGATCCATATTTATTCTCTTGGAGTTCAAATGTCATGTGAAGTCACCAGAGGGCAAACTCTGAAAACCTTGTTAACACGATATCTCAAGATAGGAAGTATGGATAATCTCCATATTTAGCATGTGGATACATTGCATCAAGAGGAAGGACTGTACCGTTCTTGGTGGAGGTCAAATGTCACCAGAGGCCATCGGAGGTCATACTCTGAGAACCTTGTTACAGTAACCCGACATCTCCAGACAGGGAGCATGGAAACTAGTCTTACTTGGGATGTAGATGTATTACTGTATATTGAATGAAAGAGCCCTATTGATTTTGGTGGAGGTCAAAGTTCATGTGGGGTCACCAGGGATCAAAATCTGAATACCTTGTTTACATGATATTTTAAGGTAGGAAGCATGGATACTCTTCATACTTGGCATGTAAATGTATTGCATCAAGAGGAAGGACCTTATCGATTTTGGTTGAGGTCAAGGGATATCTGGGGTCATCAGATGTCAGACTGAAAACCTTGTTACAACGATATATTACAGTATCTCAAGGTAGAAAGCGTGGATATTCTCATACCGTAGCATGTAGATGCATTATATAACTTAGAGAAAGTGTCGCATCATTTTTGACGAGGGTCAAAGGTCATGTGAGGTCACTAGAGGTCAAACTCTGAAAAGCTTGTAAACAATTATTTTAAGAAAGGAAATATGTATACTTGACATACTTTGCAATGTAAATGCATAACATTGAGTGAAAGTGCTAGAGGTCAAAGGATGAATGTCCGTATCTGAAGAATTTCCATTTCAGGATATTTTACGATTTGTAACTCAAAGGAACTTTCTTACACAGTGTTTATTACCACGTTCTGTGTTCAGTGAAATTTCATTTCTTTTACCAGAGATTAAAGTCTGAAAACCTTGTCACTATTATATTTTAATGTAGACAGGTAGATATAGCAACTTCTCATACATGGTGGGGGATATTGATCCAGATTATTTGCATTGTAGAGCCTTTGTCGTTCTGGATGAAGCTTTAGTCTACCGAAATGAGTTTATCGAAACCTCAATACATGTGTGCATTCTGTTTGAGAATGAATTGGGGTGTGGGGGAGGGGGGGACTCCTCTCTCCCTGTAAGCATACTCGTGTGAATCATTTGGTTTGACTTAATTGTGCCCTTAACATGATTGGTCAAAAGTATATTGGGCGAATTCCTTACGGCTCTCCCACCCGATGTGCAAATTAGTACTTATTCAACACAAACTACCCTATTTGCATTTCAAATGCAGTGATCGGAAATCTGGAAGGAGTTTGAAAGGGATCTCCACTCCAAAGACGCAGCTACTTTCCCCAATTTGTGCTCTCTTAGGGAACCCCGGTAGCGAGTTTTTTTCGTAGGATAGCGAGGGGAATTCTATTCATACGGACCAATCAGCTTCTTGGAAAGAGGTCACACCCCTAATTCCAAAATAGCAGCTTTCCGACCCTTGTTTTGTAATTCTGACACCGGATTATGAAAGAACAGGCCAAATAACCCCCATCCATGTAACCCTAACCTTAATTCTAACCCTAACCATGATTTTGAAACAAATTTAAAATTTTTTGAAAAATCGATTTTCCCCTCGCTATCCTACGAAAAAAAAACTAGCACCCCGGTAGGGTACCAACGATCTTTGCCTTAATACTTGCTTGTTTCTTCTGACCAGATCGTTGTGGTGAAAATAGATGAATTGGGCTATCGATACAAAACCTTACAAAAAGTAAGGTACCCCTTTCCTCTTCCGTATTCATATTAACGTGTTTCAATTTCAAGAACTTGCCAGTTATTAATAACATGTCCTCGTCATAATGTGAACACTACATCTCTTTTCTTACTGTTTTCACAGATTACTCGTTCGATTCGCAACCGAACCCTCCAGGCGCTCTGTAAAGTGGATAAAAAGAACGACCTGAAAATGCTTACGGATGGCGAAAAAGCCACTCTTTACAAGCAAATTATTGTGGACGATGATCGGCGTTTTCTATTTTGCTTTATACCAAAAGTCGCATGTTCAAACTGGAAGAGGGTCATAAAGGTCATGCAAGGGACCCTGGATCCTCAGACCGGGGGTAAAATGGACCATCACTCTGGGATAACACTTTTACAAGACGACGAAATTAATTTAGCACGATTCAAAGTTCGAAAGTATTATAAATTTATGTTCGTTCGCCACCCACTTGAACGTCTCTTGTCCGCTTATAGGAACAAATTTGGTGAAAATATTGGTGATTATCGGCGCCGGTATGGAGCGAAAATAATTAAAGCATATAGGACTAAGTCGCAAGCGAAAGAAGCTTTAATGAAAAACGATCTTTCCATCACATTTGAGGAATTTTTAAGATTTTTAGTCGACAGCAATACAGCCAAGATGGACGTCCATTGGAAACCAATGCACGAGCTTTGTCAACCGTGTGCAGTTCACTACGACTTTGTAGGATCATTTGAACAGCTGAGAGAAGATGCTGACTATGTTCTGGACAAAATTCGGGGCAATTCTACCGTAACGTTTCCAATGAGGCAAAATTATTATAAACCAACTACACCCGATACTCTTATATCGGAACTTAGTAAAGTCAGGCCTTTAATTTTACAACAACTAGTTGATAAGTACATATTAGATTTTGCTTTGTTTGGATACGCTGCACCGTCGATAGATGTTGGATCATGATATATGTTATTGATGGCGTTATGGAGAATGTGTGGTTTTTGTGTGAAATTTCCCTTGGGAAGTTATTCGATAGTGAACTACCCTTTACCTGTTTACGGAACCTAGGGCTCATTCAAGAACCAGTGTTTCGCCGGTAGCCTGCACGTTTAGTAACTACCTGGAAAAAGGTGGCGCTCTTTCAATAAATGGAGTACATCGACGTAACCAGCTGAAAAGGATAAGCCTTTGACTTTAGTAACTGCACAGGCAAGTGATAGAAGTATGACAGTTACTGCAATCAACTGCTTACAGACGATTAAACAGTATGATAAGTTCAGATATAAAAGTTACGATGGCGTTAATATAGGCTAACATCTCCGACTGTGAGTCCTCTTTGCAAAAACACGTTTTTCACTAAATCCCCCTTGGCTTGCTACATGTTAGTACTCTGTGTTAAGGTTTTTTTCGCTTCTCACACGTGTGGCGTGGATCTTTGCTATAGCCTATGCGCTATGCTTTAGTTTGAATCAAATCCACTCAACTCTCGTCTTACACCGGGTCGCTTAATTAATAGATTCCTAGATTTGACAGTTGGTTGGCAAGTGAAGTATTTACTGTAGAGTAGGATCATGCTCCCCAAGACACAAAATTTTCTGAGGAACAGAGGTAGGTCCTGCATAACTTGCTTGAATTTCGTGACTTCAGTGAGGATCCCACTGACTATTACTACCATATGACCAGCTTTGACTGTTAGTTCTTTCCATTAGTTCAAGCCCACCTTAATTTCGGGAATTAAATCACACGTTTGATGTTTTCCTTACAAAATCATCGTAAGTCGCAAACAGAATTCTCGCTGTACTGTTTTTTTTTCTACAGCAGCGCCTCTAGCTGGTAGGAGGCACAAAGGAACTTGCCATTGAAGGAAGGATTTAAGCAAAACTTACATTCGACATGAGGCAGAGAAAATAAATTCAATGCATCCTAGCAAAATATTCATTCCACTACCATGTGTAGTTTTAACCCTGTTAACTCCATCCCAGGAGGGAAAGTTTCCATGAATCTCATACTTGGCATGTGTGCCCCATATTTAGTATAAGACACCCTTTTCGTTTGGTGGTTCAAACTTTAAAACTGCTTGCAAACACGATGTCGCAAGATGCGTAATTAATGTAGAGGGCATGTTGATACTCCTAATGAGGATACCATTTTTTGATGGAGGTGAAAGTCACTTGGGGTCAAGAGAGGCCAAATGTGATAACCTTGTAAAGAACACCTTAAAGAGAGGAACTTTAATGAATCTCATTCTTGGCATGTTGGCACCCTATATTAAGTATAGGATATTCATGGAGTGTGGCGGAGGCCAAAGGTCATTTGGGGTCACCAGAGGTCAAACGGTGTAAACCCTGAAGACTGCTCGCGAACACTGTATCTTAAGATGGGCAGCCTTGAGGGATATCATACTTAGCATATAACTAATATGGAGTACATGATTCCTAGTGTTTTTGTGGAGGTGAAAGGTTATTTGGGGTCAGAAGGCAAAATGTGAAAACTTTGCACACTAAATAGCTCAAGACTGGAAACTTCACTGAATCTCATACTTGGCATGCAGGTGCCACATATTAATTAAAAATGTTTGTAATGTTTGGTGGACGTCAAAGGTCATCTGGGTTCACCACAGGTCAAACGGTGCAAACTTTGAAACTGTAAACACCACGTCTCAAGATGGGTATCCTTGTTGAATCTTGTACTTGTCATATGGATATATCATACTCCTTATAAAGGTGATGATCGCTATCGTTTGTGGTGGAAGTCAAAGGACTGAGGTCACAGGAGGTCATATTGCGCAAATACTAGAAATATGATATCTCAATAAGGGAAGTGTACGTCAATCTCATACTTGGCCTGTGGAGGCCCTACATTGAGTAGATGGCTTGCGTGAGTTTTGCAGTTCAAATTTCACTTGAGGTCACCGTTGTTTAAAGTGTGAAACTTTGTGAACATGGCATCTCAAGAAAGGAAACTTCGATAAATCTCATACGCGCCATGTAGATGCTCAGTGTTGAGTACTTATCTCTGTAACATTTAGCGTAATTCAAAGGTCATTTGGGGTCACTGGAGCTCAAACTGTGAAAAGACCTGTATGAATTATGCTCCAAAGCATGTGATCGCATGATCTGCATTATTTCCAGTTGAAGACCTAGGTAGTGTGAAGTCATCAGACATCAGGTTGTGTAATCTCTGTCAACAACATATGTCAAGCATGAAACATGTTTGAATCAAGCTTGGGGCATGTTATACCCAAAATCAAAAGCAATAAGCGTGATAGTGACAATGTTCACATGATGATCAATCTGTTTGATTTATGGATGGACTTTTAAGTTTCTATACATTACTTAAGTTAAGCAACATCACAATGAAATTTTCAACTTGAAACCACAGTACTAAACTTATAAGAGACAAGAAATCGCAAGGCCTTTTGGCCTGGTTTTGGGCTGGGGTGGCAGGCGGGGCGATTTTAGTTGCTTGCAGTGGTGGCGTCGGGGTAGTCTGCCTTCCAGTCTTATAGCCGTAATGGGTACCATAAAATATGTAGTCCTCGACGAGGGTTAATTAATCGCCCGGACGATTAAGTGGATTTTACTGTAAATTAGGGCATTGGGAAACACACAAAATTTTCGGCGCAAGAATTTTGTTTTCGACATCCTGGCGCCACCCTTGATGAATTGTGAAGACAATTTTTGTGAAACAATAGCAGATTATGCAGATATATTTTATGACAGATAAAATGCAATTTGAACAGCATAAGTAACCTAACAGTACAAATGTTGTCTACAGTAGTAGGAACTAGATCAAATTTTTGGTCACTCCCTTAAAGGAATACTCTAGGAACAAAATACGAAATTTTCATTAAATCATGAAACCATGTTTTCTTTCATTGATGAAAACCACATCTTCAGGACATGCTTTACTGAGAAGATTTCACGGAAGCACGTTGCATCATGGGAAATGTTGCCATACTGTACATGGTAACTTGAACTGAACAAACCTCGTTTGTAAGCCTTCAGATAACTGAAACATGTAACACTGAGAGCTTTACTTTTTATAATGTTTCAAAAGATCAAAGGGATATTCCAGTGACAAAATATGAAAGAAATTCATAAAATAAGAGACGTTTTGATCTTTTATTGGTACAACCCATGGCAAAATAGTGCGTTTGGAAGTTATGAATTTTCAAGCAAATATTTATTTCATAGCAGTGCATATTGTATTATGGGAGTTTTGTGATGTTTTCATTTTTGTTTTTTTTTTTTATAATCTTGATACATGTGAATGACATACATAGCCACTTTGAGAGTTGTGATATGTATTCTCACAAACTTCTTAGCTCAGTCTACAAAGAATGGTATCCTGTGTGCCACTTTTGTCAAGATTTAAGGTCGCATTAACTTTCCAATTTCAAAGTACAACTGAAGATTTTGGAAGTCGTTCTGCCGGTATTACATAATTTTTAACCTTGGATTAGTTAGTTAGTTAGATGAGGTTTAACGTCCCAGTTTCCAACCAATTGGTTCAAGTCGAGACGACCACGGCCATTTTTCCAGTTGTGGCTCACTGGCTTGTTTCCCTACTCCAATGCTTATGCTGAGCAAAAAGCACAAAGGCAGTAGGTTCCATTTTTAAAGTCTTTGGTATGACCCGGCCAGGATTTGAACCCTAGACCTTCCGGCTGCACCTTGGAAGCAACGGTTAATCTTTCATCGACAAGAATAACTCCAAACAGGAATATCTTGAGTTATGAACCACATACTGGTGTGGGGTTTGAACGCCTTGCGATAAAATATTCTCTTTCATCAAGGATCCACTGAAACTGCCACTGGAATGTTACTTATAAGTTAACCTACAAGGCTACACTGTAAACCTCATATGCTTATTGATGATAAGTAGGATCATGGAGGTGTTAGGACCTCCCTGGTAGGATTATTCTGCCTGCATTGTAAGATTAAAGCGTTCCAATCGGCACGGGTCTGTTCTTGCCTCTGTGATGATTTTGCTTTTCAAAGGAATGTTGGACCGTAAATTAGTCCCTTCAGTCACCATGCCGCATGATAACGTGATATGTGAGTACCTGCGCTAGGTCCTATGTATGATGCTATGGTAGACCCCGTCATGCCAAGTCATCATGCATCAACCCATACGATGTGACATCCGAGTGTCCGTTCAAGGGACGCCTTATGCCGTTTAATAAAATTGTTTTCATTTGCAGACATAATTCACTTAAGGTCTTTTTAGTGTACCAAGGTACATAGTTTTTTATCATATTTATGAGTTATGACAGACAGTATTAACATTGTGGTAAAATGAATTCAAAGTGATGTGTTATCGCTATTGCATGGAAGTCTCCTGATGTGGACAGGTGTTATTATGTAACACCTTGTTAATTCCTCTACTTCTGATCGGAGGATTGGTGGTGACATTCCATGGGTTATTCGGTACTAACCCACCATCGTGGGTTAGTACGGATTAACCAACGGCAGTGACGTCGGCAACGTACGTACAATCAAGTTCACTAGAAATCTGTTAAAGAAGTGAGGTGTCTAAAGCAAATAATGAGTGTTTTTGAATGCGATAGTATGAATAATTTCAACAATTTCAAGATTGGAACTTTCTATTCAACTCGGCTTCGACTCGTTGAATAGATCGTTCAGTCTTTCAGCTCATGAAATTATTCATACTATCGCACTCAAAAACATTCATTATTTGTATTCTATTAAACTCTGATGCATAGCTCCATGTTGTCATGGAGTCGTGTGGATATGTATCAGTTACGATGCATATCCAAGAGGTATTTATAGATTGTAGTAACGTAATGATCCATGCCGTGTGATTTGTAAACTATAGATGTAAATTATGACTTCATCAAAAAATCGAAATATTTTCAGGTAATAAATTTGCAAAACGTGTCCAAACTGTTCAATTCAGATGAGTTTTATTCTTTTTTCGAGTTTGCCCTGAAAGTTATTAATGTTAACTAACGAGAAAACATGTAAAAATTGCCCGAATTACGTACAAGATAACAAATAGTAAATCTCAACAAACAAGCAATTTTAGGTTTAACTACTGATTGTCTTTGGCACTCTTTGCATAGTAGACAGTAAGCGAAAAATTATGAATTGTGAAGTGATGGGCATTTTAGCTGATTAATAATGGAGAATTTCATCTGCACATATTCGGCTCATCAGCGCTAAACCTGTGAATTCACTGCGTGATGCGTGTCATCTGAAATACTTTGAAGTGGCTAAGTGGCATTGCACAGCCCCGGGTACTAACAATGTAGCATGATGTTTTGAATCAACATACAAAAGTCCCATTATATGAATAATTCGTAACTTTCCCCCAGCTGTCCTGCTATAAAACAATAAAATTAAAGAATCGCTTGCCGGTGACCTGAAGTTCGATGTCTTCGATATGGTTGAAGAGGGCAGACTTTTGAATGTTGATGTGTGAATTATAAAGAAAAGGAAGATGTGCTGATCAGTAACGTTGGCATCATTTTGTCGAGAGGAAAATAACAATCCATACACACTCCAAGCAAACTTATAAGGAGTTGCACTTTGCTATTAAGCGTACGGTACTTGTCGAACGCCTAAAAGAGCAAAGGACAGCCTATTATCAATTCCTTGATCAAGAAAAAGAACGGGGGTTTCCCGGAAAAAAACCCAGAGTACATTATATGGACACTACAAGACTTAACAAGCAGATTAGAGCATATGCGAAGAGAGAATAAGTGTCATCGACTACAAAGACCCTGGTGTAGTTGTATGGGATTGCCTTGTGACTACACGCGGTTCAAGCTACAGAATCAATACTTTACACACTATATGGTTAAATAGAATGATTTAGCCATACATGAAACTAAATAACAGAGGTGATGCAAGGATTTGCCGACGAGGGACCAGCAACCTGAAGTCTTGACAAAGATTCCGGGTTGCCTGGAAGATCCCAAAAGCAAAATATTTCGGCGCGCATCGCGAGTGGAAAATTTGTGGGTATTAGAAAGATGCATTTTACCTTTTTCACATGACTTTGGATGCATACTAAAGGAACAAAAGTCACATTTTCATCCTTTAATTAGCTTAACTGGGACTGATAACTTGTCTCTTGTTGGTTGATGACGTAGTATACTAAGAATTGGGAAAACGGAAGATGAGAGATTTCACCAGCAAGGTCTGTTTATAGTTGGTGCATTGAGCAAAAGTTCTACCGTTTCCATAAACTTCCATGGATTCCGTGGGAGACCTTTTCCCCTGCCCCCTTGACTACGGCCTTGTCAAGGGGTGATACCTTCTCCCCCTTGCTACGTGCCTGTCCCGACGGGGGTATGCCCCTTCCCCTTCATACCGTCACCCCTGATAAAAAGTATTTTTCCATGTCCCTCGACTTTTGGCGAAGAGCCGAAGAACGAAAACCAAACGTTTGTTCCGAAGGAGGTCTGCACCCCCCTTCAAGGAGCTACGTCCCCAAAGGACACTAAAACTTAACACTGCCAATCTCTTGACCTTCAGACCTATCCATCATGGGTTTTTCATACGTAGCCTCGTTCTGGACTGGCTAAAACAAAAACAGATACTACACATGATCGTAGCCAAAAGTAGTGGCGTAGCTAGATATTTTTGTGAGGGGGCAAAAGCAAAAAATTCCGACAGATTATTATCTTGATAGTTGTACGATTCGAAATTCTGGGGATCTTTTTTTTTTGCTTTCCGGGTAATTTTGAGGCCGACTTTTGATTTTCACGTTGACATATCGGTGTGTAATTATGCTTAAAAACACATGTTTCAAATGAATTGTTTTTATTTATCTTTTATTTATTTCCGACAGAGACTAGAACTTTCCGATAGAGGCCTTCGGAGGCTTTGTGGGGGGCTACTGCCCCCCTCTAGCTAAGCCACTGGCCAAAAAAATGAAAAGCGTCTAAAAGTTGACCGGAAATGAATGCATTTAGCAGAATAGAAGTAAGATTAAAATCTTCATGATTATTTGACCTTCAGTAAGTTCTCTTCAAATAATGAATATTCTGAGGCGAATTAAGACCCAGAAAACAGAACGAATAACTAACCTGATAACTGGTCGTCGAGATATGGTTACCGAGATATCATGTAAAGGTCGTGATTTGAGGCTTGAGGCAAGGTTATATCATACACTCTTAAAACGGAGTTAAGTTTTCGCCCCCACTTTGTAGACCTGTTAAGATGCTTAAACACGTGTTTTATTCCTAAACATTCCGTTTCTAAACACTTTTAATTGCCAAACATTCAGTGTTTAATTTCTAAACATGTTTAGAATTTAAACGTGTTTACAAAGTGGGGACAACTGAAGTTTTCAATTGATAAACACGTTTTTAGAGTGTAGTCTTAAGTTCTCAACCATGATGGCCACAAAAGATATTTCTTTCTTTCTTTGAACAGTTACAACTTAAAACCAGCCAGACGAGCTATTGGACAGTGGAAGCTAATGTGATCAGCCACAGTCACTTGGTCTATAGGGTTGGGTGATATAAAAATATCTTTATCAATATATCGCGATAATATCGCCAAAATTTTCGCTCTATCGATATATTGCCAAACGGATAAACCTGTTGTAGACAAAGCTAAATGTGCCTGAAATAATCATAAAAACGTTTTACAGCTAATTTTCTAAATCAGGACGAAATCGATGAATGATACTGACATTATAAACGTCGTTTCATCTTTAAAATTTAAATTATTGAAATTTCAGTCCCCCAAAAGTTTTATTTTTTCTATATCGTCATATCCTACGTCATAAGGGTATTTCATATCGCACATCGCTATATGGACTTTTGGCCGTATATATCGATATATAGCCTATCAATATATCGCCCAAACTCTATTGGTCTTTCCGTCCGTTATACCAAACAGTTGTGGAGGGATTGCTGTAAACTTGGACACAATAGTCGTTGTTTGTGGAGCTACTTTTGACCACAAGAAAGTAACGCTCAAAGGTCATGTCGAGGTCAAGGTAGGCTGTCCTGTGAAAATCAAAATGTATCTTTTCCATTATAGAGCACGTTATGTTTTTGAAAGTTTGGAAGTTTGTCATAATGCTCTTTGCGTCAGTCTTCTTTCGGGGTTTACACATATTTTGGATCCAAAGCTGTTAATGGACATTACCGGTCCGAACTAGCATAAAATTGTCTAGAGTAATTTTCTGCTATTCAATATGTTAAAAGAAGTCATCATACCCGACGATGTGTAGGCTACAGAACACAGAAATTAACCTTCGACTTCTATGGTACAGATTGAGTCTGACTAAATTTAAAAATGGCTGACATAGGTCAATGTCAAAGGTGAAATTCGCCAAATTGTGCCAATAAGTGTGCCATTAATCACTCCTGAACATTAAGTCCAATCGAGATCAAACTTGGCGGATAGGTGCCTGACCATGCAGCCATGTAAGCTGATATTGTGATGTCACTTGTCATAGGTCGAAGATTAAGTAATCGAACACTTACTTTTAAGCCATCATCTGCTTATTGTATCCCTACATTAAAAAGTCATTAAGCAAAAACTCATATTGTATCAACGTAATGAGTAAGTTAATGGCGTTGAAATCTTGTGTATATGTAATTGTGATGCCACAGATTGAAAGTCATAGTCTTCAAAATTGGTGGTCGGCTAATACGCATATGCTGTCAGCTTTTTAATGTTAAAAATTGTTCTTGCGCTACTGATTCTGTTTAAATAATCGGTCTAATCACGTCAAACGTGTGAACTTGCGACAGTTTGGGATTTGCCAGAGACAAAATTTATTGGCTTCGGCTTAAAATGCAGAAAAATTCCCCCTTTCAATGTGTGAAATCTGCATCTCAAAAGCATGTAGCATTCGGAAGATAATAATTTTTAAAGAACTGCAATTTCTTCTTCAGATAAAGTGCATTATGGGAAATCTGTGATGTCATCGCGGCACATTTATTTGACGTTGCATTCATTTTTTAAGATATTGACGCCATTCTGTAGGTAAATATTTTGCAACATTGTTTGATATACCCTACATCTGGTGAAAGGTTATGCTACATCTACAGAAAAAGATATTCAAACATTCCAACAGTATCAAATTTCAAGGACAAACAGGCCATTCAATTATAAAGAAAAACAAAAGAAATCTGAGGCATTAGTGTGCCCACTTTACATAACAGTCTGTGACCTTGATGAGAAGTGAGGGTATTTTTTGACAAAAATAACCAGTTTTTAAAACGAGATATAGGAAAAAAAGCATTGCCACATGGTTTAGAGGACCCTCATAGACTGGAATTATCTTTTTCTTTCATACGAGACCCTTGTGAAAAACCACTGGAATATGCCCTTAAAACAGGACGAAAATGAGATTTGCAATGTCATCGATTGCCTCCTTGTGTAAGTCTATTTTTAACTTTATGCTAATACTGCTAACATTTCCGTGATAAGATGTTCCTTAATGATTCATGCTGGATTTGAGAAAGGCACAAAAGCCGAGCTCCGTCTCACAGTTCCATGTCTGGGGCTGACGGTATAAACCATCCCCAACCCCAGCCCTCATTCCAAAGGTTTTTATTATACTGTACTATTTATGCATATAGTTCATTTTAAAGAACTGACAATGTATCGAAACTATATTTATTACCTTAAATTTTTAAGACTAAAATAATTTGGAAAGGAACTTGACAATGTGACATGACTGCATCATAAAGGAACTTCAGACAGATTGTAAACAATTTCAAAGTAACAGCGCGCAACTTTTTGGCTCTTAGATATCGCTGCAAAATAAATACTGCAAGTCGTTATGTTTGCAAATGGCGGTCCCCTTCATGCATACTAAAGTAAACAAATTACCTAGGGAACCCTTAAAACAAGATATGATGATACAGGGCTTTGTAACTTGTTTATTGATCTTTTAATGCATTTATTGCCATTAATTGGGTTGCTGTTCCTTCAAGAACCAACCCCTGTGGGCTGGGGGTTGTAGAATATTCCCACGGTATTTCCCTCCTGTCTTAAGAGGCGACTAAAGGGAAGGACTAACCAACGTATAAATGACATCCGTCCAGTGTCGCCGCCAGGGTCTGGTGATTGGGGGGGGGGTACCATAGATGACGTCGTAATGCCACCTCAGTTTTCCCGCCAGTCTGCATAAATTGTACCTTTTCTTATGCGTCGCTGCGATTGTATACAGCAGTGGGGGATGCTTCCTTAGTAATACATAAAAGTGCCGTCCTGGGGAGGGGTCTAAGGGGAAGGGTGTCCCCCTCCCCTTTGAGAACTTTTTGTTAATTTAAGCTTGCTTAGATGCAAAATGGTGCTATCTTTGGGATATTTTTGGAACTGATCATATATGGCTGGAAAATGTCCATAATTTAGTGAATTCTGATTTTTGGTTGAGTTGAAAGAGGAGTGTGTAGGTGTATAAGAGAAGAATAACAACATGTTGTCATGTTGTCAACAACAACATGTTGTCAACAAACCTCCTGAAGCCACTTTACTGCCTTCTATTCCGGGAAAGTTTTTTCCGCAAAAACACGTGCATGGAGTCCATAGAAACTTGGACTACTACGAAAGTTTTCCTTTACTTTATTGTGCATTACATTAGAGTATCTAAGGCTGGCAGACACCTGTAGAGGGCCTCCTGGAAGCTCTGGATTAATCATATAAAATGGGACAATGACATGATGCTTATTACCTGACATCCACATGATACTACAGTTTAGAGTATGATGGCAAGCACTTTACAAGTATCGTATTTTTACTAAGTTTGAACGAAAATCCAGACGAACAGCTTCCAGCAATTGGGGAATGGGAGGGAGGGAGAGAATAGGTGCAGAGATGTGATATTAGACCTCCCACGGTATAGCAAAAAGTGTGCAGGACTAACAAGCACATTTCAGAATGCTTTTTCGTCGTAAGTGTATTAACAACTATCTATACCGAGAATGGCTGCGCGTGGAGCGCTCGGTAAAAGTTTTTGAAAAACGTATAACGGCAAACATACTTTCAACCTTCGACATCAGTGGCGGATCCAGGGGGGGGGGTCGCCGACGTCCGGACCCCCTCAAATTTTCCAGTGTGCCCTTTTTCAAACTTGGGTTTTTTCCACACTAGCCTTAAAAAAAAGAGACAGTTTTACAGTTGTCCAATTCCGAGGAGATTTTGGTTACCCCCACCCAGTATCGATCAATCCATACGTAAAAGTCTAGCAGAAACTTTTGGCAATATATTTGACTACGGTAGCCTATATTGCCCTCCCCGACACACGAATAGTGCAATCGTTTTACAGAGAATGTGACTACAGTATGCCGTCTTACTGCCTGCGTGACAGTCAGGTATTCTAATTACTTTTTGCTTGGAACCACGTGTGGCGTGCTTGGGCATTCAAAGTAATACAAAACACGCAGATATTACGTCATACACACTAGCTAGCGCTTTATAAAACGTATTACTATTGAGTTTTAATATTGATTCCAAAAGGTCACTGCTAGTTTTTTGGTCTTACAAAATAATGATCTGTTCACACTCCCTAAACGCTACATCTACGAAACCTTCCCACCACCCGCTAGTATCCCTCCCCTCATGAACAAGAGAGGGTAGGTAAATACGTTTCGCTATTCGTGGTCTGGAATTAACTCTCTTCTTTTATTGTGTTGCCCTAGTGATGGGAATAAAAAGCCAATCTCAGGTTAAAGTCCACAGTCAAGAGTTGACCAGAAGTTACGATAGACGAATCGATGTTGTTACATTTTAAAATTACTATACAAAATCACCACCAGGCCAAATAACGCAATGTCAGTCGGTTCAATTTTTTGACGTCTTTGGACCGATGACCGGTCTGCTGTCGCAAATAAAAGCACACAGTCGACTTCAGTCATATGCTCTGACAGAGTATTTTTGCCAGTCACGCCGCAACTATATAGGGAACACAACATACAGCATTTTAACCCCCTCCCCTAGTCGAGATAGCGGTGGCACCAGGTGGGGTAAGGGTTCATGCCCTCGTCGGAGAAGGCTGGCCCCTGTCGGGGAAGTTTTACAGTTTCGTCAGAGAGTCTTAGTCGAAAGTATGCAGTCTCCGACGACAACTAGTCGCCCCGACGGTTTACCTGTTTTTTTTTTGCTCTCAAGCGGATAACTTCTCTATTAAGAACCCAAAATTTTCAGCGCGCTACGCGCGCAGTAGAGTTACTCTGTTTTCTTCAATAGTTCCATTCCACATAGCAGGATAGCACAAGTCCTGTCCACTTTACCAAGTAACATATAGGCAGCAGAGTACATAGTTTATGTAAAGGTCGTAACTTCCATCCAGTATCGCAAAGCCTAGTTGGTGTTCTCTTGTGTGTGTCATGCGGTAACAGCGGTACAGTCAGTTGGTGAGCGACTTACGGAGCAAAGTTTGGCTATTTCATCAGGGAGTTGCTATCTAAATGACAACTCCCTGATTTCATCGTGTAGTCCAAGTGGTTTCGATACAATACATGTTACACCCGGTACGATCAGGGAGTTGTCATTTAGTCTAAATAGCAACTCCCTGGTACGATCAACAGACCTTACAGTTTTTTTTTTTCTTTTCGTCTTATGTTTTATGTGTAAGCCTATCAAAAATTTTCGCCCGCTTCGCGCGCTCAGCTTCACGATCCAGATTCAAAGAACACTATCAGTGCGCAACTCGGATCTTGGAGTATTAAGCGATATAATGCAAAATATGCCTGCAATGGCATAGGATAATGAGGCTCCTCTATTTGCCCTTTTTATCATCCCCTCGAAATAGGGAATGTCGGAACTTGGGGCAGCTGACATGGCCCGTCCCCCTGTTGGAAAAATTCTGCCACCACTCATGGTCGCTTTACTTATTTTGGCTTTCATCGTTCATAAGGGTAATTTCTGGGAAAAAAACCAAAATTTTCGGTACTCTTTGTCCACTCTTCCTCAGTTCCGTTATACATGTAGATAAATATAGTACAAACCCTTTCCACCTTTTCAAGTTAATAAGTAGAATACATGGATTTACGTAAATGTCGGGAATTGAATCGCATTTCGCTAAACCTGGTTAAAGTTCACTTGTGTCTGTCGTACGGTACGGCTAGTGACTCGAGGAGGGAAGTACAATAACGTTATGCCCGATAGTGCCCAACTGTCCGGATAATTGTTCTACAAATTCTTATAAGTGTAGGCTTACCCAAAAAAATTTCGCGCGCTTCGCGCGCTTTGCAAATTCTCCGTTTAGAATCTTTAGATTCCAGGTTTTGATTCAAATTTTTGCATGTCTCTCAGTTTATCCTTTCTTTGTCAATATGCGGTAAATTGTGTACTCGTTGACGTTTATGGGAACCAAAATTAAAAACAACGAATGTGCCCTTGTTATGTTGGACCCCACCTCAGAAAACACCCTAGATCCGCCCCTGGACATCATGCTACAAATTAGATTGAGAGATCTCATATCGATGCGAGGCGCCTACAGAGGTTGGGGATGTGCTTCTGTTTTTTCGGAAAAGAGTTGTGATAAGAATAGTTGCACGTATTTTTTCATTTCATTTCATTTCATTTATTTGGTTCTTCACAATATTTGATAATATTTGAAATAATACACACAAATGTACAGAATACATAACATCAAGATATTGTGAAAGGAAGCACTCTAAAAAATCCAGAGGGCTTGTCGAGTAGGGTGCTCCCCAAATAATAGTAACGTAACGGAGAAAAGAAAAACATGCGTTTACCTTAGAAAAAGAGAAAAAAATGACAGCACACAGCTGTCCAACTACCCTTCCAAATACCCGCCCAGTTTTACACCCAAGTACCCTCCCTCATAAACCCACCGACCACCTACCCCACCCCTTCAAAAAGGAACATCCAATACAAAGGGCTTTGGTGCTTCAGTTAAAGTAATAAACGGGCAAGTATCATAACCACTTAGTATTGGCTAATAAGGAATCTACTTAAATTATATCTAAAAGAGTAAACGGAAGGCTTGGTAATTAAACTGTCAGGTAAGGAATTCCAAGTGTTGATTGCACGAAAACATAATCCGGTCTTAGAAAATAATTTTCTCTGGTTTCCTGGAAGGCGAAGACGATGTTTCTGACGCGTATTGTAATTGTGCACTAAACAGTTTTGACTGAAAAAAAATGAGAAAATCCTGAAGGGAGGAAGTTGTTAACGTAACGATAAGTGAATGTTGCAATGTTTACTTTGATAATGTCCTGTAATTTTAGCAAGTTCAACGACTTAAATAAAGTACTAGTGTGATCACGTGGGGCAGCACTAGAAATGTGTCTAATGGCTCGTTTTTGCAGAACAGTTAACTTACTCAATGATGTTCTACTTGTACCAGACCATGAAAGGCTGCAATAGGAGAGATGGGGATAAACTAAAGGTAAGTATATTGAGCGAAGCACATTTTTAGGCAGGATATGTTTTAGTCTACCGATTATTCCAACACCCTTTGCAACTTGTGAACAGAGATGCGAAATATGGTCATTCCAGGTAAGCTTTGAATCAATGAAGACTCCTAAAAATTTAACACTGGAAGCAGTTTGTAGATTTACGTTGTTAATAACAATATTGAAACCATGCTTATAGCCAGGTGGCGTGTTGAAGACCATAAAATTTGTCTTACTGATGTTGACCGAAAGTTTATTAGAAGCAAACCAATTAAAATATAATTCCAGTTCATCGTTAACGGTTTTCTCAAGGCGTTGTAAATTGGTGTCTTTGAAAAATATGTTGGTGTCATCGGCGAACATAACTAGTGAGGAATTTTTGGAAACAGAGGTAATATCATTTACATAAATAATAAAGAGTAAGGGTCCAAGAATAGAGCCCTGAGGAACACCACATATAATGGGTTGCAAATCGGATTTTTCATTTTTGAAAGAGGTAAACTGTTTTCGGTTAGTCAAGTAGCTTTTTATCCAGTTATATGAAGTACCACGAAATCCATAAGTAACTTTTCTAAAAGAATGAAATGGTCAATTGTATCAAACGCTTTTGAAAGATCAAGGAAGACGCCTAATGAAGTTTCTTTATTTGCTGCAGCCTTGCTTAATTTATCGATAACGTCAACGAGAGCGAGTTCTGTGGGATGACCTGGACGGAAGCCAAACTGGCTGTTGGAGAGAATATTGTGTTTGTTAAGGAAAATCTGCATTTTGTTGAACATAAGCCTCTCTAAAATTTTGGAAATGCACGGAAGCACAGAGATTGGCCGGTAATTGATAAAGTGACAATGATTGCCTTTTTATTACCTTAATAATAACCATGAGATGGAGTGCAAAACCATGACGAATGCGCGCGAAGCGTGCCGAAAGTTTTCATTACATGAGATTTCCATGAAAAACCTGAATTCATGCTCTGCATCGAGACACTTTTAATTCCTCAAAAGCCTATATGCCAATCACAAAGCCAGTCTTTTACTTGAAAATTCGTAAACAGCTTTCACCATTGCTACTGTGCTTCTCCGGGAGTTTCTACCGGAAGGTATTGATATTAAGAACAACAATGAGGAGTTTGAAGCCCGCGGAGCGCGCGAAAAATTTGATAGTTTGGGAAAGATTTGCGAAAATTCTGATAGTTTGAGAACAATTTGAATATGATTTCAATAGATCCATCCCTCGGTCGAAAACACAATTCACCCTACCCCCTACAGATATCTATAGCTTAAACGCATTTTTGGATCATTTTAAAAATTTTCAAAAAAAAAAAAATTCTGAAATCGATTGGGGGGCACGCGCCCCCATGCCCCCCGTGCCGGCGCCACTGGATCCGTCAGCTCATGTTAAATGACGTCATTCGAAATAGTGTTCAACGTATTGTAAAAAAAAATAGTTGAGTCATTCTGCGAAAATTCGAACACAAAAATATAGTCACTCCCAATTTGTAAAGACTCTTGTTATTCAGAATGTTTTTATATTTGGTTTTTGAATGATATTTGTTCTTATACAGCAACGCAGTATAAGCTGTAAACTAAATTCGCCAGGTGACACCATAGGATGAGATACAAACTTGGAAAAATTGATAGCCATGACCAAAGTCCAATTCTCCCAAAATGGCTTATGCACCTCTCTCTTGACACAAATTTATCAACCATCCAATCAGACAATAAAAGTCAAAGAAACATTTCTATAAAATATTGTTAAATGTTTAAACAGTAAAACAAAATAAACATGACTGTTGATACACGCCACCCAATGCGGAAACAGTTGCATACTGTGTAATAAGGGTGCGTTCGTTCAACGCAGTCACAGGCGTATGTCAGTATCATTTCGTGGAGCAAAATATGAATGCACATTTTTTGTGGATGTGGTAGTTTCACGATAAGAGCAAGCAAAACTTTTTGATTTCCTGAAAGGACTTCTCCGTGATCACAAGATGAAGGCTCAGAGAGTAATATTTGCGATCACTCTGGTATTATCATTATTTTCACTCGGTTGTTTTCTGGGTTGTATGTTCTCCACTGACATGGTGACCGGTGTTGTTACAAACAGAAATGTCAACGCAACTAACTATGGTAACATCAGTGTCGGCCTGATATGGGGGAGCAAGCAATACAACTACGGTTATGGTTTGCGGAAAGCTCAACGGTTTGCTAGTGAGTATTTCTTCCTGATCCATTAGCCTTTTGTCACCGTCAATATATCTTTGGGATTAGAATAGATGTTTTAACAGTATTCGTGCTACACCAAACCTGTATATTGGTAAACAGGCTACGACCAGTAACCAGAGAGGATGGGGAATCGGACCACCCCAACTGGCCCTGCCGCACAGTGTTTCGCTTCGCTCGGACCAATTCTTAGATCTGAATTCAAAATTTTTCAAATGCTGCATTTGTTAGCATCTGGGCACCTTTCATTATTCAAAAATTGCTCAATTGAACCTGCCCTTTGGCGGCGTTAACATTCATACACTTATTACAATGTTATAGACTCTACACCAGTTAATTGTAAAATTGGCCTAGATATAATACATATTTATAGGTATACGTAAGGTAGGGGTAAACATTTAACTTGCCCACCCCCGGCACATAAGTAGAAACCTAAGATGCTACGTGCCTTGTCAAATTTGATTGGAAGACGGGATTTCTACCGACCCCCACCTACCTAACATCACAATTTTTTGGTAAACAGAAATAATCACTTCAGTGATGTTCCCAAAAATTGCTTTTTTGTTCTTTTTTGGTTTTTTCTTTTTCTTTTTCCTGAGCGCTTCCCATTGTGTTCTGATAAAAAAAAACCTCGCAACAACAAATTAACAAAAAAAAAAAAAAACAACAAAAAGTGGAACAGAATGAAAAATCTATTAATCTACTTCACTAATTTTATATACCATAATGTGATCTGTCTGAGTACAGTGGCGTAGATCACGGGACGTGGTCCACTCAATAAATTGGCATGTGGGAGAGGGGGACCTCCTCTCTCAACATTTGTTCAAATGATGTACGGTTATAAGTTTTAATTATGTCGATGATATTTATGCGAGTACCGGATGACTTTTGATAATTACAGAAAGGTTAAATTTCTGGCCCGAGAGTATGATTGACAAAGGATGCGTATGTACTTGCACGCATACTAAACGGGGTTGGTCTTTGCCCAACAGTATCGGAGGGCCAGCTATACTCGCCTGTTTAACAGCGAAGACAACGAGCTATAAAGGGAAAGACATTGGCTCACTTTAGTTCAATTTACCAAAAAAGTAACTTTCTGACGCCAGTATGTATTGAGGAGGTCTGGCATCTTATTTTAGACGTTGTATTTGTACTCATCTAACGTTCTGACAAAATGAGGGCGCCTGTCAACTGAACTTTGAAATTGCCAAATTGGACGAGTCCAGACATAGTCAACAAAGTAAAGTTTGATGAAGATTCTACCCTGTCATTACACTACACTATACGGTCTTAAGTGAGAATTAAAGAAGTGTTCAAAGCATGACAGAAAAGACAAACATAGTTTAAGCCCTTTACAGCTATGTTGTACACTATTATATGACAAACACACCCAGCGTTTGATACATACCAAGGAATTTACCTTTTTGATAGAAGTTCCAGTTTAAATGGAGGAATGGACTGAACACCGTTGTACAAACAAACCTATCCTCAGTATACTTTCACTCACAAAAGTTCTTTTACAAGCCACTGCACGCCCAAATGATTGTTCAGTTGCTAGCTAAGGATGTTTTCAGCATAGCATAAAAGTCTTGCAAAAGATATTGGGAAACTTCGCAGATTACTTTCCGTGGAAAAAATCCAGCTTGGCTATGCATCAGCAGACCTTGTGCTTCGTGCGCTGTATTTGCTCACAATATGAAGACTCCCTGATTATATCAACGTCATGATATAGTCACCTCCAGTGTTTGTAAGCACTGCGCCTTTTTACCACAGTGAGCATTTGTATATGTGTTAAATACAAATTAAAGAAAGATTTTTCCGTATACGTAAAACCATGATATTTAGGTTCTGAATAATGGGCAATTCAAAGTAGCATAGTTGGATAACTTTCTTTCAATAAACTTCCTACAGAAAGAGATTTATTGCTTGTACTTAGCTCATCAATGATTTGTTCACTCAAACCTTTTAAATTTCAAATAATGCCACGTGCAACCTGTTGTTATATACAATATTTATCGCCTGATATTATTGGTGGGACTAAATGATACATTCCCTTTGTGCCATTTTGGCGCAAGTTAAACAAATTGCTAGAATGGTAGCTCAACTGGGGTTTAATGATCTCAGATACCCTAGGGCAGGTATTTCCCACGTCTCCTCTTTTTTTCTTTTTTGGCTTGAGCGATCTATGTGTCGTGAACAGAATGTCATCGTCAGTTTGATATGGATTCTATGCAAGCAGCTCTGAGATTAATAGAGCGATCGGTATTGCATGGCATCAATAGAATGGTGCAAATTATTTCGTGAGAAGTTCGTCCGCAAATTCCTGAAAACAATGCCATAAACTTTTCTGTATAGATCGCTTGCCTTAATAACTTGCCTTCCGAATGACCAAGCTTCTGCCATCCCTCAGATGTACGGTTCGCCAAGTTACTTAAAACTTTATTAGCAGAATTACAGCAATGGGCACCTCATGTCTAAGTCACCGACTAGATGAAAATTTTGTTAATTGCACTGAAAACCAAAAGGAAAATGCGTAAATCTCGTGCGTGTATGATATCCCAGCTTCCCTCAGCGGCCTTGGAATATGCATTCATCCAGAAAAGTCTGTGAAGGAGTTCAAGAGGACCTTGTTTTTCTTGGGGTTTGTGTTGAAATATGACGATGAATCCTAAACCAAAGAGGATAAACTTTGCATATGATGGCATTCTGGAAATCAAGAGAAACCTCGTAAGATCGTAAATACAAGGCGCTTGAAGATGAAATTAGCTGTAACATGCAATCTATGCACTTTTGTCTAGTAGTACGAGCAGGGTGTTGCTATTTAAATAGCAACTCCCTGGTACGACACGCAGAAGAACAACAGTGAAGGCCCATGCACAACTGAAGCTGCAGGTCCCAACACTTAAGTATTATCAGTCTTTAGTGTTGTAATTGCATGGAAAAGTGGGCACCGCGGGAAACGGTGTTCTCTCTTCGAACCGCAATTATACACTGAAGCGAAAAACTGCTCTTCCTACGTAAGACCGTAGTATAGGTTAAATAGCGTGGTAGAATTTGAATGTTTCCTCTAATTAACAGACCATGAATTCTGAAGTAAACAGAGGGCGTGTTTACAGTCGTTCCTAATAAATGTGCACTATGTGTAAGTAAAGTTCTAGGGTTTTGACCTGAGGAACATTAAAGGAAGTAGACTAGCCGCGTACTTCCCTTGCCCGACACAACTGATTTCCGAGCAACACATTAAAGGGGAAATACTCTCTCAACCTCAACCAAAGTGAAGATGATTGCGTGAGACCGGTAACATGAAAAAACTGGGATTCCCTTTCCGTAAATTTATTTGTCCATCAGGCTGGTAGCTAAAACAGGTTATTGAAGGGGGTGAAATATTTTACAGGGGGTGAGATATTTTTCAGGCGGCAAAAATGTGTGAAGGCAATAATTTTTGCTCTGTCATTTTGTAGAGAAAGAAAATTTTCTGGGGAGTACTCCGGTCCATCCTTACCATGGGAATGGGTAAGGAGGGACCGGGGTACCCCCCTGTCCTTAATTGTCCAGAGAGTCATGGACAAGGAGATTATTACATAGAATGCTAAAGACATTGATGGGCAGTTTGTGTATTTCAGAAAAGTTAACTGCGTGTACTCTTTAATGATACATTTGAAAAAGCCCTTGCTTTACTTTCGTCGAATTTCCCTATATATTTCCATCTTTCAGTACACGAGGAGTACCAAAATCCTATCAAAGGAGTCACCGCTTCTGTGCTTAGTTTCGTCTGCGTGGCGTGTCTGTTCAACATTATTGGAACAATATTCTCCTTGGAAAATTTCTTCATTGTTCCTGTCCAGACTTTGCAAGGACCCATAGGTCTGTACCTGTGGTACGGAATCGCAAGTAAGAATAATTGCTCCATTTCATACCATATTTTGTTCGACAATTAAGAAATCAGGCTTCTATGGAACTCTCTATGGGCACATTAGAGCTGGCCAGACGCTTGGCAGGCCCGTACGCAGGATTTTTCAAGAGGGGGTTCGAACAGACCGTTGTCACATGACGTCATCTTTTGTTTACACTGCCATGTTATTAATAAACATAAAACCATAGTGGCCATCCCTAGGAAAATTTACATCAGACAGCACCAGCTCAGTTATTACAAGAAAATGGGTGTGCAAAAGAAAAAAAATGTACATATATACAGCCAAACCTCGTTCTGAACAGCGAAGGTATTCGAAGTAATGATATTGCACGCCTTTGAATAGCGCGGAAAATGGAGCTGTTGGAATAATGACGTAATCGTGCTTATTATGTTATCCTAATATAGACTCTTTTCCCAATAGGAATTACAAAGGATTGTGGAATAGAATTTTGGTGTGCATCGTTTCTTGCCACAGCAAAATGCCATTGACAACAACATCGCCTACCAGAACTCCATCCCACAATCCATTGCAATTGCTATTTGGAAAAGGGTCTATTCATAAGGAATGTGTTTAATTTGTAACAATGTCTGTTTCTACATTTCAAGACGAAGGAAAAAGTCGTAAATAGTGACAAACCACTCTAGTTCACAAAGGGAGTTCGAAGTCAAAGGTGGGTTTGATTTAAAAAAACGAACCCATTGACGAACTTGACCAAACGAAGTCCCCCTGCGTACGGGCCTGCGTTGGGCTTTTCCCCATTTATTTAATGCTGCCGAAGTTACCACAGCAGTTTAGTTGACACATGGGGTTTGAGAGCTCAAGCATGTATTGTGAGGGGTCTACCCGACATTCATAAGGTGTTTTAGTCATAAGGGTCATTTTCATAAGGGTCGTTATTCATAAAAAGATAGATAAAAAAGGGTTTATTAGTCACAAGGTTCACTATTCAGAGTGGCAAACAAGGTTCACTATTCATAATGGCAAGAAAGTTTCGATATTTATAATAGCAAAAAGGGTTCGAAATTTATAATGGAAAAAGGTTCGATATTTGTTACGGCAAAAGGTTCGATTATCATAAAAGGAGAAAAAGTTCGACAGTCATTATGGGTAAAGGGATTCGCTATTTATAATAGTGAAAAAGGTTCGTTATTCCTAATAGGAAAAAGCGATCTCTGCTCCCAATAGAAAGCCCATTATTAGCCTGAAAAATGGAAGAAAAATTTCGTTATTCTGGAATTCTCACCTCAAAAATCTCGATCCTTCCTGACCCTTGTGTTACGAATAATGAACCATATATTTTATTTTGAAGTATAAACCCAGTTTATTATAAGAAACGAACTCTTTTTCCTATTATGAATAGAGAACCCTTTCTCCCATTATGAACATCGAACCTTTTTTGTCATTATGAATAATGAAACCCTTTTTCCATCATGAATAACGAAACCATTTTTCTATTATGAATAAAGAACCCTTTTCTCTAGTATGAATAACGAACCTTATGAATAGCGAACCCTTTCTTTAATTATGAATTACGAACCTTATGATAAATAACCCTTATAACTACAGAACCTTATGAACAGTGACCCTTAGCCTAAAAATATGACTAAAAACAACCTTATGAATATCGAGTTGTCCCCTCCCGTACTATGGAAGACATTGTCTGGTTTATTCTAGTACTATGGAAATGTCCTGAGTAGGAAAAGGCTTGATGCCACTTCATTACCGGGGAAAATTTTATGGGATGGACCCACGGGCCCGAAACATAGCACCGCCTTATTCCGTACTGCTGGTGCTCGAAGGCTGTATGAAGCACTTATGAAGTTTTGGTTTGAGATGCGCGTTTTTCTATGGGAATGTCATGCCACAACAATTTTGATGGCTGTCGGAAATTACGTCTTGAAATGAGATGGACCCAGAAATGGGTCACAAAGTACTTTTCATTGCATGCCACTTCCATGTTTGTTATAGCAATTTTAAAACTTATGGTGTGAATTTCCCCTGTTACTTAGTTTTGACGTTATACCATGTATACTTAAAAAATTTGGGCCTTTGAATAGGCTATTACACCTTGTGATTCTTGTAAAAGTACTTCCCATTCTAGAAAAGGGTGCAGCACTGGGTCATTCTCTTTCCTTCACCTAACCATGAAGGAAATTCAAAAATTGTGCGAAACTTTGTGCATATTTAGAACAGATACAAATCCGTCTCTTCTACAGATGTCACATATGTGTGGGTAACAGCCCATAGACCCCCGATCCTTTTTGAAAAATGCCTCAAGGGCCCATTTTGTAGCCCATGCACCCGATGAAGACAAGAGTTATATGGCAATGCATCCTCCTGGTCACGAACATGTAACCAAATTATACTGGTGCAATTAGGGCCCACTGATCACTATTGTAGGGTCCAGGTGAGTCAAACACTCAAGGCAACCCAAACGTACTGTATTGCTGATTCGATTGGTCGATATCCGGTATTCAGATAAACATATAGGGCCTCCCTGAGAGAATAGTAGTAAACACATTAAGTATGATTGCAACGAATGTGGGGACCTGGAAAATTTTCCGAAAAAGGTCGACCGTGAGAAATAGTTTTCATATCAAGGGTTGTGCAACCATTTGAACATTAATAAATGAAACCCTTTTCAGGATTTCAGTTTAAATCAGTGACCCTTCTTTGGGGTTCGCCCAACCTGTTGTACACGCATTCATGACCCTCGTTTCTCTTTAGGTATCGCGGCCTTCATTGCCTTCTTCATGTACAGCATATTGTTTCCGACAAAGCTGAAAGAGGACATCGATTCGGAAGCTGAATCCAACTTCAGTTCGGTAGACGGTGAAACCGGTTTTGGATACTCCTACTGGTTGCTAATGACCGGTATCATTTTGACGATCTGCAACATCGGACTCGTCCATTTGGCAAGGAAATCAGTAGACCTCAATACCTTGTCGGGTAAACTGAAACCAAAAGCAAGACCGGCACAATATGAAGACACTTCTGATGGTGGATTGCTCTAATCATCGAAATAAATTGCATAGTTATGTCATTATGTTAATACAAACTTTCATAAGTGTACATCGTAATTCAGTAGTAATTGGTGAGTCCCCTCCCCCACCCCGACCCTTGAATTGTACTGACATGCACGGTATAAGCTAAGGTTGAATGAAAGGTCCAAAAATCATGACTTCCTTTTTAAAAAATGCGTGCAGCAGGAGTCAGTAACGGCGTTCGTTTACTTCACAATGTATTGGCCTTTTCAAGGAAGTAAGTAAGTTCGTTCCAAGTTTGTTTAACACATGAACTAAATTTTACAAATCTTCTTTATTTCTCCCTAAAAAGTATCTCTCATGATGCTTAACAACATAACTGTGGCATACTCAAGGGTAAACTGACGGGTTATTCTGAATGAACTCAACAAGTGTCCGTTACAAAAATGTTGTCACATGATTTCTAAGAGCAATTCATGATGGCTTCCTACTATATCAGGGCATACTTAGTGTAATAAGTTGTGACTTCATTTCCCTTTTCCCATGTCAATGAATAAAGGGTTAATCAACGCTGGACCGCGCATTAAATAGAGGATAATGCACGATCGGGGGTTAATGCAAGCGATGCACGAAGGCGCAGCCCGAGTGCATCTAGCGATAGCATTAACCCCCGGAGTACATTATCCTCTATTTAATGCACGGTCCAGCGTTGATTAACCCTGTTCATTCATACACAACAAGAATTTGATGAAAAAAGACCAAAAAGAAAGAAAATTTGTGTTTGCAGATAACCACATTTTTATTGAAATCTAAACCCCGAAAAAGATGAGACGTATTCACAACCTTTCAAAACCGTTCGTGCGCAATTAATAAAGTAGCCTACTATTAAACAAAATGAATTCGATGAAATATTCATAAATCATGAAATATAACAACGGTGGACAAAGTTTGAGAAATGATGCTCTTCTTTAAAGACTTCAACAGCCGAAAAGGACAAAAACTTAACAGTTGGTAACGTAACTAGAGGTATTATGACTCCATAGCAACCCCTTAGCCACGAAATCTTACATTTGTATCATGTACATTTGCACTGCACACAGAGCATATCATATTCACTAGGCCTGTCATGGTACGTTGTGTACGTTGTGGGCGCACATGCTGTGTACATAAACACATGCACGTACGACGTACGTATATACTGCATGCAGTGACATATCGATATCCACCCAGTATGCTTAAGTAGCGCGGTCTTTTTAAAATTGTTCGTCATTTGTTCAAACCCAAACGGACCTGTTCAGGTATTCTTGAGCTTTTAAGTTACTTCAAATGATGGAATTTGCCTAGGATTCAACTACTGATTTAGGGAGATAAACAGTCACATCATTTGAAACGTACATTAGGAGAAAAGTTTGGACATATTAGAGATCTCAGCTCTAACAGCGGTGACGTTAGTAACGTTGATTTCGTTCGAGGATTCAGTGCTCGACAAAGAACCTTTATGTAAGTCGTAACGTTACTGAGGCTTGGGCCTAGGTTATTTGACTTTAAATTATAACCGTATATGGATCCTTTGCCTCTAAGGGTTTCACGTAAGATTTGGGAACAAAAATGTTTCTTAGAAATGGAAGCGTTTTCGTAGGCCTTGATTTGAGTAGTGTTACACCATAGGCCTAAGGTTGGATATATCATATCATGCTCAGCTATTATATGTGTGTCAATCCCAGCCATATCTGAAGCTAGGTGATCTTAGTACAGTGTAAATAGTACGGGATTGTATTCATCCGCCGTTGATTTCATTCTTAATTTACTGTGGGTTATCCTAGGATAATGCACGGTCACCTGACCGTAATGAACCAATAGAAGTTGAGGATTTTAACTAAGTATGAATGAAAGATTGGTGAACGATATCGTTTACATAAGTGTGTGGTAGTACAATATGTTTATCCGAGCTGATATATACATTTTCAACATCTCTTCCTGTTACAAAAAAGTGCCATACAGAAGGGCTTATCAGTTTCTTAATACGGTATCACATATCTGTCGTGCACGACAGACGGGTACCTATACGGGTTTGCAGGTTTGCAGGTACGTATATTCACTTTCAGTAAGTGCAACAGTCATCTCCTGGAATTATATGCATGAAGCCCTTGACACAGGCCCGTAGGTAGACAGGGTAAGAGGCGACATAGCTTCCATGGGGAGGGGCGGAAAACTTTCAGGGGGAGAGAAATATGCTAAAATGCGTTTAGGCAATGGTAATTTTTATCTTTTGATTTTTGACCTTTCATTAGATTCAAGGCCTGAATTTATTTTATCTTCTAGGGGGCAACAAAATTTGCAGAGGGGAGCTTTGCCCCTGCCCCCTCTTGGCTACGGGCTTGCGTTGACATCTTATGCATGCACCACCCTGTCTTCAAGTTACTGAAACGAAAAGCACCCTTTAAAACACTGTCCTAGTATCTCTCTGGAATGTCATGAATATTCAGTTCTTTAATTCAGGCCAAATTGGCATTTATTGGAAGTTTACTGGTCCTGATAATTCATTTAAATGCTGTTGTATTGCATTTTGTTGGTAAATTTTGCCACCTATCTTTACCCACGTTAATGCTGTAAAAATTTTAGTAAATCCCATGTTTGTAGGCTAAGAATTCCCTTCATTAGTGCTTGTGTGCAAATACAAAGCTTCTGTACACCATTGCTTGTGGTCTGGCTGGAGGAGCCCAGTGCTCCTCCTACAGGTCCCTGAGTGACCTCTTATTTTGCTTTGGCAAAATAAAGTCATATAATCTGTTAACCTCAACAACTTGATGTCTGTATCTTCTCTACCTGGTCACGTTACATTACCTTACACAGAGTCCTTTATTTTCACTAATCATTCGAGCTAGGCAAATTTACTGTGCACCATGTACTGTATGACCTTTCGCATAGCAATAACACTCTGACTATGAAATTTTCCTCGAAGGGAAATGGGGAGGGGGAGCGAATCCACGTGCTACCCTCGCCCCTTACCGTCTTGCCTAACGACCTAAACGACTATTAGGGATGCAACTGATGAAGGCATAGACCGTACAACAGTTTCAGAATACAGAGAGTTGTTATTGGAGTAACAACTCCCTAGACCATTGTCTTGAGGATTTCCTGTAAATGCTGCTGGAAGTCACGGCAATAGTAAGTTGTGAGACTAATTGACCTAAAATCTTTCTTTACATTTTAAGATAGAAATGATACCAGTGAAGCAAATGTCCGCAGAAGGTGCAATAGCAGAGAGCTAATAAACTTTCCTAAGTCGAAATTTAGTCTCACTGTGCTTGTTAAGAGAAGATGACCAGTCGTAGGTCTTCCTTTTTGTGAACAGAAATAACAAATGCGTGCTTGCATAGACCACAAGCAGCTAATCGTCACCCTTCTTGGATTTTAGGTATGCGTATTTTATTATTGACCCATGAATGTGTAAAGGGGAGGGGATCACACCAGGCGATGCGCTGCAACGGTCGCTTGGAAAAACTTAAACACGGAGCGGCGTCCGGTGTGGCCACCTTTAAGTAATTCATATATTTAATTTTTTCCAGCCCCGCACAGCGCGGCACGGGCGGCGAGGGCGGCCCAGCGCAACGTCCGGTGTGATCCCCCCTTAAGACTTGGAATCTTTAAGACTTGCAACAAGTCTTGAAGATTTGGAGCAAGTTTTATGTGACAAATTGTGACGTACCATGTTCGCTTGATGACTGACATCACTTCCCCCCCCCCCCCTTTCAGTTCATTTTGTAGTAAGCTTAACATTTTCCCTCCAAGCTTAGATAACAGTTTGTATTTCCCCGAAGCGTATTTCAAAACTGCAGTCCCCAGAATGTGAATTCGTGAAATTACTTAAAGCGGTGGGTTGTGCCATCGAAATAAATGCAGATGGATTATGAACAATGACATTAACCTTGTAAAATAAGTGAGCTTATGTTATCGTAATGTCAGGGGCGTAGCTAAAGGGGGATGTGTGGGTTGACATCCCCCCGTTCAAGGATCCAGTCGGCAAATTGAGGGGAAGGGGAAGAAGAAGAAAAAGAGGGAAGAAGAGAGGAAAAAGAGGAAGCAGAAAGAAGGAAAGGGGAAGAGGGAAGAAATGGAAAAGAAAAGGGGAGAGGAAAATAGAGCAAAGAGAGGGAAAGACGATAGAAAAAGAGGGCGTGTGTGCAATGGGGGGGGGATTGGGATGTATGTAGGCTGTAGGCAACTCATGTCGTTATATTGTGAAAACCAGTTAAAACACATGAAACGTCACATATTCGTTCGGCGGAATTGCACTGCAATAAACTCAGACATCCCAAAAATTGTTCATGGCAGTGTGATATCGTGTCACGGGGAGACGACAAAATTGTCGGTAAATGAAGGTAAGATGGAGAAGGAGGGAGGAAAAAGAAAGAAACAAGGAAGGCAAAACGAATAGGGTGGCGGCAGAGCATGGTTTGAAAGGGCAATTTAGGCATCTCTTTTAACCACACTGGCGTCTAAAATTGTACGGACAACCCAATTGAGCTAGATCCAAATCATTGAATCCTTGAGAGAGGCCTACATGATTCAACTGAATCGTGGGAGATGGCTACTCGAATCATGACTCGCTACAATCCCTTTGGATTCCCGTGCGTGCTGGTATCGCTAAATCGCAGTGATAAATTCGTGTTTCAGAGTGAAGTTTTATGCAATGCACAACGCTTGGGATTAGGGATGGTACCATGTGAGGAACAAGGGTGGCGGCGCCAGCACGGGGGCATGGAGGCGCCTCCTGTGGTGCCCAAAAGTCATCAAACCCTGTGGCGCCACTGGACAGGAGACTATGTCGAATTCCCGTAAAGGAAGCAGTTTCCATTTTTGTCGAGGAGCCTTAGTGTATGTGATAAAGCATGTTATCCCCATTGGACAGTTTACCTGTTTTTGGTGTCAAAGAGGGCAGATTCTTCTTAAAACTCTAAGTTTTGGCGCGCTTCGCCCGCTTTTTTTCTTTTTCTTAATAGTGCCTTTCAATATTTAAAGCTAAGCAGTACACAGTGCCTCTACAAAGTGACCTATAGATAATTTACACAGGTTTTTTTTTTTTGTAAAAATCGCTAATTTAATCCTCAACCGCGTACCGCAGTTGTTCTGTTATTGGACGCACAGTTCGTTACGCGGCTATGACGGGTTTGACTATCATCAGGTGCAAAGTGTGTTATCATCGATTTGGACCAGCCACCCTGATAGTCGATGTATTTTACTCTTAATATGAACTGAGAGCGTTTGGAATGTTTGGGGAAGATTCATATACAGTGACAAGTGTGTGCTTCTCCCACGTAAAACCATGTCATTAACGGTAGTGAGGCGCAGGTCGACATTGGTCCTGAATGCACAGCATGAAAATCTCCCCAATGAAAATTCCTGGATTCGCCACTGCTAATATGATTTCATCTAGTTGCTTTCGAAGTGGTCTGCAAGCAGTGGTAGCATTTCCCCTCCATATTTTCCCCTCCATATTTCCCCCTCTCCCGGCTTTCCAAACTAAATCTGGTACTCTGCTAATCGTTTTTGCAAGAAAAAGCCTCTTATGTAATGTACTAGCCACTGTACTTCTTACCTGTCTTGAAAATACAGTTAATCCTGTATGACAGCTTGAGTGAAAATACTGTTTCAACATGAACCTGTACAATCATCCGTTCTCCCTCATCACAGTGGATCAACAACTCTACTAGCTGTTAGTCCGAGTTAAGAAATTAGCGTGTAACAAAAAATGAGTTCAAATCTTAAATTAAAAGTGGTTTTTAAGTGCCCGTTAAATGCCTTGCAGATAATTAAATGCTTCATTCTGATGCCCATAATTCTGAAAATGGTACAAAATTTCCGGGGTTTCGCCCCCTGGCCCCATCTTGTATTGCCTCTTGACCTGGGTCCCTGAGGCGGGCCCCTGTACCTCTCTAACATTTCTTCGCGCTACGGGCGTCATTTTCTGCCGGTATTTCTCACCTCTAGTCAGGGTATCCGACACCATTCAGAATGCCCGACGACACCCCTGTGTACTGTGGAGTTGTCATAATTCAGCTTTTAAGTCACTATTTCATATGAGACACAGGAATGCGTTACAACATTCTTGACGTTCCATTAAAAAAATATAAAGGTGCGGTTTGTGACTTGAGATTCAGAATTTCTTTGCTCTTCGGTCTCAAGCTTTTATCAAATAGGATCCTTTCAGTACCGTTAAACATCGGCTGAGAGTAAACTGGCCTTTTGGGGGCCTATCGAAGTTCATTAAAGTTTTTAAAACGTACCCTTACTTTTCCCCATCATCGGTGTTTGCAAGGATATAGGATTAGTGATTAGTGTTTTGCCAACATTGACACCTTTTTGAGTAACGGCTAGTACTAAAACAAAATAATTTCATTTTTTAAATTGAAGTATGTTTCATGTGTCCTCATAAGTTTCTGATCCCTAAACTTCATTCTGTGGCAAATATCTTTATTGGCAAACTCTCAGGTGACAGACAGCTTCTCATTTGTGTTTTCTCTCATTCTTATAATGTCCACAAAAGACTACCTTCTTCTAGAAAGAGAGTATATTCGGACTTCCTGAAATAAATATCTTTCGTGTATATGAAAACTAATTTTTGTGGTTAAATAATTTTTACAAAAGATCTTACGTGTTTGATGAAATTTGCTGCTAATGTACCACATGCCAGCGGGCTAGGAAATTTGCCTAATTCGAAAATTCTGTATATAGATCATAACGTATTGAATATTTGTACTCTTTCTACAGTTCTACCAACATTTTTTATTAAAATTGCTCTTTACCAATACGATAAATAGACTGTGATATTGTAATAATACTATCAGTGCCTTTGCTTCTCGTGTATATTGTTATTAAAGTAATGTTACAGGTAAAGAAAGATCAGCTTGAAAGTTCTTAAATGTCTTTTCTTTTGTGTGTGCGTTTTTTGCCTCACTTACTTGTAATTATTCTGTGGTGAAGCATGAAGAATTCTAATAAATACCTCCTTTATATGCCCTTATATTACTGGAGACTGGCTACAGATTGACCCTTCCATAGTAGACGAGAAACTGCAATTTCATAAAATTGTGTTTGAAAGTACGATTTCCTACTGTCCAGTGCAAGAGACCCTAATCAACACATTCTACTTTTATATGATGGCCACACCTTCCATATTTCTGTGAATTTAATCAATTATGAACTATCCAAAAATCATTCTATTTGTCCTTCCCTCACACTCCAGTCATTTACTCCAATCCCTTAATTACGTGTTGAGGAATAACCCAGGTCAAGTCAATTACAAGGTACAAGATATGTCAACTGATATCAAAAGCATACCTCAAGGCATTTATACCGTCAAATCTAATCTCTAATCGCTTCATTAAAAACAAACTGGCATTTTCCCCTTCAACGAAGATGTCATTGACGAACATCAATTTCTTGGTGACGCGCTCAAGCCAAAAGTCCCTGGCCTTCCCCTTACAGACTTGCTGCAAACTCTTATTACAGGAAATTTTCAATCGAAGCAAAGAAACGAAAGGTGGCATATTGACCTGGCAGTGTGGCAATAGCTGAAGGAAAAATCAGCTTGGAAATTAAGAAAGTCATTCAGGGAAAGAAGAGTGCAAACAAAAAGTAAGTAGCTCATCTGCTGAATCAGAGATGGGTGAGGGTCATGTTTGTTGTCACCTTAACACTAAGGGTGCCACTGGACACACCTTCAATTCTGTGTCCCAGAAAATGTAGAAATGACGGAGACTTCATTTGCCTACACTGCAAAGGTGAAGAATTATAACAAAAGATCAGTTCTTAATTTGTGTTTAGTTATTTCGCTCTACAAACAGTACAAAGATGTCCCTCTCCTAAATAAATGGATGCCAAATTTCAGCTCTAGCAAAATAAATTCATGTAGACCACTCAGGACCATGAAAACAGTCATTATCATTAGCAATGATGGATTCAAACATGAAATTTGATTAATTTCTTCTTGAATTGTAGTAATATATATTTTTCTTCAGTACCAACCCTTTGGGAATTTCCAAAGTTCCATTTCCAGCGGTAGCTGAATGACGTAGACTCCGATTTTACATTGCTAAATTACGTCAATGCTTAAAACTAGTGGTGGGCAAAATTAGAGAAGTAAATTAAATGAAATCGTCCCTAAATAGCCTATCTTCAATCGATCATTTTAACTGTATGGCCGGGCAGTCATTATTGATTCAAGGCTATCGAAACTCGACGACCAAATTTGGGAGTTAAAGGTCAAAAGCAGTCGCCCCAAACTTATTTTGAAACAATAGCTAAATGTCACAATTTTCTTCTTATTTCTCTTCCAAGTATCATTTATAATATTTTAGGACATAAATATTATTGCATATTCAAGGTAACCCAAGCAGTTGCTCCAAGCAGTTGCTCCTTGTAAATTTTACATTTGAGTGAGAAAAATACTGTCACATGATTCTCAAGATCCATTCAGGAAATAGGATAGTTTACTATACAATTCTTTATTGTGGTGACTGCATTCTTCCTTTAAACGTCCGAATTCTTGGATTAATACGTGAAAGAGATTATTGACAGCTATTACTTCACCAAGGTAAGTTGTTTGTGACTGCCTCTTGGGTTACCATGATATTTTGTTTCAGTGAAAAAAGGACAATACCAATTACAAACCTGGTTAGGGTCTACAAGAGGACAAAACCCCATCTGCTTTGAAGAAATCAGTGATTTGAGTTGTGTCTACAAAGCAAAAATGGAACACATGTAGCATTATACAGGGTTCCTGAAATTTTGATGAAATATAACGTCATGATCCAGTTCACGTCAGGCACCGCCAGAGGCTGGCGATTGAGGGCACACGGATTAAAGTGTGCACATGGACCTCTTCAAAAGAATTTTAATTGGGAGGGTGAATTTGTCAAAAAGTGCCATAACGACACTAGTTAGCAGATCACCAACATCGGTTGGCGCGCCGTAGTGTACGGGAAAAATGTTACCAAAGTGCCTCGTAGATTACAGAAAGTGGCACTTCCCGGGCCTTCATTTCCTTCAAAACAATTCTTAATTTGTGATCTTATGTTTAAGAAATGTAAACCTTAGGTTAAAAACAGCCTGCATGGTAGACAGTATTCACAAATGAAATTAGGTATGATACTTTTATGCTCCGCAAGGAGCGTTCTCCGGAGGGGCAGTGGGCGAAGACCAGAAGACCCTGTGCTATGCGAAATTTCGATAATAACATGAACACTTAAAATTCAGACTTTCAGCGTGTAGGCCTAATAGGGAATGAAAGAGAGGAGAGTAGGAACACCCAAAGGGTTAGAGACTTCTGGACTTATATGTTTCAGAATGCTTTTCATGCGTAAATGTTTAAAAATTCATGATTGGCGATAAAGGATGCGCTCGAAAAGCGCTTTAAAATGTTTTGAATAATGTATAACGAAAATGAATACTTCCAATCTTTCACATCATGCTACAAGTTTAAGGCAACCACTCACTGATATTAGATTACTTTCAGATCCCCAGCCTCTTGATGTGTAGTCCATACAGAGGTTGGAGACGAACAGTTTATTTTAGGAAAAGTGTTTCGGACAGATTTCCGTGTATTATTGCTCTAATAGTGGTCGTGAGATGTGGGTGCGAACCGTAACTAATCCGGGCTAACCGGGCGGAAATTTTGCATTTTACATGCACCTTCTGCCATAAAGTGAGTCTGTGGTCTGGACCGTCTGGTAATTCACTGAAGCTTTCATTCTTCTTAAAATATGCCTTCCCAAAAGTAGAAGAATGCGAACAAAGTTCCCCTGCTTCACATTCTTTCAATGCTGTACTCCTCCATAATCACACCTAAGCGCACGAACAGTCGGTCTAATTTTTAAATCCGCATTGATGAATAATGCGAATACGTTTGAGTTGGTATTGAAAATCAACAAAGCAATAAAGCTAAAAGTGCACGGCTCGCGAAAAGTTTGATTATTTGTGAACGATTTACAATTGAAAATGTTTAAGATATCAAAATCACATCTCACCCTATCCCCTACAGACATCTATAGCTTAAACGCCTTTTGTGTTCATTTAAAAAGATATGGCGGAAATTTTCGGAAATCGATTTAGGGCCACGCACCCCACCCATGGCCCTCCTTGCCGGCGCCACTGCTTGTAAAAATATTTTCCATATTCTTTCGCAGCAACTCGTAGCCTAAATATGTCTATTATACAGTCGGCAATGTTTATTACATTTAGCCACCGTGCAAATACACATGTTCACAAGTATATAATAAGTACACGCAAGTTGATCGAGCCATATCCTAGCTTTTTAGGTTTCCACACTCCATTCGTATTGAGGAGTAACTTAGTAACAAACGGATTTTATGGTCACTAGTTCAGTGACTTATTTTGATCAGCCATTCATGTTTCGATCAAAAATTTACTTAAAAAAGCAGTTTTAATGGCAAAGTTGGTCGCATTCGGCCAATTTTGTGATAGAAGTTTAAAAAAAATTCCAGACATTTAAGGCCACTTCAAAAATCCACCCGGACTCCTTGGTATGCGTACAAAATGAGGACATGTCCCGGTACATCCGGACGTCTGGTAACCCTAATAGTCTCCTTCCACAAAACCTGTCCAGGTTACCTTTTTTGTCAGTTGTACGCTGCTGCTCGTACCGTTAATCCCAAGGTTTTAGTGAAACAGTGTATGCAAGTAACTGTAATAGAAACATTGCATCTCGGTAGTTCACGGCTCTCGATGTTTGACATTTGGTCTCGATAAAGTAAATAATATCTGTCGTAACTAGTGAAATTATTGAACACAGCGAACCAAAAAGGTTTTGAGAATAGAATCGTATAGTTTGAGCTAAAGTGTTTTGTCCCATATCAAAGATAAAACCGAGTAGTAACTTAGTGCTGGAGCCCACGCTTACATGTGCTGTCTTCTTAAGATATACTGGACACTGGGATTTCTGGACAAGCACGGTATTTAAATCATCAATGCTTATAATGGCGTTCAAATAATAACCATCAAGAGTCCATTCTAAAATATTTGAAGGGGGATACGGCATTCCCAAACCAGGAAGTTGATAGCAACTCCCGTTCCAAATATATTTAGGAATAGCCTTAGAGTTCTAAATACAGTTGATGACTGCACTTTGATTGACATTTATTCAAACAATGTAGCTTCACTCTGGTTGGTCAACGATGACTGGTATACTCAGTTGTGTTCCCAATGAAACTCTTACACATGAGTCACTGTGTGTCAATATGTAAATGGCCTCGAGCAAATTAAAATTAAACTAATTGCAAGGTATGTCAGTACTGTGCCTCTGTCCTGGAGTTGTTTAATAAAATTGGAGGTCTGAAGCGTCGGGGTAAGTAGGACATATTTTTATTGCTGTGTTTCTTAGTTTTTTTTTATCTCCTGATTTTCAGCTTTCTGTTGCTTCTTTAGGTGAATTGCCGTTTTAATCGTGTTGTTTTTACTGGTTTTGTATTGGATTCTGCTTGGTGGTTTTTATTTTCCTGTTTTTAGTAGCGATTTTTACGGATTACGTTTTGGTACTCTCTGGTGTTTTGTTGTTACGTTAGGTTGCCCACTAGGTACTGTGTTTTATGCATGTTGTGGAGGCCTAGCCTATCCTTTCACTTCTTATTTTCGTTATTATTAGTTGTAGCCTTCCTTCAAGATGTTATTCCGGCCATAGACAAACCACCCACCCTTGGATGCCCCTCTTTAGACCACACATCAAAATTTCAAGGTTGGTCAGTATGCTCTTTCTCATTTTTAATTCCATGGGAGTTATGATGTATTCAAGTGGACCTACTTGTGGGTCTAGGCTTAGGCCTGTTCATCGACCTAGCGTTAGGCCTAATTTTAGTTCTAAATCCTACCTAACACTTAATTGCCAATTATACTCCTACACGTCTAAATTAACCTTCATATGCATTCACTTAGTTCTAGGTGGGGATATTGAGCTAAACCCTGGCCCAGGGTCTTACTGTGGCCAATGCAACAAACTGGTTAAAAATTAGGACAAAGCTGTTGAATGCGAAGGATGTGTTAAATGGGTTCACGCACGTTGTCCTAACATTGAAAGTGATGAGTACAAAAAGTTGCAGCTCTCAAACCCAGATGACAAATGGTACTGCCCCAGTTGTTCATTGCCCTGTGGTACTGTGACCAAAGGGTTTTGGGCAGTGAACCAGCCATTGAATGTGACTCCTGTAAAAACTGGATTCACAATATAGGTGCTCACTGGTCTCTGATCTTGACTATCAAAACGTCCAGTCTACAAACTGTGTCTGGATTTGTCCAGCCTGTAACGAGAATAACCTGTCTACTGCTTTCTCGACACCCTTCCCACCTCAGGCTAATAACAGTAATCCTCACCTAGTTCTAAGACTTGGTAATAGATTCGATTCCCTTGATCCCGACCACACAGAGGATCTTAGTGTCTCGCGTACGCATGCAGACACATCATTGAAATCAACTAATGTTAATCAAACAGCTATCAAACAGGAGATCTCTCTCGTTTCTACAAACATCAATGGTATTGGTGGTAAAAAAATGATCTTCAGGCCTTCCTTAGTGTGATCCATTCCGATATTGTGGCTCTCTAGGAGACTAAAGTCGATGACTCCATAACAACGAGTGAACTGGTTCGTTCCAGCCTTGACTATACCATTTTCAGAAACGAAGGTACTCTTGGGGGTGAAGGCACTATGTTGCTGGTGAAAAACAACCTATCCCCCACGAACGTCAGTAACCTCACGAATGGTTCTGAGTCAATTTGGGCTAAGTTCTCTGTAAATGGTACTATACATTATGTTGCCTCATGGTATAGGGACCCTGATGCTCCTTCTGAGCATATCCTTTTGTTCCGGGAGCAATTAAGTAAAATCATGGCAAATCACAGAACTAGTAAGCAGCCGTGCTTTCATGTTTTAGGGGACTTTAATTTTTGTAAAATCGATTGGAGCACTATAGGCTTCATAAAGACTATGGACTGTGTCTTAGCAACAGTTCCGGAAAGCTGTTTCTGGATATTTGAAACGATTTTGCTGCAGAGCAACTCGTAAATTTTCCAACCAGAGGCACAAATAACCTTGATCTTTTACTTTCAAACTCACCTAACCAGGTTACTGAAATCTCCCCCTTAGACCAGTTTAGTGATCATGTGGCTTTATTCTGTAGACTGCAGTGTCTCTTTCCGATCACAAAAGAAACCTCGTAGGCTTATCTGGCAATTCTCTAAGGGCGACTATGGTGCTATGAGAAATGATACCCGGAGTTTTACCTCTGGGTACTTCAATGGAGGGGGGGGGGGGGCAAATAATCGTACTGTAGATGAAAACTGGCAGCTGATTAAGTCCTTTCTCGAAAGAACAGTTAAGAAGAATGCTCCCACCAAAAGAACCGGAGCTAAAACATCCCTCCCGTGGGTTACTGATAGCATTCGTAAGTTGATTAGAAGAAGGGACAGGCTGAATGCTATCTTCCAAAAAACTAATAACAACAAGATGCACGACAAATGGGCTGAATTGCGCTCTAGAATCAAAAGAGAGGTCCATATCTCCCACACAAATTATGTCAATGGTATGATTGGTGATATAAAACATGACACTAAACTTTTTGGAGGTACATAAATTGCAAAGGAAAGGATAAGCATGGTATCCCCCCTCTTAAGACGAATAGCAAACTAGCTACTACTGATCTGGATAAGGCCTGTGCTTTCAATGCTCAGTTCACAAGTGTATTTACCAAAACACTGTTTAGTGTTATTCCATTCTGTAGGCCAACTTGCAGCAGAATGGCAGATATTACCATATCCGCTCATGAGTAGAGCTGAAAAACTGTTCAAAGGCCTTAATGAAAACAAAGCCGTAGGGCCTGATAACATTCACCCTTGGGTCCTTAGTGAAATTGCTTCAGATTTTGCTCCTATGTTAAGTCACTTGTATCAGCAATCCTTTTCAAACGGAAGGATACCCGTTGATTGGAAGAGGGCAAACGTTTGCCCTATTTACAAAAAAAAAAAAAAAAAAAAAGAATGATATTCTCTCCCAAGCAATTACCGGCCTGTATCGCTCACTTGTATTTGTTGTAAATTGTTAGAGCATATTATAAGTTCCAACTTGATGGACTTCTTTGAGTCGAACAATACCCTTTCAAAAAAGCAACATTCTTTCAGAAGGTCGCACAGTTGCGATACCCAACTAGTATCAGGGCTTCATCCTTGGATTCACACAAGCAGGCCGATGTCTCTATCTTGGATTTCGAAAAGGCCTTTGACACCGTGCCTCATGAACTGCTAAAAACCAAACTGTTAAGCCTTGGTGTTTCCAAACATGTTCTTCGGTGGGTTGACTTTCTTTCTGATCGTAAGCAAGCAGTTGTAGTTAATTGTACTCGGTCCCCTTTTGATGATGTTGTCTCTGGTGTTCCCCAGGGGTCTGTCCTAGGACCCACTCTCTTCCTTGTTCATATTAATGACATAGTAAATGCTGCTTCCTCTAATATTAGACTTTTTGCTGATGACTGTGTCTGTTATCGGGTCATAGAGAATGTCAGTGATTGTTGTTTGCTCCAGAATGATATCCATAACCTAGGTCTTTGGGCCAAGACTTGGGGCATGAGATTCCAGCCCTCTAAGTGTAACATCATTACTTTCGCTAGGAAACAAAACCCGGTCAAATTCGATTATGTCTTGAACGATGTGAAGTTAGTTAAGGTTTACTCAATAAAGTACCTAGGGGTCACGATTTCTAACGACCTAAACCGGGATAAGCATATTCAGTCCATCTGCAACAAGGGTAATTAGATTTTGGGAATAAGTTTATAGAAACCTATCATTCTGCTCCCGCGATATGAAGTTAGCTGTCTACAAGGGTCTCCGGAGGAGGAGTATGCTTGTTGCCTATGGAATCCACATCCGTTTTATTTACAAGATAAGCTAGAGAGCATTCAGAGGAGATCGGCTCGTTTTATATGTTCCGAATTTTCTCGTGAGCCAGGGTCGATGACATCCATTTTGAAGGACCTTGATCTCCCCACGGTAGCTGAGCGTCGCAAGCAAAACAGACTTATTCTCTTCTCGAAAGGTTTTTGTTTTGGTAAGGCTAATATTCCCATGGACAGACTCAGACACCCAACCCGCACAACTCGTGGGATGTACAACCTCCATTTTTGTCAACTCTACTCTCGGTCTAATTGTTATAAATTTAGTTTCTTCCCCAATACTCTGAAAGATTGGAATAATCTACCTGCAGCTTTGATTGATGGTTTAGATGGTCACAAAGACCCCGTTCAACATTTTACTAATTTTATTAGGGCTTGTAGGGCACCCCTGACGCATGTGCGGTGTATTAATGTCCTTTGGATGTGTCACAGTGATCTGAAAGAAGAAGAAAAGAAGGTGGCTAAAATTTAACTAAATAGGGAGAAGGTCTGTCTGCGGTGAGATTAGAGAGCCTTCAAAGCATAGGCGTAGGAAGCTTTTCGAGACGGGGGGGGGGGCTGAACCTTGTTTCGGATCGCCGTCCTGGGGAGGGGTCTAAGGGGAGGGCTGCCCCCTCTCCTTTGGAAAAGTTTTGGGTATTTGAGGGTCCTCAGATGCAATTGGTGCAACATTTGGACAAACTTTATGGAAAATTACTGCAAATTTTTGACATTTCTTACAGAAGAGAGGGGTTTTTGCCCTTGGATCTTGGGGGGCTGAAGCATATTTCAGCCCCCCACATTTTTGCTTCCTACGCCTACGCTTCCTACGCCTATGCTTTAAAGTCGTCAGTGTAAGTCTGTCAAAATGTATTCAGGCAAAATGTGACAAAATGTTAGTGGGCAAACTTCATCATGATGAAACAACACCTAAGACGTACGCTTCGTATTGTACCATAGCCTACTGCTTGTCAAGTCAACAGGTCTGAGCCATAACCTTACATTATACGGCTCTGGGCTGAGGGTGTTCTATGCAGGACGATATTGTCGCCAATGACGTCATTTTGATTGAAATACATATTGCAGTGCTCTCCACTAGCTATTTTGTTAGGGTGCTGCACCCGGACAAAATTTGCAGAGGGTGCTCAGCACCCGGACAAAAAATATACCACCCGGACAAAAAGTTGAGCTACTGGACAGAAATTATCAATTCAAAACCTTAAAACAGAGTAAACAGCAATAATTTCAGTGTGAACATTGAGTAATGATAATCAGGAATGTACTAAGTCATCAAAGAAGGCCATAATTACATTTATCCTCTACTTTAGCAAACATTTTTTTCAAATAGAGCACCCCTCCCTTTATAGACAGCTATCACTATTAAAATATGACCTTCTGAGCACCCGGACAAAAATTAAATGAGTGGAGAACACTGAGATTGTCGTTTTTGATTCCTTGCCGTAGGCAGGCAAGGAATCTATGCGATGGTGATGTCGTGTGTGTGTGTGTGTATGTGTGTGTGTGTATGTGTGTGTGTGTGTGGGTGTATGTGTGTGTGTATGTGTGTTTGTGACGCTGCTTGTAATCGCGATATCTCAAGATAGGATTGACCGACACTTTTCATATTTGGTATATAGATTTATCATGTTGAGAGGAAGAACCCTATTGTTTTTGGAGGAGGTCGAAGGTCATCGGAGGTCACCAGAGGTCAAACACCGAAAACCTTGTAATCGCGTTATCTTGAGATAGGGATGACCGACACTTTTCATATTTGGTATATAGATTTGTCATGTTGAGAGGAAGAACCCTATTGTTTTTGGTAGAGGTCAAAGGTCATCTGAGGTCACCATAGGTTAAACTGCGAAAACCTCGTAAATGGCTTGTAATCGCGCTATCTTGAGATAGCGATGACCGACACTTTTCATATTTGGTATATAAATTTGTCATGTTGAGAGGAAGAACCCTATTGTTTTTGGTGAAGGTCAAAGGTCATTTGAGGTCACCGGAGGTAGAAAGCGGAAAAGCTTGTAATCGCGATATCTCAAGATAGGAATGAAGGACACTTTTCATATTTGATATATAGGTTTGTCATCTTGAGAGAAAGAATCCTATTGTTTTTGGTGGAGTTCAAAGGTCATTTGAGGTCACCAGAGGTGAAAGACCGAAAACCTTGAAATCACGATATTTTAAGATAGGAGTGGCCTGTGTGGATTTGTCGTGTTGAGAGGAAGAACCCGATTATTTTTGGTAGAGGTCAAAGGTCATCTGAGGTCACCAGAGGTCAAAAACCAAAAAACCTTGTAATCGCGATATCTCGAGATAGGGATGACCAACACTTTTCATATTTGGTATGTAGATTTGTCATGTTGAGAGGAAGAGCCCTGATGTTTTTGGTGAAGGTCAAAAGTCACTTGGGGTCACCGGAGTTAAAAAGCCGTAAAGCTTGTTAATTACGATATCTCAAGATAGGAATGACAGACACTTTTCATATTTGGTATATAGACTTGTTATGTTGAGAGAAAGAATCCTATTGTTTTTGGTGGAGGTCAAAGGTCATTTGAGGTCACTAGAGGTCAAAGACCGAAAACCTTGAAATCACGATATTTTAAGATAGGAGTGGCCTGTATGGATTTGTCGTATTGAGAGGAAGAACCCGATTATTTTTGGTAGAGGTCAAAGGTCATCTGAGGTCACCAGAGGTTAAACTGCAAAAACCTTGTAAATGGCTTGTAAACACGATATCTCCAGATAGCAATGACCGACACTTTTCATATTTGGTACATAGATTTGTCATGTTATGAGGAAGAAGCCTTTTGTTTTTGGTGAAGGTCAAAGGTCATTTGAGGTCACTGGAGGTAAAAAGCTGAAAAGCTCTTAATCATGATATCTCAAGACAGGAATGACCGACACTTTTCATATTTGGTATATAGATTTGTCATGATGTAAGGAAGAACCCGATTGTTTTTGGTGGAGGTCAAAGGTCATCTTGGGTTACCAAAGGTCAAAAAGCAAAATTTCCCAAGAATTCCCAAGATTGTAATCTGGCATCAATGGGGTCAAAAGCAACATTTCCCAAGAATTCCCAAGATTGTTATGTGGGGTCACCAGAGGTCAAAAAGCAAAAATTCCCAAGATTGTTACATGGGGTCACCAGAGGTCAAAAAGCAATATATCCCAAGAAATCCCAAGATTGTAATCTGGCGTCACTGGGGTCAAAAGTCAACATTTCCCAAGAATTCCCAAGATCATCATCTGGAGTTATCAGAGGCCAAAAAGCAAAAGCAAAATTTCCCAAGAATTTCCAAGGTTGTTATATGGGGTCACCAGAGGTCAAAAAGCAAAATATCCCAAGATCATGATATGGGGTCACCAGAGGTCAAAAAGTGAAATTTCCCAAGAATTCCCAAGATAGTCATCAGGAGTCACCAGAGGTCAAACAGCAAAATATCCCAAGTATTCCCTAGATCGTCATCTAGGGTCACCAGAGGTCAAAAAGCAAAATTTTCCAAGAACTTTCAAGATCCAAGATCCATTGGAGTTGAATCCCTTTCAAGACACTTCAGATTTTCTTTTTTGTTATATTTGGTGGGGTTCAAAGGTCATGTGAGGTCAGCAGAGGTCAAATTGTTAAAACATAAAATGATGTAGTCAAGAAAGATTAATTTGAGGGATAAACCTCAGTGCAACAAAGCATCCCCATTCGGCAAGGAATCACTAAGCCTTTGGGCTTTCTGGTTACATTTTGGATTTCAGATGGATTCCACAGGGACTAAAAGGGACATTCAGATTTTGTGGAAATGATGGCTCAAGTTTGGTGCGGAAAACGTTCATTTCGTTTAAAATATATCTAAATACTGAGAAGCAAAAAATGAGGGTGTCAAGCCCACGTTAAGAAAATTTTTAGGCCAAACATCTTCCACCGCTTGTGAAATGTCTTCCCACAAAACTGCCGACATGAGCTGCGGGTAAACTGTTTGTTGGCAGTTCCTGGACATTTCAATGTTTGACCTTACGTAGGCAAACTGTAGAAGTGTACTTGAAATAACCAAATTAATGCATTTATATTTTGTAAACATACCATACGTCCTACCCTTTCCCTACAGAAAAAACGTTTGAACTTTCCTTTTTTATTAGAAATGTTAAATGTAAAACATGACACTGAGATTTTAAAATAGCTTAGAATATTCAGATGCAACGCAAAAGGGTTGGAATATGCCATTTAAAGAAACTCGGGAGGCATGTTTGGCACAACTATTCCTTGGAACGATAAGGGAGTTGACTTGCTGGTATGATTCAGGCCAACCGATGGGATTCTGTAATAGTGTCACCATTTACTCCCCCCCCCCCTTTCTCCAGTATTATAGGCTTATGTTGGGAGCATAAGTTTGCAACCGGTTCAGATAATGCTCACTACGCTACTTTCTACAGAACAAATCAGAATTGCTAGGTGATTGAATTGTGTCTTACAGTTAAGATGGAGTTGTAATTTGCATATTTATCACTACCCATCCAGACGAAGCTGGACCACTGAAAGGGCAGTGGTAAATACTTTTACTACTCTATTATTTACCGTTGACAAATAATTAATTTAGAATTTTAATGTAACTCCATTAGTTGGCAACTAAACTATACAACTAACAAACCCTGGACTGATCTTTGCACTACTGAGAATTCTATCCTATGAAACTTGACGGAGGTTATTCAATGAGAGATACGTGCTTAAACTATATGTGATTTTGTAAACATCACTGGACCAGTGACGTCAGGCGTGGATCCAAGGGGGGGGGGCTTTCCCGGCCTCAGCCCCCACCCCTCCCCTTTTCGCCACATCAACAAAAACAAATAAACGACAATTAGCATAATGTTAATCTAGGAGAATATTCAAGGGGCTTTCAGCCCCCATTTTTGAAATGTCTGGATCCGCGCCTGTCTGGATCCGCGCCTGGACGTGTACACTTTTCGGACAAGGCATTTAGAGTCCGATGATAATGACGTCGAGTCTTAGAGATCTTACTCAGCACAAAGATTTCCTTGCCTAAAGTAGTTTGGTTATCCGAACAGAGAAGCAATCTATCTTTCGCCATGCATGCACAAACTTATTTGGAATTTATGGTGGAAATTGGGTGCAAACTAACATTCCATGCCCTTACGGTCAGTTAGAAGCTCAGTTGCATTCTCTGGCCTAAGTAAAGACTCATCGAATTTGGTTTCTGTGCTATGAGATTACCCTCAAAAGTCTTTTGGTTTCTATTAGTTCTCTCTGAATGAAGAAAAGAATCAAGAGGATTCCACATGTCTCTTTTCTTCAATTTCTCATCCGTAATAATTTCCTCCTTAAGTACCTGTAGGCAAGTTAACAGCCAGCTCTGGTTGATCAACGATGACTTTTGCAGTGAGCTGTGTTCCCAAATAGTATTGTGTCGATATGGCCTTGAGCAGTTTAATGTTAGTGAAGACTACTGTAGTTTTGACAGGGAAGTGCATTAGACAGGTACCCGATACCTCAAAGGATACGAGTTACTCGTTACTAGTACATTAAAATTTCCATGTCGTAACCATTTAATGTTAGATAGTGCCTGGCGCAAGAATTCTTAACTTGTAATCAGATCTGGCCGAAGTACCACACTCTGTACAGTTTATCCCCTCTCTCCCAAAACGTGCAAATTGACTCAAGTGATAGCAATTTTGGTCCTTTCGCACGTCATTTTAATCTAATTACTTCAACATAAATCTTAAGGATGTAATGCCATTTCAGAACAAGGTGAAAATTGAGTCTAAAAGGTCAAAGATTTAGCCCGAGAGCAGTTTTATTTTGTGGTTGGGCGCCACCTTATTTTCTATCAAGATGAAAGGATCAGTTTGTATATAGGTAAGCAATAAATTTACACATATACTAGACTTACTAATAGTCTTTAATGGTGGATCGTTAGACAGCGAGGTGATTTGGTAGAGTAACACACTAGGCTAGAATTATTGCGCCACCTTTTTACTATCGAGTTTAATGTAACTGAAGTAGCCTTATAATGGACAAAACAGTTCCATACTGTACTCTGGTGTTCTATGTATATATATATGGTAGGCCATTAGACAACCGCACAAGTCGATTGCATACAATAGCAAACCATGCTAGTGTTATGCAGTTCTCGACCACTTGAATGCGTCATCTAACTAGGTAGATTAATAAAGCGATTGCCCTCAGACCCACGACGTATCTCGAGTTCGTTATGTTAGTTATGAATGTCTATACAGCAGTGAGTCATAATGACGTAATATTTGGTACTGAATCATAGCTGAATACCAGGATTACGAACGGCGAAATTTTCCCAACAAACTTTCAAGTTTTTCGCAAGGATCGCGCCAACAACAGTGATTCTCACGGGGGGTTTATCGCCGTCAATAATAGATTAATTGCCCAAGAGGAGAGTATTCTCGACCAGCCTAGTTGCGAACTGAAGTGGATTAGTCTTCATGTCAAAGGAGTTGCTCCTGTTTTTATAGGTGCTTTTTACCGTTCCCAAAAGACTGGTACTGATTATCTTCGTCTCCTTGAGGATTCACTTCGGCAAATTCCAAGCAACGCCAGTATATGGCTCTTTGGGGATTTTAACCTCCCAGATATAAACTGGGATACCTCTAGTTTTACACCCAGCGGAAGGCACCACGGTCCCAGCAGCTAATGTTAGACCTAACTATGGACTATAATCTTCTCCAAGTTGATAAGAAACCTGCCAAAGAGAACAACATCCTGGATTTGTGTTTCACCAATGACCCGTCATTTGTGACTAGTACCGCTGTAGTACCTGGCATTAGTGACCATGATTCCGTGATTATCACACCTTCAATAAGACCCAAGGTGGTTCATAAACCAAAGAGGAAAGTTTCTTTTTTATGCCAAAGGGGATTTTGCCAAGATACACCAAGATCTGATTTCCTTTAATGACCAACTCACTGATGACTTGAACCAAAATTCCGATATCGACTCTTTATGGTCAAGCTTCACAAGTGTCATCTTGAATTCTATGGCCAAAAATATTCCATCTAAATTGATTGGCAGTAAAGTCAAACTCCCATGGATGACTGATGGATTTAGAAAAATTTGTAACAAAAAAAGGTAAATTGTATGATAGGGCTCGTAGATCTGGGGATTTTGAGCTTTGGGACAAATTTAAAGAGACTAGACGTAATTGAGATAGGAACCTTAGAAAACTCCGTAGAAATTATGTCAGTATCATAATGTGACTCTCTAAAATCTAATAATAACAAACCTTTCTGGCATTATGTTAAATCCATTCGCCGTGAGTCATTTGGTGTTAGTTTTCTCCAGTATTCTGGACGCCTTGTCTCCAGTGCTAAAGAAAAGGCTGATGTACTTAATGCTCAATTCTGTTCAGTATTTACAAAGGAAAACTTACATGAAATACCAACACCATATGGAAGACTATTTGCTACCATGCCTGATATTGTTATTACCACTTCTGGAATTGAGAAACTGCTGAGGGAACTAAAAGTCCACAAAGCTACTGGTCCGGACAACATACCAGCTAAAATTTTGAAAAACTGCTCAGCAAATGTGTCATCTGTTTTTAAAAAAGGTGATAGATCTCTACCTTCAAATTATCGCCCTGTCTCTCTTACTAGCATTGTCTATAAGCAACTTGAGCACATTATTGTTAGTAACATCCTAGCTCATTTTGACGACTTTTCTATATTAAGTGATAAGCAGCATGGCTTCAGACGAGGTAGATCCTGTGAAACCCAGCTTGCTGGCCTGGTAGATGATCTTGCTGAAATTTTAGACAATCGTGGTCAAGCAAATTTGTGTATTATGGACTTCATCAAGGCTTTTGATGTTGTTCCGCATCATCGCTTTCTTTTGAAGTTGAACCATCTAGGGATTAGGGACAACCATAACAAATGGATCAAGAATTTCCTAAAAGACAGATCGCAAAAGGTCTTAATTGATGGGGAATTTTCTACCAGCTCCGAAGTGTTGTCCGATATGCCCCAAGGAACAGTCCTTGGTCCACTTCTGTTTTTGGTCTATATAAACGACCTGCCAGAGTGTGTCTCTTCTAAGGTACGCTTATTTGCCGACGATATTATCTTATATCGCCAGATCGATACTGTTAAGGATTGTACCAGCCTTCAGCATGATATATCGGCTCTCTGTGATTGGGTTTGGCAAATGAAATTTAACAAATCAAAGTGTTTTATAATGCGTATGACCCACAAGAGGAGGCCGATCTGTTTTAATTATCATATGGGCAACTCCACCCTACAAGAAGTAAAACACCATCCTTACCAAGGTGTTGAACTGTCCAATGATCTTTCTTGGTCAAAACACATAACTCAAACTGTTAGTAGTGCAAATAAAGTTCTTAGACTCTTGAAATTTGTGGAACTGTTCACCATCCACCAAAGAACTTGCCTACAAGACCCTTGTTAGACCAAAACTAGAGTATACTAGCTCTATCTGGGATCCATATCACATTACTCATATTGAATCCATTGAAAAAGTCCAACGTCGTGCAGTGAGATTTGTTAAAAATGATTATAGCCACACCAGCAGTGTTAATTCTATGCTTAAGGATCTTAAGTGGAAAAGTTTGGAACTACGTAGGACTAAAGCTCGTCTTATTACTCTTTCCATGGAAAACCATGGACTCACACCTAGCAGTGTCTCTCATCTCCAAACTAGCAGCACAACCTATAGGACACGTGCTTCTTATGTCATGAACTATTCAGCCCACTCTACACATAAAGACTGTTATAAGTATTCGCTCTATCCGCGCACCATCCCTCTGTGGAATAAACTTCCACCAGAGCTTAAATCTGCCACTAGTGTGCTATCCTTCAAGCAGTTACTGGAGACCCACATCTAATTCCGGCGAAGAAGGACCACACGTCAACAGCCCTCCTGGGAGAGTTGCGTGGATTCAAATCAAGATCAAGATAATGAAGCAACTCCCTGTATTAATAGAAACTCGCTTGGCTGGGTGAAACACCGACAAGGATGTCTTTGGGTTCGAAACCATATTTCAAATTCTATTTCTAACCTATTCGATTTCCTCCAAAATCGAGTCACATAGGTCAGTTAGCATTTGTTTGCCCCAAACACTTCCAGTTTATAGAATCGGGTGTAAGTTCTATCACCCACCCCTTGAGTGAGGATGGGGAAGACAACCCGTGGTCTACGATATGAAATTCATTCCCTACCGCTTGTTTGATCCTACCGGCTCTTTTCAACGAAGGTGAGAGCCCACTGATGTAAGCCTTGAAGGCTGACATATTTAGGCCACTTTCGTCATGGCAGTTTTCTTTGCATAAACTCGAGGAAATGTGACCCGCGGCCGAAAACTGTTAAGAACCCCTGGTGAAGTGTTTCAATTAATTCTGAGTGGCACCAGCAAATTTTAGAGTATGCTTAAAACTGTTAAAAATGTTTAAACCATGAAGCTAATACCCTAGCTCCATGTTCAAGCTACCCCGCGGAGCAGACTCTTGTTTGCTCAGCCCGTCTTCAATCTTCCCTAACCCGCGGAGCGAGTTCTGTTTGCTCAGCCCCTAATTAAGGCTTCCCATTAGCGATATGACTGAACAAGGAATATGCCTGAACAAAGAATATGCCGTACAGCCTGCTAAGTAGGTAATGTTGAAACCAGCTCACGTAGAAGACACACGACCCTTTGAGCTAGACGAAGACCGCGTGAACAAGCCCCGGAGAGTAATTGTGTAGATTTAAAATGTTTCGGTATTATTTGTTTCTGTGTGGTCTTTTGATAGGAGTCCACTTGTCGTATGTGTATATTGCATTCTACTAGCCATTGTATATCACCTAAGAACAAAATGTTGATTCTTACGTTTCATTAAACATGAATATTGGCTTTTCGTTCACTTACTTGGGGTACATTTGAAGAAAGACAAAAAATTACCCCCCTTGCACACTGAATTTATAGTCTTGAATTTTTTGAATGTATTATATGTCATTATATACGTGTTGTGTTCAATTTATCCTAAGTGGTACCAGTAAATGCTACAGTATACTAAAAGTTGCAAATTTGCGAACCATGGAATTAATACCCTAGCTTCATGTTCGAACTCGCTCATGTAGCAGACACGTGGCACTTTGACTTTGGGCTTAACGAATACTGCCTGGACAGGCCCCAGAGGGTAAACTGTAAATATTTACCAAACTTGTCTTGAAGTTCATCAGGACTAGTGTTTCATTGACAAAGATTTCCTTTAAAACAAGTCCAACTTTGTACTTGTTTTAAAAGAAATCTTAGTCAATGATACATGACAAAGTTCTCATGCAAGTACATGGGCATAGGAGCCCAAGTTAATTTGATGGCTGTAACAACTTGCCAGGAAAATATAACCAAAAGTTTCCTCGCGCTCCATCCGCGTTCGACATGTTAATGTACATATCATATAGGCATGCATCAGTTATCACAACGCATGCCAATTACATAGAATTATATGCCGTGTTACTACCTTCCATATTGTTTTTAATTTTAGTGGAAGTCGTTACAATAATAATGATAATAATCAGTGATGTAGCCAGGATTTCTCTCATGGGGATGAGGTGCAGGGCATTATGTTGTGTGATCGCCTGCCTGGGGGAGGGGTCTAAGGGGCTTTGAAAATTTTTGAAAAATTAAGTGTCCTTACATGCAATCTGGTGCCACATATGCTACCTTTGAAGTAAAATTTGTGTTAAAATATTTACGTATTTCAGGTACTAAAAAATCGGCATCAGTGACGGTGGAGCATGGCCCAGTGACCCCTCAAATACACCACTGACAACCATAATATAAGTTGAACCATTAAAAACACATTGGTGAATTACTATACCGAATATATAGGTGTGGTGCAGTTCAAATCAGAACTTCATTTTACCAAGGAAGTTTTTTAAACTATTGATGACCTTTAGCTACATCATTGCATTATTTTTCTTTAAAAGGTGCCCGAAAAATTCTCAGCATATTGCCCGAATTTTTCAAAATTTTTGGTTGTGGGCTGTAGCTCCCCCAGTCCCCTGCCTCCTACACCGATGTGCAAGTACGAGCTAATATTGAAACTTGAATTTCACCACGCTACCAACTGTCAGACGGAAAACCAAATCTTTGTGAGAGTGCATTTTCCCTACTATTGTCCTTTTTGTGTTGCATATTGGTAATACGCGAACGAAAATAGTGTAGTGGGTCATTGTCTCTGATCCAGGAGAAGAGGTGGGGGATGTTTCAGACCACAGTCCTGAGAAAGGGTCTAAGAGGAAGGGGTGTATAGCCTCCCCTTTTGAAAAATTAATATTTGAGGGCCCTAACAATAGGGTTACATGCAATTCTATGCTACATTTTGTGCATTTTTGGTTTCGATGAAAGTAAAACCTATGCATTCATGATGACATGTGTGTATGTATGTGTATGTGCGTTTGTTTGACTGTCAGACTGAGGACCTAAACAATGTATTTCAGGGTTACGGAAGCAAACACAAAGGAGTTAACAATGAGGTTCTAGGTAAGTGTGTGAAAACAATATGTGCTGCATGTGTGTGTGTGTGGGTGTGTGTGTGTGTGTGTTTGTGACACTTTGCTCGTTTATACGATATCTCTAGAAAGGAAAGTTCTCAAACTTGGTACTTAGATGCCCCATATTAAGAGGAAGAACCCTTTTGTTTTTGGTGGAAGTCAAATGTCATCTGAGGTCAGAGTGGGGTCAAACTCTGAAAACCTTGTTAACACAATAATCTCAAGGTAGGAAGCTTGGATAGATTTTATACTTAGTATATGGATGGGTTATGGTGAGAAGAACCTTATAGTTTTTGGTGAAGGTTCAAGGTCATCTGGGGTCAACGAAGGTCAAAAAGTAAAATTTCCCAAGAATTCCCAAGAATTTCTTCTGGGGTCACCAGAAGTCAAAACTCCAAATTTCACAAGAATTCCCAAGATCAAGTTTTGAACATAAAACTTAAAACTATTTTCCAACTCGTTAATATTTACATTTGACTAGTGACTGAAAGAAATGGGACATTGTGACATTATTTGGAATAGAACATATATCATCGAAACCTCAATGCATTGTTGCATTTTGTTTTTGAGGTACCGGTACATTTGTTAAAAAAAGTTGATATTTTATGGAAAAAGTTTAATTAATTCCACACAGTGGACAAATAATGGGTTATCGTCTTTAAAAGTGAAGGCGGAAGCCTTCCTCTGCCCGGAACCATGCTTTAGCCCGAGATACCCCGAGTCCCCATCCCACCCCCACTGCTTCCAACGGCTATCAGCGGTGTCAAATGAAAAGAAATTTAGGGGAGAAAGAATGCTCGCCTTTTTGTTGTGCGTCAACATCGCATGTTCCAAATGGTCAATGAAATTAAAAGCTCAAGGAAGATGGCCACATGACGACAGAGTGGCGTATCTGCATAGCCTTTAGAGTCACAAATGAAAAATTTTGATCTCCAGCCTTAGTGTACGGTCCGTGGTCTAATGTGAAACTGCGATTGTCAATAATACACAATCATCAAGAGTAGCGTTGAAGCGATATTGCAAGTAGCCGCCATTATCGCTACTGATATTTCAATTCTCAATATCGGCCGATACCGATATTTAGGAAATAATCATTCTGCAAACTTGCCACACGCCACCACAACTGTCATTTCATTTAATGAGGTGAAATATGTGAACTTGAATTCCAAAATACTCAAATAGTGCACTATTTTTATGACATACACACTGCCAAGAATTTCTGTAAATATACAGACATTTTTACAGTCCTGCTGATTTTTTGTGTTGTACATAAGTGTACTGGTATTTAACTAACATACATTTTTTTTTATTTAAGAAATCTGTGAAATGACATAAACGCTCGGCCTTTTTCAAAAAACAAACATTTCAGTCTGTAAAAATGTCTGTAAATTTACCGCTTTATGACGTACATAACGTTAAACGCAGGTGCTGTGGCCGAGTGGACAAAGCATCCGGGAGGTTCGGGTTTGTCTCCCCGGCCGGGTCAAAGTATGGTCGGTTTTTCATCGAAGCGTTTCTTTACCTGAACTGGCCCTTCTAAATAAAACAAATTTGATCTAAATTGTTATGTTGGTTAGCCACGCGACGTCATCATCACCGTCACCGTCGTCATCGTCATCATCATCGTCATCATCGTCATTTTCGTCCATATTTTTCTTTTACAATTATTGCTACCTCCTTACTTAATGTTTTTTGTGTTTGTTTTTATCGAGGACTGAATAACTTTTTCTTTAACATTTACTTATTACAACTGATATATTGGTATTACTTGTAACATTTATTTCGTAAACAATGACTACATTTTTTGTAATGCCCCAATTATATGAAATCCCTTTACATAATCACTATCGTAATAAACACAAGTGCCAGTTTTGGGCAATTGCCTTCTCGGCCTTTAGGCTAAAATCATGCCTAGAAATTTGGAAGTCTAAAGGCTGAGAGGTTGGTCACGTGACCCCTTTGGGACATCATTCGAATCATAAATAATTTCTACATAATTTTTACATAATTGTCCTAGATTTACATGTAATCTCTGTTAATTTAAACACAAGAATTCTTTACATTTTACGCAAAACGTCATAAGATTAGACGTTTCAGTAGGTTGGTTTTACAGAAATTGTTTGGAAACTCTATTTCCAAAGAATATTTGTAAATAAGCAGATTTACTTTAACAGTGTAGGACGATAAACATCGGTTAGGTAATATCGGCATTTAAGTTAAATTTCCTGTACAGGACAAAACTGGGAAATATCGGCCGATAACGATAATGATAATAGTCTAATCCAAGTTGGAAATAAGCCCATTTGGTACAGTCATTGGATTGAAAGAGGAGTAAATTTTGTGTATGACGTAGTGTCTCATAGGGGTGGTTTTCTCACACTTTATGAATTTGTTCATAATTTTCAGGTTCCTACTCACTTTTTAGAGTACTATGGCATTGTAAGCTCCATTAAGTCCTCCTGGCCAAATTTACTTCGAAATCCTGATGATGGTGTCAGCCGACCCTTTGATTTCTGTTTAAACATATTGCTGAGAAGTAATCAGCTAACGAGTAAATCTGTATACAGGAGGTTGTTGGAAACGTTGAAACATCCACAAAAATCCTATTTAAGGTGCCAAGGTGGTGTAAAGAAATATTAATTTTAAGAGAGGAATGGTCCTTGTATTGTGTTATACCTTTTCAGTGTTCTCCAGATGTAAAACTTCGTTGGTTTCAGTACCGGCTTCTTCACAGAATTATCCCTACAAACTCTTACCTGTACAAGGTAGAGATATTGGATTCAAACTTGTGCAATTTTTGCCTCCTTCATGAACAAACCATTTACCATTTATTCTTTGATTGTTTTTATGTTCAGAGTATTTGGCGTTTTCTACAAAATACTTGTGACTGGGCTGATGTAAACGTAAATCTTTTAAACCCCAAGAATGCATTATTCGGAGGTGACTTTGCACGGGTCTCAGGGGCGGATGCAGGTTTTGACTAAAGGGGGGGTTTGCGATATAGTTACTATCTAAGCGGAGCGCCACCATGTGTTGGCGCGAAGCGTACAGAGAAAATTTTTGGTCCAGAAGACCCCCAGATTGCAGGAAATGGCATTTCCCACGGGTTTCCTAGGCTCTTTGATCCGTATAAAAACAAGCTTTCATTGAAATTCCCTGTGTCAGAAATTTTATGATAAATGCCCTGTCAGAAAGTTGTCTCCCTCCTTGTGAGAGATGCATGCTATACAGCCCGATAACGATCTTGGGCGGCAGGAGTTCGGAGCATTCTGTCATTTGTTGTGTTCACTCAAAGTTGCTCGCTTGTGCTCAGTAAAGAAAATTTGGTCTCTCTTTTTGAAATCTTCTGAAAGCATTTTGTATTAGGGCCTTAAAATTCAACTGGTAAGCTTAATCGCATGCATGGGATTTTTGGTTGTCTCGTTATCTAAGCGGAGCGCGACCATCGGTTAGCGCTGCGCCAGGAGTGGTGCTAGGATTTGCCCGAAGGGGGGGGGCAGACTCCCCGACGGCGGGCCAGCGACCCGAAGCCCCGACAGCCATGACTGTCGTCGAGGAATTGGTGAGGAAGGATTTGAAGAAAATTTGTGTATTAGATTATGACATTGCGGGGCATATATTTCATAATATTTGTATATACTAGAGATATATATTTCCGCCCTTATTTATCGTTTTTCCTAGAATCTAAACTGTGAATTGTCAAAGCGCGCGAAGCGCGCGAAAATTTTTGGATAGGCCTACACTAAAAAGAATCTGTACTTATTTGAAGCATATATACATGGGTCAATTGTCAGGGCAGTTGGGCCATATCGGGCATAACCTACGCTGAACTTCCCTCCTCGAGTGACTATAGCAGTACCGCACGACAGACACAAGAGAACATTAACTAGGTTTAGCAAAATAAGATGAAATGACCGACACTCACATAAATCCATGTATTCTACTCATATTAAGTTACTTGAAAAGGTGGAAAGGGTTTGTACTATATTTAGCTATTAGTAACGGAACTGAGGAAGAGTGGGCAAAGTGGACCGAAAATTTTGGATTTTATCGCAGAAATGACCCTTTTGAAAGCCAAAATAAGTAAACCGACCAGGTCGGTAGCAACAGCATTTTCCCGACAGGGGGCCGGATCATGCAGTGACCCGAAGTTCCGACAACCCCTATGTCGAAGGGGTGGTAAGGAGGGGATATGAAGGAGCCTAAATATCCCAAGTCATTGCAGGGCATATTTTGCATAATATCACTGAATACTTCATGAGCCGAGTTGCGCACTGATAGTGTACTTTTGAATCTGATTTTTTTTTTGGTTTTACACAAAAAATATATGTAATCATTAAGAACAAAAAGAAAAAAGAAAAACTGTAGGGGTTGTAGACCATATCAGAGATAACATACGTTTTATCGAAACCACCTGGACCACCAGTATGAAATACCCAAACTTTTCTCCTTGAGTCGCTCACCAACAGACCGTACCGCATGACACACACAAGACAACAGCAATATGGGACTTAGCGATATGGGATGGAATTAACGACCTCTACATAAACTGTGTACTCTACCTACATGTTACTTGTTAAGTTTGACAGGTCTTGTGCAATCTAGCAATGTAGAATGGAAGTATACTGAAGAAACTGGAGTGACTCTACCGCGCGCCTAGCGCGCCGAAGATTTTGGGTTCTTTTAAGGGAAATTGTCCTCTTGAGCAGTGGCGCCGCCAGGATTTGGTGATGGGGGGGGGGGACCACAGATGACGTCCAAATGCCACCTCAGTTTTCCCCCAGGTCTGCATAAATTGTACCTATTTATGGGTACCTGCGATAGTATACAGCAGTGATAATCTTTCCTTTGTCACTTCACAAAGGTGCTGACCTGGGTGAGGGGTCTTAGGGGAGGAAGTGTCCCCCTCCCCTTTGAGAAAATTTTGTTAATTTAAGGTTGCTTAGATGCAAAATGGTGCTATCTTTGGGATACGTTTGGAACTGATCATAATATCCAAACATTAGTGAATTCTAATTTTTTGTAAGGTGAAAGAGGAGAGTATAATGTCCAACAGAAGGGTATGTTGTCAGCAAACCTCCCGAAGTCCCACTTTTGGCTACTTGAATTAATGCCTTCTATTCGGGGAAAGTTTTTACTTAAAAATACGTGCGTTGAGTCCACGGAAACATTCTTGGACTGTTACGAAAATTTTCCTTTGCTTCATTGTGCATTATGAAAGGGTATTTCTAAGGCTGGCAGGCAGCGTTATAGGGCCTCCTGGAAGCTCTGGATTAATTATATAAAATGGGGCACTGACATGATGCTTATTACCTGACATCCAAATGATACTATAGAGTATGATGCCGAGCACTTTGCAACTGTCGTATGTTTACTAAGTTTGAACGAAAACCCAGACAAACACTTTCTAGGTATAGCAAAAGGGGTGTAGGACTAAAAAGCGCAAAATGCTTTTTCGTCGTAAGTGTATTAACAATCGCCATCTATAGGCCTACCGGTAATGGCTGCATTTGAAAAAATGTATAACCGACGGCAAATACGTACTTTCAACCTTCCAGATCATACTACAAATTAGACTGAAAGATCCCATAGGCCTACAGTGGTTGGAGATGCACTTATGTTTCTCGGAAAAGTGTGATCAGAATAGTTGCATGTATTGTAACCTTAATAATGGCCATAAGATGGGGTGCAAACCGTGACGAATGCGCGCGAAGCGCGCCGAAATTTTTCATTAAATAAGATTACAATGACAAAACCTGCATTCATGATCCTCCTCATCGAAACACTTTCAATTCCTCAACAAACATATATGCCAATCACAAAGCCAATCTTTTACTGAGAATTCGTAAACACCCTTCAACTTTTGTTACTGTGCTTCTACGGGAGTTGCTAATCATTGACAATAAGGATATCACCGAGGTAAGGTTTGGAGCGCGCGAAGCGCGCGAAAATTTTGATAGTTTGCGAAAGATATGGGATAATTCTGATAGTTTGAGAACCATTTGTGATTGAAAATGATAACCACAGATCCATCACTCGGATGAAAACACACCTCACCCTACCCCTACGGAAATCTATAGCTTAAACGCCTCTTGAGATCACTTTAAAATTTTCAAAAAAATTTCTGAAATCGATTGCCCCCCCCCCCCCGTGCAGGCGCCACTGCTCTTGAGAGCAAAAAACAGGTAAACCGTCTTGGCGCCTTGTCGCCGTTGGGGACTACACACTTTACCGTATCGACTAAGACTCCCCGACTGTAAAAAACTGTAAAACTTCCCCGACGGGTGGCCATGGTCCCCTGTCCCCCACCTGGCGCCATCACTGCGCGGCGTGAATCAAGAAAAATTGACCCTTCTCAGACCTTACAATCTATACTTAGGTCATCTTCATGTTTCATGCTTTGTATGTTTGTCATTTCCATGGAAACATTACGTTTTTTGGTACCCTCCCTTGCTGTACATACAACCATGTCGTCTAGAGGCACGAAAGAAAATAATTATGCTAAAATACCGCCTACAGGTCACTGGCACTTCCCATGTGCAAGAAACTCTAGGCAAACACCCACTCTTTTGCATGGAATAATGTTTAAACGTGATCTTGGTCATAACGTACTCTTGGATAAAAAAGGAATATATCTTGTGTAACAAATGAAAGGGATTCAGTATATAAGCGAATTTTGGATTATAATACCTTCCAGAACAATGGTAACTTCTTTAGATGTATGTTCCAACTGAACAGTCTAATTCTCCCTGAACGTCTTTACATCCTACGAATGTCCAAAGTATGATTAGCCTTCTCGATTTCTGATTATATTAAATTCCAATTCAACGACAACCACTTTCAGTCAACACAATATTTGAATTTTTCAGCGAGATTACAAGCGAAAAGCTGGAGTCGCGTTCCCATTTTTTAAAACAGAGTTAGGCACTACTGGATATTTCATTGCATATGGGAACCAAGATTAGAGCTGGACCTCCTCTTGAAGGACTCACTGACTCTATAAGGATTTTGAATGAGAGAGAATCGGGACGATAGAAGGAAAAATACGCTGTCAGCGAACTTATAATTATGGCATGTTAATTGCATTGTTGTAACTGAAAATAACCTTCAAAACATACCGGGGAAAATAAACAATATATTATGCAAAATGGAAAAAAAATCCTTGAAAATCAAAGGGGGGTTTAAACCCCTAAAACCCCCCTTGGATCCGCCCCTGGGTCTTGAATTTAATTCTTATCCTAGTTAAAAATTATATTTTCTGTTGCAAAGGGCAAAGTTCTGTCCCTTCAGTGGCCGGTTGTCAAACTTTTATGGTGAAGTATTGCAGATTGTGTGAGTATATTTTTATTGCAAACATGGATTTTGATGTTTGGGAGAGATATTGGCTTCCTTGGCTAAGGCTTTTTGATGAAGTACTTCATTTTTTCGTAATTCCTCTCATTATAATCAAAGGAGCAAAAAAGCTAATGTGTTTGATAATCGATATTACTTTGTGTATTGTTATAAGAATTGCAGAGAAAAAATTCAAATAAAAAAAAAAAAAAACCGTTACATCTAGGCTCGGCCAAATTAATCTAGTCTAAATAACCGTGACAGCACAGTGCAGGTCTCCAGCCTACCGTAATGTTAGTAACTTTACTAGAGTGGGACTGATTACTAATTAGCCTACTAAAAAGTACTAGCCTATACCTAGCTAAAATTAGTTTAGGGTAGGCCAATGACTAACAATGACTAAGTTCACCTACACCTCTGAAAAAACTATGCCATGCCTCTTGGTAACAGAGTTGACTTGATTTAAACATCTTTTACTGAGTCCCCTAGGTAGTGATGCTTAACAAAACATTGAACTATGTAGGCCTAGCCTAGGTTATAATTAATTTAGTACTAGTTGCTTATAACCTTAAGCTATAGGCATGGTATGCAGTACAGTAGGTGGTTCTAAGTTCAGATGGGTTCTAAGTCAAAACACCTCTTGCAAATGTCCATTTTTTCACTAGTTGAAGAAAAGTAGTAGTTGATTTGAGTCCTGCCTCTGTAATGAAGAAAATGCCTGTCACACTTTTATGTGAATATCAGGCTGCCTGTACAAATTGTCAATTGCAAATGTTTTAGTGATTGTCAGTGATTGTCAATACCATAGACATCAAATTAGGGATGATCACAATTTCAAGTTATATTATGGTAGGAATATTCAAGACTTCAAGTATTTCAAAATTAAATCCTTACAACCTGAACAGGCCTGTGTGGTTTGGCACAAAGGTGTTAAAAGATCATACTTTCCACATTGGCTTTGTTTATTAGCATCTCTTAAGTATGTATATGGTTTTGAAATATTTCATGATGGTGCATCACAATTCGCAGTGCAACATATCTGTAGGATGTTAACAATATACATGTACTTTTTCCTTAAGGAGACTTTTTATAAGAAAGGTACCACCGGCAGACCTGCAACAGGTTGGAGATGTTACAGATATATCTATACTTAACATATATGCGTACATGATAAAAATGTTTGAATGAAAATTTGACTAACTTGTCAGTCATTTTCAATGTATTTTGCTTCTAAATATCAACTGTTCCACTGGGTTGCTTTTTGAAATAAGCTCGACTTGAAATTTATGTACTGGCCCCTGGCCTCTGGGCCAATGGCTACATCAGACTCTGTTACAAATTAAAGTTAGGTATTTGTGTGGTTCTTTAAATGTCACATGTCACAAGGTACCAACTTGTGACATAATTGGGTAAAATTTTCAATTTTAGAATTAAAAGGTTAACAACAAACATTAATTTTTCCGATTTTGTATGGAAAAATGAAACATGGTACAGGAAACATGAATATTATGTCAAAAGTTTGAAAAAACTGTACATGTAAAAGTTTTTGGTCAACATAGGGTTCAGTTTTAACAATGTAACAGGAACACCCAAGGCTTTTTTCCGTAAGATACTAAAAGGCAAAACTTATTTCCCTGAAAAAGGGGGTCTGCAGTGGTAAAGATAATTTGCAGGATAATCTTCTATGGATTGAAAATGCAATTCCAATGAAGAGATTGGGTTACACTTGAAAAATATCCTTCGTAAAAGTGGGACATCTTTTGTTGTTCCTTGGTGTTCCCGTTACGTAGTGAAACTTTGATCTCAAAACGACTATGCAAAACTGATTGCAATTTGGCAAACTAAGCACTTCTTGACAATGACCATATAGCTCAATGGAAATACCTCAAAATACCCATGAATATTTCAAGTTAAATTGTAGTAAAATGATTTTTTGCAATAGGACACCAAAATGTTACACTCAGTGTTACACGAGGAATCTGTACTTTGATCACAGTGCTATTTCATGTTGCAGACACAGAATTAGCGGAGCTGCACACAGTTTAAGGTCTATGCAATTGCTTTGTAGATATGCACCTTGCTACTATCTGAAAATTTGGGGGTTTCACACAGTTCATTATCAAAATCAAAAATGCTTTACAACATTTGCCAATGTCACATTCTTGGTATCCAAGTCACACTAGAGAAAAAAGTCAGTTTTTGGACATAATATCAAAACCACTTGTTTGTATGTAATTTAAATTTTACAGAATGTAAGGCATTACTAAAGCTTATGATTCGGTCCATATTCCTCTAATTCAATGCTTTTATGTACTTACAATTTTAAGATGAAACATATCACAATGTAACATTAACATCAAATATACTGGCTCCCTCATTAAAAGAATCACCCATTTGATCATATTTATCAATATATTTACAACCTAGCAATGGCTGTTCATTTCATTTGTTCCTTCATAACGAACAATAATAACAATGTTCACGAGTACTGGAACAAGTTATAAGTTGCAAGCAAGTTACTAAAGGAAGTACTCTTAAAACCTTGGGAGGCTTGTGGAACAGAGCATTCTTCTGTAAACTGCCTATGTGGATGTCAAGGCATACAAGAAAGTACAGTAGTTTAGAAAACTGCAGAGATAGGGAAATAAATTTATATTAGAGGATACAGACCTCCATTTATAGCAAACCAAGGTGAGCTGCTAAATTCTCTCCAGGAAAAATTGTAGGAGCTCAGTTGTAGTTTGGAGGATGAATTAAAGCATTGTTGTATGGTTTTAGAAGAGCTATTTACTGCTCTCCTGGGGCTATTTTCGTAAAATATTGGAAAGCATTCACAACTGCAGTTCTCCTTATAACAGGTATATAATTCTTTATCATCATTACATGAACTCTTACAAACTGACAAACACAACTGTCTTCATCTTTGTTTGATTTGAAAATTGAACAAGACAACCAAGCAAGTCCTATTTCCCAGCAAAGGAGACAAACTCAACGGACGTGGCCAACCCTTCACCTCGTACTCATGAAATATGTTGAAAAAGGACCTTGGTTGGGAAAATCAAATACCATGGGACTGTTCTTGTTGTAAGTGTTAATTTATGTAACTTTTGCATGTTGAATAGGCTCGTAGGTATATGAATGGGCTTGTGGAGTAGCATGGTATGTGGAAAATAACTAAACCGGGTGATGAAGAAAGCCTGGCAGTGTGTAGTACATTTGCCACTATGTGAGATGCAGGAAGGGAGGGGAGGGCGAGGGGTTAAATTCCTTGGTGTAGTAAGGATTGAAAATGAATCACTATGTATTTCCATTGTCATTATTGCAATAGCAGAGCCATTGTATTATCAGATGTAATAATCTTATCTGCCTAAATTATTTGACTGAGGAAGTTATGAAGGCATATTGTAGTGATCCTGGGTAACCATCGTATTGTTCTAATTTCTTAGAATATAAGCATGGTAGTGGTATATAGTTCTGTGGCTCAAAGAAGAGAATCATAACCGTGTAGATACCTTCTTCTGCCACACTGCAATTCTATTAACTTACATACTGTGTACATTTGACTGTTTTAATTTTACATGGCAATTATTTGTGGTAGCATATAGTGCTCACACATTTCTCTTTGTAATTTTGTTTTACCTTTTCATAGTTTTGTTATTCTATCCGTCAAATTTTAATGGATGCAGAATATCTTGCATTGTTTTCTCGACCATTCATCTTTATAAGCAGGCTTAAAGCAAAGCACGCAAAGGGCGTGGGTCATTTTCAATGAAAAAAAAAACGATTCGGATATTCATTATGTCCAGCTTGTACGTAGGTGATCATTCGGGGTGGAAACCAGCCATGTACCAGAGAGCATGCAGTACCAACAGTTACTAATCAGTAGCAATACCTGTGCTTTAATAATCACAAATGTTAAGAAAAACGCAAACTTGCATGAAAAAGTCATTGAATGTGTAACGAAAGTAAGGGTACAAGTAAATATGTCGGATTAAAACTGACTAATTAAAGCTGTACATACTCATAATCCCAAACACAATTAAGGAAGAGCAATCCTCAAATTAGTTATTGACCACAATGATGCAGGCAGATTCAAACTGTATCTTCAAAGGCGTTTAAGCCACTTTGATGAATATCCCAAACATATCAGTGAGAAATGCATGTACAGCAGTACTGTTGCAAGCATTGCATGTCTCAAACAGAGGATGATTTGATGTTGGGCAAATAAAGTCTAAAACATTTTAAGTTGGTACTCTTTCGCTGGAGAAATTTAGTCAGTGAATTGGAAGAGGGGCTTAAAGTAGATTTTGGTGGGAGAATTTAAACTGTTCGGGGAGATGATTATCAGATGGCTTTTAGTAATTAAATTTGTCTGCTTAGCATTCTATCGAAAGCTGCTTACTGTAGGTTCTCATCAAAGTCTGGGAACTATAGGATTTGGAGTGGTATAAGGTTCCGAAACCAGAATTTATTTTAAACTAAATTTGATGGTAGTCTGGTGCAATTATTATTTACGGCAAGTTTTGAAATAAGTCATTTTGTAAATTGATAACCATATTTGTTGCAACACATCAGTGATAATATTCTACATGTAGGTAATTAATTTTCATTCCTTGTATGCAAATAGTGTTAAAAACTGCGTATCATTGTTACTAGCTGCCATGCTTGATTTAAGTTAGTGGGATAGTCGTTTGGCAGACGGAAAATAGTTGGTTTAAATTTGCTGCAGGTATCTGTTAAATTATGAGTGAGTACTCTCATAAACGTGCCACTTACAGTTCCAAAGGTGGAAAGAGGGAAGAACTTGGAGACGATGTTGATTCTTTTACCTCCATTAATTTGTAATGTAACAGAGGTGCATGCGTTAATGCTTGTAACGTAGCATCTTTAAATTAGTGCATGTAAGAGGCACTAACCATTTATGTTCTTGGCAGCCGTGTTGGTGGGTACATAATGTCACGAAATTTAAGACGTGGCTTTAAATTGCATCATTTGGGTCCACCCAAAATATACCTGGACCTTCAGCCTATTCTTGCTGCTTCATTAATCACTTAATGCGTCTACCAGTGTTGTAGTCGAGACCAGCATATCCGAGACCGAGACCAAGACAGAGACCAGGGGTGTCGAGACCGAGACCGAGACCAACAAGGTCCGAGACCGAGACCAAGACCGAGACCGACTGTACATATTGTATAGGAAAATGAAACAAACTGTCCAACTTTCTGAATACTTTTTTACCTAACTTTATTACCTTATGCTCCACACACGACCCATATAATACCAAGAGTGCGTCGCTCATGTACACCTGTTTTCTATTATCATATGCCAAACATAGTTAACATAATTAATAATTTAATATAATTATGTATTTTTTAATGCGGCCCTTCTCTTTAAATCGGACTCAGTCAGTGCTACAAGTGTTCAGTGTTGATGAACTTGGTGCGAATTAATGCATCGTGGTGAGTTTGTCCAACCCACAGAAAAATGAGTAACAGAACTCTAGTGAGTGTCAACAGTTCCTTCGGACCAAACATGACCATTGGGTACTCGTAGTTCAATTACCAGACATTCTGTTTTCGAGCCTGGGATAGGATTGCAGATAACTGTGTAGGCCTAGCTTAGGATGGGGAAGCTCCGGCCCGCGGGCCGTATGCGGCCCGGGAGATAATTTTGCCCGGCCCCCAAGGCAAGTCATAAATGCAAATTCAGAGTCATTTAAAAAGAAATTGATAATAATCTTTTAGTCTATGGTTCCCATCGCTTATCCTGCTTTAGCCCAAGGTGTCCATCATTTATTCTGCACGTACCACTTTCTGGATATTTCATTAAATACTGCTACTAAAACCCTAATATGCACAACATAACATGCCCACTGTTTCGTTAGACAAACAAGGTGCAGAATCCTTATACTTGTAGTGGTAGGCTGCATAGCATTGAACAGAATTGCAGTATCACATATATAGGTCTATCTATTATAGTGCGTAACTCAGGGGGCACTGTATTTATTCCGCTAGATTCGGGGGGGGGGTGGAAGTGTCCCTCCGAAGAGTGAGTTAAACATCAAAAAGTAGATAATTTTGCAATTATAAGTGAAGAAAAATAAAGTTGGTTCCAAAATGCGCGCTTTTGTCGGCGCGCTTTACGCGCACTTTTCGTTCACTGTTGCTTCATGCATAGATAAGACAAGTGGTCTTGTTGTGATACTCCTGGTCTGAGTAGCCTCGCACAGTCAATGCAATTAAAAGTTAGTGGATGAGCATTCTATTTCCTACAAATTTGCACAAATTCAATAGCTTCTGGGGGCATCGCACTAGTTCCTTACCTGGGCTTTTCCCTTAACCCCACCAGGGCCTGTCTGGGGCTCCTTGTCGGCCTTCGCCCTTTGGGGAAAGCTTTTTGCGGCCTCACTTTCTGTCGCCCGGGGTTGGATCATGACTATCAAAACAACCCGTCAAGGGAAAAAGGTTCCCCACCCCTGGCCTAGCATATAATATACAGTTAACAATGTGTAATATTTAGACCTAGACTAACAGCCTTCAGAGTCGCCAGATAGCCGTAGTATTATGTCTAATCATGATGACCAAATGTTTTGCAGCTGCACCTTTTTCCATCTAACAAAGAATTCTGGTCGATAACTTAAGATATTCTTATATGGAACTTGTATATTATTTCGTTCTATTTTTTCAATAGCCAAATGATAATTAGTACCCAGATTTGGTTAAATATGGTCATGAAAAGGCCAACAGGCAATTCCGAAAGGCTAGAAATGGATAGCAGTGAACAAACACTGAGAGGGGGATTTCAACACAAACAGTGAACACGCAATACAGTGCAGCACCAGATTGCCACTGTTATGATTATACTGAGTACCTGTGTGCTAGTCTAATGCAATATTCTCCCCATTGACCAAGTTAAGTTAAAGACCCACTCACTAGCTCACAGAAGGAAGTTCAATTACCCGTTTTAGATACAGTGTATGGACTCGCTGGATGAATGATTTTTTTCTCAATGAATTATTTTTTCAGTGAAAGTAAATAAATGAGTTTATTTTTAAAAAGTGAAAAAAAGGCAAGTTTTTGCCGGTCTCGAAGCAAGACCGGAAAAAATTCCGAGACCCCAAGGGGCCGAGACCGAGACCAAGACCGAGACAACATAGTGTCGAGACCGAGACCGGAAAAACCGGTCTCGAGTACTACATCTCTGGCGTCTACCAGTCTAAAATATTGCTAGACCACATATCATCCACCTATTTTATGGCTTCCATGCAGGTGTTTCTGTGCACAATGTAAAGAAGTTTTATTTATTTCTGAAATGTTGCCTTCTTTCTTAACCAACAGTCTGTAACTCAGGTAGGAGACTTTTGTGAAAACAGAGATGCTGAAGCCGACCTCAGCCCTTTAGAATGTTATGGGACAGTCACAGCAAAGACAAAGCAGTTGGTCCTTGTACTTGAGAGACGTCCATTACCCTGAACTTCTCTTGTCAAAGCAATTGACACTTTGTTCAAATTTCACTACATTTTTAACATAAACTACCGAACAGGATGTAATGGATCATGGAAATCTTGCGAGAAATATGTATTTGAGGTACATGGCAAACACACTAGAGAGGAAAATGATGTAAGAGCATTTAAAACCTTCTTAAATGCAAAACCTCCAACAGACTTATGAACTTAAGAGATAAATCTCAAGAGCAGAGGTTCAGTTTTATTTTGAACTTTTACATTTCACTTATAAATTACATACTATTTTTTAAGACAAACTAATTACTTCTGAGCCATTTTTGCCCATGTTAGTATTTTTGGGCCACTGTTTCCTATGCAAGGGGTTTTTTGAATAGGTTCGTGAAGAACTGATGAGTTTTTATTTCAAAAAAGTTGTTTGAAAACCATTTTTGTTTCTATAGTTTGTGTACTTTTTCAAGTAAGTATATAAACTTGTATCTGCATTAGTAACTCAGCCCTGCTATCAAAAGCCATGTAAGATCACCGAGGTTTACTAAATGAAGTGGTTTTCTATATGATATGACTCAATTTTAAGTGCATTCTGAAAATGGAACCACAGGGTAGACTGACTTCAGGAAAGTACTGTTTGTGTAGCTATTTCTGTAGGAGGGTAGTTTAGTCAGACAAAAATACACATGGTCTGTTTAATTAATCTCTCTTTGGTACGGGGTTGGGGAGGTCAATCTTTTGTGCATTTGTAATATTTTCCATTTAGACCGTTTCTATATACAATGTTTTTTTCTTTGCTTCAACCAGTCTTGTTTTTCTTTGCTACATTTTGAACAAAGCGTATTGCATGCATGTTTTGACAATACTGTTGTTTTGGGTTAAGCATTAATAACTTCAGTCAGTTTGCATTATTGATGTTATGAAATTAATGTACGTATGCTAGTTTTGGTGGGCTACACTGTTGACTATGTAAGCTTTGTCAAACGGCCATAGCCAGACAGCAACAAATCTAGTATTTTGTTGCTGTAAATAAGAAGATAATTATCAGTGAATGAATGGAATGAAGATTTTGGATAGTACTCTTCTGATACAATTAGTATGGGGGGGGGAGGGTAATTGCCAGTTCAAGTGGCCGGATGATTTATTATGTAACATTCATATATATATATATATATATATATATATATATATATATATATATATATATATATATATATATATATATATATATATACACACATATGAAGATGGACGCATATAGCGACTTTATATGAATGAGTCGAATCAACACTGTATTAAATAGTCGCATAGAGACCTTAGGCCATTTAACCTCTAACATAGGCCCTTGCCTTATACTGAAAGAGGAGTTTTAACATAAAAAAAATCCTATATATATATATATATATATATATATATATATATATATATATATATATATATATATATATATATATATATATATATATATATATATATACACACACAGAATGCTACTTAGACTACCAAGGTAACTGCTTTGACTGGACATGATAACTTAATACTTATTAGGCCCGTTACAAAGACTCCTGCTTGCATTTCTGAGAGTCAGTGCAGGGGAATAGTGAAGAATAGTCAGGGAGAGGTTACAGTTATGTACACTGTTAAAAAAGTTGGTCAAAATTTGACCAACTTTTTGCCCAGTATTGGGCGTGTTTATAACAACCTCAAAAAGGTAGTAAAAAGTTACCAACTAAGTTGGGTACACAATTGCCGCCATTATTGGTCAGGACTTTGACCAGTTTTTGGTTGAATCACCAGTAAATAGCTGCTGGACATTTCTCTCCCAAGGGCGTTGGGTAAACTTCTACCCAACATTTGTGGAAATTTCATCAATTTATTGGGAATCCATATACCAATAATTTTTTTACACTGTTTAATGTTTTACATGTAAATTCAGATACGACACTGTCCTTTGAAAAACACGTTTTTGCATGCACTCACACTGAGAGACACATTTCAGGTCATGGCAACCCACTTTAAATCCAAAAGCCTTAGACTTATCTGTTTGGCTTGTCTTCTTTATCCGTAATGTCCAAAACAATCAGGTTTAAAAGGCACTGCCAAGTTATGCTTCGGTGTTTTGTACTTTCAGAACTACATAATCAATAAAACCAGCCATAACTGAGGGCTGCAGTTTCTGTTGCATAACAAAGCACTTAGTCATATAGATCTGCTTTTATAAATTTTATAGTCTTCTATATAAATGCCTGGACTCTGATTGGATATCTTTTCGGCGCTCTTTTTGAAATGTCGAATCCCACACAAACGTGTGCTACGTCGTAGTACTATTTTTACACTTTTTGGGAAATAGACCTTCATTTTGTGGCCAAACAGGGTTTGCGAGTATTCCTCTTTTTGTAAACGTCAAAGATTCCAAAAGGGTTTTTAAGTGCATCGTATCTGTCTCATTATCGCAAGAAATGCGTAGCCAAGTCAGGTCTGTGGTTGCTCCCCGCAAATCCTGTAGCAAGGGCTTTGCCCAACTTTCAGCAAACATTATGCTAATTAGAAATTAATCCCCCAGCAAGTAGGTAAAGCGAAAATATGCCCAACCGTTGAATGTTAGCTTGTCGCCAGTTTGACCAATGACTGGATAATACAGTAAACATGTATCGATCGAAAGGAAGTTTTTACCATTTCATGAGCAAGGTTTGAACAACGTATAACCAAAGAGTTTTACCCACCCAAAAAATTCCCCAGTGTTTTAACAGTGTACCAACCCAGCAAATATGCCCAGTTGTCCCGCGGGTGGATTTTCACTGATTACGCTGGGCTTGGACCAAAGGCAGAGTTTGATACCCGAAACAATTATTTGCTGTTGCAACTGAGACCTGTGTCCCCTTCCCACGTCTATCCCTGTGGGGGCACATTGAGCCAGGCTGATACTCAAATTGCCGTGAAGGGTAAGTAAAGCTCTGTTTCTTCACCGCTAGTAACATGGGCTAAGGGATGACTTAAAGGTGAATCACCCTTTTACTGATGCATGCTCCCTTCGAGTGGCATTACTTTGTTAAGGCGTACTGTACCTTTCTCCCAATTTAGTTCTCTAACTCATTGCGGAAACCGTATGGTCTTTCCAGTAATGTGCAACTTAATGATTTGATTTTCATTACCTTAACCCTAAACCCTCCACTCTTTCAAATAGTGACACAGAATATAGCTGAACACTTTGTAGTAAAAATTGGACAATGAGATGTATTGTACACATGGACTCTACTGTGAACGCAAACGCAATACATTTATACAGTGCAGTGGTCGATAAGGAACAAATGTACTAGTTTTAGGGCCAAGGAATGCAGTTTTACGCAGATTATAGTATCATCAGGTAAAACTGTGTTCTGTATGAATAATTCATTACTTTCCCAGGAGAAAATTCCCATTAAAACCCATAAGGTCCCATTCAATGGGATCCCATTGGATCCTATTAAATCCCATTCAATGGGTTTCAACTTGGATTTTGGAACAGTGTTAATAGGACCTAATGGGTTCTAATGGGATGCAACTGGGGTTCAATGGGTTTAATGGGAGATACTCATGCAATGGGTCTTAATGGGTTCCATCCAATGGGTGGCCAATGGGTCACAGCGGGCCTCTCCAATGGGACCAAATAGTCCAATAGGACTCAATGGGTCACCTCCAACAGGACCCAATGGGCCCTAATGGGTCTCTTCCAATGGGTCCAACAGGTCATCCTTTCTAATTGGTCCAATAGGACCCAATGGGTCACCTCCAACAGGACCCAATGGGTCCTAATGGGTCTCTTCCAATGGGTCCAACAGGTCGTCCTTTTTAATAGGTCCAATAGGACCCAAAGGGTCACATCCAGCAGGACCCAATGGGTCCTAATTGGTCTCTTCCAATGGGTCCAACAGGTCGTCTTTTTTAATTGGTCCAATAGGACCCAATGGGTCCTAATGGGTCTCTTCCAATGGGTTCAATAGGTCCCTTGTAGCAGGTCTAATTGGTGTCTTTCAATGGTCTTACAGGTCAATGGTGGGTTCCTTCTAATGGGTACCAAGAGGTACCCATTGGATCCTGTCCACTGGCTCTGTGGACCTGTCACTTCCAAACTTTTGGTCACTATAAACCAGCTCCAACTAAATCAAGTACTTCTTTACAAATTATGTACAGTGTAAATTAAATTGAAATGTTTTTTATTATCAAACTACATGAATGAATACAAAACCTGAGAGGCAATAACATGAGACAAGAACAGCAGTGATACTTGTAGCATACTATTCAACAGGTCAAAGTTACTTGAAACAAAAAATCTTGATGGCAACAATATCAGGCACACAAATGTGCATAACAAAATTCGGAAAATGTTTCACTGGTATCTATATGACCCCATTCAAAAAACTGACAATACGTAAATGAGAATCAGAATAAATAAGAAAATGTCTTACCCCTCTCACTGTACTATTTGGCAAAGCCTCCCTGAGTCTCATTTAAAGTTTTTTTTTTTAATTATGGAGTGAGCTACTGACAGTTTCTAACAGGGTGAACATCTTTTAAAAAAACTGGAAATGTACACAAGAATGTTTAAGCACAGTACATAAAGTACTAAGACATGAACACACATACATATTTACTGAGTGCAGCAGATCCAGTGCACTGAAACTTGTAAACTTTAAATATCAAAACTTCAACTAGGCTATATAACATTCATTTTTATCCTTCATTCGTTCTCTGTTCTCTTGTACAGCCATATTTTCCATGCCTCGTGGCAGTCAGTCTGAAAAAGATGATCACAGTACAGTACTATTGGTGACACCTTTCTTTTCCTGTAACTAATGATAATGACAAACAAGCTTAACGGAGTTAGGAATGTACAGACATACTGAAACTTCACAGGTTGAAAATTTAATTACACAGTTCATGCACTCAATGCAAAGTACAGTCCAAAACAATACTTCCAACATAAAACATACAGCATAGTTAGAAAGTGCGAGAGTTAATCCAAGGCAAGAGTTTGGTAAACAATCCCTTTGTCAACTGGCACAGTGTGTTGGGTTTTGTTTCAGAAAAGCCAAACTGTGGCATGCATGGTGCTGTCATACTGATGACCATATAAAGGTACTGAATGTTCCTTCTGCAGCAACATTTTCCTCTGAAATATGTCATTTGAAGTTCACAGTTTTAAATTAATATTACTGTAAGGTCCAGAAGAAACACTGCCGGTATATCATGACTTTAACACTTTTAAAAGACTGTATGCATTGCCATTCCATGCCAGTGTTCCATTGACTTACTGTACAGCTCCTTCCTCGAGGTCAATTATTTTCAAAGCATTCTAAAGGGATTCACAGTCCCCACTCTCAGCACAAGGGGTGGTTATGAGAACATGTTTCAACACAATAAAAGTTCAGGTGAGGACACGGCAGTATCGTATAGTTGAAAAGTGTAACAATTACTTGTGCATCAGTCATGCTTCTTAATGTTCAGTACAAAATGTGGAATTTCAGAACCTATTAATCACCATGTGCAGGATGTTCAATTCTGTGCTCCTACAGTATGATTATGACACTGGCGTTGTAGTCTCTCTATGTATGTCTGCATCCTTTACGGTACATGATGTCTGCTATACCCATATCAGTGATCTTTCTCCACCTCCAAGCTTGAGCTGTAAGCCTGTAGGCCTAAACATGGTACAGATCATGCAGGCTTAGCCACAATATGATTCACCTCCTGTAATGAAGAAAATGATAAATCTTCAAAATAACTGTACAGTAAATCAAACTGCTTCAATGTCACTGTACTTATGTACTCCTGCATTTTGTATGAAACTGATCGACAGCGTTCGAGCGATATATATACTTTTCACAGAACTGTCGAAAATTTACACCTCTAATTCAACGTTAAGTAAAGTAACATTTGGTGTAAAAGAAGATAATGTTTTAAGTAATTAAAATTAAATTACAGCTAGGACTAATTTTTCTAAACTTCAAAGAAGAAAAAAAATGCAGTTAACGTTAGATGTTAATTGGTTTCAAAATCACTGTAGGCTATGCGTAATTATGAGGCTAAAGCCTGACGTCAAATCAGCAACAAAAGTGCGTATCTAGGGACTTGATAACAGCTAATTAAAACGATTACTGTATCTTTGTATCTATTATTATTATTAATGCTTTTAAGAAATTTTGCCGGGTACACTTGTTGAACTGAGGGGCGACTTTGTCGGGGGGCGACCTTGTTAGGAGTTTGTTAAGGGGCGACTTTGTCAGCCGAGGGGGCGACTTTGCTAGGGGCTACTTGACTGGCAACCTTTTCACAAATATTTTTGAGTCAGTTGAGCACAACAGGTCCTGCCAAATTGGGTAATTTGATGTGGAATGACCTAGAGGGGTAGCTTGACTGACCATGGTCCATGGGCCATCATATATGCCTTGATCAGTGCATGTCTTTTCAATATGTAGCCAGCTATAGGCCAACATAGGAATCTCCAGAAACATCAAAACATAGGCCCGCTACAGTATGTCTTTGTTCAATTTGGCTTATCCCACCCACAGGCGCCCCTTACGTTGTATAGTACACCATATACTATGTATTATATAGACGGAAAGGTAGGCTATGTCACAAATCTCCTAGAGTAGCTCGAACAAACAACTTAAGTTTCTGGCATAATTACCCCCTTTTTCTCGCCAAATTTGCCTGAATTGAGACTTCAAGTCATAAGGTCATATATACGTCAAGGCAGTTCTTTTTCTGAATAATTTCACACGGCGTAGTCTGAAGGACGAAATTTTGATTGAGTAACAGTTTGAGGATGGTAACTGCTGATGATGTTACATTCAGCATCTACAATAAATTAAATACTCCTGAAATATTGTCTAAAGTTCTCTTAACTTTCATGGTTACTTCCTAAATTTGTCAATAATGATTCGCTTTTATTATTACAAATCATGCAGATACATATTAGCATTAATATATGAACGACTTTTGAACGTTAAATTTCATAAAATTTGAAACCGTTTTCAAAAGTGCTACTGCTAGCATTTTCTACAAGCATTTGGGAGAGTTGAACTGTAGCTACTGTAGCTGTTCAACTGCCACAAATGCTCACAGAAAATGCTACTATACAACCTAAGGGGCACCTGTGATCCCACCTAGGCTATGCCTAAACTAAAGCCAATCAAAGACCTGAGTGAAATCAGACTTTAATAGCTCCTCATTAAGGAAACTGAACAGTAGGCCATGGGCCTATGTAAAGTTTTCGATTAGCACTTAAGTCACTCAAGGACACAATCCAATGGTGCACCAGACTGTTACTACTACTACTTCTCTCAATAAACTGGCCTAGCCTAACTGCCTAAGCCTACAGTACCACAAGTATATCCTTGAGCCACCCTTCATTTACTACGTACAGTATGCCGGCTAACACTAGGTTGACACTACGATATGCAATTCATTTTTAGGCTAAGGGCTTCTTTCCTGCACTAAGACTTCGCCAGTATTGCACAAATATTCATCTTCTTTTAGGTGCTGGCAAGCTATTAGCCTGTTTAAAAGAAGAATAAAACTCAAAATATTACTCACCAGTGTTTCTGATAGTTGTTCTAGGAGTAAGTAGTTGAGATTTGGTCTTTCCAGAGAGCTACTAGCGGGAGAGTTCAAAGTGAGACATAACTGTTTTTGTTGTGATGTAAGTATGGAACGCCAAAAGGTTCATTAATAGAACTTAGGCAAGACAATGCCCACAAGTAGGACTATAAAAAAACAAAAGCTTTAACTGTTGTTCTTGAATATATATGTGCTTTGTTTTACTAACTGGAATTAGAGATATGTGATCTGTGTCCTCTAGACTGCACCAAATCGCTTGGCTCACAGGGGCTTCGCCCCTGTTCCCCAACAGGGGACCTATGGTTGTCCCCTGTACCAGTGGCATATTTAGGGAGCCGTTGGGCCATGGTCCCCCTAACTGATGCCCATTTTTTTAGCAGCTAAAATAAAATTTTCAAAAATTTGCAAAGGCGAGGGAGGGCCCCCATTGGGCCATGGTCCCCCATCACTGAAACTGATTTCCTTTTAGTTCCTAAAAATACATAAAGTTTTTAACACAAATTTTACTTTAAAATGTGGCATACGTAGCCCAGATTGCATGTAAGGGTACGTAATTTTTCAAAAATTTTCAAAGGGAAGGGGACCACCCCTCCCCTTAGACCCTCCCCCAGGCAGGCCATCACACAACATACTGCATGCTCCCCTCCCATGAGAGAAATCCTGGCTACACCACTGCCCCTTTACCCCTGGCCGGAGGCCCAAAGTGTTCACCCTAGCAAGTGCCCCCCAATAATTTTAACCCCCTGCCGCCCCTGCTTGAACCGTATTTGAAACCGTACTTAAGACTTAACTTTTTATCTAATTGACACTATATAACACGTTGTGTTTGTGTTTCATTAAATCTTGTCTAACTAACTAGCCAACCCATAACCCCCTCCCCCTCTCCTTGGATCCCTTCCCCTTGAAGCTGTCGCCCGCCAGCCTTCATTAGTGAAAACTGCCCATACCAGGGCCTTTTTGCAAGGTATTTGAACTGAAGACATGTAGAGACATTCTTAGCATCTTTCCTATTCTCGGGCCCTGCAAGAGGCCGGAGCTAGGGGGACCTGTTTTATCTGAGATTGATGTAACCATTGTATGATACTGCAGTGTTTGTGTGTCATTAAACCTTCTCTAACACCTGAAATCAAATCACATAACAGACAATGGGCCTCTCACTTCCTACTGGATTCAGCATGGACCTGTAGTGTTCATGCACCCCATTGCATTCAATTAAAAGTGGCCTTTTCATTACCAACCCCATACCAATAAATGACACAGGCTGCATGCATTTCCAGCCTTTTATTAAATTAAACATCTAATGGGGTTCATTTAATTCCTATTAGATTCAATGGGGCTGCGGTATTTATCCCCCGTTGGATTCCATTGGGACTAACCAGGACTCAATGGGAACCTGTTGATCTCAATAGGACCCGACTGATTTCAATGGGACCCACAACATGTCCCATTGAATCTAGTGGGTCCCATTCAAACCCATTGCTCCCAATTATTACCCATTGTGCCCAGTTGGAACCATCCAATGGGATCTTATGGGTTACCCATTAAATTCATGGAGTCCCATTGAATCCAGTTATGCCCCATTCAAACCCATTAGGTCCCATTGGAAGTTCCAATGGGAATCAATGGGTTTCAATGGGAATTTTCTCCTGGGTTTCCCTCGCTGGCCTCCGAAAAGTTCTCCAGCAACACTAGTACCTTTAACAACCAAAGCAGTGCTGTTAGTAGCAGATTCCATAGAGCAATTATGCAATGCTACCCTACTGTTTACAATGCTTGGGTGCCCCCTTTGCTGCTAGCTGCATGTGACTAATAGCTATCTTTGAACAATAATGAAAAAGAGAGCCATACCCGCATATACTTCACCGCGTATGCATCCCTATTCATTTCAGTAAATTAATAATTGTTGCTCAAACAGTTCCATGGGCAATACAAAAAGGCCAAATTTATGTAGCTGTAAGACTCTTAAAACTTACAAAAAGGCAGTGTAAACATGGAAGCGATACGCAGAAGAGGTGTTTCCTCTCAGAACTTCACATTAGTAAATCGTAGGATTACAACATGAGATACTGGTTAACTTGCATCCAGGACGTTCCTGGCTATGCAAAGATGGAAAAACAGATGCTTCCCAGACACTGGAATGGGTCCTATTTTGTTGAACTTGGCCCATTATTGTTCAAGTTGGTGTGTGATAATTACAGTCAGTAGATTATTTCAGTTAAGTTATAAAATTTTCGGAGTTTTCTCTTTTATGTTTATTCATATCACTGTATCGCTAGTCAATCCGATGGTGTAAGTAAACGGACATGGCATGTCAGCATGTTAACGGTTGGTTTCGCCTACAAGAAGACACCAACGGCAAGTGTTATTCTGAATGTAAACTAGGTGTGGGAAAAATGGAGTTTATGACTCCCATGATAAAAATCTCCTTTAGGGATTCATAAAACCTCTATTACACACAGAACAAAGCTTTGCAAAATTGTCATAAATTCTGACCGTTATCAAGTTACAGTCTAACGCTCGTAAATTATATGGCTTGTTCTCGAATTCGGTTAGCTTCACCTAAGATCATTCAAGTTCGTGTTTGTATATACGGGAATGTGGTGACCTCACTTTTCTCAACCAGTAGTATAGGTGAACTTTAATTGACATTTATGCTGTGGCAGATTCACTGTTACAAGGCCTGCAAAACGGGTAGGAGACTGAAAGGGCTTCAGCATCCATGGCTTACCAGTGACTTTTTCTGCCAAAGACATTATCAACTGACCCGAAGAGGAACCCGAAGTTACCTTAGAAAAACCAAAATCAAGAAGCCTACAGGTTCACCGGCCCAATCTTACAACCCTTCGACAGTCAGGCGGCTTTTGTTATTCATAGGTTTCAGTGTGGTATTATTAATCAGAATTGAGGGAGGAGGTACATCTTAAGGAATAAATTAGAGTGATAGTCAGACCATAGTCGAAATCGGCTGGGTGTTGGAGGGCGAAAAACCAAACGTTATGGAGTTCTGCTCCCTAAAGGAACTAGGTGCCCTGGAAAGGACACTTTGACTTCACGTGGCCTCAGGTCTTAGCCATCAAACTCTTAAATCGAGTCTTGCTTTAGCAAGTCCTTTCGGCTTGCCGAAGGGCGAAAACCAAATGTTATCCCAGAAGGGGTTCTGCTCCGCGAAGGAGCTACATGCCTTTATGGGACACTATGACTTAACATGACCCCATCTTAGTCATCAGATTCTTTCATCATAGGTTTAAACGGTCATCTTAACCCCCAGAGAGTACTTAGTAAACACTTTCTCCTTTTAAACTCCTCTTAAAATTTCGTCAATTCTTTATTGGATTGAAAACCAAATTCAACTGGTATTTTGTCAACTTCAACTATCGCAGTTATTAATTAGTATAAAAGGCACTTCTCAAAAGTAATGGAAAAGTATTGAGTAAGGGTACATGCGTATAAACCCTGCTCTTTTATCAATAGGTCTAACCACATTTAAGCTTACCCTTCTATTTAAAACTGACCATTCAAAGCAAGTACGTTTTCACTGGCAAATCATACCATCATTTCTTATTGGTTGAGGTACACATCAGGTTAATTTCACATCACACAGAACATTACTTTTTCAAAGGTAAATAGTGCCATTTTCTCTTAGACCTGCACAACCTCAAGTTTTCTCCGCGCCATTTGATTTTGTACTGATTCAGTCTTGCTTTGGATAATGAGGATGGAATAGTCAACAGTTGTCATCGGTGGATATTTGTGTTTTACACAGCCAAGGGATGAGAGGAGGTCACTGGGGTGGGGAGATGTTCGGAGGGGGTTACAAGAATGTAAAAAGGAAAGACAAGAGCATCTCACTTCTGTAAGGAGACAAAAAGGTCAACACCCTGGAATCAAAGATTTTACAAGTTTGGGCCTGATCTTTTATTATCATGGGTGATTTTTTCTGTCTGAAGACAGCTCACAGTTTCAAGGACGTTACTGGAGGAGAGAGAGGGGAGAAGGCGGAGGGGAATGAAGCCAATAACAACTGCAGCCAAACTCAGAAAACATTTTTTAAAATGGTATCTCAAGAGGCACAGATATCTCTCACTTGGTGTCAGTGTGTTATATCGAGTGTGAGAAGACTTGTTCTCAATGAATATCAGCGAACAACTGACTTCTACTTTGGAGGTGGTATGTACAGTTTCAGTAGAGTGATAACTTGCTTTTACCATAGCAGTAATTGAACAACACACAGTTAAAATCTGGGGAAATGAAGTCATCGGGACCTCAAAGTATTTTGCATTCTGGCTATGGTATTGCAACTGATAGCTAGCAATGATATTGTACTGCATGTATCTCCACCAGAGACCTGTTCACTTGATTTTTTTCCTGAGTAATCTTATCATTTCCAACCTAACCTAACTTCAGTTGTTGTGTTAGCTAGTCAGGCAGCTGAGAGACTAGCTCTGTAGGCGTTAACAAAGGGGACGGTGATAAAAAAAAGGTTTTTTAAACCCTTGACATACCAGACCATGTATATGTAAATGGTACCTGATTACCCTTGAAGGGGATTAAAGATCATTGCGATTTATATTTGTACATATAATGATTATAATCCATCTGTTAGTTCCACCAAACCTGCATTTATGAAAGTTGGACTTTGATTTAATAGTTGCCTAGCAGAAGTCAGAAGCAAGCAGGTGACATAAAGTTTTATTATTTGATGTCGCGATAAGCAGGAAACAACTTGAAGTTTTAGTACGTTTTAATGCTCAGCAAACGAAAAAAATCTTGTTTATGTGGTATCCCGACAAAAACTTAGACTTTCAGAAGATTGTGTGTTTTGAAAGACATAGAGGCAGCAGCAGAGAGTTTTGCAAGTGTATTCCGTTCAGTACCTTCAGGTAATTTATCCGCATTTTCATTCAGATTGATCGTGCGACGATTTCTTCATTAACTTCGGTTTGCATATATATGATCGGTAAAGCTGAAAGATCTGACTGAGGTGAGAGCAAAGTTGACTCCACCGGTATTCGAACACGGGAACTCCCTATATATATATATATATATATATATATATATATATATATATATATATATATATATATATATATATATATATATATCAACTCCTGGCCGGGTCATACCAAAGACTTTAAAAATGGAACGTACTGCCATTGTGTTTGGTGCTCAGCATACGCAATGGAGTAGGGAAAACAAGCCAGTAAGCCACAACTGGAAAAAGGCCGTGGCCGGCCCGACTTAACCAATTGGTTAGAAACTGAGCCGTAAAACCTCGTCTAACTCTAACTCTAACTCGAGTACGTACTCGTACGCGTGCTCGAGTACATTTTTCTGTACTCGTACTTATAACTTTGCACTCGTACTCGAACTCAGAGGGTTTGAAAATCAAGTCTTACGCAGGCCCTTGTACTCGTACTCGTATTCAGGATTTTGTACTCGTACTCGTACTTTGAGAATTGTACTCATAAGTACAGACATTTTAGTCCAAGATGTTAATATTTGTAATCTCTATTGGCCCTTTTCTAATTTAATATACTTGTAATTATTTCAGACTTCCTGTTCTGATCATCGCAGATTATCTCAACACATAACAATAAATTGTGCTTCTATAAGGAGCAGTAACAAAGGATTAAAAGGAACCTGTCTTCGAACGAACTGAAAAAATTACTATAGTATTAATCGCTTAATATAGGGGCGTTAAATAATCTCAAGAACATCATCTCCTTATGCATGTATTTACTTTGGCTCCCTACTGAAAAAAGCATCTCGCCTTAGTATAGTCTAGAACTACAGTGTTTGAAATTACCTTCGATAAGTAAGTTAGTAAGAGTCTACTTCTCAAAACTTAATAACTCAGCTGACATTACTTTCATTTGTTGGCAAATGTGCACTTCCAGTAACAAAGTTTTGAGACAGACTGTCACGTTTGTGGAAAGCATTCATTAGATCTTAGAAGCTGAAACTAAACTGACCAGTGTTGGAATAGCCTACTTGGATCAGTGCTAAAATCTTTAAAAAGTGACAAATCCTAGTAAAAAACTAGCCAAAATTCAAATAAAAAACCTGTATAATCAGTTTTCTTTACAGACTTGAATCAATCTACATTAGTCTCTCTTTATTAGTAAATGCAAACCTCTGCCCCTCCACTGAATTTAAAAACATGTTTTGCGCAGACTGCAGTTTACCAAAAATAATTTTTCCTAGAGAAGTTACTTTGAAATAAAAAACTTTAACAGAGGGTTTCCATTTAGAACAACATGACATTGAAATGACAGGTGGATTTTTCTTTACTTCCCAAGTACCACTGCTTAGTATACCATGATGGTTTCCAAGTGACATCGCAAGTTTTCAAGGTAAAGCTTCTGCAAGTTGTGATCTATGCAGTAGAAAATGACCTTTCTTGCAAGTTGGTCACTCGGCTTCAAACCACAAGTTCATTATCCTGCTTGAGGTCCGACAAAGTGAAGAAGGCAAAGTGCTTTTATAGCATTGGCAATAATCATAATTATACCATAATATTGATAGTGGTATATGGAAATCAAATGCAGCATTTATTTGTAATACATTTTCAAAACAGATGAACAGTTCAAGTTTAACGTTTGAGGATCAGGAAGCCACCCTGCTCATCAAGGACCCTATACCAGAGCATTAGCAAAAGGGGCACGGGGGGTGGCAAGTGCCCCCAAAAGTTTGCAAAGCATGTTCTTCAAAATCTTAAAAAAACATGTAATTCGAGATGGTTTGAATGAAAAGTATTCCTAAATTTAGACGAAATTATCTCTACTATCTCACAAATATGATATAGGCCTATTATTTATGAAGTTGTGTATACTATTGCAAAATTTTCCATAATTTTCAAGTATGTATTTTGTCATAATTTCAAGATTCAACCTAACTTTACTGCGTCATTCGATCACTGGTTACATAAATTAAAATTATTGGAGTCGTCATTATTTCAGTTTATTTTCAGGCTCGTATTCAGCTCCTCCAATAGAGACATTTTAGTTTGTGATAAAGAAAAATGATAAAATTTTACACTGTATAATAGGATAGCCATCATCATTTGGCATGCAGAGTACTAAGAAATTTCTTTTGCTGAAACTTGTCTCTTAAAACCATTGCGGGAACGTAAGCTGTAAGTAGGTCCATGATATTTGTTTTTTCATGTGTCAAAATTTTTTAAGTTTCCAAAAAGGGTGAATACGGAAACGTTTATTTGGTTAAAATCACAGAAGCCTTAACCATCGATGATCGAGAAAGTAGCTCATAAGTCTTCCAAAGCCGTATATGCCAGGCGTGTGTGAGTATTAATTTAAAATGCAAGAATTTTTTAATTCGAAGGTGTATCAGTGTCTGATCAACATGATTTGGCTGAAAGTTCTGAAGTCACGACCAATCAGTCATTGTTCAATTTAATAAAGTAGAAGTAGTTCACAGAAGAACTAGGAGGGGCAAAAGTCGTGTTTTGCCATAAGTTTAGCCGAGTTGCCAGAATGCTTTAAAGCAGGGGTTGGGAACCTCCAGCCCGCAACCCATTTGGTCCGGCCCGGCCCGCGAGGCAATTCGTGACTGTAATTTCAGTAATACTTGAAACTCATTTTATAATAATTTTATCTACCATTTTCCCGGCACAGGCTAAATACGCTGAGTGATGCCGCTTTTGGTACTACACCTCACAAATTGGACAATGTAGCATACATTGTAAAGTATGTCCATACACATGAACCAAACTCATGGGAAACTATAGTGGGAAACTATGCGAGACTTATTTCGTTCGCACTGTACCAGGATTGCATGGGTTTGACCCCCTCCCATGAGTGGGTTTACACTTAAGGAACTGAATAACTTTTCAATTTGGTGCGATGATTAAACAAATAAAGTGCCTTTAAAACGATATTTCTCGGCGCGCTCCGCGCGCTTTTTCTTAGTTGCTTGTTTGTTCTTATGTCTGCCTAATGGCCCGTTATAAGCAAAAGGTTCTCCACATCTGTTTCAAAGTATATCGTTTCAGTTGATTTAAAATGAAGACACCAAACATTCTGTCAAAGCTGTAGTGAGACTTCTGCTATTGGCCAGTTTATATAGGGGATGACCTGTTGTTCTGAGTTATAGGGGAATTCTCCTTCCCCTTTGAAAATTTTGTTTCGGAACGGTACTGAAACCCAAAAAAGTGCTATCATTTCTTCGTTTTCAAGTGTTAACATGCTCGACATTTTCGTGTTTTCAATAAAGCAATCCAGAAAACCAATATTTCATAGCTTCTTGGCAAAGCTGAAACATATTGTGACACAATGAAAAAAACAACAAAATATTTAAAGATGGAGCTCATTTTATACAAATGGGTCAAGCAGCTTTGTTTCCTTGCCTTTTACTCCGCCCTAAAGGAGTAGTGATTGGCTGGTAGCCAGATATGGTTGTAATTACTTTTAAAGATATCTCATGACTGACTGCCTGAGATGGTTTTTGAAGAGCTTCTGAAAACTATATGGGGCATCTCTGTAATACATAATAACAACCATACTCCTTTCGTACGATCCGGAGCGGATCATCGATATTGCCGGGAAGGGGGGTCGTCCCAACATCCCTGCATGCGGACTTGATTCCCCCCCCAAACAAAATTTCTTGGAGCCGCCCATGTACCAGAGTGATAAGTACCGACGAGATTCGCCTTCTCTTTTCGACTAGTGATCAGAGGTTAACGGGGAAGGCACATAGTGATCGCTCCCAATCTTGCTCCTGGGACCGCCGTTTAAAGTCTCCATCTGACGGACGTGAGTGTATCCTCAGTCTTTAGCCACTTTCCAAAGGCTGGGAGGGTGGAGGTTCCTTGCTCTGCCCCTCTGATCGACAGCTGAACCAAACAGAGCGGACAACTTGCTGAATGGGACAATTTCCCTCGTCAGACAACCAGGTACCCACCGGGATCTCACCCGGGGATCTCTAGTATGCAATACAGTACACTGAGATCAACAGGCTAACTCCATCCCCAACCATGAAGACAACTAAAGACAATTTAAGTCTTTAATTAAAAACAATGAAAGTCTTTAATTGAAGACAATAAAAGACTTTAATTACCTTAAAGATAATTGTATGTTACTGCTGTTATGATTCTACACATGTACTCAGAAATGTACTCATACTCTTACTCGTACTCGAGTACATTTTTTGTAGTCGTACTCATACTCGTACTCATGGCTTTGTACTCGTACTCTTTCTTGTACTCAGAGGGTTTGAAAATCAGGTAGTCGTACTCATGGCTTTGTACTTGTACTCATAATGGTACTCCAGGCCTTGTAAACTCGTACGCGGGAGTTTGTACTCGCACTGCAAGTCTGTGTGTATGTATATGAATACATTTAAACATATACATATGCATATACATAGTATATAAATAATAGATCAAACCATACTTCACACCTTACCGGTAGCAGTAGTTTCTCATTTTTCTTAGACCACAGTTTGTCAGGGAGACATACTCTACACCCTAATTGATAACTCCCTTAGTCGTTTCGTTGCTTTCACACATAAACATGTATGGGTAGAACTTAGTGTAAATGGACATACTGTCCAATATTCCACAAATGATACGTTTAAGGACGCTTGAAAGTACAGTTTTGGCTTTTTAACCTTCCTTTAATTCTCACCTCACTATATGTAATCGTGTTTGTAATGCACCAAACACCGGGAAAGTGAAGCTTTGAGTGTGTGTGTTTGTGATCATCAAAACTTGTTCATGCGTGTTCGATGATGTCAAAGCTTTGCAGACAAATGTGTTATTAATTAAAAGTTGATTTTTGTCATGTTTTGATATCAGTATGTTAGAAAAGTCAGAAAACCACAATATATGCTGAGAATGATCAGACAACCTTTAAAACAATGTTTTTGGTTTTCGAAGGGTGAGGGTCAAAAGTTAAGTGTAGGTCAAATTTGCCTAATTTTTGTGAGCAGTTACGGTACCTTAAAAACGTGTGCATGCGTGCTTATGACGTCATTGACCAGAGGTTAAAGGTCTTTTTTCTAAAAATGGTTTTTGTCCATTACACGACTTATCAGTGTGTTAGAAAAAGTCATGAAACAACATGTTAAGTTGAGACAAATGAGACGAATGTTTAAATAGTGCTTTGGATGCTCAAATTATCTAAAATATGTTTCTGCCATTATTTCACTTACCAGGATGTGAGAAAAAGTCAGTAATCCAAGTAATATGTTAAGAACGATCAGACAACTTTTAAAATAGTGCTTCCTGATTGCTAAAGGTGGGACTCAAAGATCGAAATGTGGGTCAAAGTTGCCTAAATTTTGTGAAAAAATGTTGAGCGCAATGCTTCTAAATTGTAGGTCCCATTAACTTTAAACTTGGTGGGTCGTACCTGACCGCAAAAACTTAGCTATACGTAATTGATGCCGTCATAGGTTACAGGTCAGAGGTCAATGGACAAATCAGCTAAAATTGTTTTTTTTTTTTCATTATTCGCCTATCAGTCTGTAGGAGAACTCATTGAACCATATGATTTGTTTAGAAGGATGGGAAAAATTTTGTTGCTGAGGGTGGAGGTCAAAGGTCAACTTGGCCTATATTTTGCCAAAATTGTGTCACCAATTCTTGCACTATCTTCGATCAGCTTCAAAGTACGTGGGTAGGTAACTGACCATGAAAACTTTTACAACCGTAATCAATGACGTCACAGAACAAAAAGCCGGAGATCAAAGGTCGACTGAGCTAAAGTTGTTTTTTTACCCATTATTGTAAATCAGTTTTTTTAAAAGGTCATTTACTCGCACAATGTGTAGAGAGTGATGAGACATATCATGAAAGTGCTTTCTAGTTGCTAAAGGCCGAGATCGAATTTCAAATAACCTTAAAATGATTTTTGTCGTTATTTGCTTAGCAGCATATCAGTAGTTTTCATTTACCCCAAGATATGTAGAAAACATGGGGGAATGACATTTGCATTTCTATGGACCGTCTTCTAGTTATGTATTGCTTTAAATTTTGATGAAAATACTTCCAATAACTCTTGAAATCTGTCGACTGTGAGTTACAAGGGACTTGTGCCATTTGATCGAATACTGAAGAACCTGTTCACCCTTTCAAAGTCACAAACCGCTGCGGTTTTTCAGTTTCATGGGTGCGTTGGGTCAGCATACTACATACATTTTTACAAAGAAGGGCTAGTGACATCTTTTCCAGGAGCACTCCGAATCGGAAGGGGGCACAGAATTTGTTTTTTATTTCTTTATCAGGGAATAGACCTTATGCATATGATGTCACAAAGGGGAAAGTGCTCCCTCGTTTGGAGGAAAATGGAGTAAAAGCGCGTATCATTGCAAGTTACACCAATACATAAATGCAGACATCTGATTTTTCAACCAATGGTATACGCGCGTAAGTCTACAACACGTGCGGCGAAATCCACGCCGTTCGTGCACGTGTGCGGCTTCTTTGTTTTCACCCAAAATGACGTCAGTGATGTCAATGCGTAAGGTCGATATCAGTGTAAAGAGAGTGCAATATCTACCACATGGATAATTTCTTGGTGTTGTTTTGTTTCAATTAGACAATTTCAAAAACATCATAACCACGAGTTGATGTCATTCGGCCAAAATGGTTAGGGCAGGAATCATCGGAGCCGGGTCTAGTGGTTTGACAGCAATAAAATGTTGCTTAGATGAGGGCCATGAGCCAGTATGCTTTGAGAAGACCGATGAAGTTGGTGGTTTATGGCACTACAGAGGTGAAAACGACAAGTTTACAGAACTTGGATCTGTTTTCAAATCGACAGTCATTAACGTAAGTAAAGAGAGAATGTCTTACAGTGACTTCCCATGCCCGAAGGAATTTCCAAATTACATGCACAACAAACAGGTCTATAAGTACCTTAGGATGTATGCAGAGAAATTTGACCTTCTTAAATACATCCAGTTTAATACCTCTGTTGTTTCTGTAAGAAAGACTTCAGATTTTGAAGTATCTGGAAGATGGGATATAGAACTGAAGGATGAGAAGTCACAGAAGACAAGATGGGAAACCTTTGATGCTCTCTTCGTTTGCAATGGGCATCACGCAAAGCCGAATATACCCGACTTTCCGGGCATAGAAGACTTTCAGGGGACCAAGGTACATACGCATTACTACAAGACACCTGAGCCCTTCAAGGACAAAAAAGTTGTTGTCATTGGCATTGGCAACTCCGGAGCGGATGCTGCTGTAGAGTTGAGCCGATGGGCTTCACAGGTATGTGAAAGCTGATATCATTTGTATGTTGCAAATATAGGAATGTGTCGCCAAGGAAAAGAAATCTTCACTGTCTATTGAAACTATCGAAGAAAGTAAATACAAATTTCCCAAGAATATGTACATGGTAGAAGGAATGTAGTAATTGATCTAGAACTTACACCTTTAAGAGACGGTCAAAAAGTGCCCTTCGTCTCCCAGAGAAATACCTTAAAACGCTCTGATTTGTGCCCCAGATATTTATCCGTCCATCGGTTGGCTGACCGTCCGTCTTTCCATCCGTCCGCCCACCCATCTTTATTAAGATCTATATGATTCATCCGTGTATTGTTCACGCAGGTTTATCTCAGCACCAGACGAGGCACATGGGTTATCCACAGGTTGTCCAAGTACGGAATCCCACGGGACCTTCGCAGAACAAGGATAACAACCTTCGTTCCCTCTTGGTTGATGAACATTATTTTAAAGTCATCGTTTAACTCTATTGTTGACCATAAGTTATATGGACTGCTTCCTAAGCATGAACCTCTCTCTGCTCACCCTACCGCAAACGACGACCTTCCAAACAGGATCCTCAATGGAACAGTCATTTTGAAACCAGATATCAAGCGCTTTACCAAGAATGGAGTCGAATTTGAGGATGGAAACTTTGAGGATAATGTAGATGCCGTTATCATTGCCACAGGATATTCGTTTGAGTTTTCATTCATCCCAGAATCTATACTAAAAGCTAAGAATAACCAAGTCTCACTTTACAAATATGTCTTCCCACCTGAGTTGGAGAAACCAACTCTTGCGGTCATTGGGTTGGTCCAACCGTTGGGGGCTTTAATGCCCATTTCAGAGTTGCAATGTAGGTGGGCTGCTAGGGTCTTTGCGGGTTTGACAAAACTTCCCAAAAGAGGGAAGATGTATCAGAACATCACCATGAAAAAGGAGGCCATGGCTAAGAGGTACGTGCCATCACAGCGTCATACCATCCAGGTGGACTTTATAGAGTACATGGATGATGTAGCCATAGAAATTGGGGTAAAACCGAACTTTTTCAAAATGCTTTTTACTGATCCAGTGTTTTTCTTCAAGAACTTCTTTGGTCCTTCTGTTCCCTATCAGTATCGACTTGAGGGTCCTGGGAAATGGGAAGGTGCTAAGAATGCCATCGAGACGGTATGGGAAAGAGTTGAGGCTCCCCTTTGTAATGGGAAGGGGAAAGTACGGCAACCATCATATATTAAGGTGGTACTGCTCATAGTCGTAGGTATTTGCGTCGTCATATGTTCGTACTTTGCTTCGTGCTTTTCGTAAGTGACAGTTTCAGACCCCTATGGGTAAGGAATTGATCTTGCGGGCTCAACTTCCGGGAACCCGATTTACGGGCTACAAAGCCATATTCAATCAGTCCGCCACTTTGCAGTGATCAATTCTGTCGTTTCCAAAAGATATCCTGGACGGTTCTAGGTAACTTAATTCTCTGAGGCAATTTGGACTGCATGAATGTTATTTTGAAAGTATCTCTCATCAAAACATTTTTCTCGACGTTTTCAAACCCCATCAGTGATTGTTGTTGAGCCGCTTGTGGTCTAGCAACCTTTGTACAGGATTTGTATGTAAGGAAAAACAAGTCTAATGTTTTGCTGATTTCTATTGTATTCATCCGCAAAAATTCATCCGCAAAAATTACAGCGTTTGTAATGAAAGTAATTTGACTCTATTCAGTTTCGAAACTAAAAAACGACAAAAATTTCAATCAAGTTTGAATGATAAAGTTCCTGGAAGAAGTTAATTCAATTAACTGTTAACTCACCGTGTGACTAAAACACTGACAATACGTTAACAGCACCAGCAAATTTTTGTCCTTTAACCTACATTATCATATGGCTTGAAGAAATCGTCAACCCCATCTGGTTTTTACTTTTATTGAAACGCTTAATTTGGTTGTATATTCCATTTTGTTTCTTTATTGTGAATGTCACGTGGCTAAGGGTGGCGATTTGGACATTGGGTTTGGAGACCGTTTGAGTTTATCACCTATACGCATTTACTCCCAAAACAGTGTTCAGGAACTACAGATGTTTCTAAAAACTCTTTAAGGACCCCCTTCCCAATTCATAAACTTGTGCCATGTTCTAAACGTTCATGTCCTTAAAGCGTTTAATTGCTTAACATTTAATGTATAATTGCCATACATTTAAGAGAATAAATGTGTAAACAAAGTAAGGCAAAATAATTGTTCAATTGCTGTCAGTATATTCAAACCTACATGGATGTGCAACATGTACACATGTACGTATAAGCAACACGTATTCCGTTCCCCTCAATTATTGTTGGACCATTTTCCCGTCCCAGCAGCGCGATAGCTGCTCTTGCGCGTCGTGCTTCCAAAGTCAGAATTACTATTCCATAAGTGCATTGTACAATAGACGAGTTGGGAAATGTTTCCACTCAGTGCAATGTGGGAATGGGTCAAAGGTGAAGTGTACCACGCTTACAGTGTCCCAGCGCGAGTGTTGCATGCTAAACACGCAGAGCTAAACACGTTGCCGGTTGTCACGGTACACTTGACCTTGTGACCCGACCGGAAGTACCGAATTTCCCAACCCGTCTATTTCTTCCCCCTTCAAAAATTGTTAATCCCCTCTGAAAGCTATTTCACATCCTTCAGTACCTTGTCTGGCCAAATCTACACAATCAAAAAACGTGTAATGTTCCGTGGTCAAAAGAGGTTACAAACAGGTAATTATTTGGATGTACTTTAATTTTGTCAAGTGGTGAAAAGACATGAAGCATTTCTGTTGCATACAAGGCAGTATATTATGCACGACACCAGGTAGATATACATGCAGTAGCCTTTTACTGCAATAGCCAGCGTAATAACACTATACACCAATCAACGCACCGAATAACTTTTCAACAACAATAGAGTAAGAATAATTGAGGAAATTATAAATAACACTTACACTTCCTGTCATAAAAATGTTCATTCAACTCAAATCAAATGTACATAAATACGAGGTCTTCGAATTTTTCCATTTATATATTTTATCCACTTGCGGTAGAAATTTAAATTTCTGGAGAAAGTGAGTTCCGATTCTAAGCTTCCTCTGGAAAATAAGATTAGTTCCTTCAGGTAGTTAAACTGAAGAGTTGGCCTAGAGCAGCCTTCAGCTAAAAATTTTCTTGCTTTTAGAAAGCCCATATTTTAGGTCCAGTGTAAAAGTGGAAGTAATATTGTAATGCCAATGTTCCATCGTCTCATTTTCTGAGTCACAAAACGTACATAATGCTACGTCGCTTTTCTCCATTTAAATATTATTTAGTCATTTTTGTTTGGGGTTCTATGGATAAAGGGTATCTGAAAACAACTTCAGCTTGCTCTCTCGGAGTGATGCAAAAGAATATAGATCATGAGCTAGAGAGGCAAACCGAATAAAATATTAACTTCCACTTACCTTTGAATTGAAAAGCCCCATTTTCTCTAATCAAACATTTGTGACAGAAGTGCGAAAGCGAACTTATGTTAGGTACTGAACGATGCATTGATCCATTCTCATAACATGCATGACTTCATCAGTGGAGTATATATGGTCGAAGATGTCCGGGAGGAAAGTGGATTGGGATGCTTGTGAACAAGGCTGTGCGCGGTGCAGCACTACAACTAGGTAGGTCAAGGTTTCCACTTGTCTTCCTTATCACTAACAGCTCTGCAAACAAAGTATAATCGTGTCTAAGGGGGTATCCCTTAGCCTGGGTTCCGGGGAGTTTGCACCCCCTCCCCCCTTTGCGCATAGGAGTTACCCCTGGACTTCTTGAGATCTTCAGACGCTGGTATCATTATTGACCTGCAATATATGTTAGAATTGCAGTGATAACAACAGGCTGAAAGTGAACGGACAAGACCTCAATGCTCAATCACATTTTATGATCGTTAAAGCGTATCTTTAAGTGTATCTTTATAGTTATTTCAGCTGCTTAAATATAAAAGGTTAAAATTTCATTTACTTTAGTTGTTAAAATGGATTGCACAACAATTTGGAAAAATTTTCGTTTACAACCCACGTAACCTACTCATGTTTATGTGACCTTGAAATACATTTGACATAGCATGTTTTGAGGAGAGGGCTTGCATAGCTTAATCATTGTGTAACATATGACAGTGATCACCACTTGGAACATGGGAACAAGGTGTATTGGTTTAAAGAAAAGCAAAGAAAAAGAATGTTTCTTAAGTGGCAGAAGAGTGACACTACAAATTATAGCGGAAAACCCCATTTTCCATTGAGGTCAAACTTTCAGCACTTGAAATCTCCTCAGAGTAGAGGCCTGTCAAGACGACAGTTTGACCAATGAGACTCATTTCTTAACCTGTACAACTATATACGTTTTAATAATATTTGGCTTAAGTGAGTGATACCTAAAAGGGTCACAACCGTTGGCATCTTCTGTCAAAACTTCGACGTAAAGTATTCCATGTTCATACCACTGTAAAACAAAAACGTTATTATTAACCGTTGTATTGTTGTTATTACAAAAAAACTTTATCACTCTCATTGCTATAAGGATCTTTTAAATTGTGAAATTGCATTTGACATGTCAATGAAGGCATGGCAAATATTATTCAGACAGATGTTGTCAGGAATACGTTTGGAATTTTTGAAGTTATACTGAAATAAAATGTTCTACCAGATATATTGTAATGAAGGTCGAAGAACCTCCTCCAGTAAACAAATCTTTTGTCAGAGTAGTATTTCTCTCAAATACACAGTAGCCTAATATTTCTCTCAAATGCACGTAGCGTGCAGATCCTCCGAAAAAATATATAGCAAGCACTAGGTCATTGCGTGTTGACCATCACTAGACCATAACCTAGTTGACCGATTTAGAAATAACCATGCTTGCTTCAAGTTACAGCTCAGACAAAAGGAGTTCAATGGAGTGCAATGGTACTATTTCCAAAGTTCCCTCGACTCTTTGGCGAAGAGCAGAAGGGTGAAACCAAACGTTACTCTCGAAGGAGTTCTGCTCCCGAAAGGAGCTAAGTACCCCGAAGGGACACAAGACTTACCATGTATCAGTCACTGATACCTGAAAATATTTTATTTCATCTGCCTACATGTTATGTATAAGGTGATGAGATATCGTACCTCACCAAACATACCAAAGACTTTAAGAACCAAAGACTTTAAGAATGGAACCTACTGCCATTGTGTTTGGTGTTCAGCATAAGCAATGGAGTATAGGGAAAACAAGACAGTGAGCCACAACTGGAAAAAAGGCCTTGGCCGGCCCGATCGAAACCAATTGGTTAGAAACTGAGCCGTAAAACCTCATCCAACTCAAACTCTAATTCACCAAATAACCAGAAATGTGAAGCTGTGTCTGAGTGTGTGCGTGAGTGTGTGTGTGAACAACAAAGTGTGTCACGAACTCTTCTTAAGTTTGATAAAGTTCAAACTTGGTGGGTAGGTAATAGACCATGAAAACTTGTGAATGAGTATTTGATTGCATCACAGGTCAAATGTCAAATTTGCTTTAAAATTGGGGGTCTTGCCATTATTTGTCTTTAAGTATGTAAGAAAAAAGTAATAAAACCTCATGACATGTTAGGACTGACAAGATATTTTTTTAAAATGGTGCATTGTGGTTGCTTAAGGTGGGTCAAAGTCAAAATGTAGGTCATAGGTCAAATTTGCCCAAACTTTGCAAAAATGTGTCGCGAGCTCCTCCAACCATAAGCCCGATGACGTCTGTTCGTGGTGGGCAGGTACATGACCATGGAAACTTGCGCATGCGTAATTGATGATGTTACAGGTCAAAGAAGAGAGGTCAAAGGTCGTATTTGCTAAAAAGTGGTTTTCACCTTTATTTGCCTACATTTAAAACTGTGCTTACTGCCTTTTGAGGTGAAAGTTTAAAGGTCGAAATGTAGTGAAAACTCAAAAGTCCATCCTCAACTATTCCTTAAACATACCTCATCAATTTCAAAGTTGATGGAGTAGGTACCTGAACATGAAAATTTTTATACGTAATAGTTGTCGTCATGTATAATCAAGATATATAATCGAATGAACTAACATTGGTTTTTGTTTTTTACATAACAGTATCTTAGAAAAGATCATAAGACCGCGTGATATGTACAGAGTGATGAGAAAAATGTTTAAATAATACTTTCTAGTTGCACAAGTGCGATATCAAAGTTTAAATGACCTAAGAGTGGTCTTTTGTCGTGATTTTGCTTCTCAGTATGTTGGGAAATTTCTTTAGTATTAACCCCAAGGTACATAGAGATTATGAGTGAGATGAGATTTGCAACTTCATGGATTACCCTCTTGTTTTTAGATTTTGGAACCGAGGGAGTGTTGTAAATATTCGCTGCGTCATGGTCACAGTGGGGGGTAACATAAAAAAGTGATTGGCCGAAAAATAAGACAAAACTTTAAAATGAATATGAAACTCAGTAAATTTGCCACGCCTGCGCACTGCATATTCGTACAAGGTGGGCTCTACATGTCTCCATTGTCTTCAGATGAAATTAGATTTTTTTTTTTATTTTCACCAATAAGTGAAATAAGTAAAGTAAAAAAAAAGTAAAAAGTAATTTAATATATATGTATATATATATATGTATATACTGATGATATTATCACTGATGATATGTTTTAGGTAAAGCTTGCACTGGCAATAGCAATTACTACTGATTTATACGACTTCGTTTAATTTTCTTTGCAAATATTTATCCATACTGCAGTCGTAGACCTAGAGGCTCACAGGGAGCGGTTCTTTGGACAGGAGAGGAAACTTCTTTAACTCTATTGTAGTAACGTTGCTACCGACTAAGTAATGAAATAATTAATCTCATTTTGTACTGTCTGGAAGATTAAAAAAGCTCAAATTTAAAGGTGTTACGAACTTCAACACAGCAGGTGTGCATCGACTGCTCTGGAGATACAAGTGAAGTGCTGAAAAGTTGTATTTCTTTGCCATCCCCTAAAATCGCAAATTTATTTGTGAACTTTGGCCCATTTTGTCGCTTCTTACGAAACGACACTTTGCTTTAACATGTAACTTTTGGAACATTGCTAGACCATATCAAACTCTTACCTCACACTAATTGCGTTATCGCTAGTAACAGCGTTATGTATTGAGTTAATAACGGGGAGTGATTATCAATAACAGTGTGGTGCTAATGCTAGTAATAACGGCGTAATTTTAAGTAAAATCGTGGTAAACATCGTTAACAGAGGCGTGATCAGAAGTAACCGCGTATTACAAGAGGTTAACAACGGCGAAATCTGTTTCAAAGGCTAGCTAAAAGTTGGTAACGTCCTTGCAGCTTGTTGCATTCAACAGCTGATACAGGTGTACCATGTAATAACATCAATCAACAACGTGCAAATAAGTAGTGGCGCTATTGCAGTTAACGCAAATACAATTAACGACGATGTAAAGGGTAGCAAGAACACGACTGGTAACGCATATAGACCCTAGAAAAGACGTCCTCTACAGTAGTAGCAAGAGCACAATTTGTAACGACGAAATGTTTTCACTTATTTCTAGCTCGGCATTTGAAGTATAGACTTCTTGCCATCTATTTGCCGGGCTCGGGGAGGCGGAGATTACAGTTATCTTGGAATGGTACTAGGGTGGGTGGGTTAACTTGATCATGAAAGATGATAACTGCCTAGCAGACTAAGACAATTTGTGTGACAAAATTCTTTGTATGCAAAGAGTTTTTTGTATTGCATACAACTTACCATGGTAGTTGCAGTGTTTCTGGTATTTTCAGTTCAAGGCTTCAGAATTGTAGGAAGTGGATGTGAAGATTTAATTTTGGTTTATTATAGCCTCCTATAGTTTATAACGTGGTGATTCTTGAAAACGCTAGTCGAAAACTTCATAATTGTGCCTTTCTATTTCTCTCTTACCATTTTTTATATAAAACGTTCAGAGTGCCTTTCTCAACCCCTCCGTCCTTTCTTCTCATGCGTAAGAAGAAAAAAGGCCTCACCAACATTCACGTGTTGACTTTATCAGGGAGGCCAACGGTTCTCTGAATGTCATACTTTTAGTAATACAATCTACAGTTAGACCACAGGGAGCGGCTTCACGGAACAACTACTGTTCCCTGCTGCTAGTGAGACCCATGCATGCGCATGGCCGTATTTGTACCCGAACTCATGACCAGAAACTCATATGGGTACTGAGACATTCTCATGGCCCTCTCAACGATATTATAAGCATAGATTCCAAACTCCTATACCTACACTGTTAGGCTCAGTGACTCCTCATGGAGACGCATATGTCGGGGTGGAAGTGTAAATTTGACATGCGCGTCGTCCTATTCCGCAATCTGCGTACAAAAATAAGAACGCGTTACAGAAAATTCCACTGTTCAAGGAGGTTAGCGCTGGTGCACTTTTACAACGCGTTCTATACGCGCAGAGTGACATTTCTCTGTGTATTATCCGGAATACTTGAGGCACAGTTCTGCGCGCTCTGGAAACAAACGCGCTAGTTACTTTCCCGTTGTGAGCGCGTAAGGAATTGAACGCGCATATAAAAGTGCGTCACTTGAAGATACCATAGAAACTGACCAATGAATGTCCATGAACTTGCAAAACCAGTCATTGTGCGTTCATGTTCAAGTGTAAATACGTGGAATGCTGCGTTGAAGAAATAAGTTATTCTTGTTCAAGTTGAATTTATTGAGGCGTAGTACTTCTTCAGTCAACAACATTCCGAAATAACAAGTATTAATACTTTTGCAAGACATTCATTTGCCTGTTTGTTTTCAAAACGACTCAGCAGTGATCAGCACTTCCGCCCCGATATATTGGGCTCACGGACTTCTTATATACATGGACAGAGGATTGCGCAATCAATACGGTCGCCACCGTTCGAACAAATTTCGGCTAACCAAGATGGCCGCCGGGCTACCACCATTTGCCCAATTTGAAGATGAATCTGCAACATTTCAGACAAAATATCAGTATGAATGGAAGAACAAATCACAGTCCTCCATTCTATTTGATGAATTTGACCTAAGCTCGCATTCTTTCGAAAATATTACAAGTTTTTCACACAAATTGTCGATACTGGGCCACTTGAGCAAGTCCAAACTTTTACACACAAGACTATAGCAGGCAACCATATTGGTAAGCCTACTCGTGTACGTACGGTGGAGACAATTTACGCATAGGACGTTAGTGCAATATGCTCTGTCCATGTATATAAGAAGTCCGTGATTGGGCTCCATGGCCGGGGAGTCAACGCGCCATTTTGAGTTTGGAATCTATGCTTTTAATATCTTTGGCGGTACTTCTGATAACGCCGCCGTTAACGGTTTTTACCAAGTTGTTACTTAAAATTACGCAGTGGTTACCAGCATTTACCACGCTGTTATTGATAATAACACCGTTATTAACTCCATGTACAACGCTGTTAATAACTATGACGCCGTCATTAACGAACTTTGCGTGAATCGCGTTCGAAAAAGTACTTAAAGGAGCTATGGCATCCCCCCGAATATATTAAGACATATCCCCATAGTTCTAAATCCAGTTGGTGACTGTAATTTGATTGGCATTTATTCAAACAATAACAGCACCACTCTGGTTGGTAGTGATGACTTGGACAGTCAGTAGTGTTCTTAATTAGGCTCACAGTCACATGCAGTTTGTTTTTCAATATTGCCTCGAGCAATTGAAAATCAGTGCAGGCTACATGACTGTGGCTCTGCCTTGGAAGTGTACTTCGGGGCAGTTGTTTGTGTGAGGCGGGGCTCGAAGTTAGGTTACTTGGGAGAATTCTTACTGTCTGGGGTGAGCTTAGAGGGCCTTTAAGTAGGTCCGATATGGTAACTTCACAGTTTGACTCCTCTGAAGTCCATCCACCATTATGCATTCTGGTTCTACGCGAAGAGCAATTTCTCAATCACAGTTACTCATAACGAGCTTAATGGTGAGTTCTGCATCGGAAATTTTGTCTTGTATTAACAGTCCATTATCACGGTACAGCCCTATGGCAACTTGGCCAACTTGAAAGTCTAGTATGAAGTGACATGTCTCTTTCATCTTCCAGCTCCCTGCTTGTTGTAGGCTACATTAGGAGCTGAAGCTGAATCCATTTGTCGGGTGGATTTTAAAAATGGGAACGAAGAATGATCAGCAATTTTGGTTGGAAAGGTGGCTGTAAAATTGCCACTAGAGTTGACTAGAGGTGCAAACTTTATAATCTGTTTTCATTTGCTCACGGGAACACACGTACTTGTGCAATCAAACAACAAGGGCAAACACAAGTATTGTTGTAAACTTCTTTGAATGGTAGCCTACTACCTTTGTGGCAGTACCTATAGCGTACAGTACTGCACAAGTAAGCATGTAGGCTACACTGGACAGTAAGAAGGTATAAAAGGGCTGTTGCGCATGCATCACTCGAAACTTACTGAGGAACCCTCAGGTATCTCTGTTTTACAATTAGGGACTACTTTTTGAAGGCTTTGATTGGTAAAACTCCATGTCATCTACACCACAGCCCATTGCATGCTGATAGTTCAGATGTCACTGTAAAATCACACTCAGTCAGGACTGTGTCTTCAGCAGACTCGTGTACTGCACTTGAGAGGAGGGGCTGGAAGTAAACTTATTTGGGAGAGTTTTAATGTCTTGATGGAAATTGTGTTTCCCTGGTACTATGTGCAGCAGACTACGTGCACTGAAGGAGGCTTTACACGAGGAGAGGCTGTCTTACTCTACAATGCCTGGTAGGAGTGTCATCGGTTATCTAACCCCAAACTGAATCAATGACTCGGAACGAACATCATCTAATCCAATTCGTGGATCCATGGGGGGGGGGGGTAGGGGAAGGTCTCCGTCCCTAGAATTTTGGGAGCAAAGTTAAAAGTATGCATTTTACTTGTGGTGGGTCTTAGAAGGAAGTCTTAAGACTATCCCATGTTATTTGAAGGCAGACACTCATCACTCCAAGTACATTTTTGGTTAGAGGTAACCAAAATTCTCAATTAGTAATTGCTCTTTGATAGATATCACAGACAAAAAAATTCAAAAGATGCAGAAGAGCTCGCATTTCCCAGCATGCACAGAGAGTATTCTGATAACACAATAGGACCTTGTATGCTCCCCAGAATTGACTTGGGCGAGTGTTCCCAATCGATTCCTGAAAATTTCCGAACGTCTTTTTTTTTTTTTTGTAAATGAGCCCAAAACGTTAGATTTCTGTAGAGGGTGGGGGCGAGGTGTGTTTTCGACTGCCATGAGTGATGGATCTATTTAAATCAACTTCTATTACAAGTCGTTCTGAAACTTTCAATTTTTTCGTAAATCCTTCGCAAACTAGGGACATCAAATTTTTCGAGCATATTCGCGCGCTTTCAGCAACATATGCCGTCTCAGACGTTTCGGCACTGTTCATCTCGCAATTAGGGCTTTTAGGCCGATTGTTCGTGTCCATAGGAGTGATTACAGAGGAGCACAACATCGGAAGAACGAGAAACAGGGGAATTGAAGAAAAGATCTATTCCATGAAAATTGAAAGCTTTTACGAATTGTCAGTCAAAAGACTCACCGTCTAACTGGCAGATAAATTTTATTAGGGAATTGAGAGTTTCCCGGTGCTTAGTGTGCATGGGATTTGTGTCATGAAAGAGATTTCCAATGCAAAATTTCGGCGCGCATCTCGAGCATTGGTCACGGTTAGCACTCCCAATCTCATGACCATAGGGTAATAATAGTCAGACCAACACGCTCTTTCGAAAAGCAGAGGTACATATCCAACCTTTGTAAGGAACCCGCATCAAGGGAGGATCCTAGAGCAAACTTACATCACGAGTAACCTATACAGTAACACAGAAGTAGCGTGATGTGAAAAATAAGAATTATGCATTTGTAGTTAAACACGTTTGTAGATCGGGTGCCAAAATATCACTAAATGATGAGAATTTCTGTTATTACTGTAGTTCAAATATTTGCCACCAATTTTCACCTAAGTCGCCTAACATAAACAAAAGTTTCTCAAAGGGGGGGGGGTGACGTCACCCCTCCACTCAGACAACACACTCTTCCCTTACACCCAACCAAAAATAAAAATTCACTGACTTATGAAAATCTTTCAACATATGGTCAGTTTGCCATTTTACAACTAATCCACCTTAAACGAACAAAAATTTCTCAACAAGAAGGGGGCGTCCACCTCCCTTTAGACTCCTCCCCTAGCATATAAAGGCGAAGCTTTGGGACCGTCTAAAAATGGTGTCGAAAAAGGGGACCGTGCGGGGAAAGCTCCTCTGGATCATTTCCAGTGAAATGTACGCCAACGCGGAAACTTTCGCTTACACAATCCACCCCCAGTAAAACTAGGCCAATATGCGAAAACACTACAGTACTTGTCAACAGCCATTTATAACTGTCCTTAAATGGCATCTCCTTCAAGCTGATTTCCTTACAAGTGATGGGTTTACCTTTGGGTTATGTTTTTTTCCGGAGGTGGTCAAGAACAATTTTGGGTCTATTGAAAGATATGATTGTGTACCTTTCGTACTTCGTGATTCGAGTGTATAATTTTACATTCTGAACAAACTACATGTAAATGTCGCAAAGCCCTATCAATATTTATTCAGTTTTCTAAAACTATCACCATTTTACACCTTATCCACCTTAAACGAACAAAACTTTCTCAGACGGGAGGGGCTCCCCCTCTCCTTAGACTCCTCCCCCAGGATATAAAGGCGGAGCTTTGGGGTCGTATAAAAATGTGGCATGTTCAAATAATCATATCCTATTACAAGCTGGCATACCAGTGCTTTAGTCGAGTCCCCACCTTCCCGAGTCCGAGTCAGAGTCCTCACCTGCCGAGTCCAATTCCGAGACCGAGTCACTGGCATTCGCGTCCGAGACCGAGTCCGAGTCACAAGTTCCGAGTCCGAGTCCCCGCTACGGAAAAGTGTACACTAAGAATAGAAATTCACAAATGATCAATTTTACTCTGGTTTTATGCAATCTTGTTATTAAGGACAGCCATGCAGTTATTTCTCCAACGCCTCATGCAGCAAGGACTGTCGCCACAATGGGTTCCACTCCTCCTATCTTGGTAATTTTTTCACTAGGCCTTGTTACTAAATGGAAGTGTCATGGCTGAATTTTCGACTGCCTAACTCAGAATTTCCACCTTCAGGCCTGCGACAGAAAAAAATCTGTTCACTGGCAGAGAAATAAACATTCTGACTGTCAAAATGATAAAACATCGCACCCTTTGCTCGCGATTGTTCTCCTTTTATCTGTTTATTGGTTATGTGGTGTTACTGTATTTACAGATTTATGCCAAACATCAGTGGCGCCGTCAGGGTTTGGTGATGAGGGGGGCAGAGCAGTTGATGTCGTAATGCCATCTCAGTCCCCCCCCCCCCCCAGTCTGCGTAAATTGTACCTGGAGGTAGGGTGTTGTCTTTTCAAATGATCGACGATTTAATATATCTATTAAAACTTGTAAAAAGCTGTCAAAATTTTCTTGCGTTTAAGTTTTGAATAGGAAAAGAAAATTGCATCTGCTTTTTTAAATGTTCCGGGAACCCCCTCTATCCTACAAAAATCCCTTGAAATTGCTATCAGGAAAAGGGTCTATGAGAACGTCTTCTTTACGAATGAGTTCCAGTTCTACAAACCGTTTCCGCTCCTGGAAGTGACCGGCAAACAAACGCTTATCAAAGAGGGTGCATTGAGGATACAAATTTGCCATCTAAACAAACCAATTGTGCCAACTACGTGACACTACATCAGTTTTGGAACCAAAGTGAATGGGTGCGCTAAAAGTGAAGTGACTGGTTCCATCTTAGTTAAAGTGAAGTAAGATTGACGGCAAGCCCGTAGCCAAGGGGGGGGGGGGGAACAGGGGAGAAGCTCCCTTGGAAATATTTTTACTCCCAAGTAGATAAACAAATTGCTTGCCTTTAAGTTAATGCATTTTAGTACGGTATGTCTCGCCCAATGAAAAAGATTTCGCCCCTGAAAGCTTTGTCTCCCCCTTCAGTACCTTGTCTGGCTACGGCCTGATTGACGGATATAGACTTCGACAGTTGGAATTCTCTGGATTCAAACCCATCTTGAATTTTAGTTCCTATATTCACCAAGCCCTCTGCTACACCCCTCCGTGCAAACCATACCATCATCAATAATGCCCAACCATCAACATAAATGCTCACTGCGTTGTCACATCGACGGGCCATTAGTCTGACATATATAAGTGTTCCAGTGGTGGTGCAGGGGGTAGCTAGGTAGGTCAGCTAAACTGGCCGGGACTGGAAAACCTGAAATCAGAATTGGCTTGAAATCGGAGGGTACTAGAGTCGGAATTAGCCCGAAATGGTGGCCACTGGAATCGGAATTGGCCCGAAACTGGGTTCGTTTGACTCGGTTACAGCCCTGGTAAAGAATACGGTATAAAGCTACAACTTACACGGCCTAGTAACTTGTCACTCAAGGCAATAAAGGAGGCCTGTTGGCCATAACAATAGTCTTGAACTTTAGTTCCTATATTCACCAAGCCCTCTGCTACACCCCTCCGTGCAAACCATAGCATCATCAATAATGCCCAACCATCAACATAAATGCTCACTGCGTAGTCAAATCGACGGGCCATTAGTCTGACATAAGTGTTCCAGTGGTGGTGCAGTGGGTAGCTAGGCAGGTCAGCTGAACTGGCCGGGAACTGGAAAACCTGGAATCGGAATTGGCTCGGAATCGGAGGGTACTGGAGTCGGAATTAGCCCGGAATGGTGGCCACTGGAATCGGAATTGGCCCGAAACTGGGTTCGTTTGACTCGGTTACAGCCCTGGTAAAGAATACGGTATCAAGCTACAACTTACACGGCCTGGTAACTTGTTACTCAAGGCAATAAAGGAGGCCCGTTGGCCAAAACAATATTCTTGTTGAGCCAACGGATAGTGAAGCTCCACTCAAATAAAGTCACGACAAACCACCTTCTCTACCAGTTAAACACTTTTCATCATAGATATGCACCAATTAATCTGACATGATCTTATTTGTTACCCGCTCTGTCAGTCTGGATTGAGACTATTTCAAAATAATGGTCTAATTGCGACTCTTACGATCGTCGGTCTGTTGAGTGCTCATTCGATGTCATTTTACAGATAGATAAGTGTTCAGGATTATGTTTACTATTTTAAATATCCCCAGAGCCTCTGAGGCTACGCTCTTTATTCCATTCTGCTCTGCTCTGAACCCGAAGCCTTCGGACCCTAGACGTCACACATTCAGGTGGAAAGATAACCATTTCAAAATGAGGTCCAAAGGCAAAATCATGGGTATACTTCTGGATGTGGACCGTGAGTGTTCCCGGTCGTCTAAAAATGTGGGCCACAAGCGAAAATAATTAAGGACCTCCCATACACGATTTTACAGTTGAAATTTTACGAATATTATCTCCACAAGACAACAGGTATTGCTATAGTACGTACTACATAACGTGTTGAGTTGTGCAGAAACTGCAGAGGACAGGGTAAATACCATGTGACGATGGATTAATTGCATAAAATTGAATCTCAAATTCTGCCGGTCTCGAGTCCGGTCTCGGAAAATTTAGGGCCGAGTCACGAGTCCAGACTGTACGAGACCGAGCCCGGGTCCGAGTCCTGCCTTCCGAGTCCGAGTCACGATTCCGAGTCCAGTCCCTAAAATCGTGACTCGTGACTCGAGACTACTGCACTGTGGCATACCATACCACGACTGTGAGCTAGTACCGTAATATGCTACATTAAATCTTTGTATACAACTGACTCACCACATAGCTCTGCACAAATCCAACAGGTTTCTATTCTAGAATTATGGGATATTCTTTGTACGGGTAAAGTCACGATATGAAGTCACGCATGTCAAATTTCATAGCAAGTTAAATGATCTGCGTCGGCAGCTTAGTGATTTCACAAAGTTTTGTGCACCTGCGGAGTGGTAGCTTTGGCAGCCGTTGAAGGCTGGCTTTTCGGCTGCAGTAATAACAACCCCATTAATTAAAAGTTTGCCTATAAAATACATTTTATACTACGAAAAGAGTTAGTCGATTACAACATTGACCTTGTAACGTACTAGTTAACAGAAATTCACTGCTGAGAACCGGTCTATCGCGCTGTGATTTATATCATTCCTGTGCAACTACCTGGTCTAACAAAACTGCATTCATGTCTATCATGCATTCTGGTGCTACTCGAAGAGCAATTTCACAATCACGGTTGCTGATAACGAGCATTATGGTAAGTTCTTCAACAGAAACTTTATATTGTATTTGCGTTAGGACTACTTTTGTTGATCCCAGATATGGAGGTCGACAAGCACCTAAAGAGTTAATATGCAGACAGTGGCGTGTGCGGAATTTCGGAGTTGGGGGCACAACTTGTGATTTCCCAAATGATATTTAGGAGTTGTGTAACGAGAGGGGGTGTCACAAGTTCACCAAAGGTGCCCCACGAACGAAGCTCGAGTTTGCACGCGTGGGCCGGGGCCAGGAGCCCACGTTAGAGTCCCTGGCGGGGTCCGGGGGAAAGGTGGGGTTCAGGGGGCGAAGATTTCAGAATTTCGTGCAATATAAGGTCATAAGACCGTCGAAAATTGGTTCCAGAGGCTCTATTTATTAGGTTCAATTTCATTTAAGATCATAGGCGTACGGGAAGACATTTCACAGGGAGGGCGGAGGGTGCAAATTTGCCCTGAAAATTTTGCAGATTGCCCTGATTTTCCCCTTTTACCACGATAGCACTCAGGACGGGTATGGATGAGTTCTTCCCCCCCCCCCCCCCGCCCACCACAGACTATAAAGAAAGATATTTCGGGAGATCTTATTTCGTTGTGCAACTAATAAGCATTTTGCCCTGTTGGAAAACGCCACTGCCCGCCGCACTGCCCATTGCACTGCAACCTTGCCCTGAAAATACAAGTGTCAGTGCCCTGAAATAAGCATTTTCCCTGCTCTGGGAGGGCTACAGCCCCCCAGACCCCCCGCCTCGTACGCCTATGTTTAAGATTGTCTGAAATTTGATGTTAACGACTGAGAGTACCGGTTAATAAGAAACCAGCAAATGAACTTCGAAAACATGTCTATAATATGAACAATTCTTGATATAGTTTATTTCGCCGATTGAAGAGTTGTATTTCGTCGTAGGTAGGGTAATTTACACGGTTCTCTTCCTACACTCAACACGCTACATTACTATTAAGCAAAAGGCTATTTCGGATCCATTAACCTTATTGATTGCACAAGGAAAACCAGTAGCTTATCACTGGCTTACGCCCGGCAGTACGGCTAAAAGACTGCGAGAGGCATTGACACAAGCGCACTGTGAATTCTTTCCTCCAGTGGAGGAGAAGGGACACATTTTACATTGTGTTTCTAACAACGAATGGACCGATAATCCTCATATGGTGGCGAGTTCAAGAAATTGTCATAGGGGTGATTATAGGCCTGGCTGTTCGGGACCAAAGCCAACCACAGCCAGACCGAGGTTAGGACTGAGGTCAGAAAGTAGGCACCAAATGCCCTAATCTGCAGATTGCAGGAAATACCGTTCTACAACACAGCTGCCTGCCGTGTCTAGTACCATGCGTGAGTAGCCAGTATGAGAGAACATTCGGCATCTCAAACGCCCCAGACTGTACGAAACTGCATTGAGACGAATGTGTCACATACAGTTTTGCTAGTGACATTCTCTTTAACCTGTGTAGCTGTCATCACCAACTACCTGGAGAAAACTCTTGCATCCCCAAATCCCAAGATTGCACTGGAAATCGCATTTTAAATTTTTAAGCATAAACTGCCACTACATACAGTTGTGCGTTTACCTGGGCCATGCAGAGTGTGTTCAGAGATAAAGTGTACAACTATAGAATACAGGGCCACTCTTGAACACCACAGTGACTAGCTAGCATCCTGCCCGCCCGGCGGACGTGTATTACTCCAGCACCTATAGCGGGAAATTTCCGCGAGGCTATAATTTTTGGCGAATCTGTACCTTGTTCACATATTTGCGGAGTGAAGAATTCGCTGTTGCAGGCAACCAACATAGTCTTGTACAAACTAACAAAAGTACTTTCGCGGGTCCTAAATTCGCGATTAGATACTTGGTCGCGAAAAGCGCGAAAATTTAACCCCCGTGAAAATTTCCCACTATACAGTATATTGGCTGCACTTGTGTTAGAGTATGTACGCCAAAGAGGAGTACATATTCTACACCTGCTATGAAGGTAACCTAGCATCCGGATTCGAGGATGGATGTGACACTGTTTACCTTGCACCTTAAACTTTGACTCATCCGAGCATCCCCGCATACACTTCAAGACTGACATTGGTGAAATCATTATGTTTATGGAAGCGAAGCTTCATAAACATATTGTTATTAGCCAGGTTCAGGTCACGTGACAGTTTCTTTGTCCCGGGTTTTCGGGAAAAGTTCTTCAGTATTAGGCATGTCGTTTGCATGATACATTTGTGACAAATTGTAGATCAGAACGAAGCAAGTACAGTCGGAATAAAGGATTTTTCACTAACGAGGAAATATAGAATATTTCATTATAAAAACGTATGAATGTTGTAGGTTAATGGTATCGTCTCACGGACTTGTATATGGGAAGTCCGTGTATCGTTTTTCGTAAGATACGTTAGCTTGGCATGAAACAACACGATTATCTACTGCGCGAGCAGTGGTTCCTTCGTACGTCCAACTACACAGCACAGTTCTGTGTACGTATGACAGCTATGTTTATCGAAACAGCGTCGCAAGCATGCAGGTTGTTTCTTCGTACTTCCGTATCATACAGCCGTAGAGCACTACCGTATCACAGCCATAGAGCAAGATATAGGAACGTTCCTATATCATGTTCCATAATCACAGCCGCGTTTATCGAAAACAAGCCATTTCAGCGGCATGCATAGTTTATGTTATCGACGCCTGCAGTAACTGACACAGAAATAAACAACTGAAACCAACTCAGGCCTGTTAATTGTTAGGACTTAGCCTTCTTCAGACAAAAAGGATACCATGCACTTTGTGTTGGCCTTACTCTCGTTGTATATAGGCCTACATGCAGAGACTGTTAGCCTAGTGGCCTACAAGGATATTTTGAAAGTCGGCTGCGGGCCAGGGGGAGGGAACTGCAGGCGGTCGCCCCCAACTGTCAGGCACCTGAGTGACCTGACTAAATCGGGAAGATATTTTGTCTCAGTCGGGCGGGCAACTGGACAGTTAAATTCTATACTCCAGACTCTAGAGTCAGGAAAAACTCACCGCCTTCCCTAGGCTGAGAAACACAGTCCCGTAGGGCCATGGTCTGCAGCCGAGAGTGTGGTTGTCATTACATCACCCTTTTTTGAAGTTTTTGTAGTAATGTTAGAGATTTGTATTTTAGATCTAAGCCTATAACGCAGTGATATTGTTGCAGCCTGGACAAGGAACGAGGCATCTGAGTGATTAAACCATCATGGACTGGGCCTAAATACTAGTAATTTGGCAAGATCATTTTTCTCAGTGGGCCAGTTTGAACTGATATTGTGAACAGTTTTCATACTGCACTGCCTTGTACCCTGCACCAGGCATAGTGGGTAGTAACCTTGTAGTGTGATTCTTTGAAACAAGACAGTTCTGTTCAAGTGATCTGTTGTGAACTGATTTCTTTTTCAGTTCAATAATTTAGTGAAGTGAAAATTCCACATATAGTAATCGCTTCCATAAACAGTGGTTACGGTCCCCGTAACCACATTTCTAGTTCACTCTGCATCCAGCCATATACCAACACGTTATAGGCTAGCGATTTTTCCAAGCACCCTAAACAGACCATAATACAGGAAATCGCACTCTCCACCGTCTTGACAAATAGTTTCACTTTTGCGCTTTGTTCCATCCTGCATTCTACCTACCGTGACTGTATAGATAGCTGTTACCGGCTACCGAATCCCGCGCGAAACGCCAAGAAACTTTATAGTACTTGGTTTGGGGGATGATGGATATCGATACTGACTAATGAATTACGGCCGAGGAGGAGGAATTTTATTGCTCAGTGCTCAGAAAATTAAACGGATACGACAAAATGATATGACTTTGATAATTCTAAGTTTTGAGATTGAGCAGAAAGAAGTCTCTTCAATCCGTTTCTGTCTCTTCAATCTCTTTCTCTCTTCCCCTTTACCTTGAATCCCCCGACTGAGTGATTTTCGGAACCCTTTTAAAACGCCACTGTGTGCAGAAGATATACCTATGTATTGATATCATTTGTGTTTTAACACAACTAATTTTCTGAGAAGTTTCAATCGTAACACTGGAACTTTTGTGCTCCAGATTTTCCTTTCAGTATCGGCATAGGTGGACCACTGGACCCTGCGCCTTTACGGGAACCCCAAACTCTCCAGCGTTACCTTCGGCCACGTTTGGTATTCTGCTCGGTTGTGTCACCCCCCCCCCCCCGGCCGCAACTTTCAAATATCAAATCCCCCTCTGAGTGTCGGTACCAAGAGGTCCTGTCAGAAGAATCGTTGTTTGGGGGTGGGTTTGCGTGTAGCTGGTGGACATCAAATGACTGAAATACCTCACACATTGCTGGAAATGACCTTTTTCACGAATTACAAAGTTGTAGATAAAGGTACTAGAGAAGATTGGTAGAAGCTAAAGAGGTTTGCACTCAAGTTTGAATTTTCATCAATGAATTCGGTTTGCTGCATCCCTTAATTGGTTGGACATCCCGGGTTAGCAATGGTCTAGGCTTACACTTTCACCCCATACATTACTAGTGTCCTGATCTATTCACAAAATCCTCAACTTTTGTTTGGGGGGATAAAACCTGAACAAATTAACTTTTAATGAAAAGTCCTATTGGGTACCGCCTGCAGGAGAAAACCTGAAACTAATCCCCTAAAAGAGTTGCGGCCCCTAAAAGACATAACACCTGCCGAAGAGATAGCTGCAATACTGTGAACAAGCACTGTCTTCAACGGCGCCAATACAATTGGGAACCACCTACGTACCTTATGAGACTAGTGTACACAGTATTGTTAAGGTAACTTAATCTGGTATAATATCTTCATACCAAAGTTATTGTCAACGGACTCAGATGATACATTCCAAACTTCCTCGATTGTGTGAAGAATACGAGGCTTCAGCAATCAATTATAATAGCCTTCCTTATCAATAGTGAATATTAGCCAAATCCTGCATGTTGAAACATACCCCGCGGAACGAAGTTCTTTTCGTTCAGCTCATCGCTGGGAAAAAAAAACAACCAGAAAGGCGGACTGGAAAATCGTCAGTAACTTCAAAAAATCGAATTTCACTTGGGTCAAATTGAAATCCACTTATGTGATATTGTGGGGTTAACAAAACGGAAGCAGTTGTAACTTCAACCTCCCAATTTCGATAAATATATTTCGCTCAAGTGAAATTGAATTCGACTTATGCCTTAGTGGAATGTATTCCACTTACTTGGAAATTTATTTTACTTAGGTCAATGGTCCATCTGTTTTACTTAAATTGGTAGTAATTTACTCCACTTATGTAAAATGGAGAAGTAAATGTTAAAACGGCTTGTCACATCCCCGTGGTGATGTGTTTCCTCGCACTCCCGATCTTGCCTTCATTTTTAAGCAGTTTGGGTAACATCTAGGCATCCTTACACTAGTTTTAAGTAGCGTCAAAATATTGAAGCAACGTTTTAGCAAAGCAGGTTTTAGCAAAAACCGAAAAAGTATGAATGTAGGTGACGTGACCTTGGTATGTAACGCTGTTTTACACTTGTCCAGGGCCGTCTTAAGAGATCACCGGGCCCTGGGCACGGCATTGGAGCGGGGCCCATCAATCAAGTGTGTTCGAAAAAAGTTGCGTGAAAAATTGACATCCTTGACCATCGCTCAAGCATAGACATGCCTGCATTTACCACCCCCCCCCCCCCATGTCGCGCATAAAGCATGGAAATTGGAACTTTTATGTGAATAACATATGTGATATATCTAAAAGCTGAAATACATTATAGAAGAGTAATCTTCCAGTTGAAGTAAACAAAAAGTATTTCCACACAAAAATCTTTTACGCAAGGGGAGATATGATTTTTTTGCGCAGAGGTCAATTTGCGGGGCCCCTGACATCGCGGGGCCCTGGGCCTGGGCCCAGTGGGCCCATGCGTTAAGACGGCCCTGCACTTGTCTTAGAACGTTAGCAACACTGACATTATCTAATAAAAACTACAGTGTTTCCTGAAGGTTTGCTGTTCAAAACTTGTCGGGAGTTCTTTTTAAAGAGGAGAAATCAGACAAATATACAGCTGCCAAGTTGCTCTTTTGACAATGTTGAATTTTGTTTCTGGCTTCACGTTGAGGCATATCCAAGTAGGTGGATTGGGAACGTCGTTCCGTCTATTTTCTCCACAACAGTTCTGCCACAAGTTTTCTACGAAACCAACCTTTTTCACCTGTGACAATTCTCAATGAAAATACTCCTTCAAGCTAACCTCTACGACATTTGACAAAGAAACTTGACATAGAAGCATGATTCTATCGACAGAAAGTATACATTAGCACTAAAAAGGCAATGCACTCTCAATAGTATTACAGTACGTAATAACTGCCTGCAGTCGGCGAGAGATCGGCTGAGAACTGATGCTACCATCGTCTTCACCTTGCAACATGTCTACCATTTTACTCTCGACGAATAAAACCACACAGTAATTGCCTATAATAATGGCGATGCAGTTGTTAGTCATTTCCGACTTTGCAATTTGTATAGCATTCGATAGCCCTGCAATTCATTAGCACAATTTGCCTGCTCGGCGGACGTGTATTTACTCCAGTGCACCTACATTGGCTCCTTTTCTTAAAAGTGTACGTCCAAACAAGGTACATTCGACACCTGTTGTAAAGAATATAGTACAACTTCGTCTTTGGCTTTCATCAGTGCTGGATGATTCGAGACCGGTCTCGGTCTCGAGTCCCGATTGTCGTGACTCTTGACTTGGACTCGGCGCTCAGGACTCGGACTCGACCGACATAACTCGGGGGCTCGGGCCGAGACCAGGTACAAGACCGTTTATTTTTTCCTACGACCGTAAAACTCAGGTCGGAACTACGCGAAAAATCTTTGCTTAAAATATCATTTCGTACACTACGTGTACGTGTACGTATAATAACATTGTTGCATGTTGCGTACAGTGCATTAGTGTGCAGTACGGACAGTGAACACTCGGAATATCGACTCAATCTCTGGCCTCGAAAGCTAGATTGAAGATAGCACTGATCCATCACGAACTGTTGAATACAACGTCCATGGAATAGCACTTATAAACCTTTGGTAAGCATTCAGTGATCAAATGTTTGGAGAATTTACCTTCAGGTCTGAGCATGGTTTAATGTTATTTGTATCCAAAAACGTGTACCAGACGGGGGTCGAAATAAGATAATAAGCCGGATATTGGAGTCCAGCCAGCCCAAGGCCCTAGTACTCAGGTTTTTGTTTCAGACCTGGGACAATTTTCTGGAGCGTACAGGCTGATTAACTCGTCATAATGGCAAATTATGTACTGCCACATCGTAATCATATCAGAATATCATTTAAGCATTCAGTATTTATTTACCATATGCTCCTCTTGCATAGCTCGATCTTAGCTTGATACCTGAAGTACTACCGTACTTGGGGAACTCGGTCTAAATTTGAAGAATCAAACCCATGGGTAATTTTCAGAAAACTTAATTACCCCTACTTCATGAGATTTCGGCAAAAACCAAGTAAAATTTGGGGGCTTCTGTGGGAAAACCGCAGCAAAGAACAAATTTTGTGAACTGTCCTGGAATTTCCCCAAACCACTTCTCATGGGGAGTGAAGTTATATGGGTTATCGGGGGCAGGGCCGGATTTACCTTGGGGGGCAGGGCACAAACTAATGTGGGGGCCCCTTCGACTATAATTCTCCACAAGACTTCAGTGGCGCAGGTTACGAAAGGAGGGCAAAGGTCGCAGTCACTTTCACCCGCCCTCCCCCACTCGAAATGAACTCCATAGATTTCCTTCTTACGTACATGTAAGCCTACAAAACGAAAATTAGCACAGATGATCTCCACAAACTACCTAAAAAATGCAATAATGTAGTTATGTTAGTTAGTTAGTTTTTCGGACCCGGGCCTTAGGACTCGGACTCGGGCATCAGGACTCGGACTCGTCGGATACTAGGGACTCGGACTCGTCGGCGGATACTAGGAACTCGGACTCGGAATGGGTGGACTCGACTCCAGCCCTGGCTTTCATCACAGGACACATCAGTGTTGATTACTTCATCAGTACTGGCAGTAGTTGCGTACTTTGTGATCCGTGTGGTACGCATGGTCGTCCGGAAGGGAGGACAAGGAGGGCGCTTGCCCCCTGGAAAATAAAAAACTTGAAGGAAAAATGGCACCAACATTTTTTGTGATATCGCTAGAAAATTTCCAGAACATGAGTTTTCAAGTTAGAAAATGACTAGATGCAACTCACAGTTCCTGGAAAGTGCCATTTTCAGCGATCTGCGAGGCATTTCGGTCAAAATTTTCTTGACTCTTCGCGTCAAACTATGGTGGCGCTACGCTTAGATAGTTTGCCTACAGCCCCCTGGCAAATTCCTGGCTAGACCCCTGTAAAAGGCGCCAACATTAAGCAATTAAGCTCTTTTTTGCGAGTAAAAATTTCCCCTTATTTGATCAATTAAAACTTTTCCCCTCCCCCTAATTTTTTTTTTTTTTGCAAGGTTGGCAAGACAGCGACTCCCTAAGTTTTCCCTTTCGGGAAACCAAAAACATTGGTAACTTGCATTACATAACGGCCCAAGGGTTACTCGAGTTGCAATTTTTGAATCCTCACCGAACGCGCAGTACAGTGGACCTGTATCACATCAATGGTCACCTTCAAATTGTGTGGGGCATGCATATTGCAAGAACATAAAAAGTTTGCACAATAAACGAATAATTTGTCAGGGGAAAAAAAGGAAAAGTTACTCATGAAGCATAATTTGCCTTAGCTGAAATCAGTCATAGCTACCGCATTTTTAGGGGAAAACTGCTGTTCCCAATTGAAGTACCGGTACCCGACCACTGGTTCATTTCTTCAATTAGCTGCTCCAATTAGAAGCAGCTGTGTTAAAAGCTTTCATGACCATTCTGGTACAAGAGTAGCCCAACAATAAAGGGGGTTTACATTACAACTAATAACAAATTATGCTCTGAAATGAGTACTAGCAAAAAAGGATGAAATTACTAATGGTCATTGAAGGTTAGATCACCTTTCAGTTTAATCTGAGGTAAACTGCTATCAAATGTCAACCTTTAGGGTATTGACAAATGCTTGAAACAGGTTAGATCACCTTTCAGTTTAATCTGAGCTAAACCGCTATCAAATGTCAACCTTTAGGGATATTGACAAACGCTTGAAACGTAAGTATTAGAAAGCCCAAAAATGTCACATGTTCTGTTTTTATAATTTCTTACTGCATTTATTACGAAAGAAAACATGCTCTATTTGTGATATTTTTTTGAAAACGATGCCAATCTTAAGGGAAAATGCAGTCACCCCAATCAGAGTTAGTATGCCCCGTCAATCTGATTCATGAATGGCCTATTTTTATATTGTGAAAATGTTTTTGTTAGTGAATTGTGAAATTCAAGGAGAATTTCTCCTTGCTTTACCTATTGTTTGTAATAGTTATGTTCAAAAGGTCTTCAGAGATGCTTGTAATGCAATAAGAGGAGATTTGCAAGAGTTTGCTAATTTTTCAAAGCAAATTTTTGGGCGACTGCCAATTGCCTTTAATTTATTTTTTATTTCTCAAACTGTAAGATGTTGTTCATTAGGAAAATAAAACTCAGAATACTAAGTTCAGCCTTTGTCAATGACGTGTACGTGTACCCGTATAGTTATGCCAACGTACACGTACACGTCTAAGTATGCTTAAGCAGTGTTAAACAAATACGTAAAATGGGCAAAATTTTGACTTGAATTTTGACTCAGTTTAGGCCTATACTGTAATGTGTATGCTGCATCACCCTTCGAATATCTTTTTTTCAAAGTCCCCCAGACTCTCTGGTGCAGAGCTGAAAGGCGAAACCAAACGTAACTCCCAAAGGAATTCTGTTTCCCCAAAGGAACTACGTCCCGAGGTGACAACTTAATGATGACTAACCTCTTATAAACCACCAGATCTCTACATCATGGGTCTGTCATCTGTGACTTCGTTCTAGACTGGCTGAAAAGAACAGATACTACACATGATCTAATTTTTCAATCCTCTCGACTCTCTCGGGAAGAGCCAAGGGGCTAAACCAAACGTAACTCCAGAAGCATTTCTGCTGCCCAAAGAAGCTACGTGCCCGAAGGGACAACAAACTTAGGTGGCCAAACCTCTCGACCCTCATACCTCTACATCAAGGGCCTGTCATGCTTGTTCCCGTTCTTGACTGGCTGAAAAGAGCAGATACTGAACATGATCTTTGCCAAAAGGCCGAATGACATGATCTTAGCCAATTATTACATTAAAGACAAAAGTGTAATTGATCTAGCCAAAAGCTTGTGGGAAATTTACTTCAAAGTTTGTCTGAGAGCCATGGGTATGATAGAGAGTAATCCCCGGACAACGGTATTAAGTCGCCCCGACGATATAACTGACTTCCCTTTTCCACAAGGGGCGATTTTTCGATATCATATCACCCTAAAACTTTCAGCTCGCTTCACATCTAGACTGAAAGTAGAGTAACTTATTTAGGCTAAATGTGAGACTTAACCCCGTGTCAGCTTCAGACTGGTCTTGAAGCTGGCCTTTAGCCAGGATTTTGAATATGGGAGTCTCAGTTGTCACTGATGAGAAACTTACGATCGGAGTCCCTTGGAAGCGAAGCCTTATATAGCATACCAAATGAAAAAAAGCATGCCTCCAGCTAATATATTTTGTAACACTTGCGTAGCCTTTCTGCATGTGACTTTAATATGCCCATTTAATTTTGACCGGTCTTTTTCTTACCGTCTCTGAAGCCGTCCCTTGTAATTTTGGCCGTCTATATTACACTTTGACCGTCTATATTACACTATGGCCGTTTCAGACGGCTAGACATATCGCTGCATGGCTGAAGGCCTGTCTGGAAGCCGTCTTCTAATTCGACGAAGACCCGGATTCAAATTACGTCATACAGATATTTAGTCTTGATTTGTCAAACTGTTGCACTTACCATAAATTTGTCACATTTCTGAACTTTTGCAGTGAAGTTTTGGGGGAGAGATATTTTTCGGATGGAGATTTGAAAAGGGGCAAATGTTACGGTATGATGTGTTAAAACACTGGTGATTTTGTTGTCAAAATTTTTCTAGGGGGTGAAAAGGATGGAAAGGTAGAGGGCTGAACAGTGCAGGTAAGATCAATGGGATATCGGATACTGGCGAAAGAAGAACTCCGACCAAACACCCTTTCGCAGTCTTGCATTTTTTTCCGAATAACACCCAGTAATTCAAATTGCAAGCTATAGTAAGATATTTGTACTGATATTCAGAGAAGCATGTTTAAAACGATTTGTGGATAGATTGGGAACAACAATGTAATAATCGACTGATTGACTTAGTGGTCGCTAGGTCGTCAGGTTTCCAGAGCCGCTGCCTGTTGCTAGCCATAGCCAGCGAATAACAATCAATATATAGAGTGTTAATTGATCTAACTTTTACAATTTAACAGAAATTTGCAAGGTCTTTATTCAATGCTTTCATAAGCCCTGTTCGGGGAAACGTAGGCCTACGTTTTGAAAATGATTTCCTTTTTCATCAGTCAGAAGTGGCGGCAATAGTGCAAACAAGCCTCATGTCTAGATGGTTGATTTCAATGATCCTCAGTGCTTGACTTGATTTACAACGTTACTTAAAAAAATGCCGTCTGTTGGAAGTCACCGTCGCGTTTACATACAACACTTAAAACAGTGACTGTCACGGTTGACCTATGCTACCATGGTTACATATTTATGGTTCCTATCTCATTTTGTTACAAAAGAAAATAACAGCATTTGTGCAAAAAGAGTATGCCTAGATGGTTTATTTCAATGGCTCACCTAACTATAACCAGATCTCACAACGTATGCTACACCATTGTCTGTTTGCTTTCTGTATGCAAAAGTTACCAAATTATTTGAGAACAAAACCTTTGCTAGACGAAGGTAGTTTCTTAACTATTAGTGAAGTCAGGGACTTCGGGCAAGGCACTCTCCTCGAACAATAATAACAACACAGTGGATGAAGCCGATGCCATTAAATTAACGAGAGGCCACCCCTTGTCTTGCTGTTTCGGACTCAGCAAGCCTTCTTTACTCCTTACGCACATGGCAGGCCAAATGCCCAATAATTCGAGAAACTTGGTTTATCAATCGATAAACCAGGTTTATTGGTCGATAAACTTGGTTAATCGACCGATAAACCTGGTTTATCAATTAGTAGGCAAATATCGCTTTCCAGCAGTCATAACACTAGCAGGAGCAAACCGGCTCTGCTAAATACCGATTACCATCAGCATTGTTGTATGGATCGGATCGACATTCCGAAGGGTCGTTATCCCTCATATAACATAAGCACCGTTATGGCGAAGTCTTGAGGGCCGTTACTCCGAAGGGTCATTATTCCGAATATACCATTAAAGACCGTTATTCTGTTATTCTGAGGAGTCGTTATTCCTAAACGAGAATAAAGGTTGTTATTCCGAATTGAACATAAGGGTCGTTATTCCGAAGGGTCGTTATTCCAAAACCAGAGTATGGGTCGTCATTCCGATTAGAGAGGAAGGGTCGTTACTCCAAAGCGTCGTTATGACGAAAGGATAATTAATTGCCTTTATTCCGAACTGAGCCTTTCTCTTGTTTCGAATTCGTTGGCTACGGACGTGTCGATTGAAAATCTTTTATGAACATATTGGACCGTCTCTTCTTTGTACATATCAGCACTGTACAGAGGTGGTTCTTTAATTGACACCATTGTCCCTGATTTTGGGTCTCTGACTCTGGTGATTTGGATCAACGAAACATGGAGCACTACATATTTCCACGTACTTGTCAATGTTGTAAAGTAAGCTGTTGATTCTCGTCGTATATACTGTAGGAATAGATATGCTTCATGAGGAGAAATCCACCCAAGGGGTAACGACCCTTCGTAGTAAAAACCCATTCTCGTTTCGGAATAATGACGTACCCTCGAAGTAGCGACCTTTATGTTCAATTCGGAATGAGGGCACTTCCGAATACCGACTCTTATGCTCTGATGCTCTGTTTGAAATAACAACCCTTTGGAATACCGACCCTTATACTCTGATCGGAATAACGACCCTTGTTCTAGTTTCGGAATAACGACCCTATTCTCGTTTCGGAGTAACGATCCTTCGGAGTAATGGCCCTTTCGAATAATGGTCCATTTTTAAATAACAACCCTTCGAGATAAAGCCTTGTAGTGCAAGCCTCGTGCAGTGCATTTATACTCACTGGTAGGCTAGTAATCAACAGGGTATAGTTGCTGTGGTATACGTTCCTGCGCCATACAGTCATGACGTCTACAGGAGTTGCGAATCCTTCAGAGTCGCAACTAATAGGACAGCGGGGACGCAGATATTGGAGTCACCGAGCCCTTACTCTCCCATTACCCTTGCCTTCCTTTGGAGGCGTTTCCAAATTAAGGCAGCGCGGTGGTTCCTGGAACGTCTCCTGAATTTTTTGCAAACCGTATCTTTAAGTTCTCTCCCCCTGTGGTTATTCGTCTCCTTTTTCAACAAGTTCCTCTCGTAAGCCGTGATTGTTGTTAAACGTTGTAGGAAACTAGCAATTTTTTTGAAGAGCCGGTGTCATTTTGAGGTCATGGAATGTTTGTAACAGTGCCATTCGATCCGCAAAGGGCCTTAAAATGGGCCCTTAGAATTATTTTAAGGGACAGGAAGAATACTTACTTTTCCCTAATGTTTCCTGCCAACCCCCCTCGTGCAGTCAGATGGAAACCACTCCCTCTCAGTTGCTATGCCCCTGTATAAATATTTTGTAATTAAAAAAGAAATAATTTTATAATATATTGTAATTGTTCAAACTAAGTTTGGATTTTGAGTCTCGCCCCCAGGAAAAGATTCCCTACAATCCATTCTATACCAAACAAACTCCAGTGTCTGGATATGCCATTACACCATCCCACTTCCCCCTCTTGTGAAGGTTTGGTTCGGCTCTGAGTTGGAAGTTACTATAGGCAGGGAAATTGCATACCATTGCGCACGCTTCTTATTATTTGGCGAAGAGCGGCGTTGAAATAACAAAGTTTACGGGTTGAGACGAATCTCTTGATATCAATCATCACAACTGAGAGCTCTATTATTCCTAGTGGCCGACAGCAGATGCTAGAAGTAGGGAGGTGTTACACCTAATACCTCCATGCTAGAAGCAGGACCGTGCTTCGGACCCGCGAAGTCCCCGGCACTGAGCACGAGTTATATTCAAATTAATCGAAGCTTTTACATACTCCAAAGGTGTTAGCACCAACCTGTTACATTTCGGCCAATCGCACTTGTATATGTTGTAATAAAGAGCATAAAAGTATAAAAAAAAATCTACAGTCGATCCCGACTCCAGTACAAAGGGTTCACCAACCCATAACGTCGTCTTAATAGAACCGAAAATAGGAAAAGGTCATTGTTTATGGCAACAGATTTTGTGCTTGGCGTATCGATACATCATAACTCTTTGGTTTTGACTTTGATGATACGTCGGCGTGTGGATCAGCGCAGAGGTACTGATTTGGGCCCAGGAAGCTGCTACTAGTTGCATCTCCCTGGTGGGACGATGAGAGGAATTTGACGGTTAATTTTGGTATTCATAGGTAAGAGCGGGTGATTGTATTTTCCCTTTAACAGAATATCACTGAAGGATGAGGATTTTACTACTCTTCCTCTTTATTTCAGATTGGATAGCTAGTTCATAGAGCTTTAGCGTTCTTTAGCAAAGTATACACCTTAAAATTATAAAGGGAGTGTCTCTGACGTTTGGCTAAGATGTCAACATCAAGGGCCGAGATGCGTTCACTTTGTACTCTTCTGACAAAAAATTTCTGCGTCTTCGACCTTAGCCGTCGGGACTTTTGAGAGAAAAGTATTTTTAGGATAAAAGCACTTCCTTAAAAGAGTGTTACTATCCTTATTAACATCCCATGGTGTTGCATGGATAATTTGGTCCTATTGTACTTAACATGACCATTTTTGATATTTTGTTTCAAATTTATAGGCCAGCAAAGGGATTCCGGGCCTATCTATCTCAGTGGGCGTGAACGGCAAAGCCGTATGGTCCGAAGGTAAGATGCTTAATGGAACTTGAATGAATTATAGTATAGCCTACTTTGTGTATTGCATTCTGCAGTTTCCAAAACTTTGTTTTTTGAGCTATGTAGGCTAGAAATCCCGGTATACCATGTCTACACAAAAACCTTTGGGCTAAAATAAACTTTTCAAAGCAACGTTAAGTATTCATACGAGTCATATCACGTGAACAATTGTTTTGACAATTTTCCGACCCCCCCCCCCCCGTTACGTCGTCAGGTCTTCATTTCCATAGGTCCAATGTAGTGCTCCGATCGAAAGACATCGTCAATTTATGTACAATAGAAAACAGATTCCCTCTTTTAAAGAATATAATTCAAAATGTTTCATACTGTTCTGAGAATTTCAGCAGTGTTTAAACGTTTTTTTCAAAACCTAGTCGAGTGAAAAGTTCACCAGAATTGTTAGATTAAGTTTCTCTTTTCACATATCAAAATCATGCATGTTTGTTTGCTTGATTGCGTGTTTGTTTTTGTTTTTTGCTTTAATAAATACTTACTCAAATCGTCAACTTCCAGACCCACGTACTGGAAACCTGCGCTTCAATTGCAGTACCTGCATCTAAGCTACACATCTCTGACAATGGAGTACTAAGGATTCCGTTCGCATTGAAATAACTTCTCTATCTACTTACTCATCACTTTCTTGCTTACGTATTTGTACATTGCATATACTCCTATACGAGAGACTGATTGCACTTACGGTATTTGTTGAAAGTCTGGGTGAACTGGCCCCTACAGGGGCACTAGGGAACATACGCATAGTTTGGGTCAAGTAGTCTCCCAAATTTGCATCAATTTAGCTCAACAAATTTTGCGCTAATTTGACTTCAGTTTGAGACGAAAATTGACTCAGATTTTGAGCACGTTCCCTCAGGAGGCAGATCATTTTAGAGTTTGTGAGGAAAGACTGCTGCTTTTATTGTTGTTAACTGGCACTTTCCATTTTCAAAATTTGGTAGTCCTGTCATGTCGCAAACTTCCCAGGGGTAAAAACTGAGTTGGCAGAGGACAACTTCAGTTCACACAGTCATTTCATAATCGTTATTAATGAAATCCTGCATTGAGACTGGGTAAAACCAGTGGGATGATTTGGTATCAGGAGGGTTTCTGTAATCAGTTATTGTTGAGTGTCTCATAGTCACAAATATTTCGAGAACGAAAAGATTTCCGCACATTTTTACAAAATTATTGAGAAAGATCACGTTCCACATAATCCCCGCATCTTACATCATTTACATATATTATTTACATATATTTTTCTAAAGGATTTGGTTTCGCGGACATTGAGAATGGAGTAAAGATGACTGAAGACAGCTTGGTTCGAATCGGAAGCATCAGTAAAATGGTTACCACCCTAGCTGCAGCAAAGCTAATGGAAAATGGAAAACTAAACATTGATGAACCAATCCAAAAATATCTTCCAAACTTCCCAGAAAAACACTGGAACGGGGAAAAGGTTTGACAAAGACCACTCCAGTTTGAATCATTTTTTTTTTCTTTTTTGAAGACAGGACTTTTGTAACTGTTCAAGAAGGTTCCGCCCAGACATGCAGTCTGCACTTTTGCGGTCAGGTAGTTCAAATTCGCGTTTCACGGGGTACACGGTACATGTATATGTCTCACCCCAGTGATGGGAAAGGTAGTAAGATGTCGAGTTATTCGCCATGAAACTTTTGATTATATTTGTGAAGAAAATTCGTATAGGGTACGACATTAATTTGGATATTGACGATATGCATGACGTCATGGGACGCCATTTAAGAGGATAAATAATGAAGAACACTGTAGGAACGACGTAGACTTCGCAGGTGGGCGAAGACTTAAGGGCATATCCGACCGGTACACAAATCAACTGCCTGCATTTGTGTTGATGAAAGTTGTACCGATACGCGCTTACCTCTGTCGGGGGCGCACTTTCTGCTCGGTAACGTCATATACATGAGGGTTATTCACCACCTCATGGGTGACAGTTAAAGGCCTGGCATCTGAAATTCCTCTTAATCACTAGGGAGACCGGGTGGGGAGAAATAGGATGACTGAGTTGTATACTTTACGTCATCATTAACGATCAAAAAGGGATTGCGGTAATTAAAGTCCCAATACGACTTTGTATAAAGAAATACTTAAACCGCCAAAAATCGTCATAGCACGAGAGCCAGATATATGAAGTTGGTAACAGTTTAAGAGGTTCTAACATACCTAGAAGAACAGTCTGAGCTTCTTTCGGGAGTAATCTTTGTCCGAAATGCAGATGTTGAATTCGGATTGCCAACTGAAATTCGAGTTCTCTCCTCGTAATGAGCCTATCAGTCAGGATTATGAACCAATGAAAGTCTGTTTGTTTATGATTATTCATGAATAAACAACTATAGGTGCCTTGCCTACTTGCTCAACTGTAGTGAAATGTAGGCACGTAAACAGTGCAGAGCATTCGCTTGTATACTCGACGGATGGACTACACAAACAGCTTAGGACTATACTCAGGTTAGTGTAGGCTTAGAATTGAATTGTAGTTAGAAATAATTACCCACGCCAACAAAATTGCTGCACAACTAACATGAAAAAGGAGGAAAACCTCACCTGAAATCCTAAGCAAGATAACGTTGCCTGGCACAGCGAGGCAAAATACAGGCAGGTTGTACGGACATGCACGCCCGCAGTCCGGCCGCCAATGTAGCGCAAGTTGACTGCTTGTGTGTTACGGCCCTATAGCTACATTCTTCGTGCATCAAGCACATCGTAGCCTAGCATTCGTCGTTGGTTAGTGCACAATGAAAATACGGTAAGCGAGTGCGTATGCAGTAGATGTACACTGGCTGCATCGTGCTGTCTCGCGTGCTGGACAGTCGTCGACATGATGTGATCTCGAAGCAGCTGAGTAATGAATATTCATAATGATCTAGAACTTCCCACCGTGATGAACCTTGTGCATATTGAAACAGCCGTTACATTTACAGTCACGATTTGTTTAAAAAAAACCTTTCACTTCCGTAAATGTCTTTTTTCTCTAACAAATCATTTCTTTGGTTATGTATGGGTTTAAGTAACCTTGTGCACCACTCATTTCTCTTATCCAAATTCGTATACAAAGTCGTACTGGGACTTTCACATAAACTGGTAACTAAAATTTGAATAAGTAACTTTTTATCTCATCCCCACATATGTAGCCCTCAGCATGATAGGTCAAAGGTCAAAGGTCAACCATTAAAAAAGGTCAAAATAAGCAATTTTCCAAATCTGACTATAAAGCCTGAATGCAACCATAAATGGCCCTGATTTCTTGACACAGCTTTCGTATTGAAGTGTTCTTGGCACAACTTGACACTTGTTCTTCTGAGGTCAAAGGTCACGAGGTCAGAAGGTCAAACGACAATTTTGGGGTCAAAAGTGTGACGCGCACTCACTTAAAACTGAAGGTAGTAATGACCCTCATCAGCATGACAGGTCAAAGGTCAGAGGTCAAAGGTCACGATAGGTCAAAATAAGCAAATTTTAAATCTGGCTGTAAAAGCTGAACGAAACATTTAAACGATCCTCATGGTCACGAGGTCAGGTACCCTCAGCATGATAGGTCAAAGGTCAGAGGTCAAGATCTTCAAAAGAACATTTTTTTTTAAATTTGGCTGTAAAAACTGAAAGAAAAGGTAAATGATCCGTTACATTGACCACTGTCTTTTCCTGACACTCAAAATTCAGTTTTCACCTGCAGCTTAACTAACCTCACCATAAAAGCCACACAATGACATGCTCAGATGCACACTTATCTAAGCTTGTCTTGCTCAAAACTTGACCGCTCTTAAGTAAAAACCCAGGCCTTGAGTGAACTGCGATCACGCGTGTCAAGCATGACTAGTTCTTGGCGCCATATAAGTATATAACTGTACGCGTGTCCCCACCGTAGTAAAGTCCAAGCGCGTCCCAGTATGAAGCATAACTAAGTACGCGCACGGTGGAACTGGGCCTCGGCCTAACTCTTGCTTAGCCTGCGCTAAATTAACTAATAGTAAACGCTAACAGGCTAGGTAGGCCCTTGGCCTAGTAATAGGCATAGTTGAAATACACGCCTGGTTAATAACTTTGACCAAATTTGTGAGCACTGTGGCTCAACGGAATTTCTGTAACTTTGATGTCTAACAGTCTTACCTTCTCTCCGGCGGCCAAGTTCAATTCACACACGCACACACAATGCACGCAAGTACAGTAGGTACGATGTGAGAGCACTGCGCTGTTTTAGTACATAGTGGATACACTCATGACTTGTAAGCAGTGCCAAGTTCCAAACAAATGACGTCACAAATAGACCGTGTGAACCATGCAGGCTACCTTTGATCTTGCCGCCCGGCAGACGTGTGTTGCTCCTGCACCCACACTGACTGTTCTTCAGGGGCCGAGACACTTTTTTCAGTTTCGGGTGCTATTTTCAAAAAGCTAGCCCCCAACTCCATTTCGAGTGTTACTTTGGGATTTTCGGGTGTTATTTCCTATTCATTGATAAATGGCCCTAAATACATTACTAAAGACAGCAATGCGTCTTCTATTAACTATGCACGCACTTCTACTTCCCTTCAAGTGCGGTAGAACATAGACCGGCCAGCCTGACATAGCAAAAAAAGACGAGTGTGTTGGGACGTGGTTAGCTATTTCCGTCATAGGCCATCCATACACAATGTACGCGAGTAAGTGTGAAAGCGTACACCCCCCTTCCCGTACGTACGTAGTGCAATAGTGTTATACTCACCTGATATTGGCTTGTAAGCAACCAAGTTAACTAACATCACAGCAGTTCCGGGTTCCAAGCAAATGATGTCACAAACACACTGATATGAACCAGGGGTCAAATAGCAACTTCCTTCCCACTACCATGCATGAATGAGCTGGGAAGGGGCACTAACAGACTAACTCATGGACGTAGAAGCTGTACTCGATCCATTGAGGTGGGGGATTGTGGACTGTTTCGGAATGTCGTCCTGGGAGAAGAACCCAAGAGTATGGCCGGGGTCCCATCTCCTTTAGAAAGTATTTTATATGCACTTGGTGTAATATTTGAGCAAATTTTAAGCAATAAGACTGCAATTTTTTGACATTTTTACAGAGCGTTTTTGTCCTGGAAATGAGCGGGAAGGAGCCCACCACATTTTGACGGGGGTAGGCTTTGGTCAATCAACCCCTACATTTTGATTGGTTAAACACTGACCTGCTTTTCCACAACATACGGTCAGTAAACCTATACACTGATAAAAATGAAGTTTTCACACATTTTTGGTTGTAGAAGAGGAATTAACCACATTTTCGGACTTTTATTGTCTCATAAACCGTCCGGACTCCCAATTTGCAAAAAAAAAAGAAAAAAAACGGGCGCAAAAAAAAAAAAAAAAAAACGGACTCGGTTTCGCCTCGTCCGCCAAATGCGATTTATTCCTTAATTAAACAGTATGCACCGTCAGTAATATCGGGAATTTCCAGTCTGCGCTTTTCATACTTTCTTACAGAGCACATTAGTTTTGATAGGGTCAATACAAGAGGCTCCTGAAAATTGAAAGGGACATTGATCGCTACGTTGTCACCACCAACAATTACTCGGAAAGGGGTGTATGGACATTAAGCACTCAAAACATCTATTAATCACATTGTTGTAACGAGTCGTGACTCTAATCATTGGAAAATGACTCGAGTCACGCAGTCACCCTAATTTGAATTAGTGTACCCAGGTATTCCGATCTAATTCATGAATGGCTATGTTCAATCATAAAACGATATTTCTGTTACGGATCAGATACGTGGCCACCGGGGGCACGTGCCCCCCCCCCAAAAAAAAAATTTCAATGAAAGGTCCTGCACTGAAGGGGGAAAAATTATTACGAGACCAGCCTTTTTGGAATACAAATATAAAAAGAAAAAATGGAAAATCTCGCACCATTTTGCATCTAGAGTCCTTAAAAAAGGCAAAAATTTTCAAACGGGAGGGGGACACCTCCTCTCTTTAGACCCCTCCCCCAGGCCGACGAAACTCCAACATCGATGTGCCCCCCCCCCGATTGGTTAGTCTGTCTACGGGCCTGATACGTTCAATTCATGCAGGATAACTACTTATTTCACTTTTAATACGAAATGTTTTGTTGAGACACATCTTTAAAGACATTGGCAAGGGAAAGAAGGTCAAATTTGTAAGATTTCTTTTAAAGCCATATTTGCTGTTGTCATTGGTACATGAAAGGCTTTGATACTTGTCCTATGCCTTGTTACAACAGGGTCCAACTTTGGGGTTATTTTGTTGGCTATTACTCGCACTTACAATTCTTAAGGGTGTTTGTTTATGATCTTTTTTAAATGCGGGATGACATTACCCATTCTTATAAAGGACATGTCCATTTTTAGCTAAGTGTGAACCTCAAAGAAAAGTCATCTACAGCCAAATCCTAAAGGTGAGGCAACATTTTCGGTCTCTTCGTCGTATACGGAATTGCGCATGGTAATGCAGTGTTACAACTCAGCAACTTCGGAAGAGGCTTGCTACCACTGACAAGGTATTCATTCAAAATGATGAACGCAGGGGATCTTAAATCGAATCAGGACGTTAGATGCGATTTCCAAGTTGATATCTGACAATCAAGATAATTCTTCAGTTGTTGTAGTGCAGCTTTGGGATCGTCCAAAAAAGAGAAGATATTAGTGGCGAGAAAAAGGGGGTTGGAACTGGAAAAGCCCCTCTCTGGATCTGCGCTTGCAAACAATGCTGGTGAAGCAAAGCCCTACTTGTTTGTGATTTTTTTTATTTTTCATCACCGGTGTTAGCCTTCCTTATAAAACCTACCACCTGACCGCTAGCCGTTGTGTCTATTAAGCATCACTTGGTATGCAATATTTCGAGATAGTAATTCTACAATTCCTTTTGTTTACACTGATAATCTTCCTAACGGATTGATTTATAGGTTACCATAACAACCAGACATTTAATGAACCATACGTCGGGGTTACGTCATTACAGATCATCATCAGAATGGAACCAAGCAATCGCCAGTACAGGAGGAGCGCAATCCACTACTCTTCCCAGTGCGATCGTTGACGCAATTGCTTGTAGATCGCTGATTCCCGGAAAAGCACTACCTCCCGAGTTTTATATTCGTAAGACGTATTCATCTGTTTTGGATGCATTTGAATTGTTTCAAGACGATCCGCTCATCTTCAAGACAGGTAATAAGAAGCTGATGTTATTAGGACTAATGCCATTTATGACAAAGAAAACACCCTGGGGTCAGAAGGAAAAAAAGACGTTATGGATTACAGCCCAATTGCCTCTAAGAAATTGGTTGAAGAGTGAGCGATGAACGGTTGCACTGTCTCCCTTGTATGGTGTGAACGTAAGACTCTTAGCTTGACTTTTCTACTAGATAAACAAAGATGAAGAAAATCCAGTTATGGAGATAAGCATATAACACCATAGATTTTGGTGGCATATAAGAATACACAATCCCATGTGAAAGCCTTCCAAACTTAACGGTACATGCATATTTATTTTTACAGTTGGTCATGAACTCCGTATGCATATTTACGTGCAATGTTCCGAATGTGTATATAATACAGCCTGGACAGATTCAACAGTCTAGAACGGCGGACCACCCGTTATGGACTTCCCGCACTACGCTCTCACCGCATACTCTACCCATGCCCCTCAACTTTTCCAAATAAGCGCGCAACACCATTCCTATGATTTTTTTCAATGCAGAAGGTTATGGTTCTAACGATTTTGCTGATTTTGCTCTCCTCAGGTTGTGGCTTTTCTTATTCATCAATGGGATGGATCTTGATATCAGGCATTATAGAGTCCCTAGTTGAGAAAAATTTCACTGAACACATGAGGGACATCTTAGATGAGCTGGGATTGGAGGACACCGTCATCGAAACGAATGAGGCAATTTTGTTAGATAGAGCAAGGTATCAGTCATTCCAAACGTTCTAAAAACTTTCTATTTAAGCATTCAACCTAGTCAAAAATTAGGTTACTCAGATACTGGATGCATAGCCTGGGGACAGTCATTAAATATACCATATATCATTCCATTTGAAGTATTCCCGCATCCAAACGTGTGCTTGACAAGTGGCAACACTTTCTTCATATTATAAGTGAAAATTACAAACCCTTTTTCTCTACAGCCCGCTAGTCCTACAGTTTATATTTACATTCAATATCTGATTGGATCATTGGGCTGTAGGATTTAATGGGCTGCTAGCTGCAGGGACAAATATGCAGTTACAGTCCTCTGGGCCTACAGTTCATTGACACTACATGAGATACAGTGTGAACAATATTTTCAGAGTATGACCCCTAATGACCTTAGATGACCTTTGACCGCTTCTAAAATCCATATGGTTCTTTTATGTTCATAAAATGCATCTACATGCTAAGTATGACGAGTTTCCATGCTTCAACATCCACTGGTCCCACAGCCTACTGAACCTAATTTAATGGAATTCTGTGTGTTAGTAAATAGTGTAGGACTTTGACGCTCAAGGAGTAATAGCCTTTGTCAGATATTTTACTGTAGGACTAATGGGCTGTGGGGCTTCCCGGTTGTTAGACGATATAGGGCTGTAATTAATGAGAAAGTGTCTAAATACTTTTTGTCTAGTTCGATTACAAATAAAGTGATGTAAGTGCAATTTGGGAGGGTAGGACATCAATGAATACATCTGTATGAGTTTACATCTGCCTTGTGTTTGGATGGTCCCTTGACAGGTTTTACACCCGTGACTATGCTGGTAATCTAATCAACTCACCCTATATTGACGTATCGTGGAAGGCTGGTTCTGGTGGATTCATGAGTACTACAGGGGATCTTCTAAAGCTTGCTCATATCTTTTTAAACAGCTATTGGTCAAATTCAGATCTTAAAGGTAGGCCGGTGGACTCAATTTTACTTCACGGTCACGCGACCGCTGGAAACCATCATAAAAGTAAAAGAATGAATTTTGTCGATGTCTTTTTAAGAAACATCTATGCAAAAAAGATAAGCTGGACAATGACATGAGTAACACTATGCATAAAGCCTGATAACATACAACTGTGAAAGAGGAGATTCTAATAATCCATAATCATTTTGAAAGAAAGATGATGCCACCATTCCTCCAAAGAAAGTTAAAATAACTGTGGTCGATTTTGCACCTTCAGTTCAGTTAAGTTTTACATTAAGGACAGCTATCCATTACATGAAAGGTCTACACGAATACCCCTATCGGCTAGAGTAAAAGAACTTCATGCAATGATCATTTAAGCAAGGGCTTTAATAATACGCTGGAATTCTCTAGCCTACCTCAATAGTTAAACTTGCAGATTACCTTAGTGAAAGGATGTAATAAAAGCCTACCCCTCCCTGGATTGACTCCCAGATAATATAAAGACCTGTTAAACCTACTTCCAACCAAAGGAAGACAAGTTGCAGACACATTTCCAAGTTATACGTCTACATAACTTAATAAGCACTTCCCTGGAAGCATGCAGGTGCTTTACCCGAGGCCAGTAGCTTGTCACCGTTTTCCAAATTATGTATGATATTATATCTCGCAATTTAAGAACTTAAATGTGTTACCACTCTGCACTTAAACCACTATGCAGTGTAATCTAGATCTCACGGGGGATACTAATCTTTAGATGCCAGGGCCGTCTTAACGCATGGGCCCACTGGGCCCAGGCCCAGGGCCCCGCGATGTCAGGGGCCCCGCAAATTGACCTCTGCGCAAAAAATCATATCTCCCCTTGCGTAAAGGATTTTTGTGTGGAAATACTTTTATATACTCTTGAACAAGATTCATAACGGATTCTGGGTGTCAATTTCAGCATACCGCCTCCCAAAAGGCTCCGAAATGGATGGTAAAAAGTGTATAGGATGAATATTCACGAAAATGCTCTAAATGGTGCTGCAATGTAGTCTCCCATTGACTTTGTACACAATTCATTTCCAAGATGGCCATCGAGTGATCGAGGTGAATCTCGTTGTCTGGCCCAGTGTGCAAGATTCAAGATTGTAGCTCAATTTCTTGATTGATTGAGGGGCCCCGCTCCAATGCCGGGCCTAGGGCCCGGTGATCTCTTAAGACGGCCCTGGCAGATGCAATGGGCCAATATCATAGTGGCTGCGTACATTTGCGCATAGTTTGAATTTTCCCTCTTTTCATGTCAATACAATGACATTGACCAATCACAAAATTTAAGGAAGTAAGGAAGTGTGTTTTGGGACTTTGAGAGTCTGCCTTTAATTCACCATAGGTGACTCAAATAGCTTGAAAACTACTCTGTCACTCCTGTTAACATTTTCAAGAGACTTTGAAGTCGAGCTTTGCAAATGATTTTTACCAGGGAGGTGGGGGTTCAGAGAGTTACTATTTGTCAAATAGCAACTCGTTGGTAGATGAAACACATGAACACCTAACACCTCCTTGCTTTTATTAAGCAGGACACTGCCCTGCTATTTTGCTCCAGTCTCTAGGATTTTCGCGGCTGTATTAGGAGTGCACAGATCACTCAAAACCGGGACCAACCCGAGACCACAAGAAGCCGAAGCCGGTTATGGGTGGCCTCGGTAATCTCTTTTTAGACCAAAATCGAGAAAACAGAAAAAAGCGAAGACCCCTTTAATGTAAATTTAGTGCATTTTTTCAAGGTACGAAATTTTAATCCCCCAAACCATACAAACATTATGGTGTTTATGCACCGGAGTAAACTATGTTAAAGGTCCACATCTTTCAATGCAATTACCTTATGAAAGCTAAGTTCCTATATCAACTGTATTTTTCATTTCGTAAGATGCTTTGGTTTTTCAGATTCTTGAATGGTCTGAGAACTTCATCGGTTTGGGTGGTTAATTGGCTTACTCCCAAACCGACGACGGTTTGATGTCAGGTGGTTCGAGCCGACGATACTTCGTCGGTCTCGAGTGGTCTCGGTTATTGTAGACCGCTAAATGATCGGTTAGTTAGTTAGTTAGTTAGTTAGTTAGTTAGTTAGTTAGTTAGTTAGTTAGTTAGTTAGTTAGTTAGTTAGTTAGTTAGTTAGTTAGTTAGTTAGTTAGTTAGTTAGTTAGTTAGTTAGTTAGTTAGTTAGTTAGTTAGTTAGTTAGTTAGTTAGTTAGTTAGTTAGTTAGTAAGTGAGTTAGTGAGTTAGTGAGTTAGTTAGTTAGTTAGTAAGTGAGTTAGTGAGTTAGTGAGTTAGTTAGTGAGTGAGTGAGTGAGTGAGTGAGTGAGTGAGTGAGTGAGTGAGTGAGTGAGTGAGTGAGTGAGTGAGTTAGTTAGTTAGTTAGTTAGATGAGGTTTAACGTCCCAGTTTCCAACCAATTGGTTCAAGTCGAGACGACCACGGCCTTTTTTCCAGTTGTGGCTCACTGGCTTGTTTTCCCTACTCCATTGCTTATACTGAGTACCAAGCACAAAGGCAGTAGGCTCCATTTTTAAAGTCTTTGGTATGACCCGGCCAGGATTTGAACCCTAGACCTTCCGGCTGCAAGTCGCATGCTCTAACCACTTGGCCAAATGATCGGGTGGTCTGGACATCCAAATCAAGACCAACTCACACCTTTTTTCACAAGTTACCATAAGTACAAGTGAAATAACTCAATTCATTCAAGGGTTTGCTATAAAAGTCTTCATTTAAATTCCCGACTCTTAAGGCTTGTTTTCACTTTCATTGCAACAGACCAAACCCTCGGCTACTTAAAATCGAAAACAGTAAAACAGCTCTGGACTCGACATCCTAAAGGTTCTGATGAATGCGGCACTTATGGTTTGGGATGCATGTCAAACATAGGTGACATTTCCTTTGATCCTTACACGATGCCTTGTCATTACATACTTCATACTGGGCGAGGAGTAGGCTTTGGTGCTGTGGTACACATAACGCTCGAAGGAGAAGACAGTCTCTCTGGTGAGAACATGCAATTTACGACAAATCAGAACAGAAAGGGAAGTAACGAGGACCATGCACCGTGCTTCGAAGAAATGGAAAGCAAGGAGCGTCGAGCAGTCTCTGTTGCTATGCTGGCAAACTTGGAGAACTTTGACTTGCAACAAATAGGGTTGAAAATTGCAACTTTCTTTTGACATAGATGAAACCTAGGGAGAGGTTGTATTAGGCAATTGATTCAGACGCAGATACAAGAGGCTCAACCGACCCGAATCCTTCTAGTTTTCACGAACATAAGCTTTCTCACTTATTTCTGATGACAGGACTGAAAGTTTCATTGTCCTAATTATGATGCAACCTCCCCCCTAGGGTCTCAAAACATGGGAACTCGCATATAAAAACTTCTTTTTCCCCAATTTGTTTTCTGAGCGCTCAGTAGTGCGCGTCAGGTATTCCACGCGCAAGCATCTAAGTATAGACCTTATGCATTGACGTCACGCGACGTCATTTTGGAGGCAAAACAATGAAGCACACTGCACGCACTACGCAGACTTCTCATGCGCGTGTAGTAGAATTGCGCGCGTATCCGATTGGTTCACAAATCAGTTAACTGCATTTGTTGATTCCTTGCCGAAGGCAGGAAAGGAACCTATGCGATGGTGTGTGTATGTGTGCGTTCGTTTAACTGTCAGACTGAGGACCTAAACAATGGATTTCAAGTCCTCAGAAGGAAATTCAAGAGATTTCCCAAGTCCTCGTAAGTTTCAACAATAGACAGCCTATTGATAAAGTTAGGGTAAAGGTAGCAAATACAAAGGAGATAATAATGAGGTCCTCGATAAGTGCGTGAAAAAACCTGTATGAATGTGTGTATGTGTGTATGTGACACTTAGCTTGTAAACACGATATCTTAAGTTAGCAATGACGGACACATGGTGCAAGAAAGAACCATTTTGTTTTTGGTGTAGGTCAAAGGTTATTTGAGGTCACCAGAGGGCAAACTGCCGAAACTGCAAACACGATATCTCAAGTTAGCAATGACTGACACTTCATATTTGGGTATATGGATTTGTCATGGTAAGAAGAAGAACCATATTGTTTTGGCGGAAGTCAAAGATCATTTAGGGTCACCGGAGGTTCAACTGCGAAAACTTTGTAAATTTCTTTTAAACACGATATCTCAAGACAGCAATGATGGACACTTTTCATATTCGGTATATGGATTTGCCATGGTAAGAAAAAGAACCCTATTGTTTTTGATGGAGGTCAAAGGTCATTTGAGGTCACCAGAAGTTAAACTGCGAGACTTTGTGAACACGATATCTCAAGAGAGCAATGACTGACACTTTTCATATTTGATATGAAGATTTGTCATGGTGAGAGGGAGAACCCTATTGTTTTTGGTGGAGGTCAAAAGGTCATTTGATATCCCCAGAGTTTAAACTGCAATGATTGTAAATTTCTTGTAAACACGATTGAGACAGCAGTGATGGACACTTTTGATATTTGGTATTTAGATTCGTCCTGTTAAGAGAAAGAACTCTATTGTTTTTGGCGGGGGTCAAAGGTCATTTGAGGTCACCAGAGGTAAAAACCGAAAACCTTGTAAACACTTTATCTCAAGATAGCAGTGACGGACACTTTTGATATGTACTTAAATTATTTATCATGTCAAGAGAAAGAACCCTAGTTTTTTCGGTGGAGGTCAAAGGTCATTTAGGGTCAACAGAGGTCAAAAACGGAAAACCTTGTAAACACGATATCTCAAGATAGCAATAACAGACACTTTATATATTCAGTATAAAGATTTGGTATGTTAAGAGGAAGAACCCTGTTGTCTTTGGTGGAGATCAAAGGTCATTTGAGGTCACCAGAGGTCAAAACTGAAAACCTTGTTAACACGATATTTAAAGATGGGATGACAGATGCTTTTCATCCTTAGTTTATACTTTGTTTATAGATTTTTCATGGTGAGAGGAAGAACCTTATTGTTTTTGGTGGATGTTAGAAGTCATTTGAGGTCACCAGAGGTCAGATTGAAACTTTGTAAACATGACATTACAAGGGAAGAAGTACAAAAATTTGTTTAAATTTTTTGTCAATTTTTGGTGGGGTTCAAAGGTCATGTTAGCTCAGCAGGGGTCAAATTGTTACAACCTTTTAAAAAATGATATGGTCAAGAAGTAAAAATCTGAGAGATGAACCTCAGTGTTAAAAGGCGCACCCCCTTTTGGCAAGGAATCACTAAGCCTTTTGGCTTTCTGGTTGATGTAATTTGCAGTGATACGCGCTTGCCTCCAAACGAGGGATCACTTTCTGCTTTGTGTCGTCATATGCATAAGGTCTGTTCTGAATTTTGATATAATACGCTCTTATTTTTGCACGGCGCAGATCACTGAACAGAACGGGGCGAAAGTCAAATCCACATTTCCACCCCGATATTGCGTCTGCATGAGGAGTCACTTTCAAAAAAAGTGTAGGTATAGAAGTTTTATAGGTATGCTTGTAATATCTTTGCATTGCTCAGAGCCGTATATGGCCCTATAATATATGGCTCTGGCATTGCTACTTGCTACTACTAGAGCGCCCTCTTATCGTCCGAAGATAATGTAGGTCGGCACCACTCAGTTTCAGTTTATTTTCTCCATGTATCCTCTATAAGAGGTATTAGAGTCTTAACAATATAAACCACTGATCTATCTGTAGAAAAATGTTGAGAGGAATATACAGACATCGAATATGACATGTTTTGTGTAAGGTCAACTTAAAATGAACGTAGGCCTAACTGGACATTGATCAGTGTCAACTAATATTTTTATTGGCTTCTTTCTACCTCGGATCATTGTTCAATGACGGGATTAGCTGCAAGCCAATGATGAAAGGGCGGTTTTCATCTCCTAGGTCCTGCCCAACCCCTGAGTCGTTGAAGAAATAAAGTAGGCAGTCATTGGAACACGAGTTAGACTTTGGAAAATTGATAGGTCTAGAGGAGGTGTATTCCAAGGATCTAACTTGGGTCTGGTGGGGTGCAGGGATAAATCCCTGGCGGGACAGAATCATACTACCGGAATCCCGGGGTTTTAATGTATTGTAAGGTTAAAAGTTAAGTAAAAATGAATACTTTAGCTATTTTAATTACATTGAAGGGATCTTCTTTGAAAGGACGAATGCAGTCTCCGTCCTCAAATTGGGCCTTTTTGTTTATATGACAAAATTTGTGTAACTGAATTGTTAAGATGGAGCGAGATAACACTCCTTGGGTTTACTTTTACATGCAGTATTTGTGTTATAATATATCATTTCCATACTTGAGGGAAGCGAAACGAGATTTGAAGGATTTCGCTTTGTTTCAAAATGATTTCAGTGCGACTGCATGTGTTGTTTGATTGAGTCTTCCATAAAAGTTAAAGTGTACTACATATACTTATTTAGCCCTATTGTTATAAAAGAAGTTGGACCGAATCATGATACCTCCATCCACCTGCTTGGTTATGATCTGAATTGGAATCGCCCGCTCGCTGTGTACTGGTGTCGCGATATCCAGAAGACGCGGATCCAGAGGGACTTTTCTCGCTTCAGCCCCCCTCCCCGATTTCCGTCATCACTTTATGAGACGGTTCCAAAGCTACACTTAAAAATTATGCATACTATAATTTTATTGCTAGATGCCAGGAAAAACCGTCTAACAGTGCCTTACTTAAATTTTCCTCATAATCGCCCTCCCCCATTGAGGCTTTATACATTTGAAACTCCGTAGCTGCCCCTTTTTTGTAAAATCCTGGAATGGGGATCCGTCCATGTCAAGTGAACACTGAATTCTAACGAGTGCTGATCATGGTGTTAAACACTCTCTTAAACCTCTGGAAAGGCTGGAAGAAATACGCCATAGCCACAAATCACATCACTTTATAACAATCACGGTTAGTGCATGAACTCGAGAGATGTCATCGGTCTCCAATGTCGGGGACCTTATCTTAAAAAAAAATGCTGCATTTGTCAGACCAGATAGGTGGCATTACCACCTTCATAGACCCTTTTCCAAATAGCAATTACAAAGGATGGTGGGATAGCATTTTGGTCTGCATCATTCTTATCCACAGTAAAATGCCATTGACAAAAATAAAAGCACACAAAACTATCCCACAATCCTTTGTGACTGCTATTTGGAAAAAGGTGTATGGTCAGACACCAATTCTTAACCATTTTTAGTATATATGTTAACCAGAGCAGGCTCATAGCAAAGATATATAGCAAGTACTGTCAAATATATGTGTACTGCTTGTTCGATTACGAGCATGTAATGCATCTAATAATGATATCAGTTGATATTTTCAAGTTCCTCTTATCTCGAAACCAGGGGGAAATAACTGATTTGCCAGCCCAAAACGCGACTTACCGGTATATTTTAATTACAAAACCAAGGCATCTGTAGGTTTAATAAGATTCGAAAAGCTCTAGGACTTGAATTTTTAAGTCTATAGAATGGTTCATGTAACGTTGATGGGGGATATCGGTACTTGGCCTTTTATTAAAAGACGAACCTACTCCATAATGACCAGCTCTAAAGGTCAAGTCATACTTCCGTATAGCGCTATAAAGCTATGAAAATTGAACACTCTTCACCTCTGGGCTATGTCTGTGATTGGCACGGAGGAGCAAGGGATGACCATATTTGGTTCTTATAGCTTTGTAGCGCGTGAACAGTTGGAAACATGCTTCTGCCTTTATTGTATGCGTCTCGATAGGTTAGTCGGTAGAGCATACTACACGTTGAGAGGCCTTTTGAGCCATCCTGATTCACGTGCTGAAATATGGCTGATATCAAGAATGGATAGGTATTTGTGCCTTTGACTGCTCATTTATTGCTTTTTAAATAAAATAAACTGTTTCGTAATCGTCAGATGATTATCTAAAAGAGATATCAAAAGAAAATTGTCGGTGTCGCTCTTTTCATTAATTTACTTAACTTGTTTACCTTTTCGATGATCGATGATACAATATTTATTTCCTGTTGTCAGCGTTCACTGTATGATGACATCAGTTGTTCTTTTGTCATGTCAGCTAATCATTCACCTGCTCATGGTATCATCAACAAGTTTTTAAAATTAGTAATTGGGATATATAGATAAAACTTATCATAGCCTAGTTGTAAAATGTTGGCTGCATAAATAGGGTAGCAGGCTATATAAATTTGAAAATGACGACAACAGAGGATGAGTGCCGATGTGCATTAGTGCTGATAGCCGACTCTTTATTTTGTAGTCGATTGAGTCGCTCCTCTCGAGGGTACAATTACGACGTCATCCCTGTCATTGTTTTTTATTGCCAAAATACAGCCGTTATACTATGGAACGCCGATCGTACAAATATTATCGACATTGCGTGCATACAAACCGCAATGTCGATAATATTTTTACGATCGGCGTTCCATACATAACAAATCTGTCCACGTTTTGAGACAAATTTGTTGATAAATATCATTTGTGGAATAGTGCATTGTGTGAAAAATATCACGGGCTTATGCGATATATTTGCTGACAAACTGCTTTAGTGATATTTTTAATAGCTCTGGCTATATTTGAACAGCCGACGGTAGTGTTTGTAGACGAGTAGCCTTATCACAACTCAGGTTTTGAGAGCGAATAATATGACTTTCAAAGGGTATTCTACTGGCGATTAATCGATTACGACTATAAGCACTAGTACGTGGGAGCTCAAATTGTTAGATCTTTTTTACTGGTACGGCTTGATCAATATAAATATGGCAGGCAATGGCAGGTGCTTCTTGTCCTAGTAGCGTGTGAGGGGTATGCAGTAGCATTGTAAGCAAATGTTAGCTACGAATAGGGCATACACTCTTAATGCAAAAGAGTGAAATTCACTCAAGAAGAAACTGTAGTTTGGGACCACTCCCAGTAAGAGTGAATTTCACTCGGGGTGGAGTGAAAATTCACTCGAAGTAGAGCGATATATCATTCCATGCGAGTGAAGTATCTCTTTATTTGGAGTGAATTTTCACTCCATCCCGAGTGAAATTCACTCTTACTAGGAGTGGTCCCAAACTACAGTCTCTTTTGGAGTGAATATCACTCTTTTGCATTGAGAGTGTACGGTATTTAAAAATGGCCTTTCCTCAAAGTATTTATATTTAGGTTCCACATATATAATAGAAAGCAGAGTACGTTTACAAATAGCCTATCTGACTCACACATCCCTTGTTGTAACTACTACAAGGTTTTTCAATACCCCCCTGTGATGAAGTTGTGCTTAAGAGTACCCATTTTTATTTATTGCATGGTAGTTGCGATGAGAAGTTACTTAAAACAAAGTCTCTTTATCTTTTATTTTCTTCTAAGCTGGTTTTAAAGGGGCTCATTGAGTTGATATCAATAATTTTGTGATGAGTTTGAAGGAAATCATTGGATGACAATTGTTCCGATTAGCCTCATTACTCATGTATCACTTCTTATTATTACCAAAAATGTGAGAAATTGTAGTTTTGTGGACAGGGGTTGCATGTGATTAATACCTTATGGTAAAAAGTGTCTGTTCACAAATTTTTAATAACTAATTTTAATAATTAATTACCCCATCATTGCCATTTCAGTTGTGTGTCAGATGTGCAGAATCTCTTAGTCTGACCATTTACCATCAAGATGTTAATAAATCTCAACAGGTGTAAACAAAAATCATGAATTTTGTGAACCAACTCAATAAACCCCTTTAATAAATTTAGATTTTTAAATACATAGATTTAGACTCCTTCAATGCGGTTACCCTTTAACTTGGTCTAAGAATTGATCCATATTTTCGGCAGCGGGAGTCGAGGTCATGTCTGAGCGGCGAAGTTGAGATGGCACTGAAAATTATAATTATTTTTAATTTACTCCCAAGAATCCTGGCATCCCTTGGACAGTCTCGCCCGATTTTGATAACTCTTAAGTCCAAGCTGGCATAACAAAAAGCTCGAAAAGATAAAACTGTAACCTTTGTGCAAACCCTTAGCGAAGAGGGGGTCAGGGGCGAAGTCCCTCGCCCCTAGAAAAGTAAAACTTACCATTGCCATGTTAGTGTTTCTTCCCCTTAAAATAAATTTCGCCCCTGGAAGCCATCTCGACCCCTTCACCTCGTCTGACTACGGGCCTGCCTTTGTATGTGGCCTTCCATAATGTAGTCGCCAAATGGATAAGAGGTTGTGTTATTTAGTTGCTTTACTCCAAGCAACCACGTAAGAACCAGGGTTTTGAAAGATAATTGTTATTGTACAGTAAGTGGGGCCGCCTAAGGGAAGTGGAGATCGCATTTGTTTCCCAATCAATGCCCCCCCCCCCTCTCCCGCTTGTCCTCGGTCCGCTCATGTACAGAAGTACGTAGTTTACAGGAGCAATTTTTGTCCCGGCATCTCTGCTTGCCCCTCCTTGGCTTGCTTTTCCCTCCCTTTTAGGCGGCACCACTGTATGCAAGTAATACACACACACATTGCATACTTTTGCACTTGCGGATGATTGTAACTTCCATAGTGAAGAGATTTGCACAGTTTTCCTTGAACGCATTTTCTCGGCTTGTCCAAAGCGCACTAGCATGAATGCATGGCATATTTTTTAGGGAATTATTTCAAAGAAAACTAGTTTTAGAGCCATCACACTCCTCCGATTACTTCAAGCTCCTTAGCCTTTATAGCCACTGATGATCGCGAAAGTCGACTATACTTTGTATGCAAGCTTCTTGTATGCATGCTTACCTTGTAAGGACACGTGCCCGGCGTATGTGAACATTAATAACCAAATACTAAAATGAGAGAGTTATTGAATTCGAAGATATATTCGATGTCTGACAAGAGTTGTGTAGGTTGCAAAATCATTAGGCTGTTAGGGGTAGTGTTCAACTAGGTGAATACAGTTGAAGCCACATTCCATAGGAGAACGGGAAATATGTTGAGATGTCCAATACAGGAAGTTAACCGTTTCATGTTTCTTCTGTTTCGATTCAGCTCTCGACATGGGCGTCCGCAGAAAAAAATTCAGGGGGGGCAAAATATTTTAGGGGGCAAAACTTTTTTCATGGGAAATATTTAACTCCCAGAAACGAATTTAGATACTACTTTTCACACAGTGTTGACAAAGGCGTAGCTAGGAATTTGTCAAGGGGAGGGGGGCGAAGCCCACAGACATACTCTCAGCGCTCCGCGCCACCATGGGTTGGCGCGGAGCGCAAGAAAATTTTGGCCCGAAATGCTTCCCAGATCCCAGGGTGGGGGGGGGGCTGCTGGGGCCGGAGTGTTGATATTTTTATTCAATTCCTGTTTTGAGAGTAGAAATTCACACTGAGTGAACTGTTAAGAAATGTTGATGTTATATTTTCTTCGTTTTTTCTTTATTTTTTCTTCTTTTTTTTCAAGTTTTTGATTTTCCAGGGAGCAAGTTCCCCCTTGCCCCCTCCCCCTCCGGACGCCCATCGCTCTCAAGAAGCTAGTGGTGCCCGGCGGCAGTGTGTCGAGCGAATCTTCCACCCCCAATACGTGTCAAACGTTAATCTTAAACCTATTGTAAAGAGCACAATTGATCTAATTAAAGCCAGTACGGGTATCTGTTTTTACCACTAGTTGAAACTATTGTGAATATGATGCTTATGAGTTGCAGTTTGCCGCTTTGCCGTTAGGCCTACTTGACCTTGGGAATTCTTTGGGAATTTTAGGCACTTGATCTTGGAAATTTCTAAACGCTGCCACTACTAACTCACTGTATAGCCTAGAGTATATCGTGCCCATCTTACTTTGTCCAGGGGGTTGTTATTTGGAAGGAGATACATCGCTTTGAAGCGAGGTTTGACACTGCCAAGGTCACACAGTAATGTCTCTGTATCTTTCTTGGCATTTCTTAGCCTTTGTCAAGGCTTTTCTGCCATTTATTATCCCTCCTTTGTTATTTCGATTCGAATCTTCGGGTTCACCTAGCCTGCCTCGTATTTACTGCGCCTCCACGAATCTAGCCTCGGCGTAGCGCATACCGGGGGGAATATAACACAGGAGGTAACAGCCAGTCTTTACAAGGAGGTAGAAGAAACTTACGCCGGAAAGACTCGGCAGAGGCTAGGCATTTCTATAGGGCTTACACTGGATAAGGTAGTTCATACAATAGACATTTGTCGTCTGCTACATCTACCGTAAGACTGTGGGTTTTTCGCCACTGCCACAGCACTACCAGTAGCCAGGAAATTAAAAAATATTGCATGTTTGGACGCTCTTTGACGCGGATGAGAATATACCAGTGAGGTTTTATGTATAAATGTGAACATGATTCTATACTTGGTATTTCCGGAAACTTCGGGAAACTTTCGAGATTGTTGTGACAAAAAGTAGACTTTTCCCTCTGCAGCTCATTTGTATGAGGTTCGTTCTATAGGAAGGAGACAGTGGCGCCGGCACGGGGGGCATGGAGGGCTCGTGCCGCCAATCGATTTCAGAATGTTTTTGAAAATTTTAAAATGATCTCAAAAGGGTTTAAGCTATAGATTTCTGTACGGGGTAGGGTGAGGTGTGTTTTCAACCGAGTGATGGATCTGTGGTAATCATTTTCCATCACAAATGGTTCTCAAACTATTAGAATTATCCCAAGTTTTTCGCAAACTATCAAAATTTTCGCGCGTTCCGTTACCTCAGTAAAATCCTTATTGTCAATAATTTGCGGTAGCAACTCCCGCAGAAGCACAGTAACAAAAGTTGAAGGCTGTTTACAAATTCTCAGGTAAAAGATTGGCTTTGTGATTGGCATATAGGTTTGTTGAGGAATTGAAAGTGTCTCCATGCAGAGGATCATGAATGCAGGTTTTGTCATGGTAAACTTATTTAATGAAAAATTTCGGTGCGCTTCGCGCGCATTCGTCACGGTTTGCACCCCATTTTATGACCATTATTAAGGTTATAATACATGCAACTATTCTGATATTTGCCGTTGTCAGGTTGTTTATATTTTCAAATGCAGCCATTACCGGTATAGATTGGTGATTGTTAATACACTTACGACGAAAAAGCATTTTGAAATGCGTTTTTTAGTCCTAAACCCCTTTTGCTATACCTGTCAGGGAGGTCTATAATATCACCTCCCTGCACCTATACTCTCCCTCCCATTCCCCAATTGCTGGAGGCTGTTAGTCTGGATTTTCGTTCAAACTTAGTAAACATACCATTGTTGTAAAGTGCTCGGCATCATATTCTGTAGTATCATTTGGATGTCAGGTAATAAGCATCATGTCAGTGCCTCATTTTATTTAATTACTGTAATCCAGAGCGTTCAGGAGGACTCCACCGCTGTCTGCCAGCCTTAGATACCCTTTTATAATGCACAATGAAGCAAAGGAAACTTTTCGTAATAGTCCAAGAATGTTTCTGTGGACTCCACGCACGTATTTTTACGTAAGAATTTTCCCCGAATAGAAGGCATTAAAGTAACCAAAAGGGGGGCTTCAGGAGGTTTGTTGACAACATACCCTTCTCTTAGACAACATACTCTCCTCTTTCACCTTACCAAAAATTGGAATTCGCTAAACTATGGATATTTTCAGCCATATATTATCAGTTCCAAAAATATCCCAAAGATAGCACCATTTTGCATCTAATCAACCTTAAATTAACAAACGTTTCTTAAAGGGGAGGGGGACAACTTAAATTAACAAACATTTCTTAAAGGGGAGGGGACACCCCTTCCCTTAGACCCCTCCCCCATGACGGCACCTTTATGAAGTGACAAAGGAAGGATTATCACTGCTGTAAACTATCGAATGGACGGATACTCTACTCTTTCACCTAACCATACTCTCCTCTTACACCTAACCAAGATTTAAAATTCACTAAATTATGGATATTTTCCAGGCATAGGCCTGTATGATCACTTCCAAAAATATCCCAAAGATGGCACCATTTTGCATCTAAGCAAACTTAAATTAACAAAAATTTCTCAAAAGGAGAGAGACATCCCCTCCCACAGGACGGCACCTTTATGTAGTGACAAAGGACGGGTTCCACTGGACTTACACTGGATTAGGAAGTTAACACAAAAGAGATTTGTCGTCTGCTACATCTACACTAAGACTGGGGTTTTCCTCCACTGCCACAACATTGTCAGGAGTCAGGGAAATGAAAAATTATTGCATCTTTCGACGCTCGGTGACGCGCATGACTTTAAGTTAGGTTTTATGTTGAAATATGAACAAGAATCTATATCTGGTTATTTCAAGAAACTTCCGGAAACGTTTCATATTGTTGTAATAAAAGTTAGATTTATACCTCATCAACTCATTTTGAATGCGGTATCTTGTAAAGAAAGGGGCTAACTGCATTCTTTTAAGTTCAATTGAACAGTCGTTTTGCGTTTGTCACCTGCTCTGAACGTGTTGGCGGCGCGAACCTACACATCAAAGTATTGTTCTGTGGAGGCAGACCACTTGTTTAAGGATTACTTGACTTGAATGATGTTGCTAGGTGAATGCCATCAAATTGGAGCCACCAAACAAAGGAAAGAAATGCCTTTGCGCCAAATGAACAGCTCATCGTTGATAATCTCCACTCGATTTGTGGGTCTTAAAGTGTTATAATAAATTAAACTTTTCGATATATCTCCATCCAAATAACAGCTCCCTGCTCTGTCACTAACGCTACTGAATTACAACATTCTGATTTCTGTTAGTTTTACACAATTTGCATGTTATTCGTTTGGAAATCATGCCTTAATCGTGTTGTACCGATCATACTGTAATAACAGACTAAGATTCTCGTCGGACCTAAACCGATGTTCGTGCAAAGTGGATTTCTGCTGGACAAACTGAATCACTAAGCCTTTTGGCTTTCTGGTTATTTTGTTACTTTCCGATGGCGGGGGTGTAAATCTGCAGGAACTGAAAAGGAGCCTCTGGTTGAAACTGTTGACCTTTCAAATTCTTTCACATGTTACCGGTGGGTGATATGGTTTGAAGAGGTTGGAGCGGAAATAGGAAAACGGAATCTGGTATTTGTAGTGGTCTATGGGAGGGCAGGATAGATAAGGACAGGGTCTTGTTTTGCAGGAGATTCCATTACAAGGTATACAGATAGGGAGTATTGTATCAGGCCCGTACGCAGGGGGAAGGAGGTCGACTGGTTTGTCAATGGGTTCGTTTTTTAAGTCGAACCCTCTTTGACATCGAACCCCCTTTGTGAACTTGGGGTGGTTCGTCATTCCTTATGACTTCTTCCCTCCTCTTGCAATGCAGAAGCAGACATTGTTACAAATTATAAACACATTCTATATGAATATTAGGACAGGGCCGTAGCGAGCGGGGGGTGTGGGGGTGTCACACCCCCAATATTTGGTCGCCCGTCGGCAAATTTTCGGTCTGTCGGCAAAAAGAGGAGCGGAAAGGAAAAGAAGAGGAATAGAGGAGAGGAGAAAAAGAAGAGAGAAGAAGGGAAAAGGAAGGGAAAGGAAGGGAGTGAAAGAGAAGACGGAAAATGAAAAGAAAAAAGAGAAAGAGAGAACGGGCTAGTCTGTTATCGGCTATTTCGATTTTCGGCTCTTTCGATTTTCGGCTCAGTCTAATTGGCCCATTCAAGTTGAAGGCTCGTCGGCAAATTGATTATGCATGTGACGGCCGTCGGTGTAATTGGACAAGTGACCGAGTCCGTCGGCAACTCGGGAAAAGAAAGGGAATTAACGGCTTCCGTATAGGTTCACTATTTCGGGTCATACTGCATTCTTGAAAAACCACTTTCTGCATGCACATTATTCCTCACTTTTATCGGGAGCAGCACCCGATTACCCATGTAGAGGGTATCCTTAGCCCGTCTTCTTAACCCTAACCTTGACTTCAAACACATTTTGCAAATTTCTGAGGATCCGATTTACCCACAAACATCCTGGGAAAAATAATGCGTGCCGCGCATGTCCTCCCTTCACTGCAGTCTCAGGCTTTTAACTTTTGAACACCGAAATGAAACAGATACAGAACTCATCTCCAGATCCTGGCGTTCAAAGCATATTTTGAACGCTTGTGTTAAGATTCTGAACACTTTTTCTCCCTTTTTGAACGCCGGACGAATATCCACTTATCGTATTTGAACGCATGACGCATCTAGTGTTCAAATGCTGAACACATAGTGTTCCAATTCTGAACGACAGGTTCAGCTCCTGAAGTATAGTGGCATGACGGGAGGAATAGCCTAACACATTAGAATTAACCGGAATCTTTGCACTGGATAATGCATTATGAACCAGAATATACCAATCCGGCATGAGACTTAATTTTTACCGAGAGATTAAGCTAAAACCTCAGAGCTTCCGGGGGCGAAGCCCTAAGGCCGGCCCAGTGTTTTAGCCAGCCCCTATATGTGCGACAATGTCGCATAAACGGCGACAAATGTCGCACAAGAAAATCTGACACGCAAATTCTACCCGGGTGTAAATTTTGAGGTTCCTCATTAAGGCAGAAATCCACTCAAATATTGCACCATTTGCGATCTAGGCACCTTACAAATTCCAAAAATTTCCAAAGGGGAGGGGGACACCCCCTCCCCTTAGACCCCTCCCCCAGGCCACAGATCAGTAAATGTCGCATTGAGAAAACATCCTAGCTAAAGCACTGGCGGACCTCTGGATCCCAACCGCTTAAAACAATAGCGGCCTGACGAGAGGAACAGGCTAATGCATTTAAATTAGTGGATCTAGTATGTATTTGATGATGCATTATGAAACAAAATATATCCCTCCTGAGACTTAATTTTTCACCCAGAGATATACTTAAACCTCAGAGCTTCCGGGGGCTGCGCCCCCTGGACCCCACCCGCTAAAGCTCGTTTTCGCACTACGCACTACCAGATCCGTCGGCAAAACATAATCTCCACCCCCCCCCCCCCAAAGATAACACCTTCGCTACGCCCCTGTATTAGGATAACATAATAACCATGATTAGGTCATTTTCCCAAGACCTCCATTTTCCGTGCGTTTCGAATGCATGCAAAATCATTGGTTCGATCGGGTAACTTCGATGTTCAAAACGAGAAAGGCTATATCATATGTACATTTGCTTTCTTTTGCACACCCATTTTCTTGAAATGACTGAGCTGGTTTTGTCAGATGTGAATTTCCGAGGGATGACCACTATGGTTCTATGTTTGTGAATATGATAGACAAGTGGGTGGTTAAAGGGGCGATTGCGTCAGCTCCTGTGAACCTGATTCCAGTTCAATGTCTCTTCCCACTACATTTGGCGCCCACGCATGATAGACTTAAAATGCCTGTCATCAGGCGGAATACAAATAAAGGCTCTTTTCGGTTATTGTGTTTTCTTTTACTTCTTGCAGCAGTTCATTTCCCGTGTTTCCGCGGTTTGGCCTATTATACAAGTTGTTTACCTCTTTTTTTCTTCTCCTTGTAAACACTTCATCTACCTCAGTCTTAAATGGTATCCCCTAAATATTCATACCTACGAAGACAGCGTTCAGTTCTAAAACAGGTTCTAGGTCCCACGTAAGAGGGGGGGGGTCCGTCAAGACAAATGGGTGTTTCGCCCGCACCCCCCGAATCCCCTGAATCCCCTCCCCCTGGTTACGCGCATGTCTCATATGGTCTATACGTAGGGAATGATTCTGACCTTTTTAACATACATGGATATATTCGTTACATCATTGTAAAAAGTCAGTAGTACTTGAATGGAATATATAACATGGTCTGCTTCACAGGATTTGATGATTTCATTTCAAATTTTCGTACCTTTTTAGAGAATTTCAATGATCAAAAACAACTGCAATACTTGTGAAAGATTTGGAAAGGAAAATTTATAGTACTTAACTTCGACTTTAGGTCCTACCTTTGGTGAAGGAAGAAAAGTAATTTCGACCAGCACTGTGGTAGTCGAACTTGCAGGCCCGTAGCCAGACAAGGTGCTGAAGGGGGGCGAAAAAGCTTCTAGGGGGGCGAAAATTTTTCCAGAGGGGGCGAAACATACTAAAATGCATTACGGCAACGATAATTTTTTATCTTCTAGGGGGGCGAAAAATTTTCCAAGGGGGCTTCGCCCCCCTTGCCCCCCGGCCTGAGTCGAAGATACCAGATTTTAATGGGTGGTAGTAAGGACCGTGTAAATGAGATGGTTGCGAAGGAGGCAGAGACGTAGCAACCAAAGACAACAACGGCGGAAATGTCGAATTTACTCTTGATTCAACGCCTGTGCTGCATGTGTTTTGTTTGTTATCACAGGTGTTAACGGAGGGGGGAGGGGCTATCATTCTCCCACCCCTCGAAACATTTGTAGAGTGATTATCAAATGATCGAAATTAGGGAAAATTTTAGTGTGTAATAATTACCCTTGAAAGGTAAAATTGAACTAAAATGCTACTCAAATGCCAGTAAAATGCTACTTTCGGTTACATTCGTTGTAATTGTCCGAGCATTCCTTAAGTTAAGACAGGCGTTTCTGGTACCATTGCAAAAACACCGCAATCAATACGATTATCCATCCTGTCAACCCTCATCAAATCCTCTCTATCATTGAAATTGACAGGTCTTGTTAGCTAGAAAGCGGTTTTTGATCTGTTTAACGCGTACTCAGTGCTTTTTTATATGGTTAAATCCTATTAAAAATAGAGGCAAATATTGTCCAAATGTCTGTAAGAGTGTTATTTTTCCTCGTGCCCGGCCCGCTTTCATTTTGTACCCTAGGTGCCTCGTTCTCACTTCCCGTAGGACAAAGTGAGTATATATATATTTTTCGTTTTTTTTTTCAAAAGTCGGTGGAACCTCTACGATCATCCAGCCTCCTCACCCTCAAACCAGCTTCATTATGAAGAAATCGACCGGAAATTAGTCGGAATGATGTCATTTTGAGAAAAAAAGACAAACTACCATTTTATAGTCTGTTGAGTGCATATCCAAAGTTATTTGTAGATAGTTGAATGTGTTCTAGTGCCGAAAATTTTTTACATACACCAAAGCTGCCAAGGGCTTAGGCCCTGGTCTCCTACAAAGAAACATGGAAATGAGGCCTTAGACGGTCTCCTGAATTCCACGTCGAAAACGATCTTATGGTCCTATTTCGTGAGCTTAAAATGTCTTATCTCTGGGTTTTGCTAGGATTATTTTATTATGAGTCTTATTATGAGTTCACCGTTTTTGAAACACACATTTTGTCGGAAATGTAACCCCGACAAAATGTGCAGCCACCCCTCACCGCCTCCTCCCACTTATCAAACCTTAGGACCGCCTCTGTAACCTGTGGCCGCTCTATAAGGCATGGGGCGGAATTCTCCCAGCTGCCCCTTCTCCAACTTGGTATTGTACTTTACAAAATGTGCAGCTAGACTACTTGTTCAAATTAGAGGCAGCTTCCGATACAACTTCCATTTGATATTGTATTATTAAAATGTTTTTGTTCTGCGTGCATGAGGGTGCACCCATTTGCAGATACAGAAATGACTTGCAGTTCATCATCCTTCGTAAAGTGAATTCCTTGGATCTGTACCTGTTCTAATGTTCACTTGTCAAATCGATCAAATGTATAATGAAATTCTTTTTTTCTTACCTATGAACTGTTAATACTGTAATTTTGTGTGATTTTGTAGGAACGGACTTGTATGGCTTTCGGTACATTTTCAACTATTAAGTCAGGCGCGGATCCAGACATTTCGAAAAGGGGGGCTGAAAGCCCTCTTAAATGTTCTCCTAGATTAACATTATGTTAATTTTTGCGTATTTGTTACTGTTGATGTGGCGAAAAAGGGGGGCTGAGCCCCGAGCAAGCCCCCCCCCCCCTTAGATCCGCGCCTGTAAATTGTCCTTACATTTGGGAGTTTCTTCTCTTTGCCCTTTCTTGTCATTTTGTCTAAGCTTCAGATGATACATCGCGCCGTGGTTTAACTTTTGTTTCCTTACGGGCGGAAAGGTTGAAAGAGTTGCAAAGGTGGAAATCTGGACGACCATCTTAGTTTCGCTAATTTCGCCCCATCCCCCACGACGTGTCTGACTACGGGCCCGCTTCAGGGAGTTGGTAACTCTCTGGTAAGCTTCACGCCAACAGATGGTGTTCCTTCGCTTAGATAGTATCACCCATCACCCCAACCCCTCCCCCCCCCTGTGGTGGATCCAGGACTCATTTCTAGGCGGGAAAAGTATGGGAGGGAGGTCCCCATATATTGAAGGATAAGGGGACCAGGTCAAGGCTCTGGGAGCTCCGGAGTGTTTACAGAACTGTTGGCATAAGAAACACTTATAACACTATAACACTATACTAACTACGCAATCACAAACTGAACATTCTTTTAGAATAGCTGTTTAGAATAGAGAGAAACTGATGGTCAATTTAATGGTGACGAGGGACTGTGAATTGGAGGGTGTAAATGATGGTAGGAATTCCATGGGGCTTTAGAACAATAATATCCTTCCTGCTGTCTTACTTCAAGTACTGAAGAGACAAGCGCATTCCCTGGTATGCGCCAAGCGCGTCGAAAAAATTGTTTTATTTTTAATGAATCCAAAATCAAATACATTTTATTGGAAGCTATTTCTAAAACGAACGAGCAGCTGAACCCCATGTTTTAAGTTCCTTACTTAATTGGGGAGTGAAAGGGGTTAAGGGGATCAGCAGAGACAGATTATCTCAGCATCACCCAGTAGGGCTTTGGATGCCCCTTCCACGATAGGGAGCTTCATAAAAATTCTCTTGGAAGAGATATATAGCAGTTTTGAAACAATCTGGTCATGAACTAGCTGGGAATATCCCTGCTTCAGAGACTAACAACCACCGAAATGCACACTAGTTCATTTACATTGTGCCTGGTGGCATTTTTTAATCCATAAGATTTTTCCACGCCGTCAGGGCGGAGTATGTACCGGTGGCTTTGTGACTGAATTCTAACAGTTATCGTGAGACCAACTTTAAGCTTGTGTATTTTCTAAGAAAAGGCAACTGTCTAAAGGAACAATCAAATCATTTTTTCAAAGAAGTGTCGTCTCCTGGGTTACCCTCATGTGTACTATAATAGATACTGCAGTCCAGAATCTCAAAATTACACAGTGCATCCTTTTAACAAAATGTTTAACAATCACAGTCAAAAATGGTTCCGTGGCCAACTGCATACTTCTTGGGAACTCCAGTGTATACTTATACCTGGGTGGCTGCATCAATACATTTCTTCCGGTTTAAGCAATCTTACCTACTCATATTCCACTACAAGGTGTTACTAACACACAGCGACTGCCAGCGTATGCTAGGCCTACGTTAAGTTTTTTATACAACTGACTTACTACGTAGTGCATAAACATATATTAAAGGCTTTGAACCATTCCAACACTTTCAGTCTTGTCGAGAATTATAAGTATCGTTATAGTAATCGTGTGCATTAATATAAAGTCACGCATGACAAATTTCATGGAAAGTTACAGGGTCCTTCGTTGGCAGCTTGATAAATTTATGTGCAACTGCGAAGTGGTAGATTTTTTGAAGCAGCCGTTCAAGGTTGGTTATTCGTCTGCAGTAATAAAAACCAGAGAAGGTTGCATATAACATACATTTTACCCGAAAGGAGTTTGACTATTACAACGTTGACACTGTGTCTTACGTACTTAGCAGAGTTTTTACGGCAGCTTAAAATCTATCTTAGTTTTCATCACCCCCGTGGTCTAACATAACTCCATTCAAGTCCACCATGAATTCTGGTTCTACGCGAAGAGCAATTTCACAAGCACGGTTGCTAATAACTAGCTTAATGGTGAGTTCTTCATCGAAAACTTTTTGTCTTTTATTCGCTCAGGGAGCTGGTCTTCCAACTCCCTGATTTTCTATAGTCCGTAATTTTTGCACACGCACAGCAAAGGCTTTGAAAGAGGGTACGGCAGCAGGCCCATAGCCAGAAAAGGTACTGAAGGGGGTGAGACGGCTCCAAAGGGCGAAAACATTTTTCAGGAAACGAGATGTGTTAAAACGTGCTAAGGCAATGGTGATTTAACGCCTCCACCTGCCCCCCCCCCTCCATTCCCCTTGGCCACGGACCTGCATAAAACGGGTCTAAACCTGGTCAGAGGAGACTACCCGATTAAGTAAGAGGTCGATAAGCTGCAAACCGTTTAACTTGCAGAAGATAAGTATTACTATTATCTTGTATTTTGAAAGTTGTTTGAAAAGTTTTAACCGTAAGAATGAAACTTTTTGCACTAAAGGTTTTCTTTCAGGGCCGTTACCAGGAGGTTGGATGGTTGTTTAAGGGTGGGTTCACCGTGAACAAAACTTAATCAAAATGGTGTCTGAATCGACTAACCACGTTAGTCACGATATTTGACTAGTTTCTGATGATATCTGACTAATTTCACACTAATGGACTAACAATCGTTAGTCAATAATTAGTCAGAGACGCTTAAAATTTGTTAGAAATTAGGTCAATTGGTCAAAAATTAGTCAAATGTTAATGAATAAGGTGATTAGTCGATTCAAACACCGTTTTGACTAATTTGTGTTTACAGTGTTGTAGTTGGTGGACATCAATTTTTTTAACACTATGTAAAACCCAAGCATCGGCTGGCAGGTAGCATGTAAAGCGTGAAAATGCCAGAAATACCTCACAGATTGTCTGAAACGTTGCAGATATAGGCACTACAGAAGATAAGTAGAAGCTCAAGGGGTAACGGTAGTTAAGCTTGAATTTCCATCAATGAACTCTTCTTCTACTTAACTAAATCTTTGCTGCATCCCTGGGTTGGACATACCTATATAGCAATGGTCTAGGCTTATATGTTCCAACCCTATACATTATAGTGTTCTGCATACTATTCACAATATCCCCGTCCCCTTTTTAAGGATGGAGGGGGGGGGTACAATCTGAACATATATACTTTTAAAGAAAAGTTCAGCCTGAAACTAGTCCCCAGAGGAGTTACGGCACTAAGCGACATGATTCCTGCCGAAAAGTCCTCAGGCAGCTGCAATAGTGTGAGAAGAACTGTCTTCAACGGCTCCAACACAAGTGCTGGGACTTCCATGCTTATAATGAGGCATAGTGTATCATAGTATTACTGAGGTAAGCTAATAGCTTTAAACCGAGTTAAGTGCTAACGGGCTCAGAGATGTTACATTTCAAACTTCCTCTGTTGTGTTAAGAGTACGGCTTCAACATTCAATTACAAGTCTTCCTGATCAATTGTGAATTGTGCACGTGCTACCTCTGATCATGAGAAACGAAGATGTGGACTTAAATGTCGTCAGTGCCTTACAAAAACTGAATTTCACTTACGTCAAATTGATCGAAATCTACATAGATCCAAGTGAAACTGTGAGATTAACAAAATGGCATCATTAGGAAGCAGTTTAAACTTTTACCCCCCAATTTCACTTCATACATTTCGCTTCAATGAAATTGATTTCGACTTAATTAAGTGGAATGCTGGAATGTATTCCACTTACTTGGAAGATTTTTTTACTTAAGTCTATGGCCCATCCATTTTCTTAAAATGTAAGTAGAAAATTATTCCATTTGTGTAACATTGCGAGGTAAATGTTAACACATTTGCTATATGCCCACGGTGATTGTTACATCGCGCTCTATCTTGAGTTAAGTCGTTTGATCCATGGAGTTGTTTGGTCGTGTATCGACCGTTATTTTCTGTCGATTACAGCTGCACACTGCCACGACTTAAATAAACTGTGACGCGAGTGCCCCAACTCCCTGCTTCACTACGAATATCAAACAGTTTCCAGGGAGTTGCAAACAGTTTGCAACTCCCTGATATATCCGATGTGGACTGCCGGATCGCAATGGGGACCGACAATGGAGGAGAGAACAAATTTGGCACACACTTAACCCACCCGTATGCCACGCAACTAGGTTTCACCAAGGAGTTGCAAACTGTGTGGCATCGCAGTCGTTTCGGTGCAGTATGCGCTGGTTTCCCACTACCTTACATCGTATAAAGTCAGGGTGCGTTCGTGTTTGCTGTACAAACTTGTAAGTGCGTACACTTTGTGCTGCGAAAGAGGCTCGCTTTCCGACTCCTTCTGTGGATGCAACGTCTAAAAACTTTACTAAAGCGCCTTTAAAATGTTATTTTAGGAGCGTTTTGCCTGCATCCTTCTCATACGCTAATTGTCCAATTATTAATTAATAACTAAGAAGTAAAATAAGTGGAAATTTATGATGCGCCGGTATCCGTCAAGAAAAGATGCTTATGGCGCAGTGATTCAATCATGCAACGAAACAGAACAGATAAGTAAACAGTTTGCATCAGATGGGTCTTGAGAGAGCGTTAAAAGATGCAAGGGATGGATTGTGTTTCACATACGCAGGTAGGTTGTTCCACAAAAAGGACCAAAAGGACGCAACTTGACAAATTAAAGATTTATTGTGTGACCTCATGGAACTGTGATTTACATGATATGGTTGAAGAGGTTCAGACAAATATGGTGGCAAGGCACCAACAGAAGAACAATAAATCAACGTCAGTATTTTGAAAATGGCTTTGTTCTAGATGGGATACCAGAGAAAATCCCTAAGTGATGTGTTCATTTGGTTGGGAATGAGTACCAATCCGAGTAGCTATATTTTGTATGCGCTGAAGACGGTTGACTTGTAATACCGGTAAACCACAAAGGAGTGAATTCTCCATACCATGACGTGATACGACATAAGCATGCACAAGCTGTTTAGCAGCATTCTGTGTAAGGTATTTCCTGATGAGACCAAGACTGCAGAGATGGAATAAAGCATTCCTGGATACTAATGAAATGTGATCATTTTATGACATGATAGCATAAAGTACGGCGGTGCCCAGGGTGCGGACTTTTGTTGATGTAGCTATGATGCAGGTACCAATGCGAAGGTAAGGAATATTAGCCTTTGCACGCCCCTGTTTTGATCCAAAAACAAAAAATTCAAATTTGTCATCATTAAGAGACATCCAAAGCCTAATTTTATCAATTCATAATTCAAGATGATGTATTGAATTAGTGGACTTAACTTGCCAGTAATTTGGATTGAACGAAAGGTGAATTTGTGAGTCATCCGGCATAAAAATGATATTGCAGACCGCAGTTTTGAATAATTTTTCCAAGTTGAAGGGTGTATAATAAGAACAACAACGGACCAAGAACAGATCCCCGAAGAAACACCAAACTTCAGCTTGGTAGAGGTGGAACAATGGTCCTAAATTTTAACACAGCTTGGTAGAGGTGGAACAATGGTCCTAAATTTTAACACACTGGGATCTATTCGCCAACTAAGATTGAAACACTACCAGACAGTGCCATTAAAACCAAGGTGTCGTATTGTAGTACCAGTGTTACGATTTTCCATTGTCCATGGCTTTTAAAATATCATTTTCCCTTGTAGTAACGCTGTTTTGAAACTATGATTAACTCAGTAAGCAGCGACTGCATTGTAACAATCAAGATGCTGTGAGATTGTACATATGGAGTAATTCTGGCCAGTACTCCCACTCCAGCAATCTTGAAATGAAAAAAGGTTAGCAACGTGTCTGTGATTTTTCAAAATTTCAGTACCAGCATTTGGTTTCTTTAGAAGAAGACGAAACGAATAACTGCAGATTTCAGAGGTATAGGTACAGATCTATTGGTTCGTGACTGATTGATAATTGGCTTAACACAGGTACCAGCATATCAGCACAATCTTTCAGTAAGGTTTTTGGTATTGGGTTAAGATCGCAACTCTTGGATGGTAAATAGAAAAGTGTTTGGTTGCGGTTTCAAAGACATCCAACTGTGACGGTAGAAAATCCTCAGCAGTTACAGTTGAAGTTTTAGATGGACGGGTGTCACGAATGGTCTGTATTTTTTTATTGAAATAGTGCGAGAACTTGTCGGAAGGTTCTTAAGGAAAATCAGAGTTAGGTCGGTAGTGGTGAGCCCTTTTCAAAATGGAAAAGTTGATCAGTATTACAAAACAGCTGCTTCTCATCAAATGTGTCTTAAATAAGCAGTATTATCAGAAACATGTCAAGAAAAGGCTGACGTCACAAACAATATTTCAAGACGACCGATCACCTTTAACCGAGCAGTATTAACTGATTAACGTAGAGTAATGATTTTGTTTGGAGTGGTGGATTAGCTTGGGCACCTTGTTTCGCTGACGGTCAATTTTGAGTCCAGAGACCCTCAAAAAACGTTCTTATTCTCAATGTTTACTCTTAGCATCAATTATTTCTTTGTTACCAGGGAGTGTTATGTCGTACACAGATTGTTCGCCTCCTTAATGACGGTATCTTTATCAAACACACTTGAAAGAATCTGAAAAATATTTTCAAGATTGTCAGATACGTTATTCGGTGAGCAAATAGTTGATTCAAATTTGGCAACATCAGCGCGAAAAGCACTTGTATCAATGTTCTTTACATTTCGAGTTGTTATCACCTTTGTTTGGACCCTCGACTTTTAGAGCGCAAAGTTACATGAGATGGGACAATGATCGGACAGTCAATTTGGACAATAAGCGTATATGAAGGACAGAATATGGCTTGGATTACTACAAAACCCCGTGCAACCTTCGCGATTGTCCATCCTAGCTCCTAACCCTCAAACCCGTGGAAACATAAAGAAATCACATGGCCCTTAGTCCTAGCCATTATGTGACAAAGGGACAATTTGCAATTTTAGGTCTGTTCATATTCAGTGCTATTGCAGATACTGGTAATTGCTATGTAAAATGAAGGCAAACATAACTAACATGTCCGTAAAAGTATTATTTTTGGGGCTCTTCGAGCCCATTCATCTTGTACTCTTTTCGTGCTATCATAACTTCCCATAGAACAAGATTAGTGTAATTATTGCAAAACTCTATAACTCTCCACCCTCCCCACTATCAACCCCGCTGCATCTTGAAGAAATTGACGGAACGTTACTCCGAATCACGCAACTTTGAAAAGATATGGACGGACTGCGATTTTATGGTCTGTTCAGTGGGTATTGGATGCCATTTGCAGACATAGTGGGATGCTTCTTTTTGGTGCCAATAATTGTGTAAAGGCTCGATGGCTTGCGATGGCTTCCCACTGGTCCCCCACAACATTACCAAAAGGGACCCTATGGGACGCAACTGAGCCTCTTCAAAGGCGATCTTATGCTCCTACCATGGAAGTGACTACCTCGGAGCTAGCACTTCCATGACCAATTCGACCTAGCTTTTGTAACAGCTAGAAAAATGAGATCGAGTGCGACAAGGTCAAATTGACATTGCCAAATTTTTGACACCAATTGTTTGTCAGGAATTAAACCACACTTGTAGGGAAAAGATCCAGCTCCCCTCCCCCCCCCCACACACACACACTCATCGATCCTTAGGGACGCCCCTGGCCACTGCCTGTTGCTAGCCATAGCCAGCGCATGAAATCACTAATGTGATAAAAACCACTAATGCAAAAGGGAAGCGCCAAGAATTTTGAGATGATCATCAACCCCATGCACGGACAAATCAGGAGGACTTTCCATGCACACAAAAGAAAACTACTAAAGCTATGGAAGGACATCTAATAAGTACAGAAAGTTGCCACAGAAGTATGAGCATAAGAAACATTGATAAATATAGGGAAATCGAAAAGAAGACCAACTCATCAATCAATATATGGAGTTATACATGGAAAGCTAGTTACAGAGTGAGAATAACATTCGGTAATAATAGTAATATTATTCGGCTTTTTATATAGCGCTTTTCACCGAGGTATCAAATCGGTTTACAAAATAGAACAGAAACAATCTAAACATTAACAATAATGTTGTCCCTCCCCTCTATGGCCTCAGGAAAGACATTAAACAAGACAAGAAAGTATAGCACCGAAGATCTTCTATCTACACTTAGAGAAGTTAACGAGGAAAAGAATAAAGAAGTAGTTATCGGCACCATGGATGAATTTTGTACCCCTCTATTGATGTCGACTTAGTAGTCGAAAGGTGTTGTGAACTATTAAAAAGAAAGAGGCGATATTAAAGAGGAGCACTTGTACACCGTACTAAGCAGGTAAAATATTCAGAACCGACACATTTTTCCAAGCACGGTGACACCATTGAAAATAATATAACTCAAAATCTAATCAAACACGAATTTTCAAGAATATTTCAGGCACTCACTAAGCGTCACTCCGTAGGCAGTCATGATATTGTGTTATTACCCACAATACGACGGAATAGTGATATCATAGCTGCACCTAGCCGCGCGTTGTACAACTGCTTGTGTAGCTTGTACACACACACACATCAACAGTCTTCACAGTAACGACAAACCATCTCTAATTTTCCAAAAATGCAACAGTTACATTTGCCATTTTTATCCAGAAATCTGTACATTACTATCTAAAATCATCATACAGCTTTTTTCTTACTTGATAAGTACGATTTTTGACCAGTTAAGAGTTCGAGAAGAAATCCTTCATCCTACTCTTACATGGGTAGCTCGAACTCCGTATCAACTCAAAGGCATACCACACCTGCATGGTACTGACTACTGCATCGCCGTATAGTCCGAAGAGATTCCATCATAGTTGTCTAAACATTGTTTTCAAAATTCTCAACGGCCAATCTGATAATTCAAGTGCAAAAATTTAAAGTTAAAAAATTCAAACAATAGATAGAAGTCTCTTACCAGACCGTCGGCGTCTGATTGAAGCTTACTCAACCAAAAAGAAATTCTGTATCTGTTGCCGATAGCTCGAGGCAGCCATGATGGGAACACATTAAGGAGAATGATAAGGCTTGTTTCCGCTAGACGCAAATATAACTGTCGGCCGACATTTCAAAGTGTTTAAACCAAAAATTTTAATTAGACTTAAAGGCATTGTCTGGTGGCATTTTGTAGGCGTCTTATAGGACAGATAAAAAATTTTCACTACATGTCATCCAAACCCCATACCAAAACTCCATCCCTAACTCAAGATATCCCTTCCAAAAGACTGGTTACTTTTGACAAGAAATACCTCTAGATTTCCTCAAGGTCACAGAACATGAAGCCAAGTGGGCAAATTGTCTCAGATTTTTTTTTTTATTCTTTATAGTTGGATACCTTGTTTGTCCTTGAAATTTGATACCGTTGGAATGTTTAGATGCTTTTCTGTGTAGATATAGTGTAAAACTGTGCCATAATTGTCGTACAGCAAATAAAGTTATGAAATAATCAATTTAGTGATATCAATATTATAAAGAAATACAAAAGCTACATCTAATCAATTTGCCCAGATGACATCACAGATTTCCCATCATGCACTGCGGAACATGAAAATAAAGCATTTCTTCAAAAATTCATATCTTCCAGATGCAAGATGCTATAGAGATGGGGTTTTCACTGCCTAACACAGAATATTTTTCTGCTTTTTTTGAAAACATCAAATTTGGTCACCAGAACATACTTTTAATTATTTCTTTAAAATTTTAAATGTATAAATATCAAATTTTGAACCATGACTGAGAAATTGAGAAGGTATTTTTAAATCTGTTTGAGTTGGCAGCATTTTGCTTTGGAAATTGTAAGGTGCGGCTTGCCTAACATTTTTCCCGGGACGAGTCAGGCCAAATCAGTTTTTCAAAAATTTTTAAATTTGTTTCAAGATGAAGGTTATGGTTAAAATTTAGGTTAGGGTTACGTTAAAATTGGTTAAAATTTATGGTTAAAATTTAGGTTTAGATTGAGGTTATTTGGCCATTTCTTTCATAATCTGCCGTCAGAGTTACAAAAATGGTGCGAATTCGCACCATTTTTTGTAACTATGACAACTTTTAAAAGTTGTCATTTTGGAATTAGAGGTGTGACCTATTTCCAAGAAGCTGATTGGTCCATTGGCCAGATCTGGCCTGACTTGTCCTGGGGAAAAAAAACTACGCGTGCGGCTTTTACGTCATTAATCAGCTGATATCTGGTCCTCTTTTTTCGAATATGTCCTCACAAATGTCAGCAAGCGAGGGAAATTTGAAATATATATTTTTTTCTAAAGGTTTCATGAAAGGTCCACTAGGTAAAGATAATTTGTAATATTTATATGTATATCATGCATATGTGAAGGGTCAAATGGCTATTACTGTTCCCCTTTAAGTTCGAAGGGGTAAACACTTATGAACTGGTCTCTTTCTAAAGTAATCGAAACGGACCATCATCAGCTCCCCAAGGACATCAAAATGTATCGTCCCCGAGAGAGCTACCAATAGAGGAAAGCCTATTATTACATGAAATATAACTGCTCCAACGCCAAAACAAGATGGAGTAGCCTAGCTGGATCAGGGAGCTGGAAGACAGCTCCCTAGCTGGATTTATACCTGCGCAAATACCAACCTGAGAACCACTAAGAAACAGGATTGTTTTTGCACTAAAATACAAAATAATTTTTTTTTTTGCCAGTTTAACAACAAGTTGTATAAACAAAGGAAATGAGGAATTGGTTTTACGGTAGTTGATGATATAGCCCAGGCATGGTCGCACAGAGGCGTTGATAGCACTGTCTGGGCAACTAACAGTACCGATAGCAAATTTGAGTGCACAAAACCTTACAGTTACAAGGGATTAGTTTTCAGTGCTGATAGCCTACCATTAAAAGGCAGCACAGAAAACTGACTAATCACCAAACTGAGTTTTCCACGATATTTTGGATACTGAGGAAATTTTGTCAGATGGAACCACCAACAAATCTCCGTGATAAATACGAACAATGGAGTAGTAACAGGGGTCATGGGATAAAATTCTCTGCTATAAATTTAGTAATTTGTATTAGTCTCATGGGAATATGGATGCAGACTGGTCTTTACCCCACCTTCAATGTTTTGAGTTTCCTACGTCTTTTACTTAATAGGTTAGCATTTTACGGAAAATGTAGGCCGGCTAAGTCGTATTCCTCCTTCTGAGAAACCCTTCTTCATTACATATTTTCAGAAGAGTGTTAAACCAGGAAGAATTTTTTCAATGTAGTGAGGACTGATATGGGGAGGAACATCAGTGGATGGAGAATTCCACGTATATAGGGTATCACTCATGAATGACGAGTTAATTTTGCTCATCAGGGGATATGTAAAGAAAATTACGGTAGTTGGATAGTAATCGTTTCATTTTAGGCCTACTTTGATGTTGGGTCGATAGTGATGATTGCTGACGCATTTTGTTTGGTCGATAGTGCTGATTGCTGTCCTATTTTTTCACATTTCTACACGCCCAATATATTGTGTAAAGTTTAGTGCTTGTGGGTGCACAATATTACATTCCAGCTCCCTACCATAAGCTGCATTATGTACTCTTGCCACTTCACAGCCATGATTCCATCAGGGAGTTGTTGTTATCCGAATGAAGATAGCACGAAAAATTTCATTTATGCTAATACTTTAAGACCTATTTAGCCTAAGTATAAAAGGATTACTAACGATTAGCTGTTGATAAGGCTTACAAGGACTTACGCCTTTATTTAATGCTGCCATTTTGACATCACTCACTAGTACTTTAACAAGAGGCTTAAATTGTAGTTTGGTACCGCTAACATTAAAATGACAGGGTTTTTGCACTCAAAACGACAGTTTAATGGAACTGACAAAAGCCCCTATATCTCATCTAAAGAGAGCACATGCAAATGAGCTAAAGAGACAGAAGCCTAATTCCTTTACTGCATTCTGAAAAGTTTCCTCAAGTTTCCTGAATCAACCGGACATGAATCTGTGTTTACAATTTCACATAAAATCCAGCCGATGTGGTTCCATTGGCGACACCAAGCGACACCTGAGAGAGAAAATATATTGTAACGGAAATGGGAATTTCCATTGGCTTAAAGCGCCCTCAACTATTTAACAGATCGAGCTCTATTTTGGTTCTCTGGGAAACCGTCAGAAAGATAACATGGTCCTGCCGGAGGACTTCCGTCTGGAAGACTTCCTTCCGGACTTCCGCGGCAAGTGTCACATTACTTCCTCAATATTAACATTCGTGAAGAATCAAAAGTAGGACACATTCTGATTTGAGCTGCAAGCCTGCTAGAGCTCAGGAGAGACATGTGAGAGGTCGAGTGTCGAAAATATTTTGAGTCAAAGAAATTTTTATTTTTGTTGGATATGGCAGTGAGCAAGCAGTTACTCAGGTCCAGTATTCCAGTTGAAGAAAAGATTAATCTTATGTAAGTGACCGCTGACTTTAACGCAAGCCCTTCCAAGTACTGTAGGCTTATGTGTTAGTTAGGAGTGGTATTTAATTTGACGTGACAATTGACGAGACAATTTTAGTAATGTCATATTACGTACCGCATATATCAAATTGAGTAACATAATAATTAGTGAAAGGTGAGTCGCAAACTTCTCACCTTGCATTAAGTTTGAAATACTATGAGTAAATTCCTACTCAGGATCTAGTGAATAGAGTGGTTCAAATTTTGCCAGTTCTTACCGTGAGTAGCATGCGACTCATTTGATGTTTATGTTAGAGATGAATTTACATATGGGCTACTATTTAAGGGCTACTATGTGAGTAAATCATTACTCACGGGGTTAGCGTTACAGACTTCACGGAGTTACTTAATGTTTTAGCTGCCATCTAATGGTCACACACTTAAACAATGTTGTATATATTCATGAGTACATGCCGAACAATTGAGGAACCGAAAATAAACGAAGGTGAATATTAATGCTGATGTCGTTTCTGTATTTTGCTGTCTTTACAACAGTGTGTAATCATAATTGAGGGCGACAAACAGACTGGACTCGAAAAAGCGGCTAACGTTACAATATTTGGTTTCAGGCGACTGGCAATGCCATGCCAGTGGATAAAATCGCAATAGTTCTTCACATAATGTAGCAGACGAATGATCGCTTTGTGTTAACTTTCTAAACCAGCTTAGTTCTTACAGAAATCTAAAAAGCAAGATAACTGAATGATTATTAGGTAAGCTTGACTACGCAAACCTCATTTGAAGGGAGTTTTGGCGAGCTATCTCCATTCGGATAACAGGTAACTGGCACAAGGAGGATATGTATCAATGCTGCATGCCGACAGGCATGGTTTACCGGACTACCAGCAAATACATAGCCTACACGCTGTCACCAAAGGAATGTTTGACAACGAGCATCCCTTGATACGTATCAATATTTTATGGCGACTGGCATGGTTTATCGTACCTACCAGCAATTATATAGCCTACACCTGTTTCGCCAACGACATCTGTGACAATGCATGCTGCTCCAACAATGAGCATGTACTAGTCAGCTAGTCTAGGCCTATTAGAGGCGATCTATGAACCGCTTCACAATCCAAGAATTTCTCCCTGTTTGTGAGGTGGTATACTTGAATAAAACACTCTACATGACGATTACCGAGACGCTTACTCAAGTAATATGCAGATGAATCCAAAAGCCCTATCTGAGCAGGGAGCTGTTACTCGGAGTAACTGCTCCCTGATCTGAGCACGCACTACCATCGTCTTCTCTGCCGACTTGCACCTGTTGCTAGTGACAGGTTTTACAGAGAGTTGATAGCGCTATCAAAGCTGTCACTATCACCGTTTCCTTTCGACGGTGGGTAACGTTTTGTTTTCGTATTTCGGCATCCATCCGAAAGGACTTTTAAAAAAGTACACACTTTTGTGAGGCAGCGTCAGGGAAAAAGGCCACAGAGATATCCTCATTGAGCTTCATGATTCCACCAGTTCCGCACTGTGGTCTTAACCTCAATTATTCGGAAGGTAATTTTACTCATTTAGCATTCTTGTCTCCAATTTTCTATACCCTTCAGCAATTAAACGGGCAGGAAAGACCGAGCTTAATATGGAGCCCCATGTAGGCAAAACTTGTACCGTAGTACACGTAAGAGTACGATTACGAGCAGGAGGACGACCACAACTGGTGTGTAGCTCCACCAAAAAGGGTGTGTAGTCGTACTTATAGTTTGGGTAGAATGTATAATAATCAGCCTGACCGGGCGACCAGTTACAGAAACATTAAAAGCAACGGTACAAGGAATTACAATACCACGACCAATCGCAGTAGTAGACGACCACCAATGAGCGTTGTAGAACCAATCAGACGAGCAACAGTGATCGTAATAGAACTAATAGGAAGGCGAACATTGATAGTAGTAGAATTAATGGGACAGCCAGCAGTAAACGTAGTAGAATCAATCGGACGACCACCATTGATCGTAGTAAAATTAATTGGACCACCGCCTGTACAGTCAGCAGGGGGCGTAGTACAACTAATCAGACTACCAACAATGATCGTAGTAGAACCAATCGGAGGACCAACAATGAACGTAGTAGAACCAATCGGAGGACCAACTAGAGCGGTAGAAGAACAAGCCAGATGATCATCACTGATCGTACGGACTAGCAAACTTCCGAGGATATTTGCTGAGGTTTTTTTTTTCAGGGGGTATTGAAGGAACTCTAGAAGCTTTCAGACACGTTTGATGATAACTTCGGTTTCAGAAACTAAAATGAATGAAACTGAAATAAAGACTTTTATTATAAATTTTGTATTTGTACCTTTTGTACCTGTCTAATTTTAAACCTGTTTCTTTGAAGTTCCATGAATTACCAGTTCCCCCTAAATGTTCATTGATTTCCTCAGACTTCCTAAAATTTAAGTTAAATTCATTTTACATCATTAAACCGGAATTTCCTTTCAATGTTCCTGAAAGCTTCTAGAGTTCCTTCAACCCCCAAACAAAAGGCAGCAAGTTTCTTCAAACGTTTGCTAATCAGCCTTATCTAGTTTCGGGGATTCTAATTTTCTCCCGATCGGGATAAAACTTGGTCATGGGAGCCGCCATATTGCCTATTTTACTCATAATTTCACGTGTTCTTTGTTTACATGTTAATGGCGAATGGGGGTTGGAACCCCATTGCAAAATTTGAGGATCTTGTGTAATAGATTTAAATGTATATTGGGTAGGTCTATTGTTATAGCTACCTAGAAGCCACGTCCTAATCGGGGGTTCCCCCACGCCGTTTTGAGACTCTAATTTCCAATTTCTTGAGTAGTCTTTGTTCTTGCTAAACATTTGTCTTTGTTAGGCAGGCATGCAAGCAGTTTAATGTGTTGCATAAGTTTTCCGCCCATTCGGAAGGTTTTTGGTTTTTCCCCGAACGGGAGAATGTCCCGGACTCTTAATGGTGCTCGGCAGATTATTTATAAAGCGCTCACTGGTGGTCTTCCGATTAATCCTGCTAGGATCAATGGTGGTCGTCTGTTTACGATTTGTTCTACTGGGATCAATGGTGGTCGTCTGCTTAGTTGTTCTACGTTTATTGCTGATCGTCCGATTGATTCTACTACGATCATCACTGTTGCGTGTCTGATCGGTTCTACCCGATTCATTCTACTATGATTATTGGTCGTCCACTTAATCGTACTCGAAATCATAACTCGTGATACAGTTGTTACATGGGCTGGTCATCCGATTACTACTTCTATGATTGGTCGTGGTACTGTAATTCCTTGTTGCTTTTAATCTTGCTGTAACTTCCGAGGTATAGTACTTCCATGCTGTAACTGGTCGTCCTCTTCCTGCACGTGCTATTGGTTTCCGTACTTCAGAAACTATTAGTTCTACCAGGGAGCTACTACGCATGATTTTTGGTGGTGCTTCACACCAGTTTTGGTCTTCGACCTACCCGAACTCTTGCTCGTGCTTGTGCACGTACAACAATATTAGCCTTCATGTCACACAGGCCTGTAACATTACTGCATGGGCAATTGTACATGTAACAAAGAGCATAAAAGGATAAAAATTCTACAATCGATCACGAATTGAACCCAAGAGTTCACTTACTGATGATGTCATCCGAATAGACGAGTTAGGAAATTAGATTTTGCTGTACATATAGTACCACAGATCAAGTCCAATGACATTTTCGCACAGATACGAAGGCTTCGAGCGACTGTTGTTTTTGTCTTCCACAATTTACCGTCATTCTGTCCAACCTTTTAGGTCCAAGATAAAGAGATTAACTTCAAAGAGAACTTTTTCTCTAAAGAAAATTCTCTTTGACCCGTAACTGATGTCTAGAAAACCGTAGTTTTAAACTCGAAAATTGTGCTTGATTATATAAAATAGCTGTCTTACACATGCATTCTCTGCGATGGTACACTTTCCTTCCCAGCATGCATTGTACATCGAAGTTTCCCAATTCGTCCATAGAACCGAAAACAGGTAAAGATCATTGCTTATGGCAAAAAATTTTGTGCCTATCGTATTTATAAATCATAACTCCTTGATGGTGACTTGCATAACGCGTAAAGATGATGATGTGAGACGGAATGCGGGGTTTGATGATTTATTTTGAAGTTCACAGGTAAGAGTTGGTGATTGTATTTTCCCTTCAACAGATTATCACTCAAGAATAAGGATCTTATTACTTTTTGACTTTATCAGATTGGATATGCATAGAGCCAAAGCGTTCATTGATAGAATAGGCTATAATAAGTGAGTAACACGGCACATTGATCCCTTCTAGGTCGCTTGGCTAAAATAATATCGTCAAGGACCGAGACGCATTCATTGGCTTTATGAAGACTCAATTTTCGGTTTTAGATCTTATCCGTCGGGACTTCTTTAGAGAAGAAGTATGAGGATCAAAGTATTTCCCTAAAAAGTGCCAGTCCACTTAATTACATCCCATGCCGTGTAGCACGAATAATTTAACCCTCTTCTATTTTTCCTATTTTGATTCCAATTTTAGGCAAACAAAGGGATTCCAGGCCTATCTATCTCAGTGGGCGTGAACGGCAAAGCCGTATGGTCCGAAGGTAAGATTTTTGGTAAAACGTTAAATGGATCACCGTATAGTTTACTTTGTGCATTGCGTCGTACATTTTCCAAAACTTCGTTTTTTAAGCTTAGGTTGGAAATACCTTATACCATGTCTACACAAATAATTTAGGGCTAAGCCTACGCTCTAAAAATACCCATTTCAAAGCAAAGTTAACTATTTAGACGAGATCTTTTCACGTGATCAGTGGCTTTGACAATTCTCCGACTTAAGCCCAGGCTCCACCCTCCCCTTGTTATTTCACTAGTTCTTTATTTTCATAGGTTCTATGTAGTGCTGCAACCGAAAGACATTGTAAATTGACGTTTGATGCACAACAGATAACCGATACCCGTCTTTCAAGGGAAATAGTTCGAATGTTTTCTGAGAAGTTGAGTAGTGTTTGTATTTGAGGGTCCTTAGATGCAATCTGGTGCAACATATTGGACAAATTTTGAGGTAAATAACTGCAAATTTTTGACATTTCTTACAGAGGAAACAACTAAAAGGTTTTCGTCCTTGGATTGAGGGGGCGGCTCACCACCACATTTTTGACTGGGAGCTAAAGCCCCCGCTTCCTACGCCTATGTATGAAAAGCATGTTTTTTCTCTTAAACACTTTCTTTAATTGATAACTTCCAGACACCCTTTCTAGACACCTGTTTGCCAGTTGCAGTACCTTCAGGAAAAGTCACTTTCCATTTATATAAACTTTCTACTCATTCTACACATCATTTTCTTGTTCACGTATTTAGTACATTACCTACACTGCTAAACGAGAGAATGATTGCACCAGTGGTGGTGCCATACGGGGGACAGATGGCATGTCCCCGCCCCGTCGGGAAGGCTGTTTCCCCATCAGGGATATTTTCCAATCGTATGGAACCCGTAATGGGTACGATAAATACGAAGTCTCCCACAACGGACAGTCGCCCCGAAGATTTATTTGATTTTCTCTAAATTACGGCAATTCTTTGAATAAAACCTCAAAAGTTTCCAACTTTGCTCTGTAAAAACCCAAATTTTTCAAATGTTCTTTTAATGAAAGGCCAAAATTTCCGAACTTTTCACCAACGGGAACCCAAAATTTCGGAGCCCTTTGGCATCGAAGATTTTTCTTCCGTCATCCTTGTCGGGGCTTCGGGCTGCTCCCTCTCGAGTAACTTGGCCCCTTTCGGGGAAATCCTGGGGCTACCCCTGGATTGTACTTACGTATTTTGAAAGACTGGGTCAACGTACGCCTTAAAAGGGCCACTAGGAAACATAGCAAAGATTGAGTCAAGTAATCTCTCAAATTTGCATGAATTTATTAGTCAAATTTTGTGCCAATTTGACTCCACTTGCGACGAAAAATTGACTCAAAATTTGAGCACGTTCCCTCGTGAGACAGGTCAGTTCAGAGAGCGTGCGGAACGACGCTGCATTCGTTGTTGTCAACTAGCACTTCTCATTTTCAAAATTTGGTAGATCCTGTGATAAGAAACTGCCCAGGGGTAAAATCTAAGTTGGCAGAAGACAACTGTAGTTCACAATGCCATTGTCATTATTAAATCCTGCATAGAAACTGGCCGAAAACCATATGGGATGATTTGGTATTATGAGGAACTCTATAATCAGTCGAGTTATTGTTTGGTCCACTCATACTCGCAAATTTGCGAGGACGAAAATAATTCCTTTAAACAAACTATTGAGAGAGATCACGTTTCCTATGATCGCCACCCGAGCGTGGATCTTATATCATTTACATATATTTTTTGTAGGATTTGGTTTCGCGGACATCGAGAATGGAGTAAAGATGACACAAGACAGCTTGGTTCGAATCGGAAGCATCAGTAAAATGGTTACGACCCTAGCTGCAGCAAAGCTAATGGAAAATGGGAAACTAAACATTGATGAACCAATCCAAAAATATCTTCCAAACTTTCCAGAAAAATACTGGAACGGAGACAAGGTTTGGCACAAGACCACTCCCATTTGAATCATCTTTTCTTTTCTTTCTTCTTTCTTTTGGAAAGACAGGGGTGTTATCACTACACAGGAAAGTCCGCCCAGGCATTTTTTCTGCACTTTTGCGGTCAAGGCGTTTCAATTTGCATTTCACAGGAAAATTTACATAATACTTGCAAATTTCTTGACATTAATTTACAATTTTGTAGTACTCATAAAATACTCCCCTTTTGAAAATTTTTGACTATTTTTAGGACTCTAGATGCAAAATGGTGCAATTTTCCCCCATTTTTCTTCCTATGTTTGTATTTCAAAAAGGCTGGTCTCGATATAAATTTTTCCTCCTTCAGTGCCGGCCCGACGCGCGCCATCTGAAACTGTGCCACGCGCCACTAGTTGAGAAAGCCTGAATTCTGACCACTAGCCGTTGTGCCTATTTAGCATCACTTGCTCTGCATTAATTATTTCGAGGTGATAATTCTACAATTCTTTTTCTTTACACTGATAATCTTTTAACGGATTGATGTTATAGGTTACCATAACAACTAGACATTTAATGAACCATACGTCGGGGTTACGTGATTACAGATCAGCATCAAAATGGAACCAAGCAATCGCTAGCACTGGAAGAGTGCAATCCACTACTCTACCCAGTGCGATCGTTGACGCAGTTGCTTACAGAGCGCGGATTCCCGGAAAAGCACTACCTCCAGAGTATTACATTCGTCAGCCGTATTCATCTGATTTGAATGCATTGGAATTGTTTCAAGATGATCCGCTGGTCTTCAAGACAGGTAATAAACAGCTAAGTTTTTATCAAACTAATGAGAGAAATAACCCCAGAGGATCGAGCGGAAAAGAATGTTATGAATTACAGAACAAATGTTTCAAAGAAATTGATTGAAGCGCAAGTGAGTAGGTTCCATTTTAAAGTCTTCGGTATGATCCGGCAAGTAGTCGAACCCCAGACCTTCCGGCCGGCTGCAAGTCGGATGCTCTAACCACTTGACCATAATAAGCATATTGCACCTTAAATTTTGTTGGCTCTAAGAATGCACAACCCCATGTGAAAGACTTCCGAATGTAACTGCACAATCATGCACATTTATTATTTAAGTTGGTCATGAACGTCGTAGGCATACTGACGTATAGTATCCCGAATGTGCCTGGGCAGATTCAAGCAGTCTTGTAACACACATGTTTTTTCATGCCAAAATCCACCCAAAGTAAGCCATCGTGATGGTAGGGGACGGGGTACCCCATTTATCGAGCATCTCGTACCTAGAATTACATCTTTTATACCATGGGCGTCCGCAGAAAAAAATTCAAGGGGAGCAAAATTTTTTAGGGGGACCCAACTTTTTTCATGGGAAATATTTTACTCTCAGAAAGAGTTTAGATGCTACTTTTCACACAGTGTTGACAAAGGCGTAACCAGGAACTTGTCAAGGGGGGGGGGGGCGAAGCCCAGGACAGACTCTCAGCGCTCCGCGCCACCATGGGTTGGCGCGGAGCGCAAGAAAATTTTGGCCCCAAATGCTTCCCAGATCGCTGGAAATGGCACTTCCAAGGCCTATTTACCGTATATTAAGAGGAAAACACTTGCAATATCGTAAATATAAACTTTTAAAAAAATACCAAAAATATGCTGGGGGCCGCTGGGGCTGAGTATTGATATTTTTATTCAATTCTTGTTTTGAGAGTAGAAATTCACACTAAGTGAACTGTTAAGAAATGTTGATGTTATATTTTCTTCGTTTTTTTCTTTATTTGTTCTTCGTTTTTTCAAGTTTTTGTTTTTCCAAGGGGGGGGGCACTATTTGCCCTCCCTCCGGACGCCCATGTTATACCCAGACTTTGCATAGGGATCTTTTGGGGACCTATATTATTTAAAGGTCTCGCTCGAAGCATGAAATCGCGTTCCAGTCTTTAGCAGTTTTCAGTCAATATTTTGCATTAAAATTGCATTGCACTGAAAAAATGGCAATGCATCCATTTGAACCGGATTACAAAATGATTTTAATTGGTCATGATTTTTAATTGGTTTGAAAGTGATATTATTGTTACCTACGGAAATCTGTGCACGAATGGGAATTGTCGTTTCCATTTCATGAAGGAGTCAATTCATGGTACAGTATGTGATTTCGATCTGTTCCCTTCCTGTATATCGTATGCACAGGGCATGAGGTCAAAAGAAGGCGCTCGATGATGACCATTTCTGAAATTTTCGGAGAAAGATTGCTTACAGGCCGATGTATTGGCGTAGCCAGCCTGGGCCTGCTAGGGATCCTAGCTCCTTCATCTAATCACATAATTAAAAAAATAAAATAAAAATGATAAAAGGAACTTGAAAGGGGGGAAATATGATAATAGCCTTTCATGAATAAATATGTCAAACGATGGAGCAATAAATTTAAATCTTACCCTTTGAAAATATTTCTGGAAACTGAAGCTTAGGAGCTACGGGGTTCCCCTGGACCCCGCCCAACGCGGACCACTGGACTTTAGCAAACATGAACTTCGCGTACTGTCTCACTCCCCATGTCCCGCAACTTTTCCAAACAGAAGTGCAAAACTATTCCTACATTACGTGTACAACCCCGTTTGCTTTGTTGATAATCATCCCCGAATAAAACAGCTTTACTCGGGTGTCACGTGACCGACTCAACATGTCTGCGTACAATGTCTGTGTACAAAGAGCCCTAACGGGATTGCACATGTGATGTACGATTTCGTCCCTCAGAAGTTCATGGTTCTTACGATTTTACTGATTTTGCTTTCCTCAGGTTGTGACCTTCTTTATTCATCTGTGGGATGGATCTTGATATCCGCCATTATAGAGTCCCTAGTTGAGAAAACTTTCAATGAACACATGAGGGACATCTTAGATGAGCTTGGCTTGGAGGACACCGTCATCGAAGCGAATGCGGCAATTTTGCTGAACAGGGCGAAGTATCAATCATTCCAAACATTCTAAAATTTCTCTCTATTTAAGCACTCAACTTGGTCAAAACTTATGTTTCTTAGGCAACAGATGCATAGCTTTAAAAACAGCCGTTTAAAGTATTTCATATATCATTCCATTTGAAGTATTCCGCATCGCCACTTAGTGCATGACATGTGGAAACGATTCCGTTATCACATTACAAATCCAGTTGCCCTACAGCTTATTAGTTTTGCTTTGGATTAATGGGCTGCCGGCTGCAGGGACAAATAGTAGGTTGCAGTCCTGTGGTCCTATTGGTACTACCCTGTATCCATTGGTCCCACCACCTGTAGACTTACTCCAATGGCATTGTGTGTGTGTGTGTTAGTATGTATAGGAAGGCTTATAAGCTTCTGAAGCAATGGGCTCTAGAATCAATGAGATTTTTTACTGTATGACTATAACGGGCTGTGAGATTACAGGGCTAGCTGTTAGACAACAGGGCCGTAATTAATGAGAATACACTTTGTCTTTTGATCAGAAATAAACTGATGTAAGTGCAATGTGCGAAGGAAGCACGTCTTTGAATAAACTATAACTGTCTTGTGTTTGGATGGCCCATTGACAGATTTTACACTCGTGACGATGCTGGAAACCTAACCAACACGCCCGATATTGACGTATCATGGAAGGCTGGTTCTGGTGGACTCATGAGTACTACCGGGGATCTTCTAAAACTTGCTCATATCTTTTTACACAGCTATCGGTCATGTTCAGATCGTAAACTAGGTAGGCAGTGACTCAGTTTTGCTTCTCGGGCACTTTCCACTTAAAAAGCCCCAGTGGCGCCTCCAGGATTTGATGATTGGGGAGGGGGAACCTCAAAAGGTGATTTCGTTATCCCACCGAAGATAAACCCGGAAACGCCGTGGATGTGTGCAGCTGCGTGTCTACGATATGAGAGATCGCGGGGGAGAGGTACAACGGGAAGGGGAACCCCTCTCCTTTGAGAAATTTGTGTTCGTCAAAGGTGGCTTAGATGCAAAATGGTGCTATTTTTGGCAAACTTTCAAAACTGATCATATTTTAAAAATTTCTCATACCTATTTTTGTTGGCTGTTTCTTAGTAGATGGGGTAAAACTCCTTCCCTTGAGAAATTTTTGTTTTTGTAAGATGGCTTTGATGCTAAATGGTGCTATCTTTGACAAACCTTTTACTTGAGTGATAACATGTTAAGGAATTACTGTTATTTAGTGATATTTTGGCTGCAGAATGGCGCCCTTCCAATGCTGGTACTATGAGGCCATAGGGCCTCCTAAAAACGGGGACTTTGGTATTGTGCTTTTAACTAACATCCGAATGATAGTATACAGGAGAGCACACAAAGCATTTAAAAGGAAGTGAACTTTTGCTAATTTTAAACAAGAATTGAAATCTACGGGAATGGCCGATAGAGAGATAAAGGTATAACAAATGGAGTAGAGGATTAATCAGCATGTTTCATAAGGCATATTCTCTGTAAACTCACTTGATGACCTTTAAACGAGCTTGTGTGATGACTAACACACTTTAAATCATGTGGGCCTGCATCACGCTACAAATGTTGATCTTAATAGGCTTTAGAAGATTGCCACATAATCGGCTCTACATGGATGTAAGCCTGAGGTGAGACTTGAACCTCTTCTTTTCTGGCAAATAGTTCTTGCTAGATGAACTACGTGCATTGTTGTCCAAATAATGGTCATCAGGCATGCAGTGTAAACGGTAGCAATTATGCGCGAAGGTCGCCAAAATTTTACGATAAAATTAATTTGAAATCCGTACCGTACAAGTATCTTTGAATAAATACGTTTGGGATGGTATTAAAGAATACATAGAACTTAATGTTATAGCGCGGAGCGCGCGAAAATTTTCGTAGTTTGGAGTGGATTTACGGAAAGTTTTGAAGTTAACGACCAATTTATGGTAGAAGATGTCTATAGTAACAGTTTCTTCTCTTAATTTTTCTCCCTCCTTTTTTCTCTGCTCCCTCCTTTTCCTCCTCTTTTTTCGCCCTTTTAATTTATTCCCTAATTTATCAATGGGAATCATGGCCCGTTGCCCCCCCCCCCCGAATACGCCTCTGCACCTACACACCTAACAGTTCCCTGTAGTTAAGAAGTAGGAAACTGATCTGTTGTTTGCTCAAGCCTTTTTATTTTCCCGGCTTCATTGGTGTTAACATTTGCATGTTACATGCATCAGTACCAGTGAATACAATCTAGAGCGCGTTATAAGAGACTTTTACACAATTTGAATCCATAAACTTTAAAGCTTGTTTTCTGGTTTCATTGTAACAGAACAGACCCCAGGCTACTTGAAATCAGAAACAGTAAGACAACTCTGGACTCGACATCCAAACACTTCTGATGAATGCGGAACTTACGGTTTGGGATGTATGTCAAACATCGGCAACATTTCCTTTGATCCTAGCACGGTACCGTGTCATTACATACTGCATACTGGACAGGGAGTGGGCTTTGGTGCCTTGTTACACATAACGCTAGAAGGAGAAGACAGTCTCTCAGGTGAAAACATGCATTTTGTGACAAATCAGAACAGAAAAGGAAGACATGAGGACCATGCAGGGTGCTTCAAAGACACGGACAACAAGTCTGAGTGCCGAGCAGTCTCTGTCGCTATGCTGGCAAACTTGGAGAACTTTGACTTGCAACAAATAGGGTTAAAAATTGCATCTTTCTTTTGAAACAGATGGAACCTAGGGAGAGGTTCTATTACGTAATCTTAAATTTAACCAAAATATGTTAAGTGACCGTTTTTGATAAGTATTTGACCACTGGCCACTGTCCTTTTATCTCGGTTCAATTGAGTTAGGCACAGATCCAGGAGGGTCACCTGATTCGAGCCCTTCTAGTTTTCGCAAAGTAATTTTTCTCATTTGAGTCTGCCATTAAAGTTAAAGTATATATGCTGTTGTAAGACAGGTTGGACCAAACCATGATACCCACCTACCCGTGCTTTGGTTATGACATGAATTCGAATCACTCACTATGTACTGGGGTCGAGATATCCAGCGAACATTGAATTCCAATCGAGAAGTGATCCATGGTGCTTAACACTCTCCTTTACCTGTTTACCTCAGGAAAAGATGGAATTAAGAAGCCATAAAGCCAAAATTCACACCACCTTAAAACAATCAAGATGACTAAGTCGACTCACGTGAGGGAACTCATCCGTTTCCAAATTGACGGGAATCTGATTTGCTGCATCTGTCAGACACTAATTCGTACACTGTTAAAAAGACGTCTGTTACAAAAAAAGTGTTAATCAATTTTTACAGTGTAACCAATTTTTACATCGCCTAGGTCAGTATGTGTAAACCAGAGACTGCTTACAGCAGAGGTGTAGCAAGTATGAGGAGTTTTGGAGTGAAACCTATATACTGGTCGTATCATGAGTCGATCACTTAAGGAACATTGTGACCATAAAAATATTAAGACATTTACAAAAATCAATAAAACTTTGCTGTAACATTTTGTTGTATGTCTTCCTCACGGTGCTTTATTTTGGTGTTGTTCGGATTGCGTAATCCGTAGAAAATGCATTTTTAAATGTAGGTAGCAGTACATGTAATAATGCATATGAAGGAATCTTGAGTCAATCGCTACAAAAAACAAGCAAATTAAATGCTATTAGTTACCACATTTAAGAACAGTTATAAAAAATAATCATAGAGAATGTCTTTTCTATCAAAATTTTTAATCAGAGCTTCATCAAAGACATTTTGGTCACCATTTTTGTAATTTTTGCAAATTTCTAGTTCATACTTATGCCGAAACTTGAAAATTTGGCCGTGAGTAACATTTTTGCTTTGGACATCAAAAATAATAAGACAAATAATTGTTTTTTATGTTGTTTGAAGAAAATACAATGCAGGTCATGCTTCTTACGTTGCAATCGCATCGCGCCCTTACACACGGTACTGTCGTTTAGAATGCAGTGATCAACTCATGATATTGATCGACTCATGACTACTTACTATACTTCTTGTTCTATTACTAGCATGTAATAATTATATAAGCTGATATTTCCACGTCCGTATTTTTGAGAAACCAGTCAGCAAGAACTGATTTGCGTGCCCAAAACGTGTCCGATATTTGAATTTCATAAAACAAAGGCATGTAGGTCCAATATGACTTTAAAAAGGAGTTGAATTTTGTAAGGGTATGGAATGACTCATTTAACGTTGATGGGGGTTATTAATCCAGCACTCCTTTTCAGCCATCCTGCTTTAGAAGTAAACTTCATTTACTTTCGCGCTAAAATGACTTACCGGCATTTGCCAGCGAAATATCCAGGTGGGCCTTTGGCTGGTCTAACATTTTTTTTCCTTTTTAAAGGAAAATAAATTGATTTGTAATTGCCAGCTGGTTTTCTAAAACAGATGTTAAGAGACGATTGTCGATGTTGCACTTTTTATGAATTTGCTTTTCTTATTACTTTTTCTCTCGATATTCGATGATACCAACATTTATTTACTGATATCAAAATTCATTGAAAGCTGGCATTAACTGTTCTTAGATCATTTCGGCTGATCATTTACGATATCATCAAATAATATTTCAAATCAGTAAGTATGGAAGAAAAATAAACGGGTCATGTAACTTCCATTTCCTTATTAAGTTGTCTCCATAAACAGGGTAGTAGGCTATTTTAATTTGAACATTTTGTATGTGTACCAGTGTATATAGGACCACTTTGAGATTAAACTGATATAGTCTAGTTCCTTATTTAATTTTCATAGGCGTGGGAAGGGGGGCTGGGGGCTTAAGCCCCAGTCAAAAATGTGGTGAGGCGGAAGTATATGCTTCCGCCCCCTCAGTCCAAGGACGAAAACCCCTTACTTGTTTCCTCTGTAAAATTGTCAAACATTTGAGGTAAATTTCCTTAATATTTGCCCAACTTGTTGCACCAAATTGCACCCCTCCCCTTAGACCCCTCCCCCAGAACGGCGGTCCAAAACAACGTTCGGCCCGCCTCCCCCTGAGTCTCGAACAGCTTCCTGAATATTAAAACATTATTTTCTGAACTATTTGTTGAAATTCGGGTCCTACACCAAGTCTCTCTTTGCGTCTAATTCTCTACCGTCTTCAGAATTGTTCAATAATGGTAGCATAGCATTACGTCATGAGATTACCTCCGAGCCAAAATGTTGCGTGACACATTTAGTCCCTAAAATTTTTTTGAAAGGATGTGCTGATGTGGATTGTTGTAGCAAATAAATTCAAGTTCTCATTTCACAAAAATGATGAAAAATCATGGAGGTATACATTTTACGCAACATTTGATGTATAGCAAGTTTCCGCTATGGAAAGGGTATTTTGTGTTACGTGTCAAAGGGGAGACCTCTATCCTATTATAGAAGTTGGTGAAGCTTCAGATTTGCCCATCCCCCACCTCCTCCTCTTCCCCCTCCTCTCCTCCTCTCTTCCCCTTCTCCTCTCCCCTAAACTAGACCGCACATGGTAGCCTATGTACTTTTGACTGACCTCCTGAGATAGTGGAGTCTGAAGGGCTTTAAAAAGCTATGATGGGGCATCATTCTTATCACGAGGCTCATGAATATTGCTGATAGCTGGCAGTCGTATGCCCCCCCCCCCCCCCATGAGGATCTGATTTACAAAAAATTGAGGGGAGCTTCTGAAACATGCTTATGAGTCTTTGATCTCATTGGTATACGTGTGCCATAAGTATTTACCCACCCCTACTTTTTCAAACTGCATATGATCATTACAAAACATAGACATAAAAATTTCTTCAGTTAACAGTGTTTTAATTACAGAAGTTATTGTCGTCATTATGTCTACCCAGTGTTCGTCGACAAGCGCCCTCAATTGTGTTGTGGGATAGGTTTCCAGCATTTCTGAACACGGGTCAATAAGTTGCTTGCGAGTAGTGCCGAAGGGCGATTCATACACCTTCTCCTTTAAGACGCCCCATAACTTTTCAATCATGTTGAGGTCAGGAGAGTTTCCTGGCCAATGTTCTTTCCCCCCAAAATGCTGAAAATTTCTCTTTACACTTACGCTTGGCTGTGCTTAGCGATATGGGGCGTAGCCTCGTCAGTGACGTAGCTACGGGGCTGGGGGCCTAGGCCCCCCAGATATTCGTCAGCCTCCCCCCCCCCCGATTTTTGTGTCCTAATAAAATGTGTAATAATTAAGAAAAAATAAATGTTTGAACGGAAATAAACTTTGAAGTATTTCTTTCAAAACATAAGTAAATAAAATGTGTAAGAATTTAGAAAAAGTAAATGTGTGAAAAACACATTTTGCGCCAAAAATGAAATCATCTTATAACTTTAAAATGCCTACTTTCACTAAATTAGGTATATAACCTGCACTGTCATTTAATTCGCATATAAGTCACTTGGACGATGAAAAAAACGTCCCGACGACAAATTCGGATGTGACATTGTCAGGTTTAGACCCTTTCTGTCTTTCGGATGGCTGGTTGATTTACGGAAAACATGGCAACCATACACCATAGACCATTCTTACACGACCATTCCTATACGGTATCATACACAAAATATGCCGTACGGTAAGGTACTGCGTTCGAATAATTCTCTTATCCTTAACAAGTGTGTCGTGTCTCTCTCCTTGTCCATGACAAGTGCACTGTAGAACGATTTTTTTTTTTTTGACAAGTCCTCTTTTAACTAGTTCGCACTGGCGTCCGGGCGGATTTGTAAAATTGCCAACAAGGTCCAGATTTCATGTTTTCCCCCACATGATCCCTACTTCTGCTTTGCACGTTAAATAGTTGGAAAGATTTACTGGTGGTATTACCAAGTAATATACCAATGACTTGAGTCCGTGAACAAATACAGCACCATTTTGCATCTAGACACCATTGAAAACCGGAAAAATTTCCAAAGGGGAAGGGACACCCTTAGACCCCTACATCAGGACAGTGATCTATGTCCTCCTTGCTAGAAAATAAATATGGTAGCCCTAGGTTGGAGACAAATGGTATGATCTAGGGGATATGAAATTGAGTAGTTCTATGGATAGGGTGATGGACAAATGTAACAGAGATATACTAGAAGGTGAATGTGGGAAAATTTGCAGGCAGAATAAATGAAAAGCATAATTCAGTGAGATTCTTGTTTTATCTCAGCTCATATGATATCCACGGCCGTACACAGCGGGGGCGGGCAATTACCCTCAGAAATTTTCAAAGTGCACCGTTTCCAACTTTGAGAATATACAGAGAAAACGCAGTAAAAATATAAGAAATAGCTGTGATCGTAATGGTAGAACTTACACAATTTCAAATAGGCAGATCAATATTTTCATGCCTATATCTGTACACATCACCAATCATTTACAGCTCTATTAGGATGTGCTTCTAGCCTACTTTTCTAAAATTCTCACGCTACACGCAAATATGCGTAGCTACAATGTTGCTGTTGTTGCTATAGGAAGCTTCAATCATCAATGGCTTAATTAATTTCTCAGTTAACACAAAACGTTTTTAAACCGTGTCAGTTTAGTCATAAAAACGTTTTATAACCAACTTCACTCACTCCCCTCTTTTAACCCCCCCCCCCCCACAACGAAGTTCAATGGCTGAGGTCATGCTTCACATCATATCCACCACCCTCTCAAAAATGACTTTTGTCGCGCTTAGTCACAACTACTTTTCGTTTTCCTTTTAAAGCTGAAATCCCTCCAATATTATACTGCACCATTATATTACACCATTTTCTATCTATACGTCCTCCTGAAATTACAATTTTCACCGGGGTGGAGGGAGACACTCGTTCCCTTTAGTTCCCTCCCCCAGGCTACAGATCAGTAATGCCCACTCCCCCCCCCCCCCAGCAAAAAAGTGTATGTGCGGCCTTGTGTATTACCATTTTTCATGGATTGATATTTTTCCATTATTTGAGAAATGGCAGACGTGAGATTCGATTTTCAAGGCTGGGTACACGCAGCTTAAAACACGTGGGAAGTGCCGTTTCCGGCAATCTGGAGGGATTTTGTAAAGCCAAAAATTTTCTGGCATCCTACGCAGAAACGGATGGTGGCGCTCCGTTTAGATAGTCTTGACAAGCCTGACCCTCGGCGGTGCCGCCCCCATGTTTTACCTAGGCCCCCCTAAAAATTTCATCCTAGCTACGCCCCTGGGCCTCGTCTACTATACTGTTGACTCACTTTTGCTCCCACGTACCATCTTTAAATGTCTATTGAGGTTCAGGTACTTTATTTTTCATCTTTTGAAGAAAATGGCTGTAAAATCGCGAAGACACGGCCGATTTTGGTGCTCGAAGTACAGATACAGCCAGGCGCGGCGCCATGGGGGGGGGGGGGAGGGCAGGCATTTGCCCCCCTATGGTTTTTCAACCCAAAACATAAAATCGTCTAAAAAACGTTTTAAGACAAATTTTCTAGGGGGTGGAGTGAGGTGTTACAGTCGGTCACCCATCTATCACAATATTAGTTAAACTGTTCGTTACAAAATACCTGAAACTTGCAATCCCCGTACGGATAACGTTTTCTGTTTTCTTCATTGTTTACGTGAATGCAGGTTAAGCATTACATAAACACTAAGGCCATTATACATAACGCGCAAACAAAAAGGGCATAGGAACCGAGAGTAAAGCTAAAACAATACAGTAGTATACCCTAAAGTCAAGTTATCGTGAGACCTTACACATATGGTGTCACAGAGCAAAAAGTTTTCCCTCTCTTGGAGAAAAGGTGCGTATCAGTGCAAGTTACACCAAAAAAAAAATACAGACAGCTAATTTGTGCATCAGGGTATACGCCTGATCCATATGAATCTCTGTCTAACCAAAACCCCAACCCTACCCGTAACTCGGAATATATTTTCGTCAGGGGGAATCTTCGGTCTTTATAGTGAACCTTCGACCAAGGGAACCTTTGGTCTATGGGTATTCCCCCCTGTCCGGATTATGTAATGTTTGGCAATCTCAAGCATCTACTGTCAGACTGTCTCTCCATTCCCAGCATGTGACCATTTAAAATTTAGAACGTGAACATATATATTGGGGGTATGGAGACAGCCGTACCGAATGTGTGTTTGAGTGGTGTATGTCGATTATTCTAATAATGACCATAGCTGTTAAACGCTAAGTGGGTAAATACCTATGGCACACTGTATAGTTGGATTTCTTAATTCCCTTTCCCTCATATCCTCCAAGGAATTACTATTCGTCTGAATTCTTTCGTTCAAAATGAGAAAAAAAAACACGATTTTTGCAGTGTCCAGCTTGCATTCAGAGCTGAAAGTTTCATTCTTATACCCCTTTCTTTGCAATTACTCAGAGAGCTCCCCGACTAAATTTGCCCCTGGATCCCATCATGGGCCTCATAGAGGTTTCGGGGACCGACGGCTTTCCGGAAGGCAGCTGCGCTCCAACGGCACCTGAGGCAAAGTAGATGGCATATGGTATACTTCCGTTCATGGACGGTGGAGACTTATTTACGTTCTAATACCAATTTTAGCATTTAAAGCAAATAACTGCTAGGGAAACCAGACTATTAATTTGCACATAAAGATGTTTCATTTTAAAACGAAATATCTTAAAAGAAAAATATATACAGGCTTAGAAGTTAAGCCTACAAGGCTTTGAAGTGTCATTTCCGGCAATATATGAACAAAGTTCAGAGCTGGCTACCTTTGGCGACAACTGATGATATAGTGTCCACCATATTATCCCTTCCCCTAGTAACGCGATTACAACGAGAGTGAGTAAAAGGTATCTAAATGAAATGATGGACCAGGGGCGATTTCAATACTGGTCATGGGTGCACTGTTTTCTACAGGAGCTAAATACATCTGTGATCATACGCCAGGGATGGGGAACCTTTTTCCTCCGACGGGCCGTTTTAATAGTCATTATCCACCCTCGGGTAGTACATAGCTAGGGCGCAACAAGCTTTCCCCAAACCCGGTCTCTGGCGCAATCTAGGGGAAACCCCCATGAAAGAAATTCGGGCAAAGCCCCTGAAGCTCTGGAGTTTGTACATTTGTAGGCCACTATTGAGATGATATTGAATATCCCGGACAGCGGCAAAATCCGGCTGTCTGCCGTTGGCCAAAAGGCCGACGGAGGGCCATCAGAGGTCCGCTGGCTGGACGAAAACTTGCATGATGTCATAAAGCTTTTTAACCGATCAGCGTCGCCGCCATCGGCTCACCGCCGGTGAAACACTGGATATTTCTCTGGCGGACCGACAAAATTGAGCTACCAGGGATATAGGGCTACACAGACCATTGATGTATTACAGTATGATCAGTTGTCTTTCTATTTAATATGTATGAAGTAAGAACTGAATGAGCACCAACGAAAAGTGTGCGTAGCGCCGAAAATAACCAACTCATCTTTTCTTCACTTTACAACTTTTTAACGTTGAATTCACTCTTCAGAGGAATCATTACTTCCGGCCTCCCCCGAATCTGCCGGGATAAATATAGTACCCACTGAGTTTTGTACTGTAATCATAGGCGTACGGGGGTCAATATTTCTGGGGGTTAGGGATAATTTTTGCCCGAATCTAGAGTTTGGACCAATTTGCCCCAATTTTGACACCGCTGTGTCGATTGCAAAAGGGCATAATTTATATTCTTGGCTGTCTCATTTGCCCAAATGGATCCACTTTTTTGCCCGAATTGGGAGGGCATATGCCCCCTGCCCCCCGCCTCGTACGCTTATGACTGCAATAGACAGACTTACACATGCGATAGTGCAATTCTGTCAATGCTATATGTAGCCTCCCAGGCAAAGCTTCAGTTATCACCATTAGAACAAGGATTCTGCAACTAGTTCGTGTTTAGCGAAACGCTGAGCATTTTGCATTGTGCATACTTGTGGGTTTTAGTAATGTACTGATAGTGTTTCACAACAGTTTTACTTATAGTATCCTGAAAGTGGTTTAAGCAAGATAAGCGATCCGGTACCTAGGGCTAAAAGATTATTGTCATTACTTTTCAAATGATTTACCTTTATGAATTGCCTGCGTGGGCCGCAGGAAATGGTCTTGCGGGCCATATACGGCCCGTGTGCCGGAGTTTTCCTACCCCTGTCATACGACTTGGGTACACTAAATGCAACTTGAAGGAATCACGATGAATCCCCTGAATATATGCTCGATACGATACGATACGACGCGATATGATTCCACGCGGTACTACTATGTCTGCCAGCCTTTCACACTACACTACAGGGTACTTTTTCTTCAAGTTTATCACTCAGAGAAAATTTAAACCACGTAACCTATCTAAATCACTATTCTGTGGTTTGAATTGTCAAACAGATATAGCTGCTCGATGACAAGCGATAAAAGTTGATGTCGTATACCGTTTACAGTGTGGAAGGGGTTTTACACCATTCCATGTTCGACGTGATCACGCGACTAAGGCGACGCCATCAATTTTTAGTTAGAACTTTCAAAGTGAAAGTGAAATTGCTATTTTATTCGATCATGTGGCTAATGGGGCATTAGAATATCGTGTAGGACCTTAAAAAGTCGCCTGTTGTTTGAAAGGCCTGGCGACTTATGGGCGTCGTATAGTTCCACATATAGCCGTTAGCCAGTGGGAAGGGGCTACACCCCTAGAAAAATCCTGCACCATGTATAAAATTAAAAATTACTATTTCCTTAATACTACACTTTAGAATATCTCCCTTTCCTAAAATGTTTCTCCCCTCCAGCCATTCCCCCCCCCCCCCACTAATACCTTGTCTGGCCATGGGCCGGCCTGCTGCAAAATGGATTAAAGCAGGATTTTAGCAGAGAGTTGTCAGTCGTTTGCAGCTCCTGGTCAGTGCATAATGATATTGTTTCAACTTTGTTACCGCGCTTCAACATTCTTATCAAGCTACACGGCCAGAGTCAGTTCTCGAATAGCAAGACCAAGCAGACATAAATTTATTCTGGCAGTTGTTAGCAAATTTGCTCAGCAAATTATGTTTTGAGCCTGGCATAACCCCTGAAATGCAATACACTAGGCAGCTATAGGCCAGAAGTTCTCGAGGGTTTCCGGCTGCGTGTCACTTTTACTTGAGTTTTTGCTAAAAATTCAGTTTCCACTAAGGGCTCCGGTTGGCAGCATCGTTTCCTATTAAAATGTTAGGATCGTCGAATATCCAGCGGGCCATATTTTGCATCTTCCGGGCCTCAAATGGCCCGCAAGCCTCGTTTTTCCCCACAAGGTTATGGGCAAATTTGAATTTCAAAATTTTTCAAATTTGTTTCAAAATCATGGTTAGGGTTGAAATTACGGCTGGGATTAAATGGACGTTATTTGGCCTGTTCTTTCATAGTCCGGTGTCAGAATTACAATAAATGGGTCGTAAGGCTGTCATTTTGGAACTAGGGGTGTGGCCTATTTCCAAGAAGCTGATTGGTCCATGGGCATGATTTGCCCATAACCTCGTGGGAAAAAAATGCGCGGCCCGCAGGAGGCTACTTGGGAACCTAGGCCTTCAAAGTTGAAACTAAAAGTGTTTGAATAGCCTATTGGGTTAATGTTGAAAGTGTAAAACTGACCACCACAGGCATAGGCGTACGAGATGGAGCAGGGGGGAGGGCATATGCCCTCCCAATTGGGGCAAAAATAGTGGATTCATTGGGGCAAATGGGACAGCCGAGTATATAAATTATGCCCTTTTGCAACCGACACAGCGGTATCAAAATTCTGGCAACTTGTTCCAAAATTCTAAATTCGGGCAAAAATTTTTCCTGCAGAAATATTGACTCCGTACGCCTATGACCACAGGAAGAAACGAGCCCAAATTCAACTTGAAGAGAAAAGCCATGTAAATTGGCTAGAATTATAATCTGTATTAGGTTTTTCTGTTGGAAAATGTAAGTTGAAACCTTTATCTCTCCTTTCAACTTATTTCGTTGAAAACCTGGTTATATCTTGCGGTATAGTCTGCAGTATATAACAGTAATTTTTTAGTTTCGAAATAAAACATTTCCTGCGAGAGTGGGTTTTAGTTTGGAAGAAGATAAATTTGAAAATATTTCTTACTTCCCAAGCTCCCACCTGGCTCCAGTATATACCAAAGCCAAGTGACATAGCGAGTTTCACAATAAAGCCTCAGTCTGCAAATTGAGATCGGTACACTAGTAAATGGTCATCCATACCCCTTTGGCTTCGCAGTGGCGCCGGCACGGGGGGGCATGGGGGGGAGCGTGCCCCCCCAATGAAAATTTTTTGAAAATTTTAAAATAATCCCAAAAGGCGATTAAGCTATAGATTTCTGTAGGGGGTAGGGTGAGGTGTGCTTCAACCGAGTGATAGATCTATTCAATCATTTTCTATCACAAATGTTTCTCAAACTATCAGAATTTTCGTAAATCCTTCGCAAACTATCAAAAATTTCGCGCGCTCCGCGCGCTTCATACCTTACCTCTGTGTTCTTATTATCAATATCTTCTGATAGCAACTCCCGGAGAAGCACAGCAGCAAAAGTTGAAAGCTGTTCACGAATTAACAGGTAAAAGACTGGCTTTTTGAGTGGCATGTAGGTTTGTTGGGCAATTGAAAGTGTCTCGATGCAGATTCTGAATGCAGGTTTTGTCATGGAAATCTCATTTAATGAAAAATTTCGCGCGCTTTGCGCGCATGCTTTACGGTTTGCACTCCATCTTATGACCATTATTAACATAGTAATACATGGAACTATAATCACAACATCTGTAGGGCCTATAGCATCAATATGCGATCTTTCAATCTAAGTTGTTGAAGCATGATTTGGAAAGTTGAAATTATGCCGTTATATATTTTCCAGAAAATTTTACCGAGCGCTTTGCGCGCAGCCATTATAGGTATAGATGGCAGAAACGTAGCCAAGGGGGTGGAGGGGGCATCCGCCCCCTTGAGCATATTTTGGGGGTTTTTTTAATGTTTTTTTTTTTCAATATTGCTAGTGTTTCTCCTATTTATATGCTGTAAAATAGGCTTGGGAAGTGCCATTTCCAGCGATCTGGGAGGCACTTTGGGCCAAAATTTTCTTGCGCTTTGCCCCAATCCATGGTGGCGCAAAGCGATGAGAATCTGTCTATGGGGTTCGCCCCCTTGACAAATTCCTGGTTACGCCCTTGATAGATGGTGATTTTTAATACACTTACGACAAAAAAAAGAATTCTGAAAACGCCTTCTTAGTCCTTCACCCCTTTTGCTATACCTATCAGGGAGGTCTAATATCACCTTCCTGCACCAATAGTCTCCCTCCCGCCCGTTCCCTATTGCTGGAAGCTGTTCATCTGGATTTTCGTTCAAAATTAGTAAAAATACGATAGTTGTAAAGTGCTCTACTCTATATTATCATTTGGATGTCACGTAATAAGCATTATGTCGTTGCTCCATTTTGTGTACTTTATCTAGAGCTTCCGGAAGGCCCTATACAGGTATCTGCCAGCCTTAGATGCCTTTTTATAATGCACAGTGAAAGGGAGGAAAAATTTCGTTATATTCCAACAATGTTTCTGTGGACTCCACGCACGTATTTTTGGATAAAAACATTGCCAAAAGAAGGCGGTAAAGTAGCCAAAAGGGAGTCTTCAGGAGGTTTGTTGACAACGTATTCTTCTCTTAGACAACATGCTCTCCTTTTTCACCTAACTAAAAATTAGAATTCACTAGATTATGGACATTTTCCAGCTATATATCATCAGCTCCAAAAATATTCCAAAAGATAGCACCATTTTGCATCTAAGAACCTTAAATAAGCAAAAATTTCTCAAAGGGGAGGGGGACACCCCCTCCCCTTAGACCCCTCCCCCAGGACGGCACCTTTATGTAGTGACAAAGGAAAGATTCTCACTGCTGTATTCAAAGTGCAGGCGCATAAAAAAAAACGAATATTTAAGCGTCGCCATTCAGTTGGATAAAAACATCCAGCCAGTCGGAAAAATTAGAATTCACTAAACTATGAACATTTTCCAGCCATACAGGTATGTGATCAGCTCCAAAAATATCATAAAGATAGCACCATTTTGCATCTAAGCAACTTTAAATAAACAAAAATTTCTCAAAGGGGAGGGGGCACCCCCCCCTTAGACCCCTCCCCTAGGACGGCACCTAGCTTAGTGCAGTGACACCTGACAAAGGAAGGATCCCCCACTGTGTATACGAACGTAGGGAGCACACGGGAAAAAACGCATTTTGTGCAGACTTGGGAGGTTAACTGAAGTGCCATTACGACATCATCTGTTGTGCCCCCCAATCACCAAAGCCTGGCGGCGCCACTGTGGCTTCGAACCCCAGCCAGTATAATTGCTTGAGATCTGACAAATTAAAGCTGAAGAAGGCAGAGTTCCATACTAAGGAATATAATCGTATAGCACACGTGCTCATTTGATTTTCTCCTCTAGAGTCAGTTATTACCATCTAGTCATTCTTTTTCAAAATATAATACTGGTAGTTGAGTAGAAGCATTCACTCTTAATAGCTAGGTTTACACATAGACCAACAGCTTCCTTAAAGACTTAAAAGTTACTGTTGTTTTATATCATTACCCTAGCCTTGTTTTATATATATATATATATATATATATATATATATATATATATATGTATATATATACGGTAAAAGAAGTATCACACCATAACACAGAATATAAAAGAAAAACAAGTTAGGTGTAGTACTGGCTCTATATTTCGGCGGCAAGCTGCCTTCGTCAGGAACGTATAAAACCAGAAAGCCCAAAGGCTTAGTGATTCCTTGCCGAATGGGGATGCTTTGTTGCACTGAGCATTATCCCTCAAATTTATCTTTCATGACTACATCATTTTATGTTTGAACAATTTGACCTCTGCTGACCTCTCATGACCTCTAACACCACCAAATATAACAAAAAAGGAAAAAGAAAGGAAGGGTCTTGAAAGGGATTCAACTCCAATGGATCTTGGATCTTGTAAATTCTTGGCAAATTTTGCTCTTTGCCTCTGGTTACCGCAGATGACGATCTTGGGAATACTTGGGAAATTTTGCTTTTTGACCTCTGGTGACCCCAGATGTTGATCTTGGGAATTCTTTGGAAATTTTGCTTTTTGACCTCTGGTGACCTGATATAACAATCTTGGGAACTGTTGGAAAATTTTGCTTTTTGACCTCTGGTAACCCCAGATTACCTTTGCCCTCCACCAAAACAATAGGGTTCTTCCTTACATCATGAAAAATCTATACACTAAATATCAAAAGTGTCCTTCATTCCTATCTTGAGATATTGTTATTACAAGCTTTTCGGTTTTTTAGCTCCTGTGACCCCATATGACCTTTAACCTTCACCAACAACAACAGAGTTCTTTCTCTAAACATGGCAAATCTATATACAAAAATATGAAAAGTGTCTGTCATTGCTATCTTGAGATATAGTGATTACAAGCCATTTACATGATTTTTGCAGTTTAACCTCTGGTGACCTCAGATGACCTTCGACCTCTACCTAAAACAATAGCATTCTTCCTCTCAACATGACAAATCCATATCAGCCATTCCTATCTTGACATATTGCGATTTCAAGGTTTTCGGTCTTTGACCTCTGGTGACCTCAAATGACCTTTGACCTCCACCAAATACAATAGGGTTCTTTCTCTCAACATGACAAATCCATACACCAAATATGAAAAGTGTCGGTCATTCCTATCTTGAGATATCGTGATTACGAGCTTTTCAGCTTTTTACCTCCGGTGACCTCAAATGACCTTTGACCTTCACTCAAAGCAATAGGGTTCTTCTTCTCAACATCACGAATCTACATACCAAATATGAAAAGTGTCGATCATTCCTACCTTGAGATATCGTGATTACGAGCTTTTCAGCTTTTTACCTCTGGTGACCTCAAATGCGGACGTTTGACCTTCACCAAAAACAATAGGGTTCTTCCTCTCAACATGATGAGTCTACATACCAAATATGAAAAGTGTCGGTCATTGCTATCTTGAGATATCGTGTTTACAAGCTGTTTAGGAGGTTTTCGCAGTTTTACATCCGGTGACCTCGGATGACCTTTGACCTCTACCAAAAACAATGGGGTTCTTCCTCTTGACATGACCAGTCTATATACCAAATATGCAAAGTGTCGGTCATTAGTAACTTGAGATATCGTGTTTACAAAGTTTTTGGTTTTTGACCTCTGGTGACCTCAAATGACCTTTGACCTTCACCAAAAACAATAGGGTTCTTCCTCTTGACATGACGAATCGATATACCAAATATGAAAAGTGTCAGTCATTGCTATCTTGAGATATCGTGTTTACAAGCTATAGGCGTCACATACACACACATACACCCACACGCACACCCCCACATACACACATACACACACACACACGACATCACCATCGCATAGATTCCTTGCCTGCCTTCGGCAAGGAATAAATGATAGGATAGACACAAGAGCACAGACTCAATACACTAGGAAGGAATGTACAACGCAAGAATAAAATGTTAAAATAAAGCTAGACACAGAATAGAAAGGAATGTAATCCATCCAAGGCTAAAAGGAGACAAAGAGGCAGCCTTTAGGCCTAGCATAGGCAGAAAAAAAAGAAAAATGAGAACCACAAGCAAGCAAACCGGAAACCAAAAAAATACAGCATCCTACACCTTTTATTTTGACTAAAAGACCATCATCTTGGTTTAACCCATCCGGAGCAATGGTACCCAGATTCCAAATCCATTTTCTCTCCTTTCTGTTTAGTTGTTGATGAAGTTGTTGCCTACTAGAATTGGCTACATGCAAAGTGTCGACAATCTACACATGGAAATAATCCAAATTATGATGAAGTAAGTGGTCATATAAGAGTTTATTGTCCATTTTAGTAAGTTTACCAGCCGTATAAAGGCGGAAATCTCTTTTATGGCCATTCATACGGGATCTAAAGTTATTACTTTGACCTACATATTGCACATTGCATATTGGACATTGAATAACGTAAACAATCCATTCTGAGTCACAAGAAGTATCACGGTTGTATCATTTAAAAGTCTTATTATTAGCAGTACTTAGTAATTACATCAGAACAAATAAGAGAAGCACAAAGCTCACAACGTTTTTTTCCACAAATTCGGGGTGAATTAGAAGCCCGGTCGTGACTACCGGAGGGTTGACGCAGCTTCGCCCGACACACGGGATTCTGCCCAAATTAGGAGGCTGGCTAAAACTAATCGTAGGCAATTTAGGGACAGCGGTTTTCATAATGTCAGACTGGTGCAATAACGGCATATACTTAATATACCTCTAATGTCAGGCAGGCTAGGATGATACTTTACATTAAAATACACAGGGCGAGTGGAATTTCTTTCACGCCAGTACTACAACTACACCTAACTTGTTTTTCTTTTATATATAGGCCTATATATATATATATATATATATATATATATATATAATATATATATATATATATATATATATATATATATATATATATATATATATATAACTCAGAAGTGTAATTAATATACTCTTACTCGAATATTAGCCTACACTCCTGTACTCGCACTCGTACTCATGGCTATGTACCACGTACTACATTCCTCTTACAGAATTTGAAAATCAGGCACTCGTACTTGTAGTCAGGCCTTTGGACTCTTACACATACTCGTACTCGACCGGGGCCTTGACGTCGTTCTCGTACTGAGGAGTCTGTACTAACTTTGTACTCGCACTGGCTTTACAAGTTTGGTCAGTTCATGACCGCCGTGACACTTTCGCACCTGCCGCACCTGCTCGCACCTGCCGGAGACTCGCAAAAAGCGATCCACGTTCTTTAAAGGGAAAATGCCGCCCCACCCCCAATTTGAATTAGGGTACCCATCATCCTTATTCAGGAATGGCTGCTATTAATCATGTGACGGACAATATTTAGTTACTTATTTGTTACATTTATGCAGAATTACTCCTTAGTTAACTTTCAAATATTCAATGTTTTTATACAGAAACGCATAATGAAAGATACTTGTGAGTGAAATCAGAGGAAATCTGTAAGATTTAGCAGATTTTTGAAAATAAACTTGGGGCGACTGCTTTCTCCGTTTAAATGAGTAATGCTGGACCATGTGCAAGAAGTTCCATGCCCGTAGCCAGACAAGGTACTCAGTGGCGTAGCCAGAATTTTTTGTTAGGGGCAAGACTTTTCTCAAGGGGGGCCGGGCAACCAAAATAAACTTTTAATGCACCAACTGTACTGAAGCTGGTGCAGCGTGCAGCAGTATGTACAATGTACATTGTACATGAATATGGTACGGTATATGTTGATCCTACATGCATTTGGTAAGCTATGTTAATGACAAATTAGAAAGAGCACCATGATCATTTCTTGTTATTGTTTTCAGATAACTGGCACATTTATCAAAGTTGGTAGCCTAATATATATGTAAATGTCCCTCGTTTATTTTCGTCTGTCAAAACAAACTCTTCCCGTTTTTTTTTATTTTGAACACATGCCTTGAAATTAATTGGGGGGCAAGAATGTGTTACAAAATAATGTTATGAGCAGTCCCCCTGGCCCGTACGCCACTAGTAGTACCGTTGAAAGGGGGCAGGCTTCCGGCGGTCGGGGCGAAACTAAATTTTTCCTGGGGTGATACATACTAAAATGTACGTTACCCTCCCTACCCCCCCCCCCCTTGGCTACGAGCTTGGCAAGAATATCAATATTTAGTCTGGTGCCTGGGTCCCGGCCAACCACAGCGGGTATGATCATTAGTGAGATCAGTTTTACGGCACTCAAGTGCCGTCGGATTCAAATTCAATTTTGACGTTTACTAAAGTAATTATGGACGTTTTTAAGAGAGAAAACCTTCATGCAGAAAATTAGTGAGTGACTCCAGCCCTGCATCCCCTTCCCCTTCTCGTTCCGATGGCCCTGATTCAGTACCCGCTAAGTTGCGATCGTGTATCCCTTCGGCAAACTTCGCTCGGAGCAATAACAGGGATTTGAAGAGGGCGTGCAGCTCAATATTGAAGGGGTAATTTCCTCTCTGAGACAAAAAAGTCACAACTGTTGAGAAACTTTTAACTTTCACTCTCCCACCGCCACCCACTCCCCTTCCCACATCCCCCACCCCACCCCCCGCCTTGCCGCCACTACACGTGTATATAATTTTTAATGGTTTAAATTACTTAGTACGAAGCGGCTGGTACAGAGAGACTATCAGTCTGGAGCTTTCGTTTTTGTTTCTATCAACCAATCACAGGGCGTCTTTCAATATAATTGAAGAAATTGACAAATTTAAACTGGTTACGGTGAATGCATACAGCACACACAGTACGTATTTATACCAGGCATTCTCACAGTTTACGTGGGTACGGTGCTGGTGAACACTACATGCAGTGAATATACTGTGTCATGTGTATAATGTTCACAGAGCTTAGCCTACCTCAGTAAAGTGAATGCATGTTGTAAAGTTTATGTTCAGCTAAAGTTATAATCATCTGACCCAGATTCTTCAACTCGGGCATGTGGTACTATAGACTTAGAGACTTGCAACAGTTTCGGTCATTTTAAAAACCACGTAAGTATAGCAATAGCATCGATGAATTAGGCCTACAGTGGGCTAGGCCTAAGTACGTTACAGTTACACTTACAGGTAGGCCTAGGCTTAGCCCACAGGCGCCCCTTAACATTGTACAGTATACCATATACTATGTAGTATATATAGACGGAAAGGTATGTCACAAATCTCCTAGCTCGAACAAACAACTTACGTTGCAAGCTGTTGTAGTTAATGGTACTCGGTCCCCTTTTGATGATGTTGTCTCTGGTGTTCCTCAAGGATCTGTCCTAGGACCCATTCTTTTCCTTGTGCATATTAATGACATTGTAAAATGCTGCCTCCTCTGATATTAGACTTTTTGCTGATGACTGTGTCTGTTATCGGGTCATAGAGAATGTTAATGATTGTTGTTTGCTCCAGAAAGACATACATAATCTAGGTCTTTGGGCCAAGACTTGGGGCATGAGATTCCAGCCCTCTAAGTGCAACATCATTACTTTCGCTAGAAAAAAAAATCCGGTCAACTTCGATTATGTCTTGAACGATGTGAAGTTAGTTAAGGTTGACTCGATAAAGTACCTAGTCCTAGGTGTCACGATTTCTAACGACTTAAACTGGGATAAGCACATTCAATCTATCTGCAATAAGGGTAATAAGATTTTGGGCATACTTTATAGAAATTTATCATTTTGCTCTCGCGATGTGAAGTTAGCTGCCTACAAGGGTCTCCTTCGGCCTGTTTTGGAGTATGCTTGTTGCGTATGGGACCCACATCAGTCTTATTTACAAGATAAGCTAGAGAGCATCCAGAGGAGATCGGCTCGTTTTGTAAGCTCCGAATTTTCTCGCGAGCCAGGGTCGATGGAACATCTATTTTGAAGGACCTTGATCTCCCCACGCTAGCAGATCGTCGCAAGCAAAAAAGACTTAGCCTATTCTCTTCTCAAAAGGTTTTTTTGGTAAGGCTAATATTCCCATGGACAAACTCAGTCATCCAACTCGGAAAACTCGTGGGATGCACAACCTCCATTTTTGTCAACTCTACTCTCGGTCTAATTGTTATAAATTTAGTTTTCTTCCTAGTACTCTGAAAGATTGGAATAACCTTCCTGCTGCTTTGATTGATGGTTTAGATAGTCATAGAGATCCTGTTCAATATATTACCAATTTTATTAGGGCACCCCTGACGCATGTGCGGTGTAGTATTGTCCTTTGGATGTGTCACCGTGATCCGAAAGAAGAAGACGGTTCTGGCACAATTACTGCACTTTTCTCGCCAAATTTGTCAGTGTCGAGACTTGATCATAAGGTACCTCAAGGCAGCTCTTTTTCCCGAATAATTTCACTTGGCATTGTCTGAAGGATGAAATTTCGATGGAGTAACAGTATGAGGATGGTCCCCGTGTTATTACCTACTAGCCTAGGCCTATGTAGCCTAGTATAAAAATGTCCCTGCATACGAATGATAAATAGGGCCTAGGCCTATGACCCCCTGTCTGGAAAACGTATGGTGTGTTGAAGATCTTCGGCATGCCATAAAAACCTTATACACCAATTTGATGGTGTGATTTTCTTCTCTTTTACATACACACTGTACTTGGTGCGCAATAATTCAGTTTGGTTTAATAGTTGGTGTGCAGGTGAAGAATTGAGCAAAAGATTGGCATGGTGCAAGCAAAATCCCAATGCTCAAGACTCACCCAAAAAATTACGCTCAGTACACAATATTGAAAGAACCAAATAATCACCATCTTTTATAGCAGATGGTCATTTTGATAAAAATAGCACTTTAGTGGATGTGCAACAACTTTTCGCAAGGGATGGTCACTCAGTTCTCTGCACTTTTTGATGAACAGACCTTGCAAAGATTTTGGATAATAAAGGTCAAATTGATTCGATCATCAGGATTTCAGCAAGACTTTTGCCTCTGTGCATCACTGTTGTCTTTTGATGAAACTTCACAATGTGGGTATTATTATGCACTTATCAATTGAATGACGCACCCCACTACCCCCGGGCATGGTCAATTACTGTATATGTGGGTCATTGACCAGTGACAGTGTGACTCACATGTCCGTCATTGTACCAATATTGTGTTCCACAGAGTGACAAAGGGTTGAGTCATTTTACCTCAGATGTCAGTCACTTTACTGACTAAGGGTTTAGTCATTGTGGGTCATTTGTTATCAATTGCTCAAAGATGACAACCTTCAGCATTGTTCCTCATATACTTGCTAAACTTTTGTCAGTCAGTTTGGTGACGCACATGTCGGTCAAAATCGCAAACTGTTCATCAATTTGGTGACTGAGGGGTATGTCAATGTACATGTTTTGTCAATGAAGTTGTGGACAATGACTGACCATGTCTGGGGGTAGTGGGGTGCGTCATTCAATTGATAAGTGCATTAGAAGCAATGTTCATTAAAGTGTATTAAACTAATCGTCACTAACAAGTCATGCTAAGACTGTTCCTTGAGGTTCACCTGGGGAAACTTTATGTGAGGAAGTATGTACAGTATGATGTGATGAAGAAAATTCTAAAATCTTACAAGAGAGTAATGTAAGAGAAACAGGTCTATACAGTAGTAACCAGGGTTACATCTATCACGCTTTTTATAAAGTGGCAGGGTTTCTGCCAAAGGGGGATTTGTCCCCCCCCCCTTTCCAGAGGAAGGTGGGTAAAATCTTAAATCCCCCCCCCCCCCTTTTCATTTCCATAAAAATTAAAAAAATTGTCCCTTGGTTTCTTACTTAAGAAGAGGACACCTTTGCAGCAATGTTTGGACTTTCATAGGTACTGTAAATGGCCTTTAAAACCCTTCAAAATGCACCTTATAGGGGTCTTAGAGCAAGCATTTGTCCCCGTGAACCCACTTGTAACTTTAGCCAGGGACAGCATCAATTTGGACTAGGGGTTTAGGAGCAATTAATCCCCCCCCCCCTTTTTTTGTATTTCTGGTGGAATCCCTGAATGGGGATACATTTGCATCCAACCAAGCTTCAGGAAGGCAACAGGAGTAAAGTGTCTTCTGAAATATTTTTGGTGAGCACTGGAGCCAGTGAAGATGAACGTTCACAAAGGATCTTGGTAGGAATTGCATCCAGTCTAGAGCATCTTTGTTAGGGTTTACTGTAGGTCATGCAAAAGCTTTTTGACAGCAATATTTGGCATTTCGGGAAACATGGATACGGGAATATCGGGGAAATTATTTATGTCCTCCTTAATGGTCAGGGATTGACACTAGACTCCCTGGAATGATTGCTTCATTTGCCTGACCTGTCAATGATTTTGCCTGATTAGAAAAGGATTTATTTGAGGTGGGTTAATAGGCCCAACCACGGCTGCAAAACTTGTAAAACTTCACACACAGTGCTTTAAAAACCAAATTTTCTAGCTCGCCTGGTCTGCAATTAAATTGGGGACTAAGATGAAAATTTCTAGCTACAGCATGATTTTCGTGGATGCAGTGCTTGTTTGCGACCAGCTTTTTGCAGGCATGGGCCTAACCTTAGGCCAGACATGATACTGTGACACTTAATTCAGAGCTGGGATCAGCGTAAGTATAAACTTTGTGGGTTACCATAATTTCTGGTGAGGTAGAAATAGTTTATTTTTTCACTGTTTGCAGTGTTTGGTGTCCAAATAGTAAATGGTGAAAAAGCATATCACCAGAATGACAAACATTTTCATAACTCTCTGTGTCATTCAAATCTCATCATCATAGTTACTGATGAAAAGATGCAAATTTTACTTCAATGTTTAGGTGAAAAATTTATTACGTAATGTTATTAGGTCACTAACAATACGACAATCTTATCCCATGTTGGTGAACTTTTTTCGTTTAACTGAACCCACACTATGAGCTATTCATCCGTTGCATCTTTAAGTTTTGCATGGGCATCCATTCACATGATGAGCAGTCAAAAGCACAACACGGGCATCAGTTCACAGGTCAGGAAATCTATTCACATGTCAGGTAATCAATGACAAACCACAGGCAATCATTCACTTAGATCGGGCATTCATTGTTCCAGCGGACAGTATTGGGCATTCAGTAGTACGGACTGCTCTGAGCCTTCCAGTCCCAATGGCTAGGGATATTTCATAGGCTGAGCCAACTGTACTGTAACCCCCAAGTTTTGCAGCCACACTGAACTGCACAGATCTGAGTCTTTGCTGTGCAAAATATAAATTACAAGGTATGCCTTTGCAAAATCAAAACATTCTGGTGTTTCTTTCAGGCTACTGCACTGCTCCTGCTAAAGTATTTATGGCCAGTACTGTAGGCTAGATCATAGTAGATCGTGAGGTCTGAGGTACTTACAGTATTACTTCAGACAGCAGTGTAGGAATATGCTAGACATGGGGGGGGGGGCTGGACCAGACATGATTTCTTGATGTTGACCCCCCTTCCCACACCAAAACATCATATTTGATCAATTTGATTTTTTCTGATTTTAATTTGAGTAACAACAAATAAAAATATTCAAAGAAAAAGGAAACAACAACAATACATACAGTACAGTATTATAGGCATGCATCGGTTATTACACCGTATACCAGGTACATACAATCATTTGCCGTGTTACTCCCCTTCCATATTGATTATATACATGTATAATTTTGGGGGAAGTTGTTACAGTAATAATGATAATAATCAGTGGCATAGCCAGGATTTCTCTCAAGGAGGTGGGGGCATGCATTATGTTGTTTGATTGCCAGCCTGGGTGGTCTAAGGGAAGGGGGTGTCCCACTCCCTTTTGAAAATTTTTGAAAAATTAGGTGACCTTTCAGGACATGCAATCTGATGCCACATATGCTACCTTTGAATAAAATTTGTATTAAAAAAATTTACGTATATTACAGTAGGTACTAGAAAATAAATCGGCATTAGTGAGGGGGCATGGCCCAGTGGCCTCCTAAATACACCACTGATAATCATAATATCAGTTTAACCATTAAAAGCACACTGGTGAATTAATACCGAATATATACAGTAGGTGCTGGTGCAATTCAAATCAAAACTTTATTTTAATTACTGTACCAGGGAAGTTTTTTAAGTCATCGAAAATCGGGAATTGATAATTGACTTCAAATTAAACTTATAATTTTAAGTAATCAGGGTATTAGGGTTAATTAAGTTTCCTGCAAGGTATTTCTCAAAAATTTCTGATTTCCTAAAAAATATCCAGACCTCAATGTGCATTCCTGAAACTGACCATTTTGGGGAAATTTCCTTGCAAGTTTATACAGTACTGACTTTTATAAAATCATTATTGACCTTGATGGGTGTGTTATTGATGGCTTTTTCTTGTAAAATAAGCAGATTATTGTATTAGAGTATGATGCGGACATGATTGTGTTTTCATGACATCACATAAGCACATGACAGGGCCTACAGTACAGTACTTTATAAAAGTCTGTACATACAGTATCTATTTTATATGTATTGAACACACGATTTTGGGGGGGAGGGCAAACTGACATTTGGCCCCCCTACAAAAAATATTGAGGGACCATGCACCCCGTTCCTTTGTCACTGTCAAAGTTCCATGCTGAGACTGCCTTAGCATACTGTAGTTGTTAAGGTAGCCTTTATGTAAGGGTTAAAGCACAAAAGTAGTTTTGATTTGTGGAAGGACTCGAAAAGGTCTAAATCTGTTGGCTTATGGTGAAATTTTCTTTTAGTTCGTATATATATAAGCCTACAGGTGCATACATGAGGTGCTCAAAAAACTGTATTAGGCCTACAGTACCACTTTACTAACCTAGAGTGAACGTGAAGTACTGTACTGTAAGCTGGAATGATCATGTTTTCTCACAATGATTGGCAAATTTTACTTTATTCTCTTTGTTTTTTAATCTGTTGTTCTGCCCTTAAAGTCAATTTACAGTGTAAAGGAAAACAAAATTGTCAGCATTCTGCAGCCATTAACTTAACTTACAGTGTACCTCTTTCTCTGCCTTCCCCTTTGATAGGTTCAAGAACTGTAAGCATGGCAGAGGGTAGTGCAGATATCCCAGTGAGAGTAGCTGTGAGGGCACGACCTCTTATACTGAGAGAGATAAGTGAGGGGTGTCAGCAGTGCCTTCAGTTTGTGCCGGGAGAGCCACAAGTAATACTTGGGAGGGACAAAGCATTCACCTATGACTATGCATTTGGACCCACTGACTCTCAAGAAAAGCTCTATGATGAAGCTGTCTCTGGACTGGTGGGAGGAATATTTAAAGGTAGATGCTGCAGTAAATACAATATTCTTGCTCTTGCTCTTGCTCTTTCAATACTTTGGTGTACAGTACTTAGATGTTCAAATTAATTAACATTTTACCCTAGGAAGGATTGAAAGTAAGAAACATTTTCAAACTATTGTGATTATATTGCAAACATATGATTGTATGGTTACTGTAGCTCCCTACTGTAAGTCTGACTCCATTCTGTTTATAATTATTTAAATCAGCCAGGGGATATGACCGCAAAGGTTTTATCATACCTGTAGTAAATATCTGGGAGTAAATTACATTATGTTTAGTATTTCCTCCAGTATAGTAAAGAAGGCTACAGTATTTAGGCTTAAGAGCTAACAAGGAGTAAACATATGAACACCATCAAGATTTGATTTTCAGCAGATAAGATGAAGAGGTCAAATAATCCAATACCTACTACAGCAAATACTGCCTAGTGTCATCAAGTACTGTACATACACTTACTGTGTTACAATTTCTACATGTACATTCTTATTTATACACTTTTTGTTTAGGACTGAATGCCACAGTTTTGGCTTATGGCCAGACAGGCTCCGGAAAGACGTACTCCATGGGGAGTGGATATGACTTGACAGACACACAAAAGATGGGGGTCATCCCCAGGGTAGTGAAGAGCCTTTTTGAAGGAATCAAGGAAAGATCGGAAACCGCAGATTTCATCTTGAAATGTTCCTTTTTAGAAGTAAGTAACAGCACACCTCTGGTACATAGCTTATACTTACAGTTAACATGGCTTGGCATTAGCCTCTAAAAGGGCACAGCTTAACAGAATCTTAGGGCACTGGGGAATGTACAACAACTTCAAGTATTAGCTGGATGCAGGGTTATAGCTCAACTAATTTTAGTGGTGACTTCAAAGTACAGGAAATAGGCCAGACACTGTAGAGTGTAGGGAGAGAAACTTGCACCGATTGAAAAGGGTGGAGTATACGCTAGAATTTTTGGCCTGAAGTTGGTGTTAAGTGTGCATTAATCTTGGAAAATACCTCAAAATTTAGTAGACATTACTACCAAGTTCCTTCAGAACCACTTCAAATGATCTCATACTATATTTGACAGTGAAGCAGGTACCTATTTGACAGTGAAGCAGGTACCTTTACCAGACTGTACCAGGTTTATTAGCCAAGAGTTTCAGGCAGACACAGGCTGTTTAAGGTGGTACTGCCCATCTCTGCCTGCTGAACAGCTACTGTACAATCTTGCCCTGGTATATTTTTGAGGGACTCCATGGCAAACGTGAACAATATAGCTGCTTTATGCCACAGGGGTCGAAATAAGCCTTCAATCTTTGTGGGCCTGCTGGTCCCCTAGCCCATGGAATCTAGGGGCCAAATGAGAAATCAAATACAAATAAAAAAGGACTGATAAAGTGTACGGGTGCTTTTTACGTGCTTGAACACGTGTAGTATGGGTATAATTAAGGCAAGTTGAGGCTGAAACTAGCCTGAAACCTATCTGTCCTCACCCTCTTAGACCATGTTGCATGTATGCTAGTATACATTATCAAAATTTTCTCATAACTCCGGTTATGAAGGGCACTATTCAATTCCCGCCGACCGTCTTCGTCAGGTGATCTTGTGAGGCTCCGCTACATTACTCGTGACTGACATCGGTGTATGTCTGCGTGAGTGATCTTCCGTGTTGTGACAAAGCAGACTCTTTATGAGTAATGTGAACTGATTTAAGAAATAATGTGTTTTGCAGGTTTTAGTGACTGTTAGCATAGGAAGACACAGGCTGTGCGAGATATAAGATCGTTGAGTTGTGGATGGAGAGGTTCACGTGCAGACTGTACAATTAGACTTGAAATATTTAGGAGCCAACCGGGCCCCTTTCCCTGTAGAAGTTACGGGCCCGAGCGAATTTCTAGGAGCATCGGGCCCAGGGGCCCCTGTTATTTCGAGCCCTGTGCCATCAGTGCCAGTTGAGCCCTGCTTTTGTTACAATGAGCCTTTGTGCATTACTCCATAAAGATACTTTACTGTAGCAATTTGAGGTTAAACAGTTATAATATTCAGAGTACATATCTTTTAACCATGGAGGTGGCATTGTACTTTAAAAGAAGTTCATACTCACCTTGAAAATGTTTTAATGTTTGAATGTGAATGGATCATGTTTAAGGCCTAAATGTCCATTTTCTGAAAAGTGGGGACTGGGGAAAGCTCTATGGTACCTCCAGGGAAGTGCTGGTATGAGTTTTAATAGCAAATGATTTCTATTGTTATCTACCTAATAGTTACACAATGATGACATCCTGGATCTTTTGCAAGAAGACAGAGCACCTCTGGCTGTGAGAGAAGATACTAATGGAGAAATCAAGGTCAGTTTTACTCATTTTCATGTTTAAGTTCAGAAAGAGACCTTGTAACAAATAGATTGTATGAACAGCCAGTGTTCTTACCATCATGAAAATTCCTAGAATTTACTTCTGGTAGGAAGTCTTAACACAGTAACAACACATAAGTACAGTATCCTTACGGTATTTCAAAAGGACTTGTTTCACATATGAACATTTCCTTTTGCCATGGAACTAGTCTCAGCAAAGTTTAAATAGCACAGTTAATTTTTCCCCATGTATGATGTGTACATGCCTTGTAATTGTTGCAAAATTGAAAATTAGATTGCTTGGGGACATTGTAATTTAGTGGATCGTGGATAAAAATGGCTGTAAGTGGAGGTGGAGGTGATCATGTTGATAATAAAGCACACAGTTGCAACTTTTTTCACTGTGATCACTGATCAGTGTGCTGTGAATTGACTTCAGACTACCATCCTGGCATGTGTGAACATGCCTGGATGAGAACAGTGAGAATTGGGGCATGGAAAGCTAGTTATCTCATCGCTCCGTGAAGAGGATGAGATATTGTAGTCACTTGACCTGTTGGGCTATATTCGGCAATGCCAGCAGAAATAACAACCGTTGCCATGGTAACAGTTAATTTTCACAAGTTACTAGTCTAAAGTCCTAACCCATGGTGGGGTACCCCAGGGTGACCAAAAGTCAATAATGGAGGGAGGGGTCAAAACGAGTCTGTGAGTGTGTGTGTGTTTGTGCGTGTGTGTGTCCAATTTTGTTTTCTTAATATCTCCAAAACGGTATTGCCGACTTTCTTCAAATTTGGTGGGAAGGTGCCCTAGGTGGAACCCCAGTTCTGCATTGACTCCCGGAAGTAAAGGTCAGAGGTCAAAGGTCAAATTATGTGAAAATCACTCTTTTTATAATAACTCCAAGAAAAAACATCCCATTAACATGAAACTTCACACATATAATGAGAGTGTCTGGCACTACGAAAATATATGGTTGCCATGGCAACCAAGGTCAAAAGTCATGTGATATTAACATTTTAAGCAAAAAAGTGTTCCATGAACTCCTCCTTGTGGGCTAGACCGATTCTTTTGAAATTTGGTGGGTAGGTACCCCAGAGTGTAAACTTGTGTCTCCGTGACTTTCGGCAGAAAAGGTCAGAGGTCAAATTCAATTTTGGGGAAAATTCACGGATTTTTAGTATAATGCCAGAAGGAAACATTCCACGTACATGAAACTTTGCACATATGATGAACGTGCCTAATACCAACAGAATATATGGTTGCCATGGCAACCAAGGTCAAAGATCAATTTTTGTGAGAAATCACATTTTTTTAGTTTTTTTAGTATAATTCCAGAAGGAAACATTCCACATACATGAAATTTCGCACATATGATGAATGTGCCTTCCGCATATCATATTGTATGCACAGATTTTCTGTAAAGCGCACTGAATTTGTCCTTTTTGCACAACAAAAGGGTGCATGGAGATGCAAATATCAGCTAGGGGTGGTATTCACTAACATTTGCGTAAGTTCTTGCGCAAGTCAAAATACTTACGAACTGCATAAGTACTTTCTTAAGTGGTATTCACGAAAACAACTTACGCAGTTTGTAAAGATACGCTGCGTAACTACAATACATGTGCATGAGCCAATCGTGTGTGCGGTTAAATCTTGCTTTGTTACATTTTGAGCCAATCACATTGACTGTTATTGTTAGAACGACGCACACGGTCTTCTGTGGCTAGACGCGCGGTCCTACAATCTACACAACTATGCACAACACGTGCTTCCGTATGTGTTACTATGGATATTTTGTACTTACGACAACTCCGAAGCTTGCGTAAAGTTACGCAAAACATTTACGCACTTTTCTCTTCGTGAATACCGACTAAGCAAGATACGCTTCGTAAGTCTGACTTGCACAAGTTTTTGTGCGTAAGTATTCTTTGTGAATCCAGCCCCAGGGCGGCAGTGCGTATTTGACATACGCACCTTTCTATTCGGTGATGTGCGTATAATAGGCACGCATTACGGAAAACGTCATTGTTAGAACAACGCAGCTTGCGTAAGCATTGTATACACGCAGGAATTAGTTGGCCTGTCTTTTTATCTAGAATACTTCACACGTACTTCTGCGTTATCATCGATGAACGCGCTGGGAGTTGCTTTCACTATGTGAGCGCGTGAAAAATTAAAGGCCGATATTAAAGTGAGTAATTTGAAGATACAGTGCCATAGAAACTGACATACACATGGATAGACTATGAGCTTCAGTTCAAACCACTCATTGTGCGTTCATATTCAAGTGCACTTATTCAGAGACCAGGGAGCCAATTTTGAAGTGCGGGGTTAATAATCGAAGCCGCCCAATATGTTTAATAAAATAAATGCAGTTTACTGCGGCCCAAAATACCCACGGCAGAAAAATTGTGGGGGCTAAAGCCCCTTAGCCTCCCGTCTCAGTGGTCCCTGCAGTTATGTGTAGGCCTTATGCCACAAGGAAGAGAGAAAGTTCTTCCTGTGAGTTATATGGCTTAATGCGTGTGCTAGCGATGAGATAAGCAACTCCGTGGATTGCCCTCTTGTTTTTGTTGCAAAAAGTCATGAATTCTTTTTCAGATTTGTGTATCAACCCTAAAAATTGCAGTCGTAGAATATGAAGGCTTTATAAAATCAGATAGTGTTCTGCTCATCGGTGAAAACCAGATTTTAATAGTATGCTATATTTTTGGCATGTACAGTACTGTACAAATACTGTGAAAAAATTTATTCATCTTTAGTAACATGCATTGCATGATGTGATGTCTGTGATATCATGTAGGATTCTTGTACAGGAACAGTATCTTATCGCTAGGATACTCCTTTCAAAGAACATTTAATGTACAGGATGTACTACAAATTTAATCACTTACTCATATCTGTAGTCAGTCTTCATTTCATCAGGAAATCAATAGAGTATGCGTTCAGCAAGTAATTGGACTTCACTTTACAGTTATCACTCCTAAGTAGACTCCACAGTAGTTTCTACAAGTGGAAACTTGCGCTCCCAGTTTGCTTTGGTACTAGCCTACAGTAATGTGATCAACTGTAATATTTTTTCTTACAATTTTTATGTTTTTTTCCCTTTCTTGCAAATCAGCATTTTCTGCTTTCTACTCTGAATTCTGAATTTTGCTTTTTGTTCACGGAATTTATGCAAAGCAGAAACTTCTTGACACAAATGTAAAGATACTGTACGAAAACTTGTGACAATTCACTTACTGGGAAAAGAACACTGTTCACCAGACCTGCTTTTCTGCTGTACAGTATTAATTCCCTGGTCATGTACTGTAACAGTTGGTTTATAAAGTAATGTCATTGACATTGACTATGAAGTCATTAGGAATTGAGTCTCCATTCAGTCCTGACAGTATAGCTGCCAGCTGCAAGTACCTTACTCAAGAATTCTTCGGGTCACCCAAGCCTAATGAATAATTATGACGTGAAAATAACCATTGGAAGGTCAATTTTAATATCAAACACTTTAGACTTGTGCAGCTGAATTTACACAAGTTTGTAAAATTGATACTACCAAATATTACATTGAAGCAAAAAAGTCCATTGGGTCTCTTACAGTACTCTCATCAATTTTGTACATGAAGAGCATGAGTAGTTGCTCCAACCATATTTTGAAACTTCAGCAAAATATGTAATATCTGTATCTCCACTTAAGTTTTGTATTTCAAGTATCTCTAATGTTTAAGAACACATTGTTTTTAATGGGTAAACCAAGAAACTGGCTGGCATGAATTTCACTATACAGAAATGAAACTATTGTCACATGATTGTGCAGAACCATACAGGAGTTATCATGGGGCAGAGAGAGGGTTTTATGCTCATTCAAATTGGGGTGGCTGTATTTTCCTTCTGTAGTTTGAATAAAAGCTACTAAGTCTAACTTACAAATTGATCATTTTGTTTAGGTGAACTGTTAGAGTTTTAAATTAATTCTTTCATTTTAATTTCAAAATTTCATAGAAGTAACAGTTATGCAAAGGAAGTCAAATTGAAGAAGCCAATCTCATGTTCTTTCCTTCACAGATAACAGGGTTATCAGAAATGATTGTTCACCAAGGAACAGACATGATAGCATTACTTGAAAAGGGATCAGCTGGACGAACAACCGGATCTACGGCAATGAATGCCACATCCAGCAGGTCTCACGCCATTTTCACCATTCATATAGAACAATGTAGCAAGGATGACAGGTTAGTCAACTTTATTTCTGTACGTATTGAAGGAGTGGAAGTTGCAAATATATTTGTTAAAATATGTTATGGAAGACAAGTGCTGTACATTAATGTGAGAGTTCTTAGGGCAAGTGAAAGTTTAAGGGGCAAGCTCTCTTTTATCTCAACATGCCTGATTGTGATTAGTCAATGCAAAGAAATTTAACATTTATGAAGAGTGAGTGAACTCAAATTATTGCCTGCAGAATATAGTAGCTAGGGTTTTCTGAAATTTTAAGTTTCAGAAATAGTAAAGAGTCTTCAGGGCTTGATTTTAACAGTCGTCTGGTCGCCCATGACGACCAGAATTTGTGACGGACAACCAAAAATTGCTGGGTTGGTTGTCCATTGGACAACCAAAGTTCATGCAACAAGTTTACAGACTGCTTCTAAGGTTACTGCAGATTTCTTTGTGGACTACTAAATTTTCTTCAAATCGAGGCCTGGTCTTGCTTTGTTTATTTGTGTATTTCAGGGCAAGTTAAAGTTGCACCTCTGGGCCAGCTGTTTTTTAAATGTTCCTGACGGCATGTGTTTTGAAATATTGCAAAATAAAAAAACAAACAAAATGGTGGTGGGATAGGCTTCCAAAAAGGAAACCTTACTCCAAGCCATTATTATGTGTGCATTACCATAAAACAGGTGATAATAAAACTGTTGGGTCATGACTCATGGGTGAGCATGGTTTAACGAAGGTTTCTTGAAATGTAAAGAAAAGCAAAGGATGAAGTCATATGTTCTTAGAGAGTTTTATTGAATTTTCAGAGCTAGCATGCATATGCATGCATACACAGTATTCTCTTTTCACAGTATTCACTGATCTGCAGCATTATGCTGCTTAACATGTCTGTTGCTTATACAAAACTACTAAATGTAGGAATTGGTTAGATTTCAATTGGTGTTGCAGGTCTATTATTAAATCCCATTAAGAAAAAATATTAGTATCCATTTTTTTTAATATTTCCTCAGTATTCCTTCATGCCATGCAAAGTTCCACCTTGTGGATTTAGCTGGATCAGAGCGAGCCAAACGTACTCAAGCGAAAGGGGACAGATTTAAGGAAGGTGAGATCATACTGACCTTGCTAGGGCAGTGATTCCCAAGCATTTGGGGCTGATGGTCATTTAACTCACTTACTTGCAGGTTGCAGGATACAAATGGCCCACAGGGTCAATTGTAATCACAACCTCTTATACCCGGGCATAGTGGGGATATGGTTTATGGAAATGTAACAGTGTCTTTCATCCCCAACTAAATCCAAAATAATTCTTGGTAAAGCAGGGTATCATTAGCTTGCATATCCCAGCTGATATCTGTGCAAAGTCTCTACATAGATGGCAAGTACGTTTATAAAGTCCCCTCTTAATCCCTGCATTATTCCCAGCCTGCATTATTTTTGTTGTTGCTAAAAGTACCATCAAATTTCCAGTAGACCATACCCTAAATTCAAAAGCACATCCCCTGCAAAAGTGTTGCAACAATCTCACAGTTGCCTGGGCAGGGGAGCAGTGGTTACAATTTACAAGTGCAGTAAACTTTACTACTTTTATGTGAAGTATAGAGGTAATCATGTACAGTAACATCACGCGATTGAGATTGCCCAGCAGTGATAGGCAAAACAGGCACAGTATTTATAGCACACGTGCATGGCACAACCATAGATACTACTGTGGCACAACGTACGCTTGCCCTTCCAAACCAAAGGCGCACGATCAAGTGATGTTGTTGAAACACCTCAGTGTGTGCACTAATACTAAGTGGTAAAGTGTGGGCTTCATGGAGCTCCACAAGTATGTGTATGTGCAGAGATTATCAGCAACAAAGTGTACATATGGGTATGGCTTCAATATTTCAGTGGTGCTTGACATGGACAATATATGAGTGTGCCACAGGACTCTTGGTTATACAAAGATCTTGAGGTCTCACATTCATATATAATCTAGGTTTGCAAGTGGCTTTCTGTGGGTTATTTGCGGCAAGCAATGTGAACTAGAGCGGCCTTCAGGAAGATTAGATGAGCCCAAAATTTAAATAAGAAAACAAAGCACTCAGTTAAGTTCTGTCTGCTACAACTGTCATTGGGTAAAAACTCAAGTAAAAGTGGCCCCCACCCTAAAACACTTGAAAACCCTTGATATATACAGTTGTATAGACAGAAATTGCATGAAGCAGCATTGCTTTCAAGTTTACCGAATTTTGGAACATGAGACATATTTGTGAATGCTGTATTTCACAGCAATTTATGGCCTGAATACCAGAGTCATGAAGAAGTCACGACTCCAGTCAGTACCATCCAACCAAAATAACCAGACTTGAGTAACTCTAGAGAATTTTTTCCTACTGAGTGACTTAGGCCAGTAACTTTATTTGAGTCACTGAGAGTTGTAAACAAGCCATGACTATAGTCAGTCCCTTTCAAAATAACCCAGCTTAAGTAATTCTATAGAAATTTCCCTTTCATTGCAGTAAGACAGTGACAAGTCAGTGACTTTGGTCTAAGTCACTAAAATAGTCGTTACTTACTGTAATACGTATATAGTGGAGGAACTTTTTACAACTCTGCTAAAGATAACAGTTGGCATGCAATAGTGATTTCACCAGGTACCCTACCGCGATCTTGCTACCTGGGTAGAATAATTACAACCTCGGTAGCATTTTGCATTTAAAATGGAGCTGTCAAAGTTTTACATTCCTTTAGACCCAGTGTTTTTGCTGGTACAGGACAACATTGAACAAAGCACACAGGTATGGAACAAACATTCATATGTAGTATCTAAACACATACATAGTGTGTTCCGTATCATATCTACATTGTTAGTTTAGGGAAGATTTTGGCCCAGGAGATACATCAGAAAGATTTTACTGTCATAATAATCACAAAGAAACAGTGTGTAAGTTGAGGATTTCTGAAAAAAGTTAGAGGGAAGAAATTTATATGAATATAGGTATAAAACAAGTATTTAGTGTAGAGGTTGCAGTAACAACCTTGAATTGATTCTTTCACGATACAAGTCGTGGCACACTGGACCCAAAATGGTAGTGAGGGTTGGGCTTTCTTGTGTAAATTGTGTGTAACTGCACATTGCATTAATGGCAATAAAGGTCAACAAAGTCAAAAATAAATATTTTCTTACGATTTTTATGATTGCACAAACAAGGTTAATGTTCAGTGTGGAATGCATGAAGTAAAGCATTTTGATAGTTTGTTATCCATGTTCAGTTTGGTCATACTGTATCAGCCATAGAGAAGTGGGGGCTGATGGATCAAGTCAAGAATCGTATACAATGCACTGAAGCCACTCCAGCCGGAAATTGCAAAATTATGGCTGGTTATCTGGGTACCCAACAGATAATGTGTTTCAGGTACCTGGTTACAAATTTTCTACCTGGTGAAAACACTAGCATGTGCCTTCATTGTAAACAAATAATTGGGGATTGAAATAAGCCGTGAATGATAGTCAAGCCTTCCAAATGATTTGTTTCCATTTATTGACACTTCTTGTAAATAAACTGGAAATTTCTGTATCTGAAACAGATATTTAATGTTCTTAGGGCTCTGACCCATTGATACTTGTGCATTGACTAGCCTTTAATAGCAAACTTAAAAAAACATTATACTCCTATTTCAAACCACGCACACTAGTCTACCTTTCATAAGTATTGATTTTTCTCATGTGTTCATGTTATCACTACTCATTATGTTTCCTCTTGAAGGAGTTAACATCAACAAGGGTCTGCTTGCCCTGGGCAATGTTATCAGTGCCCTAGGGGATGAAAATGGCAGAAAGCAGCACATACCATATAGAGACTCCAAACTGACAAGATTATTACAAGGTACGTATGTGAAACTTTTGTGTTTACTTTTTGTTCTTTGCACCATTTATGCTATCCCAGCAGGGTCATCACCGCAATGCTGATGCTGGGTAATACTCACATACAGCAGTTACTTAGAGAAGAGAAGATCAAGACTAAAAGGCTGGTTCGTACGCCACAATTTAACTCCACCGTTAAAAATACATGTGAACCAAACATGGCTGCCTCAATGCCACCTGTATAGTTAAATTTTATAGCAGCTATAAATGTTGAAATATGAGTCAGCTTTTGAATAGGATTTGCTCTCAGGTTCTCCTGAAATCTACCAGTGAATCTGGTAGGGTTCCATATTTTGGTCCAGTCCATTGGTAAGCATCTCAGGAAATGCCCTTTAATTTGCAAAGCCATCATTGCTATTCATGTACAATATAAATAAAAGTGAAAAATAGTTTGAAAAATTACTGACACTTCAATATATGTTATTATAAGATTTGACACTGTAGATCATTTCCAGGTACTGAAAAGGGGCAAGTCTCAAAAGACTTGTATTCTGCTACAAAAGTTTACTTAACCTCCTCTTCCAGTCTGCACCTTCCCCAAAGGAATTTCATTCCCAAAGGCCAATCAATGCTCATCTGCTGATGACCAGGTCAGCAGCCAGGATGGTGAGCTCAGGGAATACAAATAGATGATGCTGGTAAATATATGCATTGAAAGGAACTAACAGTACAATGCAATCCAGGATTCTAGGCAGTTCATGGAGTCCTAATGACTCCTCAACTGCCCTCTGCCTGAAGCCTTCCTGGAGACACTTCAGTAGTTTGCCTACTCTTTTCAACAGTCTCCCCCATACCCTGTTGTATTTTAAAGAGTCTGAGTGTGCCATCTCTCTGTAAGTGTATACAGCCAATCTGTCTCCTGTTCAGTCTTTATCGCACAGATTTGCAAATCAGAGTGGTTTATACCATTCAGGTGTGTTTGGTGAAATTTTCCTAGTTGCATGTCAATGTAGGTTGAGCAGTCACAAATTTTAGGGGTGGTACGATATGTTATGGTGATAATAATAATTGAGGTCTTGTATGGCACACCAAAAGGCTCACCACATATGATGATGTACTAAAAATACACGTACATGTACTAAAATTACACGTTCATGTACCAGAAATACACGATGATGTACTAACTTCATACAATCATGATGTAAATTTACACCATCATGTACTAAATATATATGTTCATCATGTTAAATGTTACGATGTATATGTAAAAATACACGTTGTACATATAAAAACACACGTTGTACATGTAAAAACTTACGATCATCATGTTATTATTGTCCTCCCCGCATGCCATACTGAGTGAGCCTTTCGGCTTTCCCGAAGTCCGCCGAAAGGCTCACCGACATACGTTCATCATCTAAACTCATGCGATGTACTAAAAATACACGTTCATGTACTAACTGCTTACGATCATGTACTGAATGCATACGTCCATGTACTGAATGCATATGTTCATGTACTGAAAAGTCAAAACTCACGATCAGCATGCAAAAAACACAATATCACAACTACGTGATAGGTGTGCATGTGAGAACATTTCTGTGAAAAGTAATTTCAATTTATGCAAATTTCCTGAAATAATAGAATAGCAACAACGGGGATAGCACCTCTTGCAATAGTCCGGTAATGCCGTCTCGATAAGCTCCTCGGACGGCCGGACACATCCAGTGCTGACACTTAAATACAGTGCACGTACACATTAAAACACCTGAGACGTATCTCGCGCGCCAATAGCATATGATGCATGGCATTATTTTGATTCCCTGACTGTGATGTGAAAGTCAAATTCAGAATAGCAATATCTGCTCAAGAGTGCTCTGATCAAGATGGGCAGGATCATTGATTCCCTAGGGTTGACAAACACACAGGAAGTTTAAGCTCACCGTTCATGAGAGTAGTTATATCTTTTTTCCTTACACCAAGTTCTGCCCTCCTGCGTTTTACTGTCGAATTGCTTATTTTTAGCAATTCTGCGATTTCCTTGTTTGAAAACCCCATCTCTACATATTCTATTAATCTGCCTTCTTCTGTCTCTAATCTAGGAGAGTATTCCGCCATCTTAAATTTATTTAACGAATACGCACTGTCTACTAGGCCTAGGCTAAGCTTGTTACTGTTGCGTAATACTGATGATGCCATGTATACACGCGCATTATTAACGGTCTATACTAGCGTGGCCTACCCAATAAGTGCAGAAAAATAAAAAGTACTTAACCCGGTGATGATTCCACTAACACATTTGGATTCAGTCAACTAGATGACCGATCATAAACATGTGAGTTACCCATGTACATCGTATAAATTGACAATGCACTTAGTACATGAACGTATGCATTCAGTACATGATCGTATGCATTCAGTACATGAACGTATGCATTCAGTACATGATCGTAAGCAGTTGGTACATGAACGTGTATTTTTAGTACATCGCATGAGTTTAGATGATGAACGTATGTCGGTGAGCCTTTCGGCGGACTTCGTGAACGCCGAAAGGCTCACTCAGTATGGCATGCGGGGAGGACAATAATAACATGATGATCGTAAGTTTTTACATGTACAACGTGTGTTTTTATATGTACAACGTGTGGTTTTACATATACATCGTAACATTTAACATGATGAACATGTATATTTAGTACATGATCGTGTAAATTAACATCATGATCATGTGAAGTTAGTACATCATCGTGTATTTTTGGTACATGAACATGTAATTTTAGTACATGTACGTGTATTTTTAGTACATCATCTTATGTTGTGAGCCTTTTGGCGTGCCATAGTCTTGAAGGACAGTTGTTTTAAGGTGCTATGCAACTACAAATGTGGGAGAATCCTATATGGCTTATGAATTACAACATCATGTTGGGTGGCTATCCAACTCAACAATTTAGCTCAAATTTGGTGTCTTTTGAAAGGCCAGTTCCGATGGGAAAACTGCAGATTGCTCTTGGATAAAAAACCCAACTTTGACCCGGCAGGGATCAAACCCCAAACCTTTGGGATGCGAAGCTTCATCGCTTCAAATCTCACTGCCATAATCCACTCGGCCACAGCACCGGTTAAAGTGATGAATGTCTGTCTTTAAATTGTTGCTCTACTAGACTCTCTGGGAGGAAACAGCCAGACTGTTATGATTGCTTGTGTCAGCCCAGCTGACTCAAATATGGAAGAAACCTTGAACACCCTGAGGTATGCTGACAGAGCCAGAAAAATAAAGAATAAGCCAGTTGTTAACAGTGATCCCCAGGCTGCAGAGCTGGCTCGTTTGAGACAACAGGTGAGATTCAACATTTATGAGAAATATTTTGAAAATAAAGAGTAAGCAGAGATGTGCCAGTATTTTCTGAGTGCCAGGTTCATTTACTGTATGGCTATATTGAGGGAGGCGTCAAGGGGAGGGAATATATTGAAGAGTGTCTGTGCTAGATAAAAAAAGGGCTGAAAAAGATTGAAGAATGTTTAATCAGTACCAGGTGGAAACTTTTAGTGCCAGATTGTGCAGCCCGGCATGGGCAGGTTGCTGGTAAAACAGGTAATAGTTAAGTATTCAGATATTGCATTGCAGGGTTGAGGTTCATTTCATTCTTTATTGTGAAATTGCAGAAAACCCTAAGGTTACAATTAATACAAGAATTACTACACATATCTGAAGTTGTGAAGCAATATTTCTAGTTTGTATAGCACGATTCATTGATGTAGAGAGTAAGGTATTGCATGGAAGATTCAGGTTTAAGGGTTCTGTGAGGGGGAGGGGGCATTACTTAACCTAGGGGAGAGGTTAAACATGATGGGAAAATCTCCCCCTTCAGACTTAGAATTTTTGTTTATGTAAGGTAGCTTGTTTTAAATAGGGTAAACCAGGAGGTGTAGAAGAGTCATTGATAATGACTGGTGATTAGAAGGAACATGTAAAGGTGTGCCAGGACTGAAGGAAGGTTTTTGCATGATGTGTGGCATTCTGACTTTACTCATGATAAGTTAGATGAGGACTAGTTATTTCTAAAGACATACATAATCTGACCGACTGACAATGACAATGTACCTGTTTTATTATACTGATCATATTGCAATTCTAGTTTAGATTTGTGACTTGAATGAATTCCGTATGGAGTAAAATGGATGTGCTCAGTTCAACTAGTTGATCAGAATTGGCTCTGAAAATCCACTCCCCTCCCCTCCCCCAACCCCCAGTCCTGAACTCTACAAAGTTGCTTTCATGACTCTTCAGCTTTTATTGAGTGTTCATTCAAAAATAGTCCACTGTGGAAGAAATTATATTCCACCCGATCGTAATTCATTTCTAGAAGGTAATACACTTTTGTGTTGTAGTATAGTAGGCTTGCAAAGGCCTAAATTTAGGTGCATGAAAATTGAAAGGCGCTTGCAATGATGTGATATCTTTATTTGAAGTGATAACTGTATTGAGTCACAAGCGACACTGATCCAAAGAAGTCTTACAGCACACTAGTACTGAACCTGAGCAACAGTATCTGAAGTATATGTAGACAAAGTTAGCAGTATAGTTACTTTTGAGTTTTTTTGTTGTGTAGTGTCAGACAATCAAATTGCTACAACCTGTGGCATTATTTTAATTATGTCTTTTCCTTCATGGCAGGTCCAACAGTTACAGTATCAAGTGCTCTCAAATGGTGGGGTATTACCTCCGGTTAATCCAGCGTGAGTACTAGACTACTATGTAGAATTGTTTGCATGCTAAAGATGTGAATGCTACTGCAACTCACACTTGACTACAATTACAGTGGTGGCAAGAAGCGTCCCCTTTTCCCTAGGACTACTAACCTGAGACAATTCCCATCCTTGAAAATCGCCTCCTCCCCCATACAAGTCTCCCCACCAGAAAATTTAGAAAAGTTATTGATGAGAATTGTCAGAGGGTTAGGTGCCTGAGGGAGTCCTCTGGGAACCATTTTGCCAGCTGGTAGTTTGCAGTCACCCTGAGGCAGGGTTGAATGATTTAAATTACATGGATTTAAATTGCAGTTTAGATCTCTTGATTTTTTTTTTTTTTTAACAAAGTCATTGATTTAAATATAAAATTTAACATTTGTAAGTTTTTTGCATAAACAGAAGTCAACTGGAAATTGCTTCAGTTCTTCCATTCAGCACTTGAAAAAGATTTAATATTTTGTTTTACTTCATTTTAGACCTGATTAACCTAAGACCCCTATGGTACAGTCTCCCAGTAATGTCTTGTGTTGTTTCTATACTAAACACTGTGCAAAGCAAAGATTCTGTGAGCATGGTATCAGAACAAAGGAAAAACACTGATGGGTGCTGCACCTGTGTTTACAGTAGCTTGGGGTATTTGTGATTGTTTCTGTGAGAGTGTGGGTTGCACTTTCCAGCAAGAAGTGTCAACTAAGCTGAGAACAAATCTTAGACAGTAACTATAAGTCACTTTGCATATTGCATTTCCTTCATTCTATAGAAACTCTCTTATTCTTTACAACACCCTTTAGGAAGTGGCAAGCATAATAGAAAATCCTTCTTAAAGTGTCTCTTCCATTGTCCAAGGTTATCAGTGGATAGAAAAAGTTAAAGGGCCTTGGATCTAACTACTGTGAAAATCCATTGCTAAAATTATGGTTCCAGAAATACAGTGTTAACCTTCAAGGCTTGCAAGCAAATAGTTCTTCCTGTCCCAGTCAGTATGGTGTTGCAGCTAAATATGTGTTAATTAGAGCATCCTTCAGTACGACTTTTCAAAGAGGTTCTGTGTGATATCTATAATCAGCAAAGAATGAAACATTCTTCACTGTACATGCACTTGTAAGTCCACTGAACAGTGTAAGTCTTTACATATGTGGAGTAATCTTGCTAGACATTGCAGCTTAAAAATTGTGGTGGTACAGTTAGTTGCTGCACCAACACAAACCGAAAAAAAGAAAATACCTTGCACAAGAAACCATTTTATCATATACCTCTCAGTTCCAAGAAACATTTTGCCCATTTAATGAGTCTTAAAATTTTTGGTTATTAAAGTTGCATCTCAAAGAAATAATTGTACTTTGTTTGTGTAAAGTAAGTAGGGCTGTCACGTTTAAACGTTTAAACGGTTAAACGATTGATCGGCCGTTTAAACGGCGCATAATTCAGCTAAACGTTTAAACGGTTTTCCTTTTAAAAATACAACAAAAGTTTTAGTAGTTTTCTTCCCCAATGTTTTCTTTGATATCTCTCATTTAACAACGACGGATGTTTATTTGCAAATTCAATGACCAAATAAAGCTTCAAAAATAAACTGTCCGTGTCTCTCCATTCATAGTATATAATTCTGTGATTGAATTGACTTCCACCTACTCACAGTAAGCCTACTAATCCCCCTAACAATACGCAGTGCCCGCATCGAAGCAGTAGCCCAAATCTGCTTATCAGGACGCGTACACAATATCGGCATAACCACAATTCACTCTCTCTCAGTTTACATCGTTTTTGTAGTTCAAGGTGCTCACAGAACGAACGTTAAAACAGACTTACTTAAAAGCCCGAAAATTGCCGCAGTATTTCAATGCAGCATTCACACCATCCTACCATGCTTTACCTATACGTAAACAGACAGTGTAGGCTCGCACACGTGTTTGTTTTGAGTGTTTCATATAGCAGTACATAATTCATGCACGCACTATATATCCATACGTAAATATCTGTTAGAGTCATGTTAGCGCCCCGCGGCCCGCTTGCTGTGTGCAAATCAATGGAGCTATAGTACGTAGCATGGGACGAATCTATCACAAACTTTCGTTCATTGGGGTAATGTTCTAGACATCGTTTTTGTTCAAATCACAAAAATAAAAGGCACACGTTTATTTCACACAAATTAACATGCGTTATAAACATAAAAGTACCTATCGTAAACTACTGCAAAGGACGATGAAACAACCGGTAATTTAGCGGTACAAGCAGCGATCGAAAAATGTTATTTTCCATACCATGCCCAATGTTGTTGCGATGTACGTCAACTTTTGTACAGAGCAGGTGCGTAGCCTAATGTGTTACTGTTTGCATGTAATAACGGACCTATACACGTGCTTCAACTCTCGACTTTTTTCTTGCGTGTCACTTGAAATTCTGCATTTGCACAGTGTACGGACATGGCCTAATATTATGTACATCGGTGTTTGCGTACATTGCGGCCTGATATCAAACGTATGGCCCTGTATCAAACTTATGATCATTGCCTGCGAATTTAATGCTTGGTTTCGTTCAATGGCAAATTTGGGTGAATTAAAAAGAAATCGCTGAAATGATCGCTACATTTTTACGTACAGATTTTAAAAGCTTGCGCGTACTGTGAATATCGTAAGTGAATGGTCAATGAGACCATTAGTGCATTACACTGTTGGTTCAGAATAAAGATACCGTTTAAACGGTAAACGAACGTTTATTCCGACCATTTAAACGTTTAGGAGATTAAACGGAAATTGACAGCCCTAAAAGTAACTACAGTATATAGAGACCTGTGTATTATAAAACCAACAAACTAACATAGCAAAATTAATGTTTCATCTTCTGATTTCTATTTTGTTGTCCTCAGATCAGAGATAGCAGATTCAGCCACTATGACAAAACTCCTGGAGAGAAACAAAAAACTAGAGGTAAGTCTGATCTCTTGTATGAGTGTTAATACCATGATTGGTTTACATTATAGTCATCAGCCAGTGGATGGATGGATAGTAGCCATCTGTTGGTGTTGGCAAAATTTACCTAACAATGCTGTTGCTAGCCAAACAATATTGCTAGGCCTAGACTTCATACAAAGGTATTTTACTTTCTTGTATTTTACTGCAAGTCTCAATATTTTGACTCACTGTAATGAAATGACACTTTTTGCTTGTTCACAATTGTCTTTGGATTTTGTGCACAATTAAGCTCATTTCTGAAATATCAGTATTGGCCAGTATTCAGATTTGAAATGTCAGATATTGGTAATGACAGTGTTTGGTTGTATCATTGCAACACTTGTCTGAATTTCAAACTGTTATCTGCAGGTTTTCTAGCATTGACTCAAAACTATTCTATTTTGAATTGTCTCCAACATTTGTGTTAAAGAAAACTCCCACTTTCTCTCTTTTAGTTTGCTGTCATGGAGGAGGTAACATCTTACACTGTAAAACTGATATTAGCATTTTTGTCTAATCAACAAAGTGATCGACTGCTATTGGTTGTTTATGAAATGGTTGAAAACATCTTCATTGGTTGTTTTAAAGGGAAATATTTCATTTGTGGTATGGAAAATTTTCATACCTTTGAAACCATGATTTGCAAATATAGAATGGACGGCAGTTCAAAATCAAGTTGCTAGGAAACGTTATTTTCAAGAAATAAGTTTCTCTCATGAGTAATTTTTATATCCACATCATTCAAATTTCCCAGTGATGTGTAATACTTGGGTAAGAAAAGCTCCAGCCAGAAGCTAATTGGTAAGACTAAATGGTTTATTATAATAGTCAGTTTTCTGTTTGTGTGATGTTGATGCATTGTAAAGATAATATTTCCCTTTGTTGTCAGTTGAATAAAGTACTGAGATGGTAATGATTGACATTACTCTTCAAACTTTTTAAAGACATAATTTGCAAGCTCAATCTTACATGTTGGTTGGAAGCAGTAATGCCATTTCTTATCTTGTTGTAGGATGAAAACCAGAAACTGTCAGTGGAACTTCAAGCGTCTTTGGATCAAACCACACAAATGTGCGAGAAAGCAATTCTGGTGAGAAATTTTTTTACAAGAGTGCTTTAATTTGTTTCTATTTTATGAACCTGACCACATAATTGTTGTAGTGGACAGTGAATTTTACATTTTGGAGGAAACATATTTTCTACTATTTAAATTCTTTAACTGTAAAATTGGCAAGAATCATGGCAATTCACCTGCTATATGAAACAATTCGTAGTATATGTCCCAGTAGCATTTGGAGTTTCAAACATCATTTTTAATTGCCCCAAGAGCAATCTACAGTTTTGCTCTCTGAACTGGCCTTTCAAAAGATTCCAAATTTGATCTAAATTGTTGAGTTGGTTAGCTACTCGATGAGAAGTTGTAATTCACAACTATCAGGGTTTTCACTCAGCATTTTTTTTCAGGAGTCACAGACCCTTCAAAATAAATTTACAAGAGTCAAATTTAAAAGAGAAGGGGTCAAAATAAATTTGAGTTTAATACAACAAACTTTATTTCTGTTCTTTATTTTCTATATTTGTGATGCTTTTCCACTATCTTTTTCTTGTAAGACATGATATTCAATGTGTCGATAATCAATACGGGAACTAGAAAGTGCTACATTTTGTGAATTAATTTGCACAATGAATGTATTGGCAAAATTGCATTATCATTACTGATTGTTGGGGCGAAAAAGCTGTGCGTCAGTTTGACCCCAGAGGTTTTGTGTCTGTGCGTCAAAATGAAAAGTTGTGCGTCATTGACCCGGGTGCCCGAGTCAGTGAAATCACTGACTATGTAAGCCACATAGGCTTCTCCCACGTCCGTGGTCGCTTAGTGTCGTAAAACAAATGCCCTTCAAGGCCTGAATTAGTTAATTTAAATCTGCATGTTTAAAATCATAACAGATTTGAAATATGCAGTCGTGCATTTGCCAAATTCAAGTAAAAACAGCAGCAGATTAGTCAAAGTAACTTTCTTTCTAGTCTGTGTGGCAACTAAAAAAGTGCTAATTCAAGGTTGGAAACTGTTTATTCTGTATAAACTAAATTGGAAATAGGGAGACAAGTGTCAAACACAGTGGCAACTAGTTATAAGAAAATAAAGTTTGCAAAAACACACCTCCTTAGAACTGTGTAAATACAGTTTTGGTAGAAAGTTTGATGGTCCCTTTGAGACTTCTGTTTGGCAGAAGCATGCAGACTAGTGTTTAAGAGCTGAGGACTACCCAAAAGATTGGTAACTTACAAGTTGTGAGTGAAAAAAAAATTAAGGGAAACCATTGCATAAATTTAGCCTCAGCAAACCTTCAGAGTTATGCCCTATGCTCACAAGGGATAAATGTGAAATGTGTATTTCATGCAGCAGCATAAAAGGAAGCGGGTGGGAACAATCTTTTGTACTATTTTTACTAGGCCTGAGGTTTGCCTTGGCTTGTGTGTGAACATACCAATATGCTTAAGGTTTCAAAGGTGATGTCTTTGTTGCCTACTGATATTGTTACAAAGTGTTTCTGCTTTCTTTCTATGCAGGCTGAAATGAATAAAGATAAGCTTAAACAAAAGCTTGAACAGCTCCGTGCTAAAACAGATCTGAGCATCTCTCTCTTTAATACCAGCTTAGAAGAAGCTACCAACAGTCAGGCCATGCAACCAATAAGCATCCTGGAAGACCTTAGGAAACAAATTGATGACCTGAAATCCGAGCCAATGGAAACAGAAAATGTAGATCTGTTTGAAATGGAAGTGAATGATGCTTTCGAGGGTACTCCACCAAAGGTATTAAAGTCGCAATACGACTTTGTATAAAGAAATATTTAAACCGCCAAAAATCGTCATAGCACGAGAGCCAGATATGTGAAGTTGGTAACAGTTTAAGAGGCTCTAATATACCTAGAAGAACAGTCTTAGCTTCTTTCGGGAGTAATATTTGTCCGAAATGCAGATGTTGAATTCGGATTGCCAACTGAAATTCGAGTTCTTTCCTCGTAATGAGCCTATCAGTCAGGAGTATGAACCAATGAAAGTCTCTTTGTTTATGATTATTCATGAATAAACAACTATAGGTGCATTGCCTACATGCTCAACTGTATTGAAATGTATGCATGCACGTAAACAGTGCAGAGCATTTGCTTGTATATTCGACGGATGGACTACACAGCCTAGAACGATACTCAGGTTAGTGTAGACTGACAATTGAATTGTAGTTAGAATTAATTACCCACACCAACAAAATTGCTGTACAACTAACACGAAAAAGCAGGAAAACCTCACCTGAAATCCTAAGAGATAACGTTGCCTGGCACAGAGAGGCAAAATACAGGCAGGTTGTACGGCCGCCAGTGCGGCCGCCAATGTCACGCAAGTTGACTGCTTGTGTGTTATGGCCCTATAGCTACATTCTTCGTGCATTAAGCACATCGTAGCCTAGCATTCATCGTTGATTAGTGCACCATGAAATACGGTAAGCGAGTGCGTAAGGCCTATACAGTAGATGTACACTGGCTGCATCGTGCTGTCTCGCGTGCTGGACAGTCGTCGACATGATGTGATCTCGAAGCAGCTGAGTAATGAATATTCATAATGATCTAGAACTTCCCACTGTGATGAACCTTGTGCATATTGAAACAGCCATTACATTTAAAGTCACGATTTGTTTAAAACAACCTTTCACTTCTGTAAATGTCTTTTTTCTCCAACAAATCATTTCTTTGGTTATATTTGGGTTAAAGTAACCTTAAGCACCACTCATTTCTCTTATCCAAATTCGTATGCAAAGTCGTACTGGGACTTTAAAAACAGCTTTTATGGTGCAATACAGAGCTTTGAAAATTGCAAATGAGCAAGGCCAAGTGACTTTTGGCTTGCAGAAATTGGCAGTGATGGCATTTAAGTAAAAGAATGTGGGGTAAAGAACAAAGTTTGGAAACTGATGGGTACCAAACAGAAATAAAGCAGGAGGCCAAAGTGAATTTCATTTAGTTTAAGGGAATATACACAGTCATCCTAACCTCATTTTGAAAGTTATTATTTAAGTTTGACAAAAATTTTTCTGTATTTCCCTCACATGTATCTTTCATTATGTCCCAGAACCAACATATTGCATGTGTTACAGCTAAACCCAGGAATTGTCTTGTTTAATTCAACAATTGAGCAAAAATATTGTCATTTCCCTTTTTTTTTCTTGAGGAGCCTAGCCTCACTGTTATCAGTTTAAATTTTTTTTTTCAGAACAATGATAACTCAGGAGATGGAAATCCTGGGCAAGGTGATACACCATTGGGTGTGGCCAGTCCTAACCTGGCCAATCAGGCCCTTCGTCAAGCCCAGCTAGGCCGAGAGCTTCAAGAGCTGAATAAAGCACTGGCTCTTAAACAAGAGCTTGCTATGAAGATGGGTCAAAGCGATGAGAAAATGGAAGTGATGAAGCTACAATATGAGGTAAAATATCATTACCTTGAGAAGAAGGGTTGTGATTTTGTTTTTTCTTCATTTTCTTTTTCTTTTTGTTCAGAAAAAAGTGAGTTAAGTCATCAGTTGTGCTTATGTGCTTACATGAGGAAATGGAGGGAAGCCAGGGGCATTACCTTGTGATGCATTTAGCTGTATTGACTGCCCAGTGATAATGGAGATGGCCAATTTATGGAGCATGGATTCTGACACCACCAAAAAATTGCTAGGCATAGCTTTTGAAATTGAGTATATATCTGATGTTGTTCAGCTTAAACATGACTTGAAAACCATGATTGTTACCAACCAAATTCGTCCCTCTAAAATAGATCTTATATAAATATTCTGCATTGGACGAATCATGCCAACAACATATTTTCAAAACAGCAGGGCCCCCACCTGTGGTGAGTGTGACCAGAGGGACAACACAAGCAATACTCCCAATTTCTGAATCGTGGCTAAAGCCCTGAGGGCATTCCTACCTGCCAAGTTAGAAACTAGTCGATAAGCCTAGTGAGTGGCGGCAGTGTTTGTATACATACGGCAATGAAATGATTGTGCACATACTGTGTACTTTATATGTGTGAAGTATGGTGTCTTGCCCTCCAACATAAACTCAAACCTGTGTTATGTCATCTACACATCCTATAGAGGGGTTTCATGTGACGTCATGCAAGTGGGATTACCGTGCACTGAAGGGCAAAACACACACACACAATAAGCGTATTTACAACACACACACTCAGCATAACCATAGATACTACTATGGCACAATGGATGCGTGCCCTTCAAAACCACTAGAAATGCGCGATCTTGCCCTTCAAAACCAAAGAGACGTGCGATCACGTGACACGGTGAAACCTAGGGCTGTGACCGTTTAGCTATTAATCGCTAAACGATCGCATGTGTAATAAACGTTTAGTTCAATGCTACCAGCGATTAATCGCAAAACCCATTTTTCCGTACGAAATAAAAAACAATCTGCAGTCATTACAGAAAATTAGATGTTCACTTGAACTCTTTTTGAAAAAGTGAAATAGGCCTACATAATTATACAAATGGCACACTCATAAACATACGACATCAAAGTTGAGCTTCTATGAGGATCCATGTTTGAGGTTCATGAAAACTATGTCCCCCGGACATCACTAATGCATTTTACATATTCATCAAGTTCAAGGGCACGTTTAAAGTCGCTATTTTGACCATAGATACTTGTGATTAATTGCTAAACGATCGCAAAATTTTGCGATTAAATGTTTAGTAATTTTGCTAAACGTTCACAGCCCTAGTGAAACCCCCCCATAGAGGTTCTTCATGTGACGTCATAATGGTCTTGGCTTTTCTTGTACCACCATACTGGAAGTCAAACTTATTGCTCATGCTACAACTACACTTTGTACACACAGTATATATCTGTCAAAACTTACGCTGTTTTGTTCCATCCTTTTAATGAAAGTTTGCTCAACTAAATTGTTAGGGATGGATTTTACTTATGTGTACATGTAGGCAGCCCTTCCAAATAAGATATTGGCTACAGCAGAAAAATTGCTGAAGTAAAAAGGATTTACTTCGGCAAAAATACACTTTACCTCGGCATTAGGTAACTGTCCGACGCTACTTGTTTGCAAACTTCTACCACAGTAGGTTAACGTAATTTGTTTGTTTAAGCTCCGGAATTCCATTGATAAAACCAATACAGCCGCTTCGGGAATTTTTCCCACTTTTTTACACATTAAAAAAGATAAAACGGCTGGTTCTGAAATCTAAAGGTCACACTGCCGTGTCATACTCATGTGATCATGTGTATGTGATCACTTTCTTGACAGCAGACAGTGAGTTTTGTACATACAGTAAATACCCATCGTAACGAACTTTTTAAATCAAGATTTTCCATTAAAACTTGAAAACTTGCAACTATGTTTTGTATATAAAGCAATAATACTGAATATATTTGCTCATGTTACAATCGTGGTGGAAATTTTATCAGAAAACGATTTCTTTTCAAGTCACTACTCGAAGCTGCATTTCGAGCCGTGTAGGCCTAGTGTGCAGCTTTCGTAACCGGTAAGTCCCCGTACGCGTGTCCTGCAATCTATCGCCTCGGCAAAATTTTTGCCGAAGTCAAGTCAATTTGTCTCGGCATTTACCTCGGCATTGCCAAATGCCGAGGCTATTTTCGAGGGCTGTGTAGGCCTGCATGTAAGCTACATGTATTAGGTTTATATGACTAGTTATGATCACATATAAAAAATACTGTATCATAATACCTTTATTGGCTCGCTAGAGATGAAGTGAGCACTCCGAAATCTAGTGTGTAGACTCCAGAGTCCAATATTTCTTCTGAAGAATTCCAGAAACCCATCTAGCTCTTTGTTGTATATTTGTTGGAAATTGGTAATAAAACTTTAGGCTCTGTGATTTTCCTTGATAAACTTTCGCCATCATTCCTACATGTTGTGTGCAGTAGGCTTGATGTCCAATATGGCTGACTTTGTTTTCTTCCTTGTTTTTGTGATGTCAGTTAAGAATCTCTGATCGCCTGAGGCTTTACCATGAATCAAATTGTAATAGGTACTGAAGGATTCTTAGTAGATTTTACCTTAATTTCAAATTGATGGTGAGAGCTAGCCACATATTTGTGTGCTGTTATTAGCTGATGTGATATGATTTTGAAGCAATGACTTGCAATTTGATATTCAGAGGAAACATTAAAAAAGTGAATTCATTCAATGTGAATTAACAAAAACAAGTTGTGACATAACAATGTCCCCCTCCCCCTTCTTGGATAATTCCCCTAAGACACTACTTGCTGGGATAATTCCCACCCTTGACACTTTTTCACCAAGCAATTCCCACCCCTGATAGTTACCCCACAGACAGTTCCCCCACTAGAAAATTTTAAATTGTCCAGAATGGGAATTTCCTGTGAAGGAATTGTCTGGGGGGCATTATTCGGAAAAAGTTTGTTAGGCGAAAATTGTTTGAACGGATATTATGGGGGAAAAATTGTGTGGGAACCTACCAGATATGATGATGAAGTCAACTCTTTAAGTTTTGCTTCAAGTGGTGCCAAAAACAACTCATGTGGCACCAGGAACCACTTAACACCACAGCTTTTAAGCCCCATCTGCAGGAACTTACATTTTGTTCAAATTAAGTTTCCCAACAAATTTGATTCTATTTCCAACATGTATGAAGGTGTTTAAACATTTGTATGACATTGACAATGTTCATGAACAAATGTTTAGTCACTTGTATGTACCAGCCTCCACATTGGTATGAGTCAAATATTAGGATGTGAGCAAATAACCCAGGATTATTTCTTGGAGGAAACACTGGTGTTGTTTGTGTGGGCCAGGTATTATAGATATGTATAACTTGAAGGCTTTTCCTTTGTTTCATATCAGGTTAAGATGTAAAACTAGACTTATATCTTTGTTTCAATGACCTTGTTTTAAATGAGTATACATTGGACCCTGCATTCACTTAAACATTTCTGATTTCACTTTTTTAGAAGATAAATAAATACGTCAGCAGAATATTGGAAACCTTTCTGGGAAACAATTTTCTTGTTGGTATTCCTTAAGGGGTCGTAGATGATCCCTAAAGAAGAACTTTAAAGTCGTTACAAATATTTGTTGCTTTGTTTTCAGGCAAATATAAAAACTCTGGAAGGACAGATTGAAGCTCTCCAGAATGAGAAGGATACCCTTAGTATAGCTCTACAAAATAATAAGTCACTGTCAGCCACCAGCAAGTGAGTAGGCTTAAAAAATCATTTCACCACTTCGATATTTCTCAATTTCTAATTCTGTCTTACATGTAAGATTTGTGTAGCACTGGAGACTTATGCTATGGCATATCCACACTTAAAGGGTTATAATTGTGCACTGTGTGAGTAGTGGTGCAATCTGTCCATTTTGAAATGCTTCTCAAGCCCAGTGGAATATATAACATTAACAGCAAGGTTTCCAAGGCCAAAAATAGTCATACAATTTTGTGAAGGATCATTAAACTTCTGTTAAATGTATATATTAATCCTGGATGTCATGGTATGGTCATCGAAGTTACCCCGAGCATGACTAGACAGCTTCCCACCTGGACAACTCCTACCCTTGACAATTGCCCCCTCCCCCCCAACCAGAATTGTCACAGATGGGAATTTTCCAGGTGAGAATTGTCAAGGGGTACAGCTGTCCAAGAGCAAGTTGTCTGGAGGAAATCGTCAAGGTAAGAGTCACCCTGAGGGGGAGCGTTGTCTAGGAACCATGTAAATAATCAGAATCCTTTCCTTTAAGTGTACTTTGTTGAAGAAAGCCCATCTGTCCAATCTTGCCAACCTCTCTTACTTTTGATTATGGCAGTATTTTTATAAAATGCTTTTCAAAAGTAGTTCATCCAGTTGGTTTCGTTTTTTAATGACCAAGCATTTGAAGAAATTTATCTCTTACTCTCTAAGGATCAGCGAACAGAGACGCCAGAGGATGAAGGAATTAGAAGGTGAAATAAGCAACCTGAAGAAGAAAGTTGCTGAACAGAACAAATTGATTCGTTTGAAGGCCAGGAGTGATGACACAATCAACAAATTAAACAAGGACATTCAAGTAAGTTCAAACTTATTGTTGAAGTGTGACAGGGTTCCCAAGCAGTAGGGAAAAGTCTGGATTTTTTTCATGGTCGTGAAAATCCTTGAATTTTGGATGTTGGGTCTGGAAAAATTGCCATATGGTCTTGAAATTTGAAAACCTTTCACTCTCAGTAGTTGTAATCAAGTTTCATAGTAGTATGTGCCCATGCTGGGTAAATGCGTAAAAATAAAGGCCATTTTTGTTTTCTTTTGTAATTCTTTATTTTTCAGTACTAAAAATGTCCATTTTAGTCTTCAAAAAGTCTGTCTTGAATTTCAGTTTTTCAAAAGTGTGGGAACCCTGGTATGAACAAGGGGTTGAGATTATAAAGGTCCAAGAGCCAGTTACCCCTCAGACTCTCTGAGACTAATAGATGTATGATGCGAAAGAGGCCTCTTGCATCCATCAATTTCAAGTTGAAAATTCATGGAAGTCTTAAGGTTGACACACTATGTAATATCTGCCTCTGCCAAGTCAATACATGAAGCCCAACTTGTTTGTTGTACACAATGTTACATAGTTTCTTGTATTCATTGCAGTCTGATGATTTGCGTTCAGGTTGCGTACAAGAAAATGAAAGTGACAGGTTCAGTTGCTTAGTATCACCGTATCAATGTTAGCTCACAGTGCTTAACATTTCCAGCAACAATGAGCTGCTCTTCTATTAATTAATTAAGCCCACAGTAAGACAATTTAAAAATTCACCCATGCCTCTAAAGGTAAAGAATTTGTGAAAGATAAGAACAACAAATTACACACGGACATGCAAGTATTTGTGCATATATGTGCAAACTGGATTATGTTGTACCAAAATGGATAAATTCTGTGGAAAGGCATTTGAAGCAAACTAATTTTATGATGTCTTGAAATGCTGTTGCTACACTGCAATATAAAAATTGAGGAAATTTATATTATGTAAATTTCTGTTAGCAGGGACAGGTTGAAGATTTTTGTAGAGGGTGAAGCAAGAGGGAGGAAGGGAGGGAGGGGATTTGTCTCCCTATTTGCCATGGTAGGTGCTTTTCATGCCCCCTGGTGCCTCATTCTTCTACATATACTATTTTGATACAGTCAATGAAGCAAGCAAGAGTGAAGCTAATGCGACAAATTAAGGAAGATGCTGAAAAGACACGACAGTGGAAAATGGCTAAAGACAAAGAGGTCCTACAACTTAAAGCTAAGGTAGGTTGTGAGAATAGACTTGTAAGTACAGTGTGATGAGTACAAGTGTAGTGTCTGTAATTGTGAGTATGAATACAAGTATTTGTCTCTTTTCATGGGAATGTGAAAACATAATTTGCATTAGCAGCAATGCTTAATATTGAAAATCTGTAAGATTTTAAGTACAAAATCATTCTCATGAGTACACATACAGACATATGTACCTAAGCATGAGTACAGGTATGTACTCATGTCAGATCTGCGGATACATACCTGATGTACATAACATACAACCTCATGGATATCAAAGATACAATGTGTTGGTAATTGCTTGTTTGGTCCAAATTAGTATGGGGACTATTATCAGTTTTGGATCAAAATGTTTCATTGATCCTTTCTCCTGTTGTTTGCATTTTACAGCTTTTACAGAAGTTGAGCCAAATTTGGGGGAGGGGGGTTCCTAATGTACAGGAATCCTGTACAGACAACAGTGACAGTAACTTACTCATATCTCTGCCAGCACTCTGTAATAAGTTTTTACTTACACTAAGTGCTAGTTTTGCTCCTTTCAGGATCGTAAAAGACAGTGTGACATCACAAAGATGGAAAGAAAATATGAAAAGCAGCAGAATGTCCTTAGAAGAAAGATGGAGGAGGTAATATAGAGTTATTGTTTACATTAGTAGAGGTTTGGAGCAAAACTTGTGGCATTGTTTGTGGGAGGAAATTAAGAAATTAGAAAGGCAAAGTTTTTGCAGTACACAGCTTCTATTGTATTGTTAGTTTGGTAGTTGGTTGGTAAAAAATGATAAAGATGTCACTTATATTATGCATTCATATGCATTTGCATGTGAAGGTTTTTTCTTTTTACTCATTTATTTTTAATCATGACTTATTTTTAATTATTTATCAGCAGTGTAATCATCTACATTTTCTAAGATAGTTGTGGTTGTATGAACAATAGATGCAAGAATGAATTAAAAGCTTCTGCTTTGTCTCTTCTGTTTATCAACCTGTATCATATATGTAATACAGAATATTTGGGAGTATTAGTAAACTATGCTGTAGTAACTTTATACTGCTGTTTCCAAAAAGAGTTTTTCACCGGCAAACATTCATGGGTCACATCCTTGCCCCCGGGTTATGTTAAAGGTGATCAGTCGTCTTGAAATATTCTTTGTGACGTCAGCCTTTTCTTGACATGTTTCTGCAGTCGTCACTGTTCAAGGATACACCGTACAAGCATGGTATAGCTAATCGGTAAGCAAGAAGAGACGGCTTGTAGCTGTATACCTACTAGCTATACCGATGTCATCATAGTTACTTGTACGGTGTATCCTTGAACAGTGACGACTGCAGAAACATGTCAAGAAAAGGCTGACGTCACAAAGAATATTTCAAGACGACTGATCACCTTTAAAGGGAATAAGCAGTCACCTCAAACTTACTTTGACTGATGAACTAAATGTTTCAGATCTCATTATATCTGTATTGGGAGTATCTCTCATAATATTTCAGAACATAAATGTGGCATTCTTAAAGTAAGCAAAGAGTTGTTGTGCATAAATTTAAAATCTTAAATAAAATATATCACTCAATTTAAAAGAGCCATTCATTAATTAGGATACCTGGGTATACAAATTTAATTTGGGGTGACTGCATTTTTCCTTTAAATTACATGATTAGCTTATTGAGGGTCATCCAAGGTAATATTTTGTCACTTGTCCTTGTTCTTTCAAAGCTGTGTCCTACTTTTTCCCAAGATGTGCCTCAGCTCCTTCCCAGCTTTGTTTTCAGCAATGTCATATTCCTTTCCATCTCTCTCCCTGCCATTACAGCTGTTTCATAGTTGTGTCTTTACTCTTTTCAAGCTCTCTCCCAGCACTTATTCCATTCGGCTCTTTCCAAGCTTGAAGTCACCATTTTCCTACTTTTTCTTCAGTGACTGGAAACAATTATATGTTTCATGTCTCCCCCTCAGGCTGCTGCTGCTAACAAGAGGTTAAAAGAAGCCATGGAGAGACATAAGGCTCATTCCAAGAAAAAGCCCGAGCCTCAAGGTGTTCACCGTTTAGAGGGGATGGGTAAGAGAATCAAGACGCTTCTAGAAAGAGAGCTTGATGTGCTGGTTGGTGTCAATGAAGCAAAACGACACTTGGCATCGCTTCTAGCTGACCGTAAAACCATCTCACAGGAACTCCTTGATTTGAAAGAGCAACAAGAAGCAGAACCACCTAATAAGGTAAGTTCTTGTCCTTGTTTGTTTTTTATCATTTTCTTTTTTCTTCTGTTGCTTAACATTTTGTCTGTCATAATTTATGTTGCTAGATTTGTTATTTTGAAGTAGAATGCAATTCATTACTGCCGAGTGGGCAAACAAAGAAGCAAACCCAATGAGATCTTTACTTTCACTTCAGTTTTTGTGTGTGGGTGTTCTTTTTTGGTTTTTTTTATAAACAACTGTTTGAATCCTAAAGTTAGTGACTAGGAAGAATACTAAAAGTAGTCAAAATTGTTCTTACATTCCTGGATGTGGATTAATAGAAACAATCTACACATGCAAAGAAAACTAGCAGATAAAATCTGAAGACCCTTCCAAGTCTTGTTAATGTAAGGTATCTTTCTCATAAACTTTTCTTTGGAAAAAAAAAGAGTTGAGTGTATGGAAATAGTCAAGTGTGTTTAAGCTTCTCTACAAAGTTCAAGCTTTGAAAATTTTATGCATGGTTTTATTATTTTTTCTTTTCATTTTTCATTCTCTCTGTTTATTGTGTTTTGTAGAAACGTGCCACCCCAGAAAAATCACTTGCCACATTCAACACAGAAACACAACGAAAAATCCAAACACTTCAACAGGAATTGGATATGAGAAATGTACAGATCACAGATTTGCAGCAAAAGATTATGGATGCCAACCAAGGTATGAGTCTAGTGGAAGCAGTAGATCAGGGGCCAGAATCACAAAGATAACTTATGGACAAAAAATTGTCTTTTAAAAATTTGGATTTTATCTTGCTAAGTCAGTATTGACATAAAGAAAAGTGTGTAGGTAATATTGTGTGTAATTTTATCCATGCTTCAGAGTTGTCACAAGAAAGAAAGCATTACCAACAAATATTGATGTACACTATATCATATTGTTGTGCTTGGTGTAGGCATAGCAATTGATCACAGACATATGTGCAGTAGAGTGTAGACCAACAGTTAGTTGTTTCACAATAAAAGTCAATGTGATTTACTTAAGATGTGACGGAAGTAGATGCAACCTTACCCACAATTCACGGGGTGTGTTTATTGCAGCTATGCTATGTCTCCCTAGAAACACATAAGTTGGCATTGTAAATACCTTTTGCACAGGTGTTTATAGAGTTTGTAATTATTTTGACTTACACAACATTTGCATTCTGGTCTACAGTTGCCAACATTGGAAAACTGAAAATTTTCACAGACTTTGGGACAGAAGACGTCTTGTAATTCAAAATTTAATAAACAAAACTACCTTGCTGTGTCAGTTAGCATGTACACATAAAAATGCTTGATAGATTTGTATTGCATCTGTCAAATTAAAATGTTGTATTTTACACTAAAATTCTGAGAACATTGATATTGAAAATGTGATGCAATACCACTTTCTGTCCTGTAAACCATGAGTATACAAATCTTTGTACTGTTTTTACTTTCAGATGAACAAAACAGGAAATGTTGGCAAAACATTACATCTATGGCAGAAGCTAAGTGTGGCCTAAAATGGCTTATGGAGACAGTAAGTCAAAATCAGTCAAAATCATTTCATTTATCTGTTTGCTATTCTATTGAAAAGAACTCACATTGTACTGGTGACTGTCAGGCTTGGTATTTGCAATTAAAGTGACTTCTTTAAAAGGTGAACTTGGTACAAGTCTGCCAGCTAGCATCAGTTCACACTTAAATTCATGTTTACACACAAGAAGTCTGTGCTAGGGTGCTAGGTTTAGGTAAAATTTCCTTTTGTAGAAAAAAAGTGAATGCATTTAGTTTTCTTCTGCAACCAGTTAATTCTGCTTGCATTTACCTTATAAAACAGTCATTTGTTGTGGTTAATTTCCTGACCATTCTTTATAGTTGTAGTGTTGTTGTCCTGTCTGTCATCAATTTTTTTAAGTGTATTAGAGTACTTTCAATCGAGGAAGTTGAGCACTTTTGCTCAAAATCTTGAGCAAAATATGACGTCTGTATGACGTGTTTGTCAACAAAGAAACATATATCTTAAGCTAGCCGTACACTACACGACTTAACACACCGCAACCCAACTCGATCGTCGGGTCGCCAACAGTCGTGAGGTGTGCAAGAGTTTAAGACTGCGTTTGGCAGTTTTAAGATCAGTTTTAAGTCGCGCCGACCTCAGTCGGGAAGAACCAACATGTTGGTTCTTCCCGACTGTAGTCGGCGCGACCTAAAACTGGTCCTAAAAATTCCAGTCTCAGTCATAAACTCATGCACACTATACGACTGTTGGAGATCCGACGATCGAGTTGAGTTGCGGTGTGTAAAGTCGTGTAGTGTACGGCTGGCTTTAAGCTTGGGCTGATAACCCGACTGTAATTTTAATAAATCTTGTTCATTATGATTTTGATTTATTAGGCTGTTCTTGCTAGAGTTGAAGTTGGAACTAAGACCAGTGAATTGGAGGAAGTAAAACAGGCTCTCTGTGAAGCTGGAAAAGAAACAGAAGAACTTCAAGCAAACTTGGAGGATACCATGAGACATGGTGACCAAAGAGTTACGGAGTTACAGAGGGGCCATGAAGAGAAGGTAAATCATTGCTAGATAGATGAGTGTTAACCCAGCTGTAAGTGATGTCAAACCATGCCACTACACAAGTTTTGTTTGAAATGGTATATTCACACCAGTAAAAACATTTTAACGTGGAGCCTTGAGTTACCAGTTAGATGTTATTTAACGACACACCAACAGTAATGTGTTATATAGTGTCAGCTAGATAAAGAGGCAGTGTTCAAATACGGGTCAGGTCCTTCCCTTTAGTCGCCTCTTTCGACAGACAGGGTATACCATGGGCATATTCTACAACCCCCAGCCCACAGGGAGCTGGAGCTTTGAGATGCTGCTGTTAAATATTATTGGTCCATAACCATTCAGTCATGTTTTTTTTTTCCACTTTAATTTTCAGATCTTGTACCTACTACACCAGCTGTCACAGGTGAAAACAGACGCAGATGATAAGTCAGAAGTCCCTAGAGAAACTGCCAACACTTCAAAGAATTCAGAGACTGAGCTTCTGTCACGTCTTCATTTCCAGGTAAGTAGCATTTTAGAAATGCAGTTTACATGTCATGTGTTACAATGAAGCAAGAGCATGCAAGTTTCATTCTGAATTGTGGCTTTTTTTCCTTTTGTTTGTATCTCTTCTATTTAGTTTCTTTTACAAACTTTTTCTTTATTTTGTTTCTTTTATTATTTTTTTTTTAATTTTTTTTATTATCATTGTGGGGATGGGGGATGGATAGGGGTGATGCCATCCCTTTTTGGGGATGACCTTTTGTCTGAATGCATGAATTGTTTAGTAAAAGTGCTTTATGTTGCATCAACCACTCACAAGCTACTTTTCTGGTTTTCAAAATAAACATAACTGTGTGTTGTCAATGCTTTCCAGACTATTCCCACCTACGGTACATAATTCTCTCACCTTGACAATTTTGAATTCCCTGTTGGGGAGTTAATCAAGAGGGCAGTCGCCATGGTTGGTAGTTGTCCTGTGGGAATTGTCCAAGGTGTAGTTTTTTTTTGGGGGGGGGGGAGGGGGGAGTTGGGGGGGATCATCAGTGCAGGAGGGAATTGTCCAAGTCAAGGGGAAGATGTCTGGTCACAATTATTAATATCTGAGAAAATTTGAATTTGTACTTTTCTAATTACAGAAAGTACAGGCTATGTGTTGGATAAGGATAGGTCTCTGCATAAAATTGTTTATATGCTTTTACTGCACTTAAATGCCATGTTATTTTTTCTATCTTGAGATCGTATTATGTATTTTCATTACAATCCCATACAGAAAATAAAACCTCATTTCATCATACGATAAAATTATTTCTTAAAAGATATGATTTTCGATTAATTTTCCAAAAGCAGAAGACAGCGAGCATTCATTGCTTTGTCACTTGTGCTAAGTGTGAAATTTATTATTTTACTCTTTCCAGGAAGAGCAAATTTCACAATTACAAGACATCCACAATCAGCTAATAGAAGTACAGAAAGAAAATGCAGAGTTGAAAAAGGTAATGCACGGTTTGTGTTCAGGTTTTTGGTTTCGATGAAAAGAGAAACCTATGCAGCCATGATGGCGTGTGTGTGTGTGTATGTGTGTGTGTGCGTGAACTTGTCTTCCTATCAGACTGAGGACTTGAACAATGGATTTCAGGTCCTCTGAAGGAAATTCAATAGATTTGTCAAGTCCTCGAAAGTTTGAACAATAGAGAGTCTATTGTCAAGGTTAGGGTTAAGGAAGTAGACACAAAGGAAATAACAATGAGTTCCTCGGATTGTATGTAAAATCGACTTGTGTGTGTGGGTGTGTATGTGTGTGTGTGTTTGTGACACTTTTCTTGTTTACATGATATCTCAAGAAGGGAAACGCTGACAGTTCTCAAAAATGGTAGGTAGATGCCCCATATGGAGAGGAAGAACCCTATTGTTTATGGTGAAGGTCAAAGGTCATTTGGGGTCACCAGGGGTCAAACTGAAAACCTTGTTTACACCATATCTCAAGGTAGGAAGCTTGGATAGATTTCATACTTGGTGTGTGGATGTATTATGGTGAGAGGAAGAACCCTATTGTTTTTGGTGGAGGTTAAAGGTCATTTGGGGTCACCGGGGGTCAAACTCTGAAAATCTTGTTTACACGATATCTCAAGATAGGAAACTTGGATAGATTTCATACTTGGTGTGTAGATGCATTATGGTGAGAGGAAGAACCCTATTGTTTTTGGTGGAGGTCAAATGTCATATGGGGTCACCAGGGGTCAAACTCTGAAAACCTTGTTTACACGATATCTCAAGATAGGAAGCTTGGATAGATTTCATACTTGGTGTGTGGATGCATTATGGTGAGAGAAAGAACCCTATTGTTTTTGATGGAGGTCAAAGGTCATTTGGGGTCACCAGGGGTCAAAATCTGAAAACCTTGTTTACACGATATCTCAAGATAGGAAACTTGGATAGATTTCATACTTGGTGTGTAGATGCATTATGGTGAGAGGAAGAACCCTATTGTTTTTGGTGGAGGTCAAATGTCATATGGGGTCACCAGGGGTCAAACTCTGAAAACCTTGTTTACACGATATCTCAAGATAGGAATCTTGGATAGATTTCATACTTGGTGTGTGCATGCATTATGGTGAGAGAAAGAACCCTATTGTTTTTGGTGGAGGTCAAAGGTCATTTGGGGTCACCAGGGGTCAAAATCTGAAAACCTTGTTTCAGACCTGCCAACCGTTCCGATTTAATCGGAACCGTTCCGATTTTTGAGTCCGTACATAGCAAAAAATCGGAACGTTCCGATTTCTAGCACCCACCCCAAAATAGTACAAGAAATATTCTCGCAACATAATTATTTAAAACGCATGTCACGCACCTCATTAATGATTCGTGGATCGAACTTGTATGGGCTTTACGTGTACATATATGTAAACACTATGACCAAGACTTCAGCATTATGTATGCGACATCCGGCGTGCGCGCTAAAATGTCTCAGGATATGTGCACACTGACAGTACATATCCGTAACGATCGTTGCACAGTCCGTGTGGCGGTACGTACGTATACGGTATATGTGCATGTTTGTTTGATAACCAGTGGGACTAATCGCAATGCTGTTGTTTGAGATTAAGAACGATGAAAAAGAATATTTGAAGATTGAACAAAGTACTTATGACAGTGTTCAGTTTTGAACGGAAGACCAGCAACGAAGTTTTTGAGTATTAAACTTCGGGACAGTGAGCTGCGAGCCTGCAGGCGTTTTTCGGTACCGTAGTTCGCCGTATCATACTAACGGTAACGTAGCGAAAGTGCGGCATAGCCAAATAGCACATGTGTGCAATCTAGCCTAGGCCTAGGCTAGGCCTGAACTTAACGGTTACGTTGAGGTCTAACTTTTGAACTACGAAAGTCGCGGAGATTATGAAATAGGTGGGAATTTTTTATTTGATTTTTTTTCTGAATACATTGCATAAACCCCGCCAAGAATCATTCACATAGGCCAAGGTCTAAACAAAGTTTGTGTTAGGCTAAGTGTGTAACATGACTAACATTACCATGCAGCCTAGCCTGCCCAGCCTAACAGTAACAAGTAACATGATCTGAAAGTTTTATTTTGTGCACTTATAATGCAAAAAGGGATGTAATCAGCACTGCCGGGAACTAGTTCAAAGTTCAATTTGCTTCCATTACAGACTAACAAAACCTTAGAGTGACTTATCACTGTGATGGGGTGTGTTGATTTTTGCATTTTTGTTTAGGCTACAATTCCAGCAGACATAGGCCTAGGCCTACCAATCATCCAAATTTTTTAAATACAGCCTAAAAAATTTGTAATTTTGCCTGTTGAAAAATTTGATAAATATTCCTTAAATATACCACCGTTTTGAATCTAAGGGTATTTAAACTTCAAAAAATTTCAAAAGGGGAGGGGGCACCCCCTCCCCTTAGACCCCACCCCCAGGCCGGCGGATTCTCCAAAATTGCGCCACTGTGTTCCTATTTCCAGTTTTCAAATGTTGGCAGGTCTGTTGTTTACACGATATCTCAAGGTAGGAAGCTTGGATAAATTTTATACTTGGTGTGTGGATGCATTATGGTGAGAGGAAAATTCTATTGTTTTTGGTGAAGGTCAAAGGTCATTTGGGGTCACCAGGGGTCAAACTCTGAAAATCTTGTTTACACGATATCTCAAGATAGGAAGCTTGGATAGATTTCATACTTGGTGTGTGGATGCATTATGGTGAGAGGAAAAACTATTGTTTTTGGTGGAAGTCAAAGGTCATTTGGGGTCACCAGGGGTCAAACTCTGAAAACATTGTTTACAGGATATCTCAAGGTAGGAAGCTTGAATAGATTTCACACTTGGCATGTTGATGCATTATGGTTAGAGGAAGAACCCTGTTATTTTTGGTGAAGGTCAAAGGTCATTTGGGGTCACTGTGGGTCAAACTCTGAAAACCTGGTTTACACGATATCTCAAGGTAGGAAGCTTGGATAGGTTTCATACTTGTTGTGTGGATGCATTATAGTGATTGGAAAAACCCTATTGTTTTTGGTGAAGGTCACAGTTCATTTGGGGTCACCAGGGGTCAAACCCTGAAAACCTTGTTTTACAGATTATCTCAAGGTAGGAAGGTTGCATAGATTTTATACTTGGTGTGTGGATGCATTATGGTGGGAGGAAAAACTCTTGTTGTTTTTGGTGGAGGTCAAAGGTCATTTGGGGTCACCAGGGGTCAAACTCTGAAAACCTTGTTTACACAATAGCTCAAGTTAGGAAGGCTGGATACTTCCCATGGTTTTGCATTTAATCCATCAGAAAACCCCTATGAGTTTTGTCAGAAATCAGAGGCCAGCTGAAATCACCATGGCCATTAAGCAAAAATTCCCAAGAATTCCCAAGGCAAATATGAACATGAAACTGTAATTTTCCAGCACTTTAAGATCACATTCATCCAATGACTGAAAGAAACAGGACATCTTGACATGATTTGGGATTACACATTGAGTGCTATATTCATTGAAACCACAATGCATTTCTGCATTCTGGTTCTTGAGAAGAACACCATCCTAAGCTAGGAGTCTACTAAAACTTTTTAAGTAAAGTGGGCTTGAAGCAAAATGTTGCTATTCTGGCAAAGCTGGGAAATGGATTGTCAAAAGCCCCAGTTTTTAGGATAGAAGGGGATAAAACCAAATCTTGGGGGTAGTTACCTCTGTCATATGGGAGAAATTAACCTGCTAAAATTAAAAAATCAGGAACATAACTCTGGTAATTAATATTCTAGACAGCATTTCTTGACAAGAAAAAGAAAAGAAAACTGATTTGATTTCAGTTCAGTGACTCAGCAATAAAAGCAAGTCAGGTGAAGTGGAAAATCTAAAACTACACCCCAAATTGTATCTTCATACTGTGGGACAAGACTTTGTAGAGATAAAATGTTACTTTCCAAAGCTTCCTTCAGAGTCAGTACCACAGTTTCTTTTGCAAGCCAATGTCCTTGTCAGAAACAGTGTGCTAAGACTGTACTACAACCTCCTTGATCCTGTTACCTTTCAAGGGTTTTCTGCATCCTGTAAAGGTCATGGAAAGGACTTGAAATTGTATTTTTATTTTCCAGACCTTTGAAGATTTAACACATTTTGCAAAAATTAGCAAAAGTTATGAAAAAGTCACAAAATGTTTAAAAGACTGGTGATGAATTATATTTACATGTATAGTATGTATGTTTACATGGTTTTGCTTTCCAAGGAAAAGTGTATATCATAGGTTTTTTATTATTTGGTCATGAAATTGTCATGGAACAGTCGTAGCAATATATTGTCCTGATTGTCCTGTGAGTGCAAGAACCCTGCTTCCAACAATCTTACAGTTTATCAGTGTTTGAATTTGAAAGCATCAAACCCTCTAAACTCATGTGCCCAGCTCAATTTATACATTCTACTCTTTTTTTTTTTTTTTGCTTCTCCCTGAGTTTAAAAATATTTTTCTCAACCTTCTAAGTAACAAAACTTGAAGGGTCATTATTTTCCTATGCTTGAAGAAGCTTTGAGAAGCAAGTAGAGGCATTTCAGTTACATCTTAAGACCTGAAAATTCTGATCACTAAGCCCTGTTGCCTCAATGCTACTGCCTTTGTCCACTTAAGCTGTAACACAAACATAACACCTACATGATAACTTGTTCATTCAAGGCCAGAAGAAATTTGAACTTTATGAGAAATGAGTCATTTTTCTGATAATTTTTCACATTTTCATGTACACCATAAGACAAAACTTCCCTCTAAGTGCCAAAGTTCCTGGCACAGAGCTGTTCAGCCATATTTCTGCCCATTTCTAAATGTTTTAAAGTATTTTTGTTATCTCCCCAGCAACTTACTCTTTCTTGTCTACAAGGGACTGGGGTGTCTCTTCTTCCAGACATCACATCTCCAGAAAGTACTCCACAACTTGAACGACCAAAACTGAAACCCAAGGTCAAAAAGAGGGTAGGCTATGATTCCTTTTGACCCTGGTTAATCCTCTAAGAAAAAACATGAGTTGCACTGTCTTTCTGTAAATGGAAAGTTGCATTCTTGGCAGGGTTCACATGAATTAAATGAAGTCAAGGGAGGATCTGCATTTAAAGTGTAGTGCAGGAATTTTTTAAAATTTCTATGGACTGTTTTATATTGTAGCCATTTCCGTTGTCTGTTTAAGTCAGCTAAAATGGTGTAGGAAAACTATGGTCTTAGGATAGAAACTGGCTCTTAGTTTACCTACTACCTTTAATTTTGTTATTTTGTTTGTTCCACCTGTAGTTGCAATTCTGTTTTGAACATAATTTGACTCTTTTTAAAAGCTTACTTACAATTTTATTTTTTTTTTTTTCTTTTGACCTTTCGTGGCCGTTTCATATACGTCACAGCTTTTGACCAAAAGAGCACCTCTTTCAACCACAATTTCAAATGAACCTCACGTAGAAAAATAATTTAAACACGACCGCAGTGAAACAGCAGTGAGACCCCATTTCTCAAGTACTACGTACTTTTATTGTATACCCCTCAGAGATCAGCAGTGTTTCAACTGTTCTTAAACTGAAGGCTGACAAAAACAAAGGATAAGGAATAAAAGAGAAACTGATGATTTTGTTTCTTCCACATCATAGATTTTTATAGTTAATAGCTGGCGACTGTTTAATATTCAAACATGCTTAATTTTAAACTAGAAAACATGTTGTGAATTATCAGTTTTATGATAAGTGTGGCTATTTTCCAAATTTGCAAGTTTTTGATGCCAAATAGGCTTGTATAACATTTTCATGGTCACAGACTTTAAAAGGTAATGTTGAAGTAATTTAATATTTTACTCAAAAATGTACACCTTGCCATTGATATGACATACCGTGATTGAAGAAAGTATGGAAAGTTCATAGTTATAAGCATTAGCTATAGCATGTGTCAGTAACACATTTCCAAAAGTATTCCTCAAAATTGGCTACAGTACTTCATGTTCTTAGAAATACCCATGGAATGAAACTTCCCCGTCTAAACTTAATTGTGGCATATTTAGATGTGTTTTTCTGTGGGCTTTCCTCATTTTAGAAAGTCAACCTGGAACTGTATTTTGAGCATATGCTTGACAGGATAAGAGCTACCAGTTGTTACTTTTACAGTGAAACTGCCTATTACTATTTGCTATTGTTATTACTTTTACTATTACCATTACTATTACTATTTCTATCACCATTACTATAATTAGTAATATTTCTATTACTATCACAATTATTACTCTGTTACTACTTTTGTTTCTCTCACTATTATTACCACCTTGCTACTACTTAAACTATTACTATCACTTTTACTGTACTAATATTTCTACTATTTTCCATCTGTTTCTGTTACTATTCCTGTATTCATTACTATAATTTTATTATTTCTGTTAGTATCATTATTACTATTTCTGTTACTATCACCTCACTACTACTATCTCTACTATCTTTTAATTATTATCACCATTACTACTATTACTATCAGTTCACTATCACTATGACTAATGCTGTTTTATACACCGATTTGCAGCTCAATTTTTTTGTTTTGACAGGCATCTTCCAAAAAGGAGTCCCCTTCAAGACGCACTGTGCATGAGTTCTACTTGATACCAGAATCCGACAGTAGTGAGGAGGATAATGATGATCAGGATGAAGACTGGGTAAAAACACCAAAAGTGAAGAGGAAGCCTTCAAAGGTACAGATGAGGACATATCAAGCTTCCTAGATTATCATGGGGCATAGGGAGGGTTCCCTTGACCACCATGTCCTGCTAGCTGTTGATCCCATCAGTCACAAAATGACAGAGACCTGGAAGCCCAGTGCTCCTGCTATATATATTTTTGTCTTGTAGATCTTGAATAAGAAGTAGCCTGGTTGGCTCCCTAAATAAGGCAGACATAATTGTAGCTTTATGTGTAATATATCCATGTATATGAAGTCAACAAAATGGAGCCTAACTTGATTGTTGGAATTCAGATTGAACTTGTATGGGATGTAGTTAGATTGCTTTAAGGGAAATTGAAAGAGGTTATTTCAGTTGCTTATTTTTTCCTCCTTGTTTTCCCATTTGGACCCTAGATTCAAGGAGTTGTGAGTGGGGATGGGGCCAGGTGGGGAGGCTGCTGACTACCAGCTTATGAAGGGTTACTGCAATCCCTTTCCATTTTGGATTCCTTGTGACCAACAGGTTCTGACAACCACTGTAATTGCGCTTTATCATTACAACGTATCATTACATTAATTAAGAGATGTTCTCCAAGGTATCAATGGAACAAAATCTCACACACAAAGTGAAAAAAAATCGAACTTTGATTACATTGTACAGGAAGTCATGAAAATTACAGAAATCAGATAAAAGAGCTTGCAACACCATATCCCAGTGATTACAATGCACAAACAGTTCACAAACATGTGGCACAATTTCTTTAACCTTTTAATTTACATTCAGGCCTTTGGCCATGATTAAAAGTTTGGTAGAGAGCATTTTCTGTTGTTGCTGATGGGAACTAAGTAAGCCAAGCCATTTAGCATACTCAATGCCAAAATCATGGCTACAAAATATGAACAAAGAACTTAAAAGGAAAGTAGAAATTTTTTTTTTTTTTTTTTTTTAAATAAGAGCATTGACTTATTAACAAGCCTAGTTTTGCCCATGGATGGCCATTTTTGAAGCCACTCCATGTGATTTTGATCTCCCTGTATGTTTTGGCAGTTTTAAAGATAGCAAGACCTGGTATTAGCTGTACAGGCCTATGTAAATGTTATTCAACACAGCTAGGCAGTTTTGCCATGAAATCAAATTTTGGTTTCTGATTTATCCCCTGGGCATAAGCAAAAAGCAATATTTGGTACCATATGTACATTGTTTTTAACATCACATTCAGTTTCTTTAAAATTCCATGCAGTCATGGTGTGAATTCATCACAGGCATTAAAATTTAACAAACCCCAGATGAGGTAAATTTGCAACCCTGTCTTGTCCAAGATTAACAAGTGGATTGAAAAAGGAAGATTTCAAAAAACTTTGTTCATCAGTATAGGAATAAAGTATGCTATCACACATAGGTGTGATGCTGCAAATTGTTCCTGGACAATCCCCCCTCCCCCCAGACAATTTCAAATCTGTTGTGGGGAAGTTGTCAGAGGTCATTGTCATGGACAGAAAAAAGTCGGAGTGAATTGTCAGCATTGGGAATTTTTCAGGTGGGAGTTTTCTGGGGCAATGCCATCCCAAGGGAAGTTATCTGGGAGGAAATGTCTGGATGAGAGTTGTTCAGTCACAGAAATAGCTGCTTCCTTCAAGTTAACCTTTTTTGGAGAAAAACGTGGTTTCTTCAACTGTTAAAAATCGTTAAAACTCATTTTAATCGAATACAGTTTGTATCAAAATGATAAGAAAAGATTCCTCACCTACATGTCAAAGAAAAAAAATGTTTTGCTTTGCGTGAATCATTGATTTAAAGAAATTTCTGAAAAGTGGGCAGGAGAATTGTCCTATAATCTCTTCATTTCATCATTTCTCTTTTCAGAGCCATTCTAAGTGGACATGTAGTTGTAAAGGCAACTGCCAGAACAAAAGATGTGGGTGTAAGTCACGAGGAAGGTTTTGTTCCGATGACTGCCTCTGTAACAAAGGAATTTGTGTAAATGTTGGGAGTGCGCAAGATGAATCAGGAGTGAGTAGCATCTTCACTTTGTTTAACGGATCTGGCAAAGTATTTCTATTTTTTCATTGTCTGACTCCTACTTTTTCCAGTCCCCTTGACTCTCAGGTGAAGGGTCAAAAGGCAAAACCAAACATTAGTCCTGAAGGAGTTCTATCCATAAAGGAGCTACTTACTCTGCAGTGGCACAAGACTTAACATGACCAATCTCTTAACCCTCAGACCTCTACATTATGGGTCTATTATGCATGGACCATTCAAGGCTGGCTGAAAAGGACAGATACTACACACAATTTTAGTCTAATGGCTGAGAAGTGCATTATCTCACTCCTATACCTGTTGGCTACATTTGTGTGTGAACTCGCTCAGATATTCCAATTATATGATTTACTTACATTGTAGATTATACTATAGTAAAAACTGAATACGAGCAAACCTAAGCAAATGAAGATCAATCAAACTAAAGCAAGCCCAATTGCTATTCCATGTCTTTCATTCAGTTATTTCTCACGCATGTAAGTAACTCAATGGAGAAGTCAAATAGATTGTGATGGACTAGTCAAGAAGGATACTTAGATTTTCATATCTGTATGTTGTTGATAAATTGTGTATATTCATATAATAGCAGTTCATGTATATTCATATATTAGTAGTTTATGTATATTTAGAATGGAAATGGAATTTTCCCTGTCAATAATTTATACATGCCATATTATCGTAATATTACTCCAGTGGTTAACCTCAGTAGAAAACAAAGAAAGAGAAGTTCTAGACTTACGTCAAGAGAAGACAATGAAAACTATGAACATGGTTAGAGAATCTCTTGCTACACCACCTCTTGTCCCTCCCCTACACTCAAAGATCTTAAAATTTATGGTTTACTGCTTTGTTTATTGACCACTTGATATTAAACCAATTTTTCTTTACTCCATTCCACAGGGTTCTCTCACTACTTCACAAGCCAATTCTAGCGTTGGTCTCAACGATACAATCATTGTAAGTTCAAGCTCTGAGAATGCAACACCTGATCTTGACTACTTTCAGCCACCAAGAAGGAAACCAACAAGCATCTTGTCTGAATCTTCAAGAAATATTCCTTGGGAAGAAAATGTGGATAAGGATGACACTTCAACAAAACCTCTGGTCACAAACTTAGCTGACCAAGGACTGGTGAAACGCAAGCGAAAACTTCTCAATACAACCAGGACAAGTTTTTTCAAACCTTTAAACTGAATTGTTAGACACAGCAGGAAAGTTACCTTTCAGAAAGAGACTGAACTTTTTCAAATCTAAAGCAGAGAAAACACTTTTGAAGGACTGACTGTTTTCTGTTCAAAAAATTCAAAAGAGCTTTTTACCCAAGTCAACAATAGAACATGTTTAACCAATTGTGAAATTTTTTACATGATAATCTAAAGCAGTCTTTTAGAAGACCGCAATAGTTAAAATGTGTACAGAGAGAGAATAGTTTATAAAACTTGTTACCTTTCTGCTTCTGGGAATGAGTTATGGTGAATATTTGAATAAGTGCAATTCCTTTGCATAGCAAAAAATGCTACACAGAAAAGATTTTGCTTAGTAATTTCCATTTTTACCTAGCAATTTTTGCTTTGTGTGAGTTTATCTCATTCCCTTGAAATTTTTTCATGGATTGTCAAATACAGTCAATCACATTTTTGAGCTATACAGTAGAGAAATGCATGTCATCAGCAAGAAGTGTGTCACACTTTGTGGTGCAATACTTGCTCTTTCGGATGCTGATCAGTGAGATGGACTGTCACCATCCACCTCCTACATGTATGCATTTACACATAGCTGTTTGCTTATATATATTTCATGCCAACCATCTGGATAGCCTTTCTGTGATCTTTAGTTAGGAAATATGATACTTGATTTTCAGTTTCAGCAAAATATTGCATCCATTGACCAAATGGAGGGAGAGTTAAAACCTAATTTCTCCGACCCCTCCCCCTTACCCCCACCCCATGCCTGCTCCATCAGAGATTGCCATCCTTGTTTCTCTGTTTAGTCAAAGGAACTCATACTTCACATGGTTCTTGCAGTAGTATCAGTTCCATTTTAAGCGGGGGCGCATAAGCAAATAAAAACTGTAGAAGTGTGAACTTTAGCGTCAGCCTTCCAAAGTAGGGAGGAGGATGTGTCTCTCCTGTGCCCCCACCCCCATGACTGACACCCATGGGTTTCAGAATCATCCAGGCAATAACAATTCCTGAAGTGATGAAATAGCTCAATAACAAGCAAAATTTCTAGGGAAGGATAGATGAAAACCCATTGTGAAGTAAATTGTTCGCTGCTTTGCAAGTTGGGAAGCTTTACAGGGTACTATGAAGTTTTCTTGTCCAGATGAATACTTTATCCAAGGAGGAAGTCTTGGAATTTGGTTTCAAAACAATGGACATATAGTAAAAACAAGTCAAATACAGTGAAACTTTCTTTCTAAAAATTTGTTACACATTTCTTTGCTTGGTTACATCTTTGGAAAGGAAAGGATTGGAAGCACACTGCATAGACAACTATACGGGCTGTCTTTACTGCATCTGACTTAGGTACAGAATGGGGAATCTGTTTGGTAAAATGTGTAAAATTTATTTTAATCTGTTAGTAAGATGACTGCTAGATCACTGGGAGTCAGGGATCTGGTGGTGAGCATTGAAACCGGATCCAACATCACACTGCAGTTGAGTGGTGTGGTGTCTATGTTTAATTTTTCTTTTGGTGGGTGGGGGTTGGGGAGGGAATAGTCACAGCATGTTGCATGCTATGAGAAAGGACTGTAACCCATTTCATATACACATACTACATACCACTAAGTTAAGTCAAAAATATTTTTAATGCTCTTTGTTTTAAGTTGCATGCCATTACATTCAGTGTCCATTCCCATCCCTACTGCTGGTTGGGTATGGATTTATATAAAATGAAAGTATATCAGCATCTCATGACTAGGTAGTTCCCGTAGATGGGCAGTCTGTGCAGAAAATTGGTAGTCATAAAGTAGTATTAGGTTGTACTGTAGTTCTTTATCACCAGCTTATGAATATTTGTAAGCTTTTCAACTCCATTATTTTTATCAAATTGCTAGCAAAGCAACTTCGAAGTAAGGAGACACGAAATACTTCAGACGAAGGGTCAGTTATTTGGTAGGAAGAAATTTAAAATTGCTCCTTACTACTCTTGCAGCTATAAAATTCAAGTTTCTTAAACACATAGTTTATTGTTCCATTTCCTGTAAATTTCCATTTCAGAGACACAGAAATCAGTGTGTTTGTAAGTAGAGTTACTGCCATGAATTTATAAAATATACAAAACATTCACAAAAGGTATCCATATGTTACTTTTGCAGTTTCATTTTTGTGTGCCACCGATTGACGTACCAGAAATTTTGAAAGATTACTGTAGTTAACACCCTTCATTAGTTGAAAGGTATTTCTTCATTTGTATATTCTTTTCATAGCGGTCACACAAGACACTGAAACAAAATACATTGACATATTAAGTGGTCAGAGTATCTGAAGCCAGGGTGCAATTGTCAGCGTCCATACATGGTGACTAGGCTTAGGCAAAGGATAGGCTTCATGGTAGCTCCTGTGTAATAAGAATGTGTATTGGTCAACACTTGCATGTAAGTGCGCTGGTAACATGTATGCCTTGCATGACTTTGAAGAGAGGCTTGTGTGATGTGAAACCAAATACATAGAAAAGGAAAAATTTGTAACATAACTTTGGAGACTGGGAGGCTTCTTCCCAGGAAGTGTAGGTAATTTGAGGGGAATTTTGGCATCTGGAGAGAAATTAACCTTTTTGTACATGAAAGCAAAGAAATTAGATGCCATTCCTGGGCATTTTTTCTAGCCTGTAGTTTGCAATTCCTCTACCCTCTGTCATTTTAAAATGGCATGATGTATGTGATGTATTACACCATTTCATGTTAGCACAAATAGATTTCCATCTCCTGGATTGTAAACATGTCTTCAGGAAAAAGAGTAATTTGGACTGTGAAGACTAATTAGCAGTTCAGGATAATATCTGTACACTTTGTGAAAGATTAAAGCTATAAAGGAATTTCAGTAGCAAAGAGGATATTTGTATCAAATGTAGACCTATTTTTATTTATGAAATGTATAGAAATTCTATGGGAGAGTGTCAATTAAGGAACTGTGTGAGGTGTGTTTAATGTTGTCACGTTGATATGTGGTATTTGTCAAAAATGTTCATATTTGTTTTTGAATTCTTGATAGTATAAACAAGTATGCAGTGTAATAACCCATGGGTTAGAGTATACATTTTTATATTTTTGGGAGCAGGGGAAGGGGGGGGGGGGGGTAAGGTGTGATGTGAGAGATCTTTTCCTTCAAAATGGTTTGCTTATTGTTGTGCAAAATAAGTTTAATATCAAGCTTGCTTGTACCTTGCCATAAATTTAAAGTGCTTGCTTTCCTTGCTGTGTGCCAGTATGTTTATGCATTTGTGACTGCTTGTCATTTAAGTTACTACAGTTCTTGTAGAACAATTGTGGTAGATAGAATTTGTACATAAAAATGAAATTTTCATTGTTTCTGTAGAAGCCAGTTTGGGAAGTACGTGTAGAATAAGAAAAAGCACATTACTGATGTGTTCGTGGAAGCATCAGTCCAGAAAGTGTAGGAGAGGGGAATGAAATGGGGAAGGGAAAGTATCAGATTCAGAAATTATCTCCACCTTTTCTAACCTGTCTGATGTAGTTAATGTTTTCCCCTATCACTTGCACCCCCTCCCCTCGCCAATTCCCTTTTACACAGTACTTTGAATTCAATATGAATAATAACAAATACGAAAAGAGTATCTCTGAGAAGTTTGTACCAAAGAGATCACTCTGTGTAACATTCCACACAAAATATTTTGTAAATACATTTTTAATCCTGTACAGCCAGTTGTATGTCACTAATTTATAATTGCACCAGTGTAATTCATTTAATTTTAATGTATCATGCTCACCTTAAACATGTTACCAGCATTTATTTTGTATTGTCTTCAGTTTTACAGCTTGTTACAAGCTGAAATTGCTAAAAATAAAATTCTAGAAATTTTATTTACCAAGCCTTTTTTTTTTCTTTTTTCTTTTTTTTTTTTCCTTTCATCAAGTAGATATGTCTTCAGGGATTCGAGTTTGTGATGCCCTTCTCAGCAACAGAAGTTCATGAGAGGGTTCAAGCAATGGGTAAAAATTAACATGGACTCCCAGAGGATATATTTAAGAAAAATTTGCCCCTGGCTCCTAGAGATCTGGAAAGTTCATTCAGGAACTACTTATGTATTAGAGATTTGTATGATTGAATGGTTTTTATGTCACAACCGGTGATCCTGCTTTTGCTCAAACATTCATGAAAACTGTCCTTTCAATGGATATTATTTCATCAATATTTCTACTAACCTATCTCAAATTTGATAATTTCAGAAATCAAGTGCTTAATGAGTACAAATTCCAGCTCTCAGTTGAAGGGGGGTTAAAGCTGAACCAGGAGCTACTGTGGAAGGATCTGATGGTGGAAGGCTCTTAGCTCCTTTTTATTTTGACCCTTTGGGTGTCAACCTTGCAACCTGGTCATGTGTTACCACAGATCATCTCTCAGTGCATGGATATAGGCTTGAATATTTGAACTGGTGGGAATGTGAGCCTAAAACTACATGCATTATGAAATTTTTCATTACTTTGTAACAGTGGTAGATCCAGGAAGGGGCACAACAGGCCCCCCCCCCCATTGGTCACCATGTGCACAAAAAAGTTGAGGCATAAAAAGAAAATGTGTCAAATATAGCACCATTTTCCATCTCAGCCCTCTTCCAAAAGCAAAAATTTTCCAAAGGGGTGCTGCCCCTCTGCTGAGACCCTTCCCCCAGAAAAGCAATAAATCAAACCTTGCACCCCCTCTATTGAAAATTCCTGGATACTCCCCTGTTGTAATGTATGGCAATGGAGTTTTGCCTAGCTTTGCTTCAAGTCTTTGATTTCCCAACCTTTGAAGAACTTTATCAATGAACACTGCAAAAATCTTAAAGTATTGTTATGTAGTATCAAGGTCCACTGTAAACAAACTCTCCATTATTTTATGCTTATGTGTCAGATTACATTTTCACCTAAGGGGTCACCTATTTTTTCATCATTTTCTCAAACTTCTACAAAACAGATTAATTCTTAATACCTTTTCCCTTCCCCACCTATTATGTTCTTCAAAAATGTAACAAAATTATGTTTTGCAAAAATCGACAATTTCTATACTTTGGAAAAGCGAACATTTGCCATAAAAATAGATAATCCTGTTGGTAGCATAGTATCCAGTAGAAATTATTACAAAATAATGAAAAGATTCCACCATAAATGAAAATTCTTGTACTTCACAACTATCTACAGTATGCTACATTTAGACATGTGGATTACATTCATCCCAGGGGGGATATTTGCCTGGCCCCCACTAGAACTGTCCTTAGACCCTTGTGAAAATTTACTCCTTACCCATAGGTTACAGTGGCAGGTCTGATATTGCTGCACCTACAGCCAGCTTGTCAATTTTGGAGGGACAGAGTGTATATAAGAAGGGGCAGATTTCTTGTTTGCAAGGGGTAAGCAGCTTTTGCACAGATTCATAACAAGAGAAAGGAAATATTAAAACCACTTTTGAAAAATATCTGTGGGGAGATCATCAAAATCATCTCCTTGTGCACATTGACCCATCCTGCTGTTTTTTAAATATGTATTTTATCCTTTTGCCCAGAGCAGGGTGGGGAGAATTATGAAAACTTACAGAACACTATTGTCAATCTTTTGTGCCTCCTACACCAGCATGATTTCAGGCCATGCAAGGAAGGGGCAGGAGGGGTTTCTGGGGAAGTTGTTATGTCCCCTTCCCCAAATTTTCACAGTGATTTCGGTTTCAGATCATTATGTGGAATCATACAAAAGCTCCTGTCCCCTCCCCACCCAAACACACGCATATACACAGTTTTCACCTTCAAAACTGCTCAGCTGACTATGCAACTGGTACAGTCGGTACCTGAAAGTAGCTGGACAAATGGACATCAAGCTGTATAAAGTAACAGCAGTAACACAAGTTATTTTTTATGTTGACCAAAATTCAACACTCTTTATTTTCAAAAAATGTTGATATTTAATAGGAATGCTTTTGGTACTTACAAAACCTTGCTGGCATATGCACACATGAGCAAGGACTGAACCGAGTGGGTTGAGTGTACACCATTTCATTATCACTAAGCTAAAAGCTGCATGTGGATAAAATAATTGTGGCCACTGAGGGCTAAGTAAATATCCAAATCTCAAAACTGTGACACTGACACATCGCCCCCCTCCCCGTCCCCCTCTCTAAACGCAATGGGAGGGGGAATGTTTAAAATGGTAATTTCTGTTTCCCGAAGAGGCACACAAGTTAGTCAAAAGGGCGCTGTTGTCATTTTCTGTAAATGAGGGGCGGTTATGTATCCCAGCTGAGTGCTCCTCTCTCTTCTCATCCTCCGCCTAAAGCCGTTACTCACATGATCTGACCATATCCTGAGACTACCATTAAAGCCCACTCAAAATATGAACTTTCATTTAGTATCACAAATATCAAAATGCAATTCCATATTCTTCATTTACGACTTTAATGACAACTCCCTTTTATAACAGGCCTATGTCCTTAGTACCATTTGGATGCCGCCTTTCGCTTCAATCTTTATACCTCTTTGTAGAGGATTTTGTTACATGCTTCCAGTAGTGGCCCCTACACAAATATGAAATGTCACATTGACAGACAAGTAAATAAAATTGTAAGTAAATAAACTGTCACCACCAAACCCTTGGTATTACTGGAGTCTCTTTAAGGCAAGAAAAAGAAAGCCTTTTTACTTATGTTAAATGTAAAATGAACAATTCCAAAAGACTTATGCTAATAAACATCCACAGCAAAGTACGAGTGTAAGAAGATGTTCATATTGGAAGGAGGGCCGTAAGCGTAAGCAAGTGGGAGGTCAGCCACCAGTCCAATCGAAGCAACTTCTGATCCATCATCCACCATTGAAATCTCTGAACCAACAAACTGTAAAACTTCCAAAGTCCTCATCAGATTTTAATTTGGAAGCCAGCTGATGTAAAATTGGTAACTACAGGGACTTAACAGTCAAGCAAGTTGACTAATGGCAACCAAATGTTAGAGAGCAAACAAACCTTCGAATATAGCTATACATGCCTAGCCTACATGCACAACCTAACAGCAGTATTTGTTGCCTTTTAGTTTACAATACAATCTAAATAGTGTGTACTGTCCATATACATGTATTACACTGCATTTGTTGTCCTCCACAACTTGCAACCAGCTGACCTCAGATGCAAGCTCCCCATAAACCTTTGCAGATTTCTCTTACATTGGTGTTCAATAGGCATCATAAAATAACTCTAAGGCTTCACTTATTATCAATTGTTACTCATTACAACAGTGATATGGATAATGTGTCAATCAAAACACCTCTTCTTCGTAAAATTTCTGATAGAAGATGTTTAATCACATCATACACTAAATTTAAATTATTTTGCATGACCACTTCATCAAACCCATTATCTTCTGTGCACCACTCAATACTAAGGGTTCTTCAAACTATACAGGCTACAGACCTATTATTGACAGGCAAGTTAAGCAATTTTTAACTTCACAACAATGTGAATACTTTTTACTTTGGGGAGATGGGGAGGGGTTAAGAAAATCCTTACAATTAGATGAGACTAACTTTCAGTAATTCAGCTTAGAGAGGGACTGCATTGCCCTGCCTAATTCATATTAACAGAAGGTTAAATTTTCAGGCAAGTTGCAGACTATGAACAGATGTGCATAAAATAATGAGATTCGTGAAATGCAACACTGCACCATCACCCTGTACGAAATGTGACCCTCAATGTTCAATTCTGCCCCAGTGCCAACCATATGAAAGCTGGATACAGTATTTCCTCAGTCCAAAATATTTACATGGCACCTGTAACCGACCATTGTCAAAACAAATACAATATGGAAGAGCTAGAAACCCAAAAAACCTGAGTATGAAATGAGTTTTCAAAGCCCCAAAAATCAGATTGTTCTAGATATGTACTATTAAAGGAAGCATTTAGGCAAAAAATCTATTTTGATATGTGAAAGAGGCACTAAATCTGAGCAATTTGGTGAAGCTTCCATTCAAGTCATACATGTAGTTCTCAAGATATCAGCAAATGAAGTTACTACATTTGTGACCTGAAGTGAGCTTGAGGCAAGCAGGGATTATATCACTTCCTCACACTGATGAGCAATGCTTGGTTTCCTTTGTTTTTCAGCTTGGTTGTATTGACCTTGAAGTTAATAGGGATAGGAGCTCCCCATGGGCAGTGGTGTAACTATGCAACTGGCGCCCAGGGCAAAAACTGAAATCGCGCCCCCTTTCAATGTGACATCAGTTATAATTTATGCCTCTGAGTTTGTGGGTTTTCACCCCCTCCCCCTTACCCCCACCCCACCCATGCATGCGTTCGACCACCAACTTGAAACAGCCAAAATTCAGGCACAAATCTAATGTTCAGAAAAGCATGTTTTTCACTATCACAAGATAGTCCCATCTACTCAGTGGCGCCCCCTTCGGACAGAAGCCGAGTGCATGTGCCCTGCCTGCCCCACCCTAGTTACGCCACTGCCCATGGGGAATTCAACGTTTGTAAAATTCCCATGCCTCTCATGCATTAATATTCTGAAAATGTGGGGTTATGGAGGAGAAAATTGGTTATAAAATTAAAAGAAAAACAAAGGGGGTTCATAAATGTGAGGTTATAATGTCATATGCTTGCTTCAAGTTCACTTTTGGGTTCAAAATGTGAAAACTTTAAATGCTAATATCTTGAGAATCACACACTGGATTTCAATGCAAATTTCAACAGAATGCTTACAGTAAGCACCCCTTTAACATATCAAAACTTGATTTGAGCCTAGACGATTCCTTTAACATTAATAAAAAATAGAGTAAATTGTACAGCAATTGTTGGAAAAGAAACCAGTGCTGACCATCATCATTTTGCACACCTAGCTGCATAATATCCATATGTTTCAATGCACAACACACAGGAATCAAATAACTCTGTGGCCATACAACCTAACATCCGGAATCAATAGCCTATTCACAAGGTGCACACTGGTATGATCTTCACAATATTCTGCCTTCTGGCTTCGAAATGTTTGTATGTGTGTGCCAGTACTGTATGTAATATAAATAAAACATGAGGAATAGTCATCAAAATCTGTGCAGAGATTGCAGATCTGATTCAATTTAAGGCTAAGAATTTCAAATACACTTGTAGATAACTATATGCACCATTTAACTTTTACAGACAAATGAAATCATATGAGTACTTTTTAATACATTACCTTGGACTTAGTTTGATGAAAGTGAGTACATCTCATTATATAAACACATCAACTCTCCCATTATTGTCATATATCCACAAATACAGTTCATAAAGGCTTCATCCAAAATACAAATATATAATGCCATCAGACATTTACCATTAAAAAAAAATGTTTCAACAGGCCACAGCCATCAGCTCATGCAGGAATTACGGCTCTCCAAACTAAAAAAATATGAGCAAGTAAGGAGAAGTTTATCAGCCATATTTAACTTCAGGAAGATTATTCAAAGCATTCAGCGTAGATATGGTGCACTATAGGAGCCTGCACTGCAACACTGCAAACTTAATACCACAACCAAACTTCGAAATCTTAACTGGACCTGTTGAATCTCCTATTTACCTAATGAGAATCTTAAATGGTGTCTCACAACATAACATATGAAAGGTAAACCAACAACCGATCTTGCATAAATAACATGTTAAAGATAATAACACAAAACTGTGTCACGAGTACAGAAGCCACACATGATTTTATATCAAAGCAGTAAATTCATACCACAAGACTGAATTTACCCTTCAACCCTGCATGACCATAAATTTAGAAAACCTGGTAAAGTCTACACTAGATAATACATGTTTGTAAATTTAAATGATCATCAAGAGATTTACAAGACCCTAGATGTTTAAAACACTAAATACAGTGGATGTTTGTTTATGAAGTCTCTTGGGATCTTCACTCACTCAAAAACTGTCAGCTGCTTCGTATAAGCTAGCTGCACACTACAAAATTTTATGGAACGCAACACAACTCCACTGGCACATCCCCAACAGTTGTATAGTGTGCACGTGTCTAAAACTACAACTGGCAGTTTTAAGTCACGTCACCTTCAGTTGGGAAAAACAAACATGTTAATTTTTCTCAACTGGAGTCTGCGACTATAGTAAGGTTGAAGCAGTTTGACCAATCTGGTAACAGCGAATGTGCACGAAGCAGAATGGAGGAGAGTCATTTACCATGGTGCAACCCCTTCAGAATGGGCTAGCCAGTCATGTGATGTGCATTGTCAATCATGCAAGTGAAACTTGTGCCAACTTCAAGAAACTAGGTCACGACAGTTGATTTGAGTCAGGTCATGCAAACTTGTATAGTGTGCAGTTAGCTTTAGAGCTATGATCATGGGCATCAATCTTTACTCAAGTGTGTGTGTGGGGGGGGGAGGGTGGGGGGACATGGCTACTTCTGTCAAAACTTTACTGTGTAAAAATCTTAAGTCAGTGGGTGTATTTCCAAAATTTGGGGGGACGTGTCCCCCTATCCCCCCAGGATTGACACCCATGGCTATGATCTAAATGGAATGCAAACTTATGATGCTGCACCCTTGAACTCTTATCGCATTTTCCCTGTGCGTAACTTAGTTGTCCTTCCACTTCAAACAACTATTCTTCATTGGTGTAACTCCAAGTCCCAATCCCACATGACACAGGCCTGTAGCCAGCTTGGCAACTTTGGCAAGGTAGAATGTTTCTTTGGAAGAAGAGGATTCTGGTCATGGGCAATTTGCATGGCCCACCACAGGGGTCCATTACAAAAACCACAGATTTGAAATATGTGGTAGGGCATTATGAAAACTTGGGGGGTGGGGGCACTGACCAAGACTACCATGGTTGAGTCCCCTCCTTTCTCCCTCTCTCTACTGGTTTATACACACCTACTACTAACACCAATCAAATCTTTAAATCCTACATGTGAATCTTTAGTACTACACTTCAGTTTTCAACACTACCTTGTCTACAGTTCCACAGAGGTATTTCTTGTTGACAAAAATTTGTTAGCATTTTATAAAAGTCAAACAAGGGCAGAGTTTATGGCAGACATAAGGTAAACACTTAGTGGTTTGATGAATTATGGTGTAGGTGACATCAATCGATAAAAAAGTTACCCTGTTTGTGCTGAAGCTCAGCTGCACTTTTCATTTTACATGTATACTGCTCAAACAGAGATAGTATGTTGAGATAGATAAAAGGAAAATATTTGTTTAGTATATGACTGTCGATGTCTCTGAATACAGTGCTACTGATCAAAAGATGCAAAATTTTAACACATTTCATACCTGCCACAAAGGAATACTGTACTTTTACAAATAACACAGAGGCCATTCATATTAAAAGACAAAAGAGGTACCATGACAACCCTACAAATAATAAAATCGACATTGGTTTTAGCTCAAAATTGCCAGGTAACCATTTTAATTCTCCACTGACAGAACGACACTCACTAGAGGACAAAACTTTAAATAAATTGGTTAAGCTAAGGCACTCATAACAGGTACAATTGCATTTAAATGAAGCTTAAAAGTAGGAATTTATGGGGAAACCTGAAGACTCCTATCTTAATTTTCCCATCACGAGAGTACAGATGAGAACCATCCTGCAAGATACCACATCCTGTTACCATGGTAACAATTTCTGTCACTATTGTACTATGACACTTTTTTATTATAAGTACCAGTACTTGGGAATACTCAGATATCATAATTACATTGTTTACACCTCTATGTTCCGACGTCTCTAGGTTTGGACATTTCTATGTTCTGACACACGTACACAACCCTGATACTCTCATTCTTACCTAACGCTTATCCTGACAATGACCTCAATATAGATTTGTCAGAATGTAGAGGGTCAGAACAAAGAAAAGGACCAGAGAGCGCAGTTCCCATTATGTTAATATATACATACAAAATGTCATGTGTATCACATATACCACTTGCCTCATTCACACTACATACCACTGTCAGTTAAACTGTAACATTTTATTTATGTACCTTGCCTTTACAGCTGCTGGAATCACTCACCATTAGTAATGCCTCTCAAGTCCAACTGAATCCTATAATCACAATCTCAAAATAGTTTACACAGGTCTTGTACAATCTGTCCTTAAGTTCTGATATAGTTGCTCTATATGAATATTTTCCTTTAGTTTGGATGCTACAAACGATTGAGAAGACCACATCCACCTGAGATTCAGCCAGTTACAGTCACCTGAGTCACTTTCATATCATTGTTCTTGGAAGTTTCTGCAATTTGCATTATTACATTTTTTGCTCTAAACTAAGCCATTTTCCAATATTTACAGCATATACAGCACCTTGACCACTTTGTAGAAAAGTTGTGCCTTTGAAAAATTTCATTAGTTTTACTAAGTTAAAGTCAGGCAACTAAAATATTGCCTTCTCCAGTATATTCTCTGATTCATATGAACTGTCTCCACTTTAAACAAAGTCTAATAATTCAATATTTCATCAGTTCTTTTTGACATTTCTTTTCTCTATAAAGTCTGAAAATCTAACTTGCTTCCATGTTCCTATTGTTTTTAGACATTTCTCAATAACTGAATACAACATAACTTTTTTTTTATAGCAAACATGGCTACAGAATAACAAATAGGTTTGATGAAACCTTATAAAGCAAAATAAATACCTCAGGATTTCAAAGACTGACATGCACAAATGCAAGCAACCAATCACATACAAAGTAGACCAGCACCGCCCTACAAGGAGACACTGCCAGTGGAAGATCATGTGACTGAACACCCTCTATAGATAAGCAGATAATGAAAACTTTACATTTTTTGCATAAATACAGCATTGAGGTATTAACACTCCATTTCTATTAGAATAAAATAAAATTCTTCAGCTTTAAGCACCACAAACATCCTTCCCTCGACAAAATGATAAAGAAAAACGAGTACCACAACCTCCTAAAAATTATTACCAACTTTAACAGCAGCCCCTTTTTACACAACCTCAACATTTTGACAAGAACTGAACACTACATCATAAAAGACAAAAGAACTACCCATTATTTCACTTTTGGTACTCCTCATTTTTCTCAATATTTCTTTGTGAAACAATGGTGATGACAATATGCCAGTTCAGAGTTGTTACTATGCATGTGCAGTCTCTTCATGTCGTAGGTCATGTGAGTACACAACGCAATCTATGCACTATGCATACAGTGGGTTTGTACATACTCTGTGTGCTATTTGTTGCTACAGTAGCATTCACACTTTGAAAGACCGCACACCCTTATGACCCTTGCCCTTTAGACTGCAACAGTAACTCTGAACTGGCTTACTTTGGCAGATTTCTACATTTTTCGTTAAATACAAGCTCAATATTTCAATAATTCACAAATTTTCTTAGGGTGCCTTAACCTCTTCTGCTTTTGTTGACTACAATTTGTTCAGTTTTTCCTATAAAGGAACCTACATTTATAGTTATTCATCATAAAATTTAATTTTTCACCTGAATTCTACTTTTCAATAAACTAGCAGATTGTCATGAAAATACTAATTATGACAATGACAAAACCAAACATATTTGCTGAATGCTTAAATACTTTCCTCCCATTTCTTCAATAGTGCTGGGACAATGATGTGTGCTGAAAGGTAGACCCCACGTTACTAAGTGGAAATGTCAGTTTCGTGCTGGATCATGTGTTTATACAGACAGGGTAGAACACTTTATTTTCAAGCTGTGCATTTCAAAATTCACCAGCCATTCATTAGAACACCCTTCTACACTACTAGGGAATCTAGATGTTTTTGTCAAGATGTCTTCTTTTCCTTCAAAACAGCCACATTGTGTATTTGTAATAAAACTACTAATTTTAAAGGACAAATGAAAGCTCACTCTCATTTAGTCTTTCACTAACTTTGCAGAGGCTGTTACAATACTCCACTAGGGTCTAAAGCAAGACTTACATGAACTTTATCACATGATCAGCCCCATAGTCAAGGGGAAACTATATGGGATGGGGATTCCCCCTAGAAAAATCTCCTTCCCCCCAGAAAAGTCTTGAGAAAAAAAATTAATATTGCCTCAACACACCTTCACAGATTTTGCTCCCCCTGCCCCGCAAAATGTTTCTCCCCCTAGAAATTATATCTCCCCCCCCCCTCCCCTTCAGCACCTTGTCTGGCTAAGTGCCTTCACAAGAACCTCCATGCCAGTTACTAAGCATTTTTATTTATTTTTTTACTTTGCATCTTTATACTGACATGAGTAGTCCAGTTTCAATGTACGTCGATCTACTAGCATAAGCGCTAAGTCAAAAAAGTTACCTGGCAACAGCAGCAGGTAAATGGTTCATTTTTCACTACATACAATTTCAACCATACTAATGGACAATTTGCTGGAGGGAAGTCTTCTTGAGCACTGTGTATCAAAACAAAGGAATTTCCTGAGGAAATGTACATCTTCTTATTAAAAGTTTGTCTTACAATTCTTGTCTGAGTATATAGAAATTGTGGTTACAAACTAGAGCACAGACTACGAGAATTGAGACAAATAGATTACGAGAATTAACTATCAGCTAAAGAGATATGATGTCAAAATAAGTAAAAGACTTAAAGTCAAATATAAAACTGGGTGTTGTCCTTGTGGTGGCTGTCCATTGACACCTAGTAATTCAAGAGCCTTTTTCCTTGCTACCTGTTAGAAAACAAGACAAAATATTTACCTCAAAGTAAGAACTCCCACAAATAAATTCTTTACAATCTGAACAATTTTTACATGATTCATTCATGTCAACCTTGAACTGTGACATCATTCTCAGATGACGAAGGAAGCTGCCTTACATGGAAAACTTGGCCAAATTTTGCAGGAATGTCTCCAAACTTTTAATATGCTCCTTCCCAAATTTTCCACAGTTAATACATAATCAAATTTCCTTACCATCTATATATTCCAGTACCCCCATATGCCCTATCCCTCTAAATTTGGGCTAGTATACAAGCCTTCCCTATGTTCTCCCCTTTCCAATACTCCCCTCCCATACTACCAGACCCCTCCTCTCCATACAACCAGAGGCCCCTCCTCCCCTACCACCAAATGTTTTGCAGTACTGCTGCAACTTTGTATCAGGAAACTTTACAGAGAAAATTGTATAGTGTATATTTCAGCTGCAGTGCAATACTAACAAAGAGATCCAGCTGCCCACTAGTAGATTTTTGCCCCAGTTAACCCCAACTCCCATCCTCCTTCCCCTTGGTTCACCTTCCTTCCCTCCCCACCACCTCCCCTCCCCCAGAAACATAAGCAATACTTACCTCATCATTTGGATTGGCATTATTGAACCAAAGAGCCATGCATGACTCTGAGTCATCCACAACTTCAAACGAACCTCCCCAAATATTCTCGCAAAAATTATCAGCCGTTTTGAATTTTGTTTGGATGGTCTCACATACTGATCCCTCCGGACACTGATTTGATCCTGATGAAGAGGAAAAGCAGCTACTTTCAAATGATGGCATACAGCAGAAGTACAAAGTGTCCATGCAATGCATATTCAGCAAATAATGCATATTCATCAATTATTACTTTGTAACAAAACTGATGATTTTTATAATCACCAAGGCAAAGCAAAGTCAGCTAGCTGACTGGTCCACCAGAGGACACTTAACTCCATCACACAATAATCATCAGCAGGTTTCCTGCGTCCTTCCCCTTAAATATGAACTGAATCACTCATGTACCACGTCACCAATTCCGAACCGATAACGCAAGCTATATAGCAGGATGTCATGGTTTTTGAAGAGTATTTTTAATCAGAATTTTTTATGGATTGATATTTTACATAATATTCTTCTTCTTATATCTGAGAGTTTAATTTTTCAAATTTTTACTGGAATTTGATAATTTTATTTCATTGCTTGTAATTCATATTTTACATGATGTGTTGAGATGTTTTTACATGTTATGTGCCTTTTAAGAATATATTTTACTTTACTTTTACTTTTTTTATACTGTTGAAATTCAATACAGGTACAAAGACTACAGGATTAGGGCATGAAATTTTCACAAAATATCTGTGAATGCAGCAATACTGTATCTGATGCTAACATAGAAATAAAAAAATTTGTCGATATGTCTTTTCTTTGAAAATAAAAATCTTATTCAAAGGTGGGTAAAGGGCAACCCCTTTTGCAGCTTTCATCCTTGATGGTACTTCAGAAAAACCTTCACAACAATGCGCCATACATGGTAAAAATAAAGTGAAGACTTCCTTGCCAATTTTCATCATATGAATAGGATTGCCAACTATTGAATCCCAAGTATCTATATGCATATGGTGAAGAATACATCATTTATGAAGTTCTTGTGTTTTAAGCCCACCTATCATCTCAAATCTTTGTAATAAAGGTTACAGCCTTTTTTTAGATAAGTTCCGTAGGTGATGCGTTTAAACAAATATATTAAGATCTGATAAAGAACCATTTTCATTATAAATTGGTATACGGCTGTGTAAGTATGGACAAGGGGATTAAATATTAATCTTAAAAAACAAATGATCAAATGATACTTAAATGGTCATATCCTTACCCATTGTCCAATTCCAACCCTTTGACCAGTCATCCTTACAAGTGAAATCATTTTTGCAGGCATCAAACCACTTGTCGCATTCACTCTTGCACAAAGGCACTCCCATGAACCTTTCATCCCGAATTGTAATTTTGTGCTGTGTAATGTAAATAAAAACATGACATACTGTAAAAATGGTGGTCTTGAGGACCTGAATGAGTTTAAAACTGATGTGTGCAAATTAAATCCTACAACACTGTAACTACAGTATCAGTTACCAAGGTTACACTAAATTGAATATTACATAATTATGCTAAATTTGTTAGTTATTCTTCTATGGATCCTTCCATATTTAGCGTACAGGACGTGCTAATGATAAAAAATGCTTTATAGCACTATCTTGACCTGTGCCAGCTGTTTCCAAACAATTTATAAGAATCTTGAATAAGTTCATCAGGACCATAGTGTTGAATTGGCAAAACTTTTCTTAAAGAAACGTTTTGCCAATTTCATAAGAATTTTATAAATTAGCTCTGTATATCAGACTTATTAATGTCGCAAACCATAATCTCTTCTATTGTGCTTGCTTCAAGTTCACTTTCAATACAAAATGTAATATCCCTGTAATATCCATTTATACAAATCTTTCTAAAATTTTACAATTAAATGCACATTTCAGGTGAATGCTGAAATCAAACCATAATTAAACCATTTACCATATCTTGAAATGAGTAGCCTACTGTACCATGCAAACAATCCTGTTCTTAATGAAAGTAGCTAGGACTGTTGCCATATTCCATTCAAAAACAGGAAAATTCCTATTCCAACAGAAAACTCTTGTACACATAAATAACTGCAAGGGTGTGGGGACGGGGTAGGGGCACTGAAAGAGAAAGGAGGGAGAGAACGAAAGAGGGAAAAACAGAAATAGACAAGGCATCACAACTAAAATACTTGTAATATAGAAATGAAAGACTGTGATAAGACAGGTGGGGGCCAATGTAAAAACCAGAATGTAAAAATGCATTGAGGTTTCGATGATATATGTTCTATTCCAAATAAAGCCATGATGTCCCATATCTTTCAGTCAATGGTCAAATGCTATCTTAACATGTTGGAAAAATACAGTTCTGTATTCCTATTTAGTCTTGGGAATTCTTGGGAAATTTTGCTTTTTTTACTTCTGGTGACCTCAGATGACCTTTGCCCTCCACCAAAAACAATAGGGTCCATCTTTTCACCATAACACATCCACATACTACGTATAAAATCTATCCAAGCTTTCTCCCTTGAAAAATTGTGTTACCAAGGTTTTCAGTGTTTGACCCCTGGTGACCTGAGATGACCTTTCAACTCCACCAAAGACAATGGGGTACATCTTCTAGCTGTAACACATCAATTTACCACGTATGAAATCTATTCAAGCTTCCTACCTGGAGATATCGTCTTGACAAGGTTTTCAGACATTGACCTCTGGTGACCCCAGATGACCTTTGACCTCCACTAAAAACAATAGGATTCATCTTCTCACTATAATGCATCTACATACAAAGTATGAAATTCATCCAAGCTTCCTACCTCAAGATACTGTGTTAACAAGGTTTTCAGAGTTTGACCCCCGGTGACCCCAGGTGACCTTTGACCCCCACCAAAAATGATAGGGTTCTTCCTCATACCATAACGCATCTACATACAAAGTATGAAATTCATCCAAGCTTCCTACCTCAAGATATTGTGTTAACAAGGTTTTCAGAGTTTGACCCCCGGTGACCCCAGGTGACCTTTGACCCCCACCAAAAACAATAGGGTTCTTTCTCTCAATATGGTTCATCTATGTACCAAGTTTGAGAACTGTCAGAGCTTCCCTTCTTGAGATATCGTGTTAACAAAGTTTTCAGGTATGACCCCCGGTGACCCCAGATGACCTTTCACCTCAACCAAAAATGATAGGGTTCTTCCTCATACCATAACGCATCTACATACAAAGTATGAAATTCATCCAAGCTTCCTACCTCATGATATTGTGTTAACAAGGTTTTCAGAGTTTGACCCCCGGTGACCCCAGGTGACCTTTGACCCCCACCAAAAACAATAGGGTTCTTTCTCTCAATATGGGGCATCTATGTACCAAGTTTGAGAACTGTCAGAGCTTCCCTTCTTGAGATATCGTGTTAACAAAGTTTTCAGGGTATGACCCCTGGTGAACCCAGATGACCTTTCACCTCCACCAAAAAAGATAGGGTTCTTCCTCATACCATAATGCATCTACATACAAAGTATGAAATTCATCCAAGCTTCCTACCTCAAGATATTGTGTTAACAAGGTTTTCAGAGTTTGACCCCCGGTGACCCCAGGTGACCTTAGACCCCCACCAAAAACAATAAGGTTCTTTCTCTCAATATGGGACATCTATGTACCAAGTTTGAGAACTGTCAGAGCTTCCCTTCTTGAGATATCGTGTTAACAAAGTTTTCAGGGTATGACCCCTGGTGACTCCAGATGACCTTTCACCTCCACCAAAAATGATAGGGTTCTTCCTCATACCATAACGCATCTACATACAAAGTATGAAATTCATCCAAGCTTCCTACCTCAAGATATTGTGTTAACAAGGTTTTCAGAGTTTGACCCCTGGTGACCCCAGGTGACCTTTGACCCCCACCAAAAACAATAGGGTTCTTTCTCTCAATATGGGGCATCTATGTACCAAGTTTGTGAACTGTCAGAGCTTCCCTTCTTGAGATATCGTGTTAACAAAGTTTTCAGGGTATGACCCCCGGTGACCCCAGATGACCTTTCACCTCCACCAAATATGATAGGGTTCTTCCTCATACCATAATGCATCTACATACAAAGTATGAAATTCATCCAAGCTTCCTACCTCAAGATATTGTGTTAACAAGGTTTTCAGAGTTTGACCCCCGGTGACCCCAGGTGACCTTTGACCCCCACCAAAAACAATAGGGTTCTTTCTTTCAATATGGGGCATCTATGTACCAAGTTTGAGAACTGTCAGAGTTTCCCTTCTTGAGATATCGTGTTAACGAGCAAAGTGTCACAAACACACACACATACACACACACACATACACACCCACGCACACCCACACATACATACACACACACGCCATCATGAATGCATAGGTTTCTCTTATCATCGAAACCAAAAAACAGGATGGTTAGGAGATGCAAAGGTAGACTGAGAAGAGCTAGGTGAGCCATAGCTGGAGAATGAATTGAGGTTTGGGAGAAGGGCACAGTTTATGCACTAAGGGCTTTTTCAAATTGTGATGAATATGTAAAGAAAAGCCATTTCTGATATATACCTCAACCAGCCATGGACCCACATTTGGGGAGCACTCATAAAAGCAAAGGTCCTGTCTCATCCATAATTTACATTCTTCAGACATCTTTTGTTTACAGTGATTCCAGTCGAAGTTATACCAAGTAGGGTTCCGATGAAGCCTCTCGGTAGTATCAGAATCACAACAGGCTCTGTCTTTCCATGGTTGGCACTGTAGGATGAAAAAAGCAACTTAAACCACAGACACTTAAAGGTCGTGTGACATGAAAATAACATAGTTGGATATTTGATGTAAAAAGCATTAAAAATCCAGAAAATAGCCACAATTCCCATTAAAATCCATCAAATATTGACCATTTCACAGGTAAATTTCTATTTCACACTTGGATCATGAATAAACATGAGCTAAATATGCAAATATGTGACATCCAAAGAGGGACATACCGGTACCATATATGGCACACGTTAGCCTTTGTTTTTTCAACCTTAATTTCAAGGACACTGGTAGCATAATTATTCCCCGAGGGGTTTATTATAAAAGTTAAAATTTTTTCCTTGAAAAATATTGATATCACTCACCAAATTGTAATCTGTATGATCAGTAAGATAATTTATATAGGGTTAACAAAAGAAATCTTCACACTGTGCAACACTCCACATCATTATTTTTGCATAGGCAATTAGTTTTTTTCAGAAACCATCAAACTTTGAAGTTGTATATTTTGAGAACGGTAAAAGATATTGAAATAATTCCAACGGATCTTTGATTGGGAGACTTAATTCTTTAACTGTCAAGTAAAACAGCTCTTTTTGGTGGCACGTCACACAACCTTTAACTGTCTTTCAAAATGACAATCTGTGGCTATCAAGAGTGGAAAGAAAGAACTGGCAATTCTTTTGACAACATTTTATTACTGTTTGTGCTTATACTGCACATGGGGACTGCTTTCTGTTCCAACATCTCTTTGTACTGATGTCAATATTCCCGAAATTCTACATGTAAAAATGTCAGTGTTAGGGTAAGGGTTAGGTCAGGGTTAGGTTTGGGTGAGCTTTACAGTCATGTGTGTCAGTTAGTAAGATAAGATTTAACACACACTAACACAAATGTGTTATACAGTGTCAACCAGATAAATAGGTAAAGTTTAAATACAGTTTCAAACATGGTTCAAGTTCAAGTTCAAGTTCAAGTTCAAGTAAGGTTTAAAATACAATTAAAGGCGCAAGTGCTCCCCTTTAGTCACCTCTTACGACAGGCAAGGCATATATATTCTACAACCCCAGCCCACAGGGGGCGTCATGTGTGTCAGAACATTGCATGGAACACTGGAACACAGGAATGTATACACGTTATAACCAATTACCTACAAGTTACTGTACTATCAACTTATTCATTATCTGCAATATATCTCACTGCAGCTTATTGCTATAATAAACATATATAGTAATTTATCACTTAATGTGTATCATTACACCCTTCTTTTGCCCAATGCAGTATGGTACTTTGGAAATGCAAACATTATGATTTCTTATAAAAAAAAATAAGAAACTTACACTGAGGTTTTGTACAGCCCCTTAAAATGTAGCCAGTGAGCCACACCTGGAAAAAAGGCCGTCGCCGGCCCGACTTAAACCAATTGGTTAGAAACTGAGCCGTAAAACCTCATCCAACTCTAACTCTTAAAATGTAGCACTCTGTAACCTTTGTCTCCTAAATACCCACATGGGATTAAAGGCCACTAAGCCTCATGCCGTCATCTTCCTACAACATATATGTCCAGACATAATCACCATTTTTTAAATCTATTTATTTTCCTGTGAAAGCCCTCGTATAAATTATTCATTCAATTAGATATATGAATAGTCAATTAACACTGAACAAACGTATGTTACGTTCATGCATGCAGTGACTAATTTTAGAGTTAGTTAGTTAGATGAGGTTTAACGTCCCAGTTTCCAACCAATTGGTTCAAGTCGAGACGACTAATTTTTGAGAGATTGTATGTTGCAATCTAACTGCTAATTGTAACTACATGAGCATATTCCATGTGGCTGCTTGTAGAATTGCTTATTTGTAAATCAAACACTAGCTGAGTTGTATACCCGGTTATATGTACTGGTAGAGGATGCCCATTGGTATTTTATTGTACCAGTCGAAAAATAATGTACATACATGTTTACTTTCTGGAAAGTGGTTGGTCCAAATAACTCCTCAGTGCTAAAAGAGTTCAATGGGTGTACAGTACGAGTCTGGTACACACGTGATGATCATACTACATGGGCAAACATTGTGTATGTAAGAGACTTACAGAATTATGTAATGTGCATTCTGCAATGGGCTGCATTAAACCAGTACCACCCATATACTACACAGTTGGTAAGCTTTAAATAATTTACTCATTCATCAATGCACACTGTTACACACCAACCAATGATAGAAGCAGTATGACATAACTGAGGAAAAAGAAACTAAGTTAGCATTCATTTGCTCATCACTGTGATGGGAGGACATCATTCCTGCAGACTTGCTTCAAGTTCACCTCAGGTTTTAAATGTTGTAACTTCATCTGCACATATTTTTTAAGAATCATGCACATCGCACATTGATGAATGCATGGTTCCTCTTTAACATACTGTATCAAAAACAAAATTTTTGCTTAAACAATTCCGTTGTGAAAACACTGGCGTGCACATGCAGCTCCTTTTATTGTACATGTATTATGCTACGAGCATGGATTTTGATAAAACAAGGGGAATATGGGAATATGTTTAGTAATTGTGCATAACTATATTCAAAGTCCATGCATATGCATGGTGGATGCATATATGCATATATAACCACTGTAATTTCATCATCATCCATTGTGTGTGCCTTGTGTGCATACTATTGGCTTTAGGCATTTTAGCATATCTCACCCCTCATAAAATATCCAATCCCCCTCCCCAAAGCTACTGTATCTCCCCCAGGCCTCCCAACACCTTCAGTGCCTTGTCTTGCTACAAGCATGGTGGGCATTCTGAAACTTTTATTACCAGGTACTTAATAATGGACACTGCAGTAGAGTGTACTGAACTACTGCTAGAGCAAATAAACTCAAGAGTGGCAAAAATGGAGAAGAAAGAGTTCTAAAGGCTCTATGGTGTCCTCTAAAGGTAGGGGTTCCCATGGTGCTATCAGTTTTTCTTTTTTTTTTTTTTTGCCAGACGGTTACTGCAGGCAATAACGGTATTCATATGTAAATAGGAAGTAAGGAGGAGCAAAATAGACATTTCATTACCAGGTACTACATAATGTACACTTCGTAGTAGAGTGTACTGACAGGGCAAGAAGTCAAATTGAAAAAGTGTGTGAATTTGTGTGTAGAGGTTGAGGATTACATAGTTAAAGCAGGGTGTTCTCTAGCAACTACTGTACCTGGTTAAAGGAACTATGGCATCCCCCAAATATATTTAGATATATCCCCATAGTTCTAAATTCAGGTGGTGACTGTACTTTGATTGGCATTAATTCAAACAATAATAGCACCACTCTGGTTGGTAATGATGATGTGGACAGTCAGTTGTGTTCCTAATTATGCTCACAGTCTCACACAATTTGTTTTTCAATATTGCCTGGAGCAATTGAAACTCAGTGCAGGCTTCTGTGGCTGTGTCTTGGAAATGTTCTACTACACAGTTGTTTGGGTTTAAATTGGAGGCAGGGCTAGAAGTTTGCTAATTTGGAAGAATTGTTACTGTCTGGGTGAGCTTAGAGGGCCTTCAAGTCTTGATAATGATACATGTACAGTACAGTATATTGGTGAATAAAGCATTCATGGGTAAGCTAGGGACTGGGGACCTAAAGGCTGTTCCTGTGTTTGGGTGTCAACTGGGAAACAGAAACACAATGATCCAAATACTGTTGACCTGATTTATTTCTCAAGTACTGATGTGAATTAGGTCTTAATTCTTAGGGCAGTAGGCCTATAGATAAGTTTACAAGTGTAATATGATATGTAAGCTCTACAGTTGCCTATAATGAACATTTGCTGGGTATAATGAACACTGTACTGTGTAGTTATCACAGAACCAGAGTCACTTCATGACAGAAAGAAGAGAACTACCCAAGTAGGGAATCTAATCCCTCCCCAGAATTATGAGGCAGGCACAGCTATGCTTGGTGGTGCTGGAGCAATATGCCATACATCTAGCTCACACCTACCAGCAGCAAGTCCCCCATGCACCCACTCAAGTGAAAACTCAAATGAAAATATATGTATGCTTAAGCACTGTAGAATTAAAGGCAGTAGGTAGTCACCCCAGTCAGAGTGAATATGCCCTGTCACTCTAGTTCATGACTGGCCTATTTTGGTCATGTGACAACATTTCTGTTCTAAAGTGCACTGTGAAATTCACAGACAGTTTCTCCTTGCTTTACCGACTGTTCGTAATAGTTATGTTCAAAACATCTTCAGAGGTTCTTGTAATGCAATAAGAGGAGATTTGCAAGAGTTTGCTGATTTTTAGCTCAGCTGAAAGCTTTCAGCTGAGCTATTGCTGTCGTGCACGGCAAAACTTCTACGTCACGGCAAACATCTGTCACCATAACATTTGCATTTAAGTGCCTGACATTTCACTGTTTTTCGTTAGATTTGTCTGAAATTCAGTAGAGATGTTAGCAAAAGTGGTATCTGTATGCTGCGACTCTTTTCGATTAATTTGGCCGCTATTTGACCTCGGGAGGGGGCTTTGTTTGAAAACGTAAAATTCCCTACTTGTCTTTCAGTTTTGCACCAATGTTGATAATATGTTTCATATAGATAGTTCAATTTGTGCTGAACAAAAGTTAATTTTTTTTTTCGTTTCTGCAATCATTAAAGGCATGAAAACATCACCTTTTGAAACAAATTCTGGTGAAGTCCTCATGTTACGGAATACGTTGAGAATCCCAGTTGTTATCATTTGAGAGACTGTACAACGAAACGAAGTACAAACGTATACTGAACCTATATAAATGTACAGGACGTCCCGTGCTTAATCGTGTGGAAGTGTTTACACAAAGTGCAGCGTATCGACTTTTGAATACCGTACGGTGGGCTACCCCACTATGTCAGACTATGTTTGCTCAGCTCTTTGCTTTCCAAACCAGGGATATGACATGAATAAGGAACATACCGTACAGCCTACTATGGAGGCGTTACGTCATGAACATGTGGTGCTGATCTCATTCAGGCGTTTTAATAATAGACTAGCTAAATTGGTTGGATCACTGTTAGGCCTACTCGAAAAGAAATACTGGACGTTTGAAAGTTATGCAAGTTCTTGCGAATATGTGGCCTTGTGCGAAACATAGGCTAGTGGTATAAGCTAGGCGGCAGAAACAAGTATTCAACTTTATAGCCTGATGTCTGAATGGTTTTAGGAGTTTGGCATAAAGTTTAAAGAGAAGATATCCAGTCGCCTCAAGTTTCAAGTTATTTGTAAACATTACCTTAATCTTTCAAATTTTCTTGTATCTCCTTTACAAACATTCTTCTTAACATTTCTGGACAAAAAATTTTTAGTATGAAAGGTAAACAAATGACTTATCCTCCTTAATAGCAAATTAGTTTATATTTGTCGCATGAAGGAAAGAAGCTACTCGTGAATTGGGATACCGGCTCGGGGTACACTAGTTCAAGTTACTGGGGTGAATGTTGTCTAGGAAATGTCGTACGAGGAAAGAGGAACCCACCCCTTTCTTTTAAACAAAGAACATAGCACGTTGATTGAAAATACAAAGCTTCATATGGTTTAAGCTTAACGGTTGTGCTAACATTCCAAAAACAATTTTCGGCTTGAAAAGGAAAACGTGCTTTTTGAAGGCGTGTGCCATATAAGTCAGTCTCGGAGCCTGCAGGAATTGTGCAGCTCAGGCTTCTAGTCAAGCGGGCCAAGGGGGCGAATCCCTATTTGTTCGCCCCCTAGCAAGTTTTCAAGTTGCCATTGGCTTAATGGCATTTGTATACATTTGGCCCCCTTAAAAATTTTTTAGCCCCTGGAAGCCATTCGCCCCCATTCAGTACCTTGTCAGGCTACAAGCCTGGTGCAGTCACATGGGCGTCGACACTGCAGGAACTGCCCCAGTCTTGTTCTCCGTTGCCAAAAGCCCCACCAAGCTGTTAAGGGGAAGCCATGGGGGATGATATTTCAATAGCCTTAGACTTAGTATAAGTGTGCATATTTTCCAAACGCTCTCTACGAACTGTAGTTACCCTCCGGCCTGTTGCGACACATTCACGGGTCCTAAAAGCGATCGACGATTTATATACCTGGTAGATCCCAATCATAAAAATGTTATGCAGTAAAATAATTTTGTAGGGGAAAACGGGACTAAAGAGTACTCAGAATTCGAGGAGCATAAAGAATTTAATTTAGAAATTATCCCTTTATATTGAGCAATTGAGCAGTTTTGGGTTTTCCAAATCATAGTGGCAACACTCATTGGAACTTCTGTCCCTGGACAAGTTCAAGGAATATCTCTGGGGCAAAATATCGCTTTTAAGACCTTTAACCATTTGTAAAATTTCTTTATCAGAAGTTACTATCTGGGTCTAATTATGGAAAACAAATGAGGTCTACAAAGCAGCACACTCATAAATATTCATTATTTGTATACTAACATCTGTGCAGTATATAAAGTTAACTTTGTGTACCAAATTTAGTCTTTCAGAGACTTCAGGAGTTCAATACATATTTCATTGCATTTATATTTATCTCTGTTTTCTAACGTACGTATGATCAACATGAGTTACAGACCCATCCAAAATATTGACTGCAGACTTTTAGGTCAACAGGAAAAGCTGAGCTTCGGCAACATTGTTGCGCTTGTTCAAAGAAAATTTTGGGGTGACTGCCTATTGCCTTTAAATCTGCAAATCTACAGTACCTGAATTTATGCATTGTTACTGATTTGTCCTTAAATGTGATTTTAGGTAAAAGCTAGGTCACTCCAAGACTGCATCAGCTATTGTTTGTAATCTTTTGACCTCAGAATGATAAATTGCCATACAAAAATTACATCACTGAAGCATACTGTGCTGTGTGTTACACTGATAAGAAATTCAGTATAAATCAAGAGGGCCTGTGGTTTCACAACGGCAGTACCATCCATCCTCTCACTGGATACAATGAAGACACTGCTGGTATACCACAGTACCACCTGCTGGATTCTCTATGCACATAATAGACAATGCATGAATGCAATCCTCGAACAATAGGGTACAGGAGACCACACATGTGACACTGTGACATACTGGCCGTCTGCTCTGGTACACAGCAAAAAATTGATAACCATTATCCTACCAATGGGTTTTTGAGAACTCAAGAAAACTGAAAGCTTAAAGGCACTGTAGGCAGTTGTCCCCAAATTTGCTTTGAAAAATCAGCAAATTCTTGCAATTAATCTCTTCTTGTTGCATTACAAGCCACTACTGAAGACGTTTTGAACATAACTATTACAAACAATAGGTAAAAGCAAGGAGAAATTCTCCTTGAATTTCACAATTCACTAACAAAAACATTGTCATATGATCAAACTGGGCCATTCATGACCTAGAGTGACAGGCAAACTACTGTACTGTAACTCTGACTGGGGTGACTGCCTAAATGCCTTTAAACTACTGTACACCACATACAGTTAAAAAATTATTTCTGACTGAAAGCCTGGTTGATCCCAATACCATGCAGCCATTTCTTTCTTCATTTAAGATTTACACTACTTATTGTTAGTCTTTATTTTGGGAACGGAATAGACAGTCACCCTAAATTAAACTCAATTCACTTTCATACGAGCTGCAGACCCAGCCCCCCCCCCTCCCCCAATATTTCAGGGCAACCCTATTTCCCATTTCTAAGGCAGATTAAGATAGGTTATCTGGAAATTTTCTAAGGCTGCACAGGTTTTTCTCTGGCAAAATTGCCCAGCCCCCCAGAAAAAATATTCCATACGCCTACGATAAAAAACAACAGCCAATTCTAAGTTAAAAAAATCTTACCTTCTTTCCCAGTACAGGTACCACCTTTGTCCCTTATGTCCCCCCTAATCTTAGACTCCTACCCCAACCATCAAATGATATAATTTCCCGATCTGAAATTTGGCTTGACTGTGGTTCTGCATGGATGAGAATTAAATGAGAATAATCCCAGCCAATAAGATTGCAGGATATCACTGACATCATGGGAGTGCATACACGTATCAAACTTTGTAGAATTGATAGCTTTCACTCAAAAAATTTATGCAAATTTGACTTGACAAGGCCTATTTCAAACTCTTTTAAATTAAACAAAAAATTATCTTGCCCCAACTTGCATTCACCACTGGTTTTATTTACTGTACACTGCCACTGAACATGGGATTCCAAAGACCTCAAATATATGAGATTGCATTTGGCAGTAAATACTGTAGCCTAATTCTCTTATCTGTCTCTAACAATGAAAGTACTGTATACTGTCTGGGTTCTGACAAAGAAAAAAAGGAAGAATGAAGAATGATTTCAGGTAAGCTGATATGGTAGATTTAAATAAGCTATGGGAGAATGCATCTAAATGTCCTTACATATAAGGACATTTAGATGCATTCTCAAATAGGAAGGACTGACTGAAGAAGGATGGACAATTCACAAACAATTTAAGTACCTATGGAGGATGTATTAAAAGTTTTCTAAGGGGTCATGGATGGACAGTTTTGGGCATTTCCCCAGGAATTTGATAATAGCTAAGTAAATTAGTACTTAAAGGTTTCAATGATAGTTTAGTTTGGTCACTGGGCACAGCCAAAAGTTGTGAGGGCCAATTTCATTAAAAAGTGAATGGTGGGACAAAATTACTGTTGATAAAGGAATGGGTTTATTGTGCACAGTATGGGTAGTGTACACAACACACCTATTTTGATAGCTCTTGCATCAAGGGTATATCAGTAATGCTAATACAGCGCTGCTACATGTATATAGCTTGCCAAACTGTTTCTGTACAATGCTGTACTTAAAGAGACTGACATTTTTGTCAGCAACTTGTGTTTTATTTAGGAAGCTACCTCTACCTTTTGGACAAAGTTTATGTTAAACAGTGCACTTGCATGGATCCATACTACTTGTCTGTAGCTGACATCAAAGCTGTTTATTGTACAAGTGTGCCCCACTCCTAATTACCCCACCTCTAAATCCCCACCCCATCATCCACATGCACAGGCCATGTTACACTTTTCAAACTTAGTAAATTTGGAGACAACTGACAACACAATCAAAGTCTTCCTTAGATCTTCCACTACAGGACTTTTTTTTTTGAAATCTAGACCTCCAGGGCTCAAAAATAGTCTGGAGCTCTGGAGCAAAGACCACCGCCATGACTGCTCCAGAAAAAAACAAAAAAGTGGGTGTCTGTCTGGAGCTAAAGATAGCACCAGGTGTATGGTATGAGGCAAGCAATCTCAAAATCACAGAGAATTTCCTTGCACTGAAGTGTCTAATTACACCAAAAAAGTGGAGTTGGAACTTTGCACCATCTCAATCAAAGATGAGTCCATAGCCATAGGGCAGGGATAGAATCCCCAAAACTCCCTGGATTGGGAATCTACGAGCCCCGATACTTACCTCCTATTTACCTATGTAATCCCCACTTACCCCCAACTAAACCCTGGTAAACTAATAGCACAGTAGTCAGGGAGGGCGCCCTCCGAGAGGAGGCCGACCTCCCAAGTCCTCTTCCGCTTACCACCAGACCCCGCGTTTGGGCCTTGGTGGAGATAAACCCCCTGAGGAGAGATACAAAGTGATGGTTAGGAAAGGAGACAAGAAGAACCCATTCTCACCTCACAAACCCGTCACCTTCGAACGGCCACCTCGTAGTTCTGAGATATCATCATTGGTGAATGGTATAGCCGGAACTACTCCAAGGTGAGATATCAGTTAGATGAAGGACGTCACCTCGAGTTCATGGTCCAGAGTAGTTTAAGATAAGGTTGACCCAAGAAGGTGGACGTCTTGGATATCCGTGGTTGCGAGTCAGGGAGTTACAACTCCAAGTGTCACTGAAAAGAAGTGTCCCGGCACTGAGATAGAATATTTCCATAACAATGTAAAAATGTCCAGGCACTGAAGGTGAATAGTAATTGCACAAGTAGAAAGGTGTCCAAGCACTGAAGATGAATAGTATTCACAGGTAGGTAACTAATAAGTGTCTCAGCACTAAGGTTGCATTGACAAGTCTGTGAACTCAAACTCGTATAAGAGTAACAACGTATCAGTGTTCAAGCCCTCCATCATTAAGTAGTAACACATTCAGTAAACTTCCCAAGGTAATTGAAATAACGAAACGGTGTCCGAGCGGTAGGAAGTTAAGTAAAACCACGATAGGAAACTAGTAAGTTCCAAAGGTAATTAATTGATAACTAGGCCCACAAGAATAGACAGTATATAAGGGCCTTGAGTAATGATGAGGATGCCTATATCCTAATGATAGCAGGAGCACTGAACTTTAAATGTCAATAAGTAACACTTTAACTCCGAGGAAACAGTGTTGAAGGTCCGAATAAATCGGTTAATAACAACTTAGACTCCCCCAAGTAAGAATGAGAGTCACTAAACATCCAAGGATAGTCTGAAGACAGTTCCAAGGTGGTATGGTGATAGCAGTACTATATGTCCAACAAAATGGTATTGGTTATAACACCGTTTGAGAATCCAAGAAAATAAAATAGCATTAGGTTCGTGAGAGGTCCATTGGGGGTAGTATAGCTAACTTGACCTAGATATTCCAGCACACACCGAAGAGCTCACGAAGTAGATATAAAGTCCTGAGCCCCGAAATATTAGATAAACTAGTCAGTCCAGCGGGGCTGGGAGGCGGGATCCAATAGGAGGTAAGTATCGGGGCTCGTAGATTCCCAATCCAGGGAGTTTTGGGGAATCTACATCGCCCCTCTCTTACCTCCTATTTACCTATGTAATCCAGATTAGCACCGAGAAGTCGGAGGGAGGTGACTAGTTTGGCGATTGTCACTCCCTAAGACAGATCTAGCAAAAGTTCCCCCTGAAGACACAACGTTGGTAAGGTAATTTGAGACGAATGATGAAGGAGGCTTCCAGGCTGCAGCAATCATGATTTCTAGGAGGGGAAGGCCTTTGAACCAAGCCATAGAAGGAGCATGAGCCCTAACGTCATGAGCCATAACCTGATCCCCTGGTTGAGTGTGTTCTGAGATCAGTTTGACAAACCATTTGGGAATCGTGTCTTTCGATGCTGCAGTGTAAGGAGCCCTTGGAAGGACAAATAAGGCGTCTGAGGATCTGATGTGTTTCATTTGTCTCAGTACCACTTCAGACATCTCACGGGACAAGCCAGTCTGTCTTCTGGAACAGGAGAGCCTTCTGACATGTTTAGCAGGAAAATCGGGCTCGGAGTGAATGATAAGGTCTGGTTCTTTGATAGAAACTCAGGATCCGGTAGCAAGTGAATGCCACAAGAGTCGAACCTGATGAAACCTCTCTTAACGGACAAGCGTGGATGTCACTTCTCCTTCTTGCAGAAGCCGTCGCAACTAAGAAGAGAGTTTTCTTCGTGAGAGCGTCTAGAGGGGCTCTTTGGAGAGGCTCGAAAGGAGGTCTCGATAGTGACTGAAGGACATCGAAAATAGGCCAAGACAGAGCTAGTCTTCTCTGAGGTGGTTTCCTATTGAACATGCCACGAAGCTACTTGGAAATCGCAGTGTAAGAGCTAATTGTAGAGCCGTCTGAAAACCCAGAATGAACGGTGGCAATAGCTGACCTGTAGTTCTTTATCGTCGAAACTTGCCTGCCACTATCATAGAGGTGGGTCAGGAAGGAACAGACTTCCTCTAGGGAAGCATCCAAGGGATTGACAGAGTCAGAACCTGCCCAGACCGCGAACTTGGCCAATCTGGAATCGTAAGTTCTGGAAGTAGAGAATCGCCTGGTGAGAACTGCCAAGTCCGCAGCTTTCTCAGAAACTCCTCCCTCAACGAGGCGTCGGTGGACAATTTCCACGCTGTTAAGTGAAGAGACTGGAGGTCCTGATGGAATATCTGGCCTTTCTTCTGGGACAGAATCTTCCCTTGAGTTGGAAGCTTGGACGGACGAACGACCAGAAGTTTGAGAATTAACGGAAACCAAGGTTGGTTCGGCCAGCAAGGAGCGACGAGAAACATCATGCCCTTGGAGCGTGAGAACTTCAGGAGAGTCGTTAGAATCAGGTTGAACGGTGAAAAGGCGTAAGACAATAGAATGTCCCAAGGAATCGCCAGAGCGTCTGTTGCCCACGCCTGGGGATGAAAGAACCTGGAACAGAACGTCGGTAGTTTGTAGTTCTCGTGACTGGCGAACAGGTCTATCTGAGGTCTGCCGTAAGGAGGAAGAAATGGTTCGCCCATTCCTGAGACAGGGACCACTCCTTCTGGTAGGTACGAGGTACGAGGTACGAGGCTGTCGTTGAGTTGTCCGACATCACCGAAACATCTAGGCCCCGAAGTTGGGGTTCCCAAAATTGAAAGGTTCTCTAGACCGCAGTCAATCCCAGAACGTTTATGTGAAGGGCCTTGTCTGCGACGGACCATTGACCTGATAGGGAATTGGCTCCCCAAGTAGCTCCCCAACCGAAAATGGACGCGTCTGTTGTGATGGTTGCTTGAGGTCTGACTACTGAGAACGGACGACCCTGAAGCAGGTTCTCTTGGAACAGCCACCACTCTATGAAGGGACGTAAGTCCGGATCCAGTGAGATTCGTAATGAGACGGGATGGACGTCCCGTTTGAAGAATCGGAGAACATGGAACTAGATCTGGCGCATCCTGAGGCAGCAAAACGGGAGTGATGTTGGATTTCTCCCAGAAGATCGCCCAGCCTAGACTCTGAAGGGCCTGAATGACAAATTCTGTGTCCCTGGAGACTTGGTCTTCTGAGTTTCCGAGGGTTAACCCTCGGGTGAAAACTCTTGGGGCGGTCGTCAGGCCGAATGAAAGAGCCCTGAAGGTGTAGACTACACCCCTGTACCTGAACGCCAGGAATCTCTGATAAAGAGGGTGAATCGGAACATGAAGGTAAGCGTCTTTCAAGTCTGTTGAAATGGCCCACATGCCTTCTACTAGAGTCGGAATGATTGAGGCTAGAGTCTCCGTGCGGAACCTCTTGGTTGCGAAGTATAACTTGTTCAGAGGCTTCAGGTTCAAAATTGGTCTCCAAGGGTTGGGTTTCTTTGGAGCTAAGAAGAAGCTTGACCGGATAAGGTTGAGACTCCTGGATGGGTGGACGATGTAAATAGCCTGTTGTCTAATAAACCGAGGATCTCTGTCTCGAGGGCTGTTCTTTTGTCCAAGTCCTTTGGAACTGAAGTTAACTTCATTAGCCCTCTGGCTGGAGGAAACTTCGAGAATTCTACTTGGTAGCCCACGGTTACTACCCTTAAAACCCAATCGTCCGGAACCATTCTCTACCAATTTTGACTGAACAAAGTAAGTCTTCCCCCCGTTGCCGGAAGAAGCAGTAAGGTGGGCAAGACACGTCTAGTCTGAGCCGAGCCGCTTCCAGATGGAGGAAGAGGTCTTCTGGAAGTTGAAGTTAAAGGCTGATTCTGACTCTCTGAGTCTTAACTAGTTAGAAGGACCTGGTCTCGAAAATCGAGAAGAACGGGGGCGAATGGTGTTAAGATTTCCCAGATCCGCCTTCATTAGGTTCTTCTTACGCTTGACTTCCGCCTGCAGTTGTAAATCAAACTGACCGCCGAAAATGTCCACGCCTGAGACGGGAAGATGCCTAAAGCGTTAATTGACATCCCTTTCTGGCAGACGTAGGGTGTTAAAGATAACATCCCTCTGATCTAACACTGCCTTAGTACAAACTCTAACAAATTGGTCATACACTCTACGAGAAATCGGACCCGATAAGCTGACAAGAGAAGCAACATCCTTCTTTGCAACTACTGAAAGCTGTCTCACGGATTTAAAAAGAATCTCGGCCAAGAGTAGTAAAGACGAAGAAAACTTTAAGCCGACACGGGCTGCTGCGTCCAAAGACTTCAGTGACTTCAGGCTTCGTTTGACTGATTGAGACCAAAGTTTCCAGAAGCGTTGACTGAACCAACGGAGCTTAATAATTATTAGCGGCCTGAGGAACAGCAGGAGTTTGAAAGAGTGAGCTAATCTTTTTCTTCTACTCTGAAGGACAAATTCTGAGCCTTTGAAAAGGCTGCCCACTTGTAAGATGTGGCTGAAGCTGCTGAAGCTCTGAAACGATCCTCACACTCAGCATCTACGGGCATAGCAGCTTTATAGCTCTGGGAAGGCTTGTTGAGTGACAGTTTGACTTAGAAGGAGGATCTTTCGAGGCTGGTTCCTCTTAACCCAAATGATTCCTGACAATAGAAACTGCCTCGGCAAAAAACGTCCTGAGAAATATCAGTACCGTATAACGGTTCCTCATCCGAACCGGAGGCTGACAACTCTTCGACCGAGGGAGGTTGATTAACCACTGAGAAATGTCTATACCCTCCCTATCTTTCATAACTGGATGAACATCGGAACCAGTATCAGAGGAGTCAGCCGGGGAATAAGGAGCCAACTGATCGTGAAAAGAGGTACTCGGCTGAAATGAGGTTGAAGCTTGAGAGCTTGGTTCCAATTGAGGAGAAGACCTTGGACTAAACCAGATAATAAGTTCAAAATACTGTCCAAAGTGATCTCTCTTTTGTTTCGGTGAAGGAGAAGAGATGGAACCAGAGGAAGAGGAGGAATGACGACGATGCCTCCTTTTGTGTCTCCTTGGTCTAGACCTAGACCTACTATGTCTAGTGTGAGAGGCTTGATCAGAGGATCCTTCAAATCTCTCTGGGCAACAGAGCTAGGATCAGAAACTAGAAGCAAATCATCGAGTAGCCTCCGCTGGCTGGTTAGACACTTGACCAACTTGACTTTGACGAGCCTCGGGGTCAATGACCTCCAATGAAATAGAAGACTCCTGGCTGGCTGGTTAGACATTTGACCAACTTGATTTTGACGAGCCTCGGGGTCAATGACCTCCAATGAAATAGATGACTCCTGACGGTTCACCTGAGCAGCCGTGAGAGAGAACGTACCTTGTTGAAAAGATTCAGTGGAGCGTGAAGGCTGTGAAATTGACGGAGTGGCAACAGGTTGGTGAGTTGGCAAGTTGGAAGTCATCGTTTGATAACGATGTTCAGATGAGCTAGCTGGGCTAGCTGTGAAGTTGATTGAGTGGGATCAGGTTGGTGAGTTGGCAAGTTGGAAGTCATCGTTTGATAACGATGTCCAGATGAGCTAGCTGGGCTAGCTAGGGAATTAACCCTTGATTGATCTGAGGAGGGCCGACCGTTAACGTCCGTAAACACGGTGGCCGCTCGGGCTTTGTCTTGCTTTTGAAGACGTTGCACCCTCCTCCTTATCCTTATCCTTATCCTTGTCCTTTGCCTTCTTCTTGGCTAGCCTTTTGTCACGATCAGATTAAACTTTGCCAACTTATTCCATTCCTCTTTCCAAGCACTGCAAACCCTGCAGAAGGATTGTTCAGAGCATGACCGACAGTCAATGCATAGATCGTGACGATCCCACTTAGTAATGCCACCTTTACCGGATCTACCTCTAGATGAATTGGACTGCATCATCTGAAAGAACGGTCAAGGAAGAAAACAACAATACATCGCCAGCCGAGGCTGGAAATCAATAAAGCGAACGGCTTAAGGGTCGTCCTGAGAAAAACTCCAAAGCTCGAGAGCTGCGGTCAGCAGACCGTGAGACGACCAAAACGATTACAATAACTAACCCCGAAGGGTTGTATGAACAAGTGCATGAATGCTCCATGTAGAATGTTAGAGTAATCGTAAACTGGAAAGTGCTCCGTGTGGAAAATGTAAAACGTAAAAAGCGACATTTACAATATTGCACATCAAGAACAAGCAATCATGTCAGAAAGGGTAAAAACCCGAAACTCCCGCTCTAAGGACGAGGTAGTCTCGGGAATGACGTCATAGGCCATGAGAAATCATGGCCTCAGAAATCCCCAAAACCACAAAACTAGGGACACCCGAAAGGGTGGGGGGAGGGAGTCCAAAAGGACTGGGAAACGATCATACAGATCGGACGACAAGCTAACAGGCCCAGCTGAAAGAGATACAATATGACGCCGTATACAGAAACAGCTGAAAGAGATACAATATGACACAAAACAAAATCGCGGAACCGGTACCCAAAACGAGACTAAGGGAAACCGAGAGGACCAAACCCGCAAAGGGCGGGAAAACTACGGGACCCGAAAAAACGCCCAAAGAGAAGGATACTCATCAAAATCTTCGGAAAGGGCGTCAGAAAGGGCCAGCTATTAGTCGAAGTCGGAAAAATCCGTCCCCCAGTAGTCCAGTAGTCGGAATCGGAAGGAGAAAAAACCAAGGCCAAAGTTGCGTTCAAACCGTCTGGTGGTAAGCAGGAAGAGGACTTGGGAGGTCGGCCTCCTCTCGGAGGGCGCCCTCCCTGACTACTGTGCTATTAGTTTACCAGGGTTTAGTTGCGGGTAAGTGGGGATTACATAGGTAAATAGGAGGTAAGAGAGGGGCGATGTAGATTTTGTGAACTCCTGCCTCCCACATTCAAGGTGCCAATGAGGGCAATCCAAAGCTGCCATATAAATGCACCAACCCCTCCCCCCACTCTTCTGACCCCTTCCAAGTTTTTCTGATATGGAATGACCACACAGGGAATAATTTAGTCCAATCCAATGGTTCATCTCCCTGAGTATCTGTTTCTAAACAGACAGACAAACACATTCCCATGACACCCAACTTCACTGACACATACACAGCTTACAGTATTTAAAAGGGCACAACAAAATCCTCAGAGTAAATGTTCCACAGCTGATTTCAAAAGGGCATACACAATTAACCTGAAATAAGTTCTCTCCAATCAATTACCAAGGAACTGTTACCCAAGTATGTCCAGTCTTAATAAGCCTGAGGGTAACTGTCCCAATAATGTGTTTGTAAAGGATTGTCTGAAAGCTGGAAAGCTGTACAAAGTTACATCTGGGCAGATGAATGCTGCAGCTACACATAATAGTACTGTAGTTTACGGCATGCTCTTCACACAAGATCGGGTAAAATTTAAAGTAAGTTTAACACACAACTGAGAAATTTTGGTGGGACTGTGTTGGTAGTGAGGGTAGCTCAATGGTGTTGGGGGTAGATGGGGGTAGCTAGGGGTGTGGCTTAACAAAAAATGACTTCTCAGCAAATTACATTACATATCAAAACAAGAAAGCTAAAGGCTTAGTGATTCCTTGCTTCTGAAAATATTTTTGAGTACTTTAACTTTCTGGGTTTCCAATATAGGCAGTTGGATATATATGCTTCTCAAATGAAGTCTCCTGGCTACTGTACCTGCAAAGTTCTGCAGGCAAAACCCCTGAAACTACTTCCAAAAGGAGTTACGACCCTGAATTGACACAAGACTTTAACATAAAGCCATAAGATAACCTTACAACAGTGAAAGCAAGAACTAAATTGTACAGTTTCAAAACAGCGTATTAAATCAGTACCAACATTGCAAGTAACCCATATTCCGGTACCAATGTTTCAGTTCTCAGTATCGCCCAATACCAATCCGATACCAATATTTGGCAAATAGGCATTGTGCAACTAACCATAGACTACATGGCACAACAGCACCATTTCACCTTCATGAGGTGAAATGTTGGAACTTGCATTCAAAAATACTCAAATAGTGTACCATTTTCACGATATATGTGACGATTAATATCAGTTTTTAGTTATATCAGCATTTTTTTAACCAATTCAGATACAGGACAAAAATGAGGAATATTGGCTGATACTGATGGTGAATACCGTTAATCATCCAACACGGTTAATTAAGACTTGTCTTGAATGGTTTTGACAATTGCATGCAAATTAGTCAAGAATTAAGAAGTCTGCAAGTGTGCTTCAGATCAGAAGTGCAACCAACTTCACCGTGTGTAGCTGTGTAGCTGCTTTCGATGGTATACCCTGACATGAGGGAGAAAAGCCAACTAATGTATATGATCCATCAACGTTTCCCTTCATGAGATCATGTTTAAAAGACTTTCATTGTTTGACCTCTGGTGAACCCAAATATACCACTCTTGGCTAGTGTTTGCTAGTGTTTTCAGAGTTTTACTACAGAGTCTTTGTTGTGCAGAGGAACTATATCCCTCCAAGGTTGCTACTGTATGTGATCCCTGTTTGAGTTTCTGCAAAACTGATCTAGGATAGGCCTAATCCAAATTCTACTGCCAAGCATGCATTTCTCACACACACATCACCTGTAGTGATCAGTATATAACTGAGCTTGTGGGCCCATTCCCCTCAAAAAGCAATTAACATGTATATCCTGTCTGTGAAAAGAATCACAAGGTTATCATTACATAGTAGATAGTTTAAATAAGATTCTGGTCAGCCAAGGGCTTCTGAAAAATGAAATAGAAACCCTATAATAAAAAGCCCAAATAGCTATGTTTAAGTTCCCAAAACTTTGAATCAGTTAATTTCTTGACATATCAAGTTTCTACATAAGTTTTGTCACTTGACCTCCTATGACTTCACTCAAATAACCTTTGACCTCTACCAAAAACAAATTTTTATCTACCGACTATAATGCATCCACAGGCCAATTATGAAAAGTCTCTACGGTTCCTGTCACAGGATACCACATTTTCAAGATTTTCAGTTTACCTAGTGACTTCAAATGACCTCTGGCCTTCTCCAAAATCAATAGGGTTCATCCACTCAATATGAAAAACCTGTACCCAAGTAAATCCACCATTCCTTTCTTGAGACATCCACTTACAAATAAGTTCCAAGCTATTCATAGTTTTTCTTCCGATGACCTCAGACAACCTTTGATCACCTTTACCAAAAATAATCGCCTTCATCAACTGACCATAACACACCCACATGCCAGATATACTGTAGAAACCACCAAAGCTTCCTAACTTGACATAGCATTTTTATAATGACTTATTTGATTATTGATCTCTGATAACCTCAAATGACCTCTGACTTCCACAAAAAACATTAAAGCTCTTCTTTTTAGCATGATAAAGTCACATAATTAGTGTAAAAATTATCCACCATCCTACATAGAGATATGATGTTTTCAAAGCGTTGGTGTTTGACCTCTGCTGACCTCACATGACCTCTGACCTGCACTAAAAACATATAGGATTCTTCCTCTTAATATGGTAAATTCATACACTAAGTATGACAAGTGTCTATCATTCCTACCTTGAAATATTGTGTTTTACAAGGAATTTCCAAGGTTTTGCAGTTTCACCTCCAGTGACCTCAGATAACCTTTCGCCTTTACCAAAAACTATAAGATTCATTTTCCGACCAGTACGCATGTACATGCCAAGTATGAAAAGTACCCCTGCTTTCTACGTTGAGATAACATGTTCACAAGATTTTTGGTTTTCTGCTGCTGATGACCTTGTCTGACCCCTGACCTCTGCCAAAAACAATACAGTTCTTTTTCACAATATGATCAATCCAAACATCAACTATCAAATGGAATCCATCAATCCTATGTTGAGATATCACGTTCACAAGGCTTTCAGTTCTTAACCTCTGGTGATATCAAATGACCTCTGACCTCCACTCAAAACAATAGGATTCTTTCTCTAAATGTGATTACTCTGTATACAAAAAAAATGGAAAGTCAACATTACAGCTACCTCGAAATTTCAGGTTTACGCTGTTTTCAGTCTTTGACCTCTAGTGACCTCAAATGACCTTTGACCTCCCATCAAAAACAAAAGGATACTTCCTCTCAATATGAAAATTTAAACCAAAAATCAAGTCCAGTATGAAGAGTACCTGTCATTGCTGCCTTATAAAGATAGATCCTGTTTATATGGCAAGAATCAAAAAGATACACTCACACTCCCATCATTGCATACTATAGAATTCCTGACTTTAGTGAGGAACCTGAGAAGAGTGCATGTATTCTTTAAGCGAGTACTTCAAAGTAGATTCCTTTTACATGTAAGCAATAAAACATGAAAACATGACATAAAGTTAACATCATATAAGTGTGCATACTTATGATATGGCAGTCGAAAAAAAGACAAAATTATAGTTACATAATATTATGATTTCTGTTGGTAGACCTTCAGTACACAAATACTGATAGGATTAAAAAACAATTCACTGGGTAACTTTGACTACAGTACTAAGCGCAGACCTAAGGTAATAAAATGAGAGGGCCAGTGTCTATAATATTTACCTGCCATGTTGCTCTGACAATACCATGTACTATGGACTGTAAAACAATTTGACTGAGTGTTGTAATATCGCACAGATTAAAGAAAATGGGCAGGATTTACAGACTTAATGCTTTTGCAAAACCTACAACAGATCTTCTACAAATAAAAATCTGACTCAATTGTCGACTGGGTTAACTTTCCAATGACATTTAAAGGAACAGTTTAAGCAAAAAAAAATAAGCTCTTAGACTGTTTGGGAAAGAGGAACTAATTTAGATAAAAATACTGGTTAAATTTTCATTCATATCCTAGTGTGTGGTCCTCAGAATATTAGCAGTCAATGAAGTTACTATTTCTGTTAACCAAAAAGGGACTTGAAGTAAGCTGAAGTGATGTGGAATGCTCTGTTTTCATTATTTTCCAATCAGTTGTTTTGCCCTTGAAGTAGGTACTGAGAATGTGAGTTTACCCATGATGGGAATGTGATGTTTTTATAACATATCCATGCCCTTCATGAAAGCTTGGGATTGTCATGGAGAAAGTTTGGTGTAAAGCTTTTGACATAAAACAAAACAGTGTTGAATAATGTAAGGCTTTGATGTCACCTGTGCTTGCTTCAAGTTCACTCTGGGTGCAAAATTTGAGATTTTCAAATACATACATCCCAGAACATCTAGGTCATGAGAAGCAAACTTTGATGTTTTTAGACTATTAGCCCCTAGGAAGTGACCAGGGATGTGCTAAAACTTTACACACAGAACAGTAGGATGATTTTCAATTCATTATTTTGGGACAAAAGGGGCCTTTTTTGATAGAAAGATTGGTTTACAAGTAGATGTATTGTTTGGGTCAGATAGATTTCACTTCTGCATAATGCGCTGGAGTGACACAAACTAGCCCTAATCACATATGGAATGCAGTCCAGAGGTAATTTTTACTTCAGTGCACATGTAATTTATGCAGAATGGATTGATGATCAAAGGTCAGGGTTTCAGGCCCTGAGAACTGAAAACTTCAGATTGTGCTTGGATGATAATCTCACCTACCCTACTTAAATGGAAAAATTCAGTCACCCCAATTAGAATTACAGTATACCCTAGTATCCTAAATTTATGAGTAACTCTTTTTAATCATGTGACATTTTACTGAATTTTTATATTCATGAAGAATAACTCCTTGCCAATGCTTTACCTTTTCTTTGCATATAATATTTACATTCAAAAACATCTTCAGAGGTACTAGTAAGGCAGATAAGAAGAGACTGGCAAAAGTTTGCTAACGTTCATAACAATTTCGTGGTGACTGCTTATTCCATTTAACCTTTCACTACGAATCAAATGCAAGCCTGCCACCTGTTAAACTTAAGTTTTTCAAATGGTTCCACTTTTTGACCATAAAACTAGTCAGTACAATGTCCTTACTATAAATCTTTGCACTGTACACTCTACCCAATGGGAAACAACTTGCACTCAGTACTTTTCATCTGATTCAACCACTGCAGCCAGTGCACAATTTGAAGACTGCAGCTCCAGTATAAACTGCAGAATACTACCTTTACGATTTGTTTGCTTTATCTAAGTTATCTTGCCTCGGAGGCATTTAGCATTCCCCCTAACAGTAATACTTTGTAATGTCAATGTTAACACCTACCAATTTCCTCTTTCACTACAGTATCCCTTACAAGTACCCTTCCTGATGCTTCATGATTCAAACAAATATTGCCAAGATTCCTGCACATTATGGTAAAAAAATTTCTGGGAGGTTTCCGTGACAAAATTATGGAAAATCCATAACTGAATACACTTGCTCAAGTAAAACAACCCAGGAAAAAGATGCTAACTGAACATAAATTTAAAAGAAGTTAGACACCCTTTACAAAATTCCATGAATCTTTCACTGACTTTTTTACTTTTTACAAAATTCCATGACATTCTCCAGACCTGGAAAGTAAAAAAACAAATCCATGACTTTTTCATGACTTAATTCCAGGTCGTAAAGAACCTGTTTTGCATGTACTGGAAGTTTATCAACAAATAACTGCTTAGAAATTAATTTATAATTCTCTCAGATTTTCTATCCCTTCTTTGTTGTTTGATGATGTTTCTATCATCTTCTTTGAAGATGAGAACGAAAAGGCTTGAGAACGAAGCTTCCTGCTTTGGAGAAAAACCAGGTGAGCAAACTGTGTAGAGTCACGAAGGACAGGCAAGCAGGAAAGAGGACTAGACCGGGCGCCCTCTATCGGAGGTCGCCCCGTCTCCACAGTGCTACTAAAAGCTTGCCAGGGACTTACTGCGGGTAAGTGGGGATTACATATGCAAATAGGAGGTAATGAGGGGTGAAGTAGATTTATAATTCTCTTAGATTTTCTATCTCTTCTTTGTTGTTTTATGTTAAGATTCCAGCAAATACTAGTCATTCATTCATTTGTCCATCACTTTCAAGCATACAAAAAGGACTGTGTCTTGATTGATTGGGGGGGGGGGGGAGAGAGGGGTCCAAGATCCATGCTTTTTCAATATACCATCAATGTTGATTTCTACCTCAAAGCATCATTTTGCATATTTTCATTTGCATGGGGAGGGAAGGGGTGTTCTGAAGAAGTATGTTTTGTATGCATGTGAAAATGACAGAATTTTCAGTGAAGAGCGATAAATACTGTTGCATTTTACTCAATAAGTCATCAGTCTCACACAAAGGTCATTTCTGCATTTGTTGGGTGCAAGAGCTCTCTCTTTTATGTTTTCACTGTGCTTTTTCTCCATTTAAAAATAATGGGCACGAATAAGGAATTTAATAATTATGCAACACTTTAAAATTATCACAGTACACTCTGTCTTGTTTCTTACCAAGACTTTTTCAGTGAAAAATTACATTTCATTGTGACTAGTCTGTTAAAACTATATGGAGTTAGTTCGATGAGGTTTTATGGCTCAGTTTCTAACCAACTGGTTTAAGTCGGGCTGGCCATGGCCTTTTTTCCAGTTGTGGCTCACTGGCTTGTTTTCCCTACTCCACTGCTTATGCTGAGCACCAAGCACAATGGCAGTAGGTTCCATTAAACTATACTGGAGAATTTGCCAGTTAGGTTAAATGACATCCATGCACCCATGCTATGGGAAGTAGAAGTGACCTCAGACAGTTGTGATTTTACATATTTTTTCATCAAATAGCATTAAAGCCAAGTCTTTTCTATTTTTTTTTTTCTCGAAACATCTCAAAGCACACTTCTGAGTCTATTACCTGTTCATACAAGTAAGCTTCCTTACTAGGCTTGTCTTTATGAGAAACTCCAAGCATACACCGATCCAGGTACTTGTCTAATTCTGTTTTGTTGACACTGACACCATCTATAGTATACATCGTAGGATGGTCATGGTCACCATCACCATGGGAGAAGACAAAAGCAGGGACTGACAGCACCGAGAGAAGCACCCAGTAAATTTGCCAACAGAATGGATCCATCCCAACTCTGAAAAAGAACATAAGAAAATACAGTTGAATACTACAGTTTGCATAATCACTGTCAGTTTATAGTAGTTTGGTACCGATATTTCAACTGACCAATATTAATGACATCAGATATTTTGATTCTCAATATCAGCTGAAATCAGTCCGGTACCTGTATTTGAGAAATGAGCGCACTGTAAAGTATTGTACGCCACTGGCTGTTGTGCACTTTCACTAAAAGTGTTGCTACATTTATAGTGACATGCGGTAAATTGTTGGGACATATAGTCCAATATACGGAAATAAAGTAAACATTTTTATGAAAGAGAGGTCAAGCAATATTACAGTAGTTGTGTAGCATCAGCACTTTAGATAAACTTCACTGATACCCATACAAGTAAATTTTGAGGATTATTGGCCTATACCAATTTTGAATATACTGACAATCATTCCAACACTATTCACTGCAGGGCTATTTTACTGCGGGACATACAATCAATATGTTTCACCCTGACTGACACCCATAAATTGCAAAAATCCTGAAAAGGTACTGTATAACATATTTCATGTACAGTATGTTATTTTAGACCAATAAATATCAGTCTTCTTCTGTGGTAACCAAGTTAGCAGAAAAAAGATACATTTTAACCAAACTGCACTTGGTGCCATACTGTAAGCTAAAAAAACTATAACATTTCAAAAAATAATTCTGGCCTTATGGGGCATTTATTTATCATGCTTCTACTGTATAAATTGACCACAATGTGAGAAGCTCATAAGCACTTAGAGGTACTGTACCATGCAACTTCACATCAAATCAGGCAAGTTGCTGCTTGAATAACTCCCTGATCACACAGCTTTCAATTCAACTACTCACCTCCAATCTTGATTCTTTTCACCTACTACTACAGGAAAGTCAACACAGACAGGAAAACCGACTGGAAGAAACAAATGCCACCTCAATACATACTGCAGTATGACCATTGTAGAAAAGTCAGTACAGGTGGTAAATCGTAAGTACAGTAACACCTTATTGATATCCATCATAAAATGACAATAAAATGGACTACAAGTATCCCTCATAAAAACCATTTTTGTACATACCAGTTCAAACTCCCCCCCCCTTCCTGTATATGAATTTGCCACCCTCACCACCACCCATGTAGAATCAAACCTGTACCTTTCCATTGCATAACCTTTTTCATTGCTTCAAATGCCAAACTGCCTTCATCCATTTAGACTCTGCAGAGTCTGTTCAGGGAATTTTATTTTACCTCCCTCTGTAATAAGATCTCTAGTTGCTGTTGTTCTACATACTTCTTCACTCCCCTTTGACATCTCCCCTGACTAGGGTGATATACTGTATATTCAAGGTTAGGAGCCAATATGGGGTCCCGACTACAAAGTCAGCCAACAAAAAGGTAGAATAAGTCCCCAGGAAAGACTTTGCTAAGTCTATTATTCATTTGGTCATATAATATCCACATTTATTTGTCTTTGGACTCAGTATAATGGGAACTGCTTCAAAGCAAAAGGTCCTCCATGGAGGATTTTGGGATGCCAGATTACTAGATTAGTACTGGCTATTCCCTTTGAATTCTAGATCAGCCTGCGACCTTGAGCTGATCAATATCCAAAAGAGACATCTTGAAATCCAAACAAGTCCAAGTATTACTTCCATAGCAGAAGGCTATGAATAAAAGCTTCACATATAAATAGATTGCATAAATTCACAACTAGTCTTAACAACAACATGCCACCTGAAAAGAATTTCTGTTACTCAAAAAGATTTGGTTTTGCACATGATGACCTAAAATAACATTTACTGTATACTTATTAGATATAAATAGCCCTGCATTCCTACTGCACTGATCTGTAAATGTTTTACAGTATATTAATCAAAACTTCAATAGTACTTTACAGTGCTGTAACTGTTTGGAGTTCACATCCTAAAACACAATGAACGCAGCTTTGATAATGAAGTCACACAAAATGTCACCCACAGTTCAAGCCCAAGGACAATTAGGGAGGGCGGGGGAAAAGCCCCCCCAAAGATTTTTTGCCCCCATAAGATCAAAATCTACCATTGCCTCAATACACTTCAGTATCATCTCATGCCCCTGAATGAAAAATATTTCACCTCCCTGGAAGCTATCCTACCCCCCTCCACCTTCAGTAAACTTGTCCGGCTACGGGCCTGCCAAACGTCACGGTACTGTGACTACAGTGTAATAAAACGCTGCCTTTCCAAACTTATTTTACTTTGAAGAAAACTATGCAGTACATTTTCTGACAATGAAGAAATATGTTTGTCTGTGAACTGTGACATACAATGTTGTATATTAAATTTGCTTGTCTATAAATGTAGTTGAATCTTCTGGGTCCATAGGGAGGTGTTAGGTTGGAAGATAGTAGCATGCAAACTTTAAAGGACAAATGTATGCTCCTCAAACTAAAATAGCAAACCCTGGTACTCTAATTCATGTACGGCTCTTTTTAAATAATGTGACGATACTTTTGTTTATTACTGAACTGTTTCGTTCTTGCAAAATGAGAACTTGAGGCACAAATGTGTAAAATTTTTGTTCTGAAACACCATGAAAGAGACATGTAAGAAAAATAATGTAATCCAAGGAGACATGTAAGCAGCTGGTTACATTAATGTATCAAAGTAAGTTTGAACTGACCCCTTACCTCACTTACCCTATTAAATGATTCCTGTCTAATTACCACCCCTTCCCTGTAATTTTTCATATGCACTTCTCAATAAACAGACCTATTCCCAACAAAGTTACTGCTTTTCTTACCTTATTAGTGTGCAGTACTGGGTTGTTCTTTTAATTTTGGGTTGTTCTTTTAATTTTTTCTTTTTTTTTCTTTTATTTTGATTTGAAAATTCACAGAGCAATGCTGTGACTGTGACAAATAGAAAGAGACATAGAAAAGTTGCTGGCAGATTGGAGCTTGCATGTGAGAATTTTTATTCTCAGGATTAAAAGCTCTCATACAGCTCCTCAAGAAGCTTTTGCAAGGTACTGTATGTAGTGGAATTGACAATTTAAATGCCCTCACCCACCCCCTCCACTCATTTGGAAATTTTAGATGATTGGGGTGTACATACTGTTGTAAAAGACTGACATTCATTACCTAAAAACACTGTTAGGTCTAAGGCAACAAGTTTAATTCACAATTGGTAAATGCACTTTGATGGAAATAAAATTTAAGTTTCAAATTTTAAGTTTCAAATTTTGCCTTCAAAATAACAAAGCCACTCTGACTGGTGTGAAGTTCGAAGTTCCGATTTCCATTATCGCACATTGAATATACAGTATAGGTAATAAAATATTACTGATTATTAATTGGTCAATAATTTGTGCAGATTAGTGAAATGTGAGGTACTGTACTGTACAAAGTGTAGCCCATATCATTAGGTAGAGGGTTCATACTACAAGAGAAGTGAATAAAGTCATACAGTACATACACAAGAAGTGTACATACATGAGAAGTGTACTAAGCAGAACATAGTCTTGAACATTTAAAGGTCAGAAGCAGTCACCCCAAACTTATTTTGAAATAATAGCTCAATGTCACAAATTTCTTCTTATTCGCTTCCAAGTATCTTTCATGATATTTTAGAAAATAAATATTGCATATTCAAGGTAAATCAAAGCAGTTGCTCCTTGTAAATTTTACAATTGAGTGAGAAAAATACTGTCAAATGATTCTCAAGAGCCATTCAGGAAATAGGATAGTCTACTATACAATTCTTTTTTGGGGTGACTGCATTCTCCCTTTAATTACAGACTTTTGTATGGGAGATGCTGAAGGCAGCTACGACTAAAGGGGGACCTGTGAAGGGGGAGGGAGCTGGAAGTAAAGTTAGTTGTGTAAAGTCTGGCCATTAGGAAATTGACGTATTCAAATCAAGCTATTAAGTCAACCAATAATCTGTTGGTGATTAGGCTTAACAAGACCTCAGCCCTTTGTCTGCAGATGCTTCCAATTTGACTTTTGATTTTGATTTGCTGTGGCACAATCATTTAAATAGAGCTAGAAAAATGTGTCTTCACTAGAATAATGCATTGGTTCAGAAACTTTAGGTTGGTGGCATCACAATGTGATGACAGGCCTTTCTAACTCAAAAGGCCTGTTTATTTGAAATAAAATCAACACTGACTGGGCCCCACCCTTTTATGGGATGTGCATGGGCGGCGATCACGGGGAGGGGGGGGGGAATGTCCTCCCAAATATCTAGAGGAATTCAGACAAATAAACGTTGAAACACATATTTTCAATATGAATAACTGTGATATTAGCCTATTAATGACAGCTGGAGAGAACTTTAGATCAAAAATATGTGAGCAGTGTCCTCTAGAATGCACCAAATTGCTTGGCATCCAGGAGCTTCCCCCCTAGACCCAAACAGGGGACCTATGGAGGTCCCCCTCCACTCCTAGCTGGAGGCACAAAGTGTTCACTCAAGCAGGTGTCTCCCCCCAATAATTTTAACAGATTGCCTCCCCTCGGGGAAAATTTAAATTCATCTTCATTTTTTCACATATATCATTTTACATATGAGGCACCAAAGCACACCAAATAATGCCCATTTTTCTGGCCACTGACAATTTAATGGCAACTGGCAACAAATAATGTACTGCTTTTACTCCAGATGTAGCTTTAGTGTAAACATTATCAAAGTTATGTAGAAACTTATAAGGGTAAAAACAAATCCATGTTCAATATTTCATTTCAATAAATCAAACCAATGGTCCCTAACATACAATTCAAAATCTAGCAGACAAAATGCCTACTACATAATCTAGGGAGTTGCTGTCAAATAGCAACTCCCTACGTAATCCATTGTTGATTTTATTTTAACCAGGGAGTTGCTATTTGACAACTCCCTGTTTTAACACAACCCTGCATCTTAGTCAAATCTCAGCATAACAGAGAGCTAGATTATACTGTCTGACCTTGTAGGTAGCAATGCTACGGTAGCCGACAAAGGCTAATAAAAAAAAAATTTTCACAGAGATTATCTCAAAATTTTGACTTACTATCTTAAAATTTTGACTTACTAGCTCAAAATTTTGACTTATCTCAAAATTTTGACTTACTATCTCAGAATTTTGACTTATTATCTCAAAATTTTGACTTACTATCTCAAAATTTTGACTTATTATCTCAAAATTTTGACTTATTATCTCAAAATTTTGACTTATTATTTGACTTATTATCTCAAAATTTTGACTTACTATCTCAAAATTTTGACTTATTATCTCAAAATTTTGACATAGCTCGCAGTATGTATTGTATGGAGGTTGTATTCATAGCACGACCACATTCCAGCATCATGGAACCCGAGGACATAATCAGGCCATACTTTCGTCAAGGATTAACATATCGAGAAATCATAGCCGTCTTGCTGAATTCACATGGAATTTCTTTGAGTGAAAGGAAGCTCAAGAGAAGTTTACGTCAACTTGGGTTGTACAAATGGAAACATTTCACAAGTAATATATCTTATGGACGTAAGCAATCACTAACCTCGATCGGTATATTGTGCCCAAAGAGTGGCAAAGACAGTAGGCTATAGCGCTTGGAGTTTTTGTGAAGCTGGGTTCATGTCAACTTTGTTGAGGTAAAGCGTAAGTAAGGCTGCAATACTGATGGAGTGGCTAAGTTTAGTAAGTCAAAATTTTGAGATAAGTCAAAATTTTGAGATAATAAGTCAAAATTTTGAGAAAATAAGTCCAAATTTTGAGATAAGTCAAAATTTTGAGATAATCTCTGTGAATATTTTTTTTTATTGGCCTTTGTCGGCCACCGTACAATGCAGACTCAATTTACAAAGGAAAAGCTGCAGGGTATCTCCATCCAAACTAAGATCTCCCGGAGACATTTTGGGAGGTACAGAATTTACAGACACAGCAGAACCATTATGAGAGGGCTACAGGGCAGTGCTTCCACTCTTCCAGAAATTACCCGAAATTCGGGAAATCCGGGTCCTCTTCAGGAAATTTTCGGGAAGGAGACAATTTCAGGAAATTTTGGGAAATCTGGAAATTGTGTATGGCGTATGGAAATGACGTATGACTTGACAGGGTAAAATCCTGGATCATCCATTGAAGTAGCATAAAAGAAGCGTTATTGAAAATATCAGGAAATACTAAGCTGATTTCAGGAAATTTTAGATTCAGTTTCAGGAAAAATGAATTTAGAGTGTGGAAGCACTTCTACAGGGCAACCAGGGAGTTGTTATATGGAAAGAGGTTTAACAGAAAGTTTAATTTATGCTAATATCCTAAGACCCACTGAATCCTGAGGAGATTATAAATGATAAGCTACTTATTAGGCTGATGAAGATTTCTTTCTTTGATTCGTTGGCTTCAATTTGATATCAATATGTGAGCAACATTATTAAGTTCAGGTCTAGTAGTCCTGTCACAATGGGCTAGGTCAAGACAATGTTTTTAAGTGTAGGTTTAAACAGGTAGGTGTTAGGAAAAACATTCTTTAAACTCTTTGAAGCAATGTTTGTTTCCGAAAGTCATCTTGCTTTTCTTCTCAAAATTCTTATCTCAAATAACTACTGTAGATCAACTAGGATCAGTGAGGCATTGTCAAAATGACCTTGACAACACACACTCCTTACGCTGAACTCATAAACTTTGCGCTGCCAGCCGTCATGCAAAAATGTTAAATTTTAACCTTTCATCATTATTCGTCACACTAAATATTATTTCGTCAGCTAAGAATTTCTTTTGGACTAACTTTTCGAATGTGTTTCTTACTGATGGGAAAACTTGCTAAAAACTTAGAGAAATGTATATGCTTGAACAATGTTTCCAGCAGGTGACGTATTAAAATAGTTGGGGCACAACTGAAGTACAATAGTTAAACGTTTGTTATCAGTCCTTTAACTGAAAATCCTGATTAAAGTTTGTTCATTGGCGGAAACAAACCTTACTTCAAAGCATGTATAGACAATGGTCTTTGTCTCGAGATTACTTGGAAAAGAAAGGAGATCATCATTAAAAGGGTTCAGTCAACAGAGACTTAACAATAAGAGCAAAGAGGCCTGTCAATCAAACGGCAGTGCCTGAAAAGAATTAAATCATTTTTAAGTACATATTGTCTGACAGATCTGGTCGTTGTATCTCCTTCCTAACAACTCCCCGGTTTAAATGCTGCCACAACATTTAGAGGGAGGTGCTAAGAAACTCGAAACAACTGTTTCATTGACATAGCCTACATCAATGAGGTCTGCCCCTTGCTAAAGAACAAACAACATGCAAATTAGCTACAGAAGCAGCTCTAATTTTTATCATAACAATTTAGAGAGTTTCCGGAAGTTTCCTGAAATGGCTCAGTATAGAATCATGTTAACATTTTCACATAAACCCTTATTAGTATACTCTCATCCGCATCACCAAGCATCCAAAGTTGCAAAATTTTTTAGTTCTCCAGCGACTGGCAACAGAGTAGCAGCAAACCCCCAGGCTTACTGTAGATGTGGCAGACAAATCCCTTTTGCATGAACTACTGTACCTAATCCAGCATAAGTCTTACAGAAATGGCAAGAAAGATACAAAGGACAGATTACTGTGTGACCTTGGTCGTGCAAACTTCACTTCAAAGCACTGTATCTCCTTCTGAATAACAACTCCCTGGGGCAAGGAACTGTAACTAATCTCACCTCCCAGAGTAAAAATTATCCAACTGAATTTATTTCTATTCCCATCTCAATTTCGAAAAGAATGTTCACCTGTTTACAGAGTTTAGTGCACCTCCCACACAGCAATCAACAACAGCCTGTGCTCAAGGCCATATCCACCATGGTGACAGTGGGGAGCTTCCCCTTGCAAGAACAAGGGAGGCAGCCCCCCAATTTCGTCAGGGAGTTTTAAAGCATGCGATAAGATATGTTTTCCTGATGACACTTTGTTATCCCAACAATCTTCTTAATTTTGCTCTTCGGAAGGGTAGATTCTTCAATATAATCTTTAAATTTTCTCATTTTCCTCAATAAAAACCCACATTTTACAGATTTTCTTCAAATCTAGATTTTTCAAATTTTCCTGAATAGTAACCCTACATTTTTAAATTCTTGTAAATAGAAGCCAAAGAATTTTTTTCAAGCTTCATGTACCGAAAATTTTCCATTCAACATCCCAACAGCAACTTGTCACCTTCATCCAGGCTTTGGGTTGCTGTCCCCCCTTCTCCCATCAAGAAAGTTGGCCCCCCTCTCCCTTGTCAGGCAAATCCTGGTGTCTGACATCCACACAGGCTGTGTGTAGGCTGTCAAGGTACATAAAATGTACAAGCCATCAGTGACAGGCCAGTCAGAGTAATGAGCAATTGTCAGTCAGAGTGCACTCACCAATTGCACTTAGAACTATAGGGCTATACTAAATATGTTTGGGAGGGATGCCACAGACCCTTAAAATCTTACTTCACTTAAAAGTATAGCATGTGCTACAGCATATGTAAGGAAGCATATTAGGCTTACAGATTGCTGGTCACAGTGCATGGGTTCCGAATGTAAATCAAAACATATAATTTGTGAGACCTTCCCCAACAAGATTGATGGAATGTTACCTTCATAGCAGGTGTCGAATATGTACTCCTCTTTGGCGTACATACTCTTAACACCTGCAAACAATGACAGAGATCATCCAATTTCGTTGTATTCATGAGCCCAACACAATTTTACTCTCTCGACTGTTGATTGGTTTCAATATATGAATATTCATGCTACACGAAAAGGCCTCTGCTGCAATGTTCACTTTTACACAGTAAGTCAATGGGACTTCACTGTATGAGCTTGAAGCGAGCAAAATCACACACTAAATGCCCGTTGACATTTGTCGTTCGAAAAAGCATGATAATCAAGACTTTAGTCGTTTTTTCGTTGAATATTTAAAATGTTGTTTGTTGTGATCGTATATAGCGTACAGTTTTTATGCAGTTTGACGAAGAATTCTTTTCAAAGTTCGCGGACGTTGGTATTACGAGTGCAGCCAATATAGGTGCAGGAGTAATACACGTCCGCCGGGCGGGCAAGATGGAATGAGGATTGACACAAACATTATATAATAACATCAACTCTTACCACAATTTTTTGTGTTCTTCTACCAAGCCTGGCAACTGTTGATGGTGATTTACACAACCAACTGCAATAAGCAGAGTGCTTCAAAAGTTCCAAAATTTCAAATAAAAGCTTTTCAGCTATACTCATAAAATGTTGACAACTTGATAATTAAGCCAACTAAGGCATAAGGTGATTGAGTGGGGAATTTTTGATCATTAACGATCCTTTAGAACAGCGCTTCTCAACCTTTTTTAACTCGAGGACTACTTTGACTCTCAGAATTTTGTTGAGGCCCATCTTACAAAAAGTTTATTCTTTTTTGTTTTTATTTTTTTCATTTTTTATGGCGGGTCTCGCAGCCCACCTGGGAAAGCTTTGAGGCTGGGGCCTACTGGTTGAGAAGCGCTGCTTTGGAATAGTGTCCACATTGTTTTGCGGATAAATATATTTTTAAAAGGGAAAATGCAATTTTTACCCCAATCTGAATTAGTGTACCCCATCATCCTAACTCAGGGATGGCTCCTTCCAATCATGTGGCAATGTTTTTGCTACTTACAGTACCTTCAGTACTCAATGTTTTTACACAACATACTTGTGACCAAAGAACTGGAGATCCGCAAGATTTAGAACAATTTTTTAAAATCAACTTGGTGCGACTACTTTCTCCCTTTAAAAAAGTTGTGCTATGCTGGCCAAAACCAGCAGAGTAAAACAGCTAGTGCACTAGCTTTTCCAAGTAAAACTAAATGTCCCTTCTGTGCTGTATGCATGCATGGACCAACAATTTGTAATAGCCAATCAGGTGAGAGGTTATATGGTTGGGCCACTATTGCACATTTTTATGTAGTTTCTTCTTTCCTTTTTTGGTTTTTATGGTTTTTATTAGTGATTGTTCGGGTCTACCTATCCTTAAAATACTGCCCCCTCATTTAGTCATTCACAGCAGTAAATTCTGATTACAAATGAATTAAGCATCTGTAGAATTGTAAAACTGGTTTCATTATCTTGTTGAAATTAGGATAATAAAGATGTTACTTCTTAGAAACTAGAAAATGTGGTTACGAAAATCGTAACCACTTACTGTCCATGATTGTTTCTGTGCTGGTATTTAGAGACGTCCTCAGTGGTTATGCTAGCTTTAGAATATCGCCCTTTCAATTTTCAGTGTTGGCACAGCCAGCTCCCTGGGCACAGTTAAGATGTGCGGAAAAAGCTCGACGAGGGAGCCTGGAAGACATGTCTTCCAGCTTCCTGGCTCGACCAAATCCGTCAGACAATAGGCCTATATGTACTTGAAGATAATTAAATCCTCTTCATGTACCGAAGTTTGAGTGACAAATCGGTTTGCTTTTATCGTTTGACTTTGAGAAGCACAAACTTTTGGCTTTGCATGCAGGAAATGATACTCTCCAGGTCTTGTGGGAAGTATTCAAAAATATTTCATGTCTAAACAAATCGCCCCCATGTTGAGACATATTTACCCCGTCAACGTGCATACAGTAACGAGGAACCGCCTATGCACTGAGCACTGGAGGCCTAATAGCCCAGTGCATGGCTGCGACGCAGCTAGGAGTTAGCGTTAGTGTACTGTAGATAGCTGTCAATGAGCCTAGCTGTACTTCTCCGCAGATATCATCACAACTGGACTTATAGTAGGCTGCAAGCTTCATTTCTTGCTTCAAAATGTTTCAAGAAATCTCACTTTTCGTGATTGACCCAGGCTTGCCTACCTACTCTGAGCAATCGACCAATCAGCAAACGCGACAGCACTTATAGCCGTACAGTGTGTGTTTTACCTTTTTACGACATAAGAAGCGTACGTAGAGTACTGTGCGAAATACGACAGTACGACCATGTGCCACAATATATACTGTAGGCCTACCACTGTTTAGGTAGTTTGACTTACTCAAGACATTCTTAACAAAACAATAAAATACAAAACTGCCAAAATAAAAACCAATCATGCTCAGCCCCATTCCAACCAAAAGTGACCAAGAAGTCTCGTTCCCATCTACATGATTCACTCTACATAATGAGCTCAATGGTAGAACAAAGCACTCAATGAGAATCAAGAAACATTGAACGAAAGAACTGCTTCTCGAAAATGAGAAGCGTGCCTAAGGTACTGTCCATGACGTCATGGACAGTACAATTAAACACCTGGGTCACTGTTGGTTTACTGCTCTTATACAACTTAACTAGGTAGAGACTAGACTTCATTGCTGATCTATAAAGATTATAAAACAATTGAAAAGCAGATGGTCCATAACAGGATTTACATTAAAGGAACAATAGGAGGGTACAGTATGACTGCCTGCTAAAATAATCAGAACAAAGCAAGTGCATGGAGTAAGGAGGGTACTAATCATTAGCCTAATAGGAGATGTTACTTTTTGTACTGGTCCGAAGCAACACATTAATTTGCTTTCAATGCTGGTTGGCTCAACTTGGCTGACCAAGAGATACTGTAGCTGGTATGGCCAGCTGGGATGGCCAGTCCATGGCACTTATATGAACCATGCCTATAAGCACACACTTTATTAAGTATTCTACCACCTCCAGCCATCCTTTATTGAGAATCCTGCATTCTGATTGCTTAAACACTGACCTGTTACTTTACAACATATGGTCAGTAAACATAAACACTGATAAAAATTAAGTTTTCACACCTTTTCGGTAGAAGAATAGGAATAAACGACATTTGTAGGACTATTATTGTTTCATAAACCATCTCGACTCAAAATGTGCAAAATAACAGACAAGGTGAAGACCCTTATTTTGCCAAATTTGGAGTCTCGATGGTTTATTCACCAATAATAGTCTCCGCCCTGTGTGACCTATACCTTAAATACATTGAAAAAGCAATTAAACAGCAAAATGCAGATACTCCAATATTAAACCAGCTGCTTCCCTACTCTATACAATTTCATTCATGGTTCTTTTCCATCAAGTGACAAATGTTTTGTAATTGAATTGTTTAATTTCATTCAAGATAGCTCCTTGATAACCAGGGGTTGGACCAAGGAAAAAGGTGGAAGTGGGGGCTGGTGTAGGTATGTGGCATAGTGTATGAATGCCCCCAATCATGCCATGAAGGATGGCCCCCCTTGGAATAAATTTTCCAGTTTACTCAGGGAGCCTTTTAAATTAGTAGGAGTATGACAAAGAATGTCATCTCTGATAGCTACCAGTAGCCTTGCCTACGTATCAGGCTGTACGGTATACTTCTTGTTCAGTCATATCCCTAACACCTGCCAAAGTGAACACCAAACAAATTCCTTTGGATATTCATAGAAATATGTGGCCTCAAGACTGGTTGGATGTTTGTGAATATTTACATGAAGGCAACATCTTGTTCCGTTTAAATCTTGCAGTACAGTAGCTTATGCCACCCACAGAGTTGGTATGTCATTGCAATACCCACTCCCTGGTAGTGCCCACTGTACAGGTGGTTATGCAACACAGTAGAATGATAGGACTTCTCAGGTTTCAGTCTATAGGCTTTCAGTTTACAACTTAATGAGTTCACACACTCACCCAAAAACAATAGCATCAATAATGAGAGAGCACATGAATAAGTCATATTATGATAATGAAGTCTGCGTCTAAAATTGGACACAGCCCTCTTCGCTTTGGCAGACGGTGGTTTGGGAAGCTGAGGAGCTGAGCAAACAGAGTCTGCTTCGCGGGGTACCAGTAGCCCTGACAGGTTACTTTTTGCTTTCAAGTTCTCATCCGTCAACAAAGCCCCAAATTTCCATTTTCTTTTCCACAAAAAAAAAAACAAAATTTTGGCTTTGATACCTCCCAGTGACCAGTCCCTGTGATTGTCAGCGTTTCCATTTGCTGGTCTCCCAACAGCCCCCTCCCCCCTCCCCTTCCACAGACAAATCCTTGCATGGCCACCTGTTGGTAATACATGATTTGGAACCTAAAGAAAAGATAATTCCACCAGAAATAAACAGAACTTTGAAAGTTTAACCTGATGTGTATCAAAATTGTATGTCAATCTGTAGCAAGCACAGAATTTGCAAACCTGGGTACTGTATGTAAGTCACAACATTGGTGACTGATGAAATGAAAAACTTTTGTAAATTAGTTGCACATTTATGCAATATAAATGATTATTCTGAAAATGTCTTGAGGCTAAAAATATACCCCCACGATATCCCCTCCCCATCACATTCACAATGAAACACTAGATAGGCATACATATCCCAAGGTTTGTCAATCCCTAACTATCAATTTTAATCAAAATTGTGTATCAGAATTGTAAGTCGATCTGCTGCAAGTGCAGAATTTGCAACCTGGGTGCTGTACGTGAATCCCGATTGGTCACTCACATAACAAAACTTTTATTTTGTGAATAAGATGGATGGTACATTTATGAAATATAAATAATAAATGATTGTCCTGAAAATGTCTTAAGGCTAGCAATATATGGTCCCCAAAATATTCCCTCCCCATCACATTCAAAATGGAACACTATAGGCTTATGTATCCCAGTCCCTGACTTTAAAGAGGGATTTGCATCACCCCAAGTATGACTTTTACTTGGTGGTAAGCCCCGCCCATAATTGTCTTTGCTGCTTCTCCTTGTGCACACACAAACAGTTGACTGCTCAAGGCCATATCCTGGTGAGCATAAAAGACCCCATGTGTAATCAAAACATTCTCTCTGCATGCTGTGTAATACGAGCTGCTCTGCATCTTTTGAATTTTGTAACTCTGATGTCAATCAATGAGTAGTCACCAATTGAGAATTTTGCTAACCCCCAACTAAAAGTCATACTTGGGGTGATGCAAATCTGTCTTTAACTAAGATTTTGTCAAACTTCCTGTTTTCAACAACTCATTCAAACCTCTAGCTGCAGCTCATGGAGCTGGTAATTAAAATAGATTTCAACTTTAATAAGTGCTACACTTGATTTCCATGTATAAATTGTGAGGTCAACCTACTGTAGCTGAGTCTGACAATCATCTGCCCTCAGAGACGAAAGATATGTATTGCATTTTTGGCAGGACTGTCCAGGAATCTGCCATGGAAGTACTACCTCTGAGGCAGCACTTCCATGATTTATGCTCTTACAGAAATATCACAGCAAATAACAGTACACTATTATATCATGGAAGTACTACAGTACCTCCAAGGTACGTCCATGATTATACTAGTACTGTGCACTATAGGCAACGCACTTAGTAAGATCATGAGGTAGTACTTCCATGGAAATAACCACCTGTTAAAACTGTTTGTACAAAACTCCGTCTGTTACAGAACAAGGTTAAATATAAATCTGACCCATACAAAAATGTACACTTGACTTACAACTACAGGTGGTAAGCAGACACACACTGTGGGGAACTTGGGGGTATTTGACAAAGAAGTATCCATCATCACCTGTCTTGTTCAGTATATTTCTAAATGATTTCTGGGAGGTTCATTATTAATTCTTACAAAGGTTTAAGTGAGTTATCATCTTCAATGAAAAGTTACCAGCGAAATGATGATGAAGTTGAAGTTTTCTTTATGCTCGTTACCCTATTAGAGGTAGACAATACAATTGTCCTAGTGGAAAATCGTGAATGATATGTGCTTTAAACAGCATGCAATACTTGAAAATGATTGTGAATGTAAATAAGGCCAAAAACATTACAGCATTATCTCTAGGGGTTCACTTAGGAGTATTCCAACTTTCACCTTTGGTAATATCTGGACACAGGTGTAGGAAGCTGTTCAAGACTGGGGGGCTGAATGTTGTTTCAGATCGCTGTTCTGGGGAAGGGTCTAAGGAGAGGGGGTGTCACCCTCCCCTTGGGAAAATTTTTCAACATTTGAGGGTCCCTAGGTGCAATTTGGTGCAACATATTGGTCAAATTTTAAGGTAAATTTCTGCAAATTTTTGACATATCTTACAGAAGAACCAAATTCTTTGTCTTTGGATTGGGGGGGGGGAGCGGAAGCATAGTTCTGTCCCACCACATTTTTGACTGGGCCCCCAGCCCCCCCCCCCTGCTTCCTACACCTATGACTGTGGATGTAATGGACAATTACACCTATCTTGGAATTACATTTAATAACAACAACAAACATTTCCAAAGCAGTAAATAAGCAAGTTAACCAAGCTACACTCCCCGACAAAAGTAAATGAAACAAGTCATCCTCCCCGCTCCCCTTTTCAGTGTTGGCTACGAATATGTTATGATCAGATAGGGCACAACATTGAAAGGGGGCAGGGGGTTTCAAGTTGATTTTGAAATGTTGTGAGTGCAAATTGTCACTGTTTCAGCGATTTTGTTTCATTTGTTTTGTCGGGGATTGTAGGTGTTTGCTTTTTAGTTTACTGAGTAAAACTGAAACGTGCCATCTCTTTTTGCCCTGAGATTTGTAAGCTCCAATAGTCTAATCAAACTGCTCCCCATTCTTACAGATGGGAAATTTGGGGACTGGGCCCTAGGGACTTCCATCAGATCGAAGCATTTCATTCAAAACTTTTAAAACATACAATCAAATTAGTGGAGACTACATCCAACTATATGGTCTATGGTGAGTTAGGCCATAAAAAAATTCTAAAAACAATATTTTACTGTGGACAAAAAAAAATGCCTACTTAAAGTCTATCCCATAATCCTTTGTAGTTGCTATTTGGAAAAGGGTCTATGTCAGAATACTTCAATGTTCTGGTTTCTTCTAGCAGAAGAAGAAGAGAAACAAACACAAAGATGGACACAAAGACCAGTTGGTACACAGTTCCAGTAAAAGTTTCATTCCAATCTCTTTTGCAAAAACTTGACCAGTGTAAAACTCTCAAATCTTCAAGTAAAGAAGACTGACAAAGTTTCTGATATCAAAGGTACAGATCGACTTTACAGTTACATATACTAGGCTGAGGCTTACTCCTCCATGCCTCGTCATGGCCAATTTAGATTCAACTCACTGAACCATGGACCATCCCATGTAACTCTAAATCCATGTACCATAAGGCCAAGTAAAAAAATATATATGTTTCCCGTCAGGTTTTGCAAAAAAAGGAGGAGGCGGGGCTTTTTTTTTTTATTTTCTTTTTTTTTTCCAAGATGGCTAAAACAGACTTTCCCGCAATCCAAATTACATCATTTTAAAAGATATGTACAAATATAACTTGTTGACACACTAAAGTGATTGTAAAACTTTGTATTATTTTGTTAAATACCAGTGTAGAAGAACTTCTTTAACACACACACGAACACCATGATGACTGAATGCAGTTTGCATTCGAATTCACAGCATGTGCACAGCACAATCTGAGCTGGCGGGCAGATCCCGCACTGCCAGTTTGCCCAACGAGCGGACTGGTGTTTACTCCATCTACATACGATAGCACATTCATAATACCAGTGTGTGTTACGTATTAACATCTGCTGAGTAGATACATCGCTAGTCTGTGATACCAGCCGCACTTTCAATACACAATTGTTTTCGGCGTGTAATGAGACAGGCGTGAGAACATAAAACGACTTGCCAGCGAAACTACGTTGAAGCATTTCATCGCGCCACAGTGTTGGCGATGAAATGTTCACAGAGCGCTACGAGCGTACATACAGTAGTACTAGTATAGGCTGCGGAGCTAGCACATTGTCTAACTTTGGACGTAGGTTGAAAGAAGTAATCGGCAAGACCTTACGAGTGTTCGCAAGTATTATTTTCGGTAGATTTATTCGAAATTTTCTTTTTTTCTCGCATTTTATCAGTAGATAAAAAATAAAAAAATATTTCATGCGGCGCCGAAAAAGGAAGTGGGCGGGGACGCGAAACATATATATTTTTTTATTTGGCCTAATGTTATTGTTCCCATTGAGGGTCACCACTTCAAAAGGCAATAAAGTGCACTGAACCTGTTAACAACACTTTTCATGGGTTGAAAAGTTTGAGCCATTGCATGTTTGTACTTACAGTACTTATGAATTATCAACTAGTCAGCAGTTTTGAAGCTGCCTATCCTTGATGAATAGCTCACAATTCTCTAGTTGACAAAATTACACAAAACTCTTCACATAAAAACAGCCTAATGTAGCTGAGCAAATTTTGTAAAAAGAGTCTTAAAACCTTCCCCTGGTAACACTGCCTTTTTTAGATTGTTTCACAAAGGAGCTGTAAGAGATGCAGAAATAATGCTTGTTCCTCCTTTGAACTAGGAGTTTTGGTTTTGCTGACACTTAAACACACAAACACTATGACATGAGAATTAACAGCCATCTGATTTACCTTCATAGCAGGTGTCAAATATGTACTCCTCCTCGAACAATGACAGAGATCATCTAATTTCATTATATTCATGAGCCAAACATGATTTTAATCTCTCGACTGTTGATTGGTTTCAATATATGAATATTCATATTCCAGGAAAAGGCTTCAGGTGCAACGTTCACTTTTACACAGTAAGTCAATGGGACTTTTTTATTGTGTGAGCTTGAAGCGGGCGAAATCACACCAGTGAAACCCCATTGACATTTTTGTTCAAAACAGCATGATATTCAAGACTTGCTTTAGTCGTTTTTTCGCTGAATATTTATAATTAGCCTGTTTGTTGTGATCGTATATATGAATAGTTAATAAATGTACAGTTTTAATGCAGTTTGACGAAGAATTCTTGCAAAAGTTCGGGGACTTTGGTATTACTAGTGCAGCCAATATAGGTGCAGGAGTAATACACATCCGCCGGGTGAGCAGCCATCTGATGTGCATTGTCTGGTTACCGAAATTCCTCTAAATTGTAAAAATATAAGGCAGTGAAGACAATTGTTCTTGTCATCTGCTACATCTGAGAGAGCTCATAGGATGATTTAACTCATTGGTATCACATTGCCAGTCATCAAGGTGAGTAAAATTTATTTCATCTTGTGCCACCAGGTCACACTCTTTAAAAGGGTGCAGTGTAGCTTCTTGTTACTTTTTGCAATAAGATGCATTTTTCACTATTTCAGGAATAATCCAGAATCATTAGAAATGTCATTAAAATTTACACTGTAGGCTAGCTATGGCTTACCAAAGCAATATATTCCTTTAATACTCAATGAAGAAATTAGAATAATAATAGAATTATGCAACTTAAGAGTGCATCTACAGTCATTTTGATGTGAAACAGTGACAACGTTTCCCATTTATCGGCTGCGCAGTTATCTTTAAAGCACTTTCCTGACAATGGTCTTTGTTTCAGGATTACTAGGTTTTGAAAGGAGAGGATCATCATTTAGAAGGAAAGTCAACAGTGGCTTAGAAACAATAAGAAGAAAGAGACCTGCCAATCAAGTTTTGGTACCTGAAAAGGATTAAATTATTCTCAAGTACATGTTGTCTGACAGATTTGGTCGATGTTTCTCCATCCCTCACAGCTCCCTGGTTTCAGGTGCCATATCCACTTTTTGACTTGCTTTAAGTCTCTATATCCCCTGACATTTTTACAGGTAAATTAACACATACTGATACTTGTAACTGGATTTTTTTGCATTTCATATATAATACTGCTTCTGTGTTTTGTCATCCTATTAATTCCGTAGTGTAATTAACTGAAATAAAAGTCTCTCATACTGTACCTCAATGTGGTGGTTTGGAGAGAATTAACTGAAATGGACTGAACAGACAAAAGAGTGTAGAGAAATTGCAAACATATTGTTAGGTATATATCAGTGTTTACAATAGGGTTCAGAAACTGGGGAAAATGTCCCCCTCCCAAATTTTTTGGGGGGGGATTTCCAGAAAATAAATCAGTGAAATGAGCAACTCAGTTATTTTTTCTTCATCTTCACAGGTTCACAGAGAAAGCAGACAGTATACGTTACTCCTCAAAGTGTTTACTTAATAACACTAAGATCAACTTAGATCAGTGTATGACTTAACTGTTAAAGAGTTCCAAATTAACATGAAGTATGTAGGAAAATAAAGAAGTGTGGGCCTCAAGGTATGGGTGGGAATTTCCCGCAGACAATTATTTTTGTTGCAGGACTTAGAAAGTCAGTGCAAGAATCGTGCAATCACGCACCTTAGCATGAACACTGGTATACATTCTGCTTCAGAGAAAATTCTCAAAGTTAAGCAAAAAGATACACAGCAAATCGTTATCTGTACTTCAGGCAATGTTCAACTACTACACATTTCCTTAATTTGTTTGCTGACAGTACAGTACTTTCAGTGAGCACAAAAAACCTTACAAATTTTTCCTCCTTCAAAAAATGCTGTTTAGTTTTCTGTGTCCACAGGCAAGGGACAAGTCCACAGGGGCACATCTTGCCTTTAAATGCAGAAAAGGTCTAAAGATTTTAGCTCCAAATCAACAGCTGACTGTACCCAGGGAGCTGCTGCTAAGCTTCTCCACTGTACTGTACTTATGTATTTTGGATAGAGCATGAAAGGAAATGACATCACCTTTCCTGTATATGCTGCAAGAACTGTAACCCAATCCCAGATTGTTTCTAAGTAATCCATAATTTTACACAGGAACTGACAAATAAAGTATGTTGTGATTGTGATGAGTGACTGCCATGGGCATACTTTCAGGCAAGGGGTCTGGGGGCAAGAGTCCCCCCCCCCTTCTAGAAAACTGTTGATTCAAGGTCAAAGAGGTAATTTTTCAGGGCAAAATTCATGTCAAGACTGTTTGCCAGTTTGCCAATCACATAAACTTTTTCCAGGGCAAACAACCTCTACCCCTCTTGGTTAATGTCTTCACAAACACCTACTGTAAAGTATAAATTTGTCTGCCCTATAGCACTAAAGCCCATATTAGTCCTGCATGAAACAGCTCATTCTCAGTCCACTGGTCCTACTGTATAGCCAACTGGTTCTCCAGTAAACAGTGAAAATGATCACAGAGTGATGGTGGCTGATTGCAATTGTTCTAACAGCTTTACAGGTGGATTGAGCCAAAAATTATCACATGGTTGAAGAAACATATCCTTACACATATCAGGGTATCAGGACATTAGCCAGGACTTCTGATCAGGGAGTCCACAACTGGCAGCCCCTTCTTAAAAATTTTCAAGGAATTCAAAACAGTTGACCAAAACTTTATTGACACAACAGCAAAATCTCAGTAAAATTCCTTCACATTTACAGTATCTTTCATGATATTTCAGAATATACCTAAGTACTCTAACATTAGTAAAGAAGGATACAAGGGTAGGCAATGTCACAATTCAGTTTCAGATGACTGCATTTTTCCTTTAATTTGTACCTTTCTAATTCCTCTTCCCCTTCTAATTTTCCTTTGCAAGAGAAATGGTAAAAATTGACTCAGTATGCATGCACCTAAATCAATGGCCCTAAAATAAAGGGTTTTGTACTAGATCTATGCTACCTCCCAGCATTTAAAGGGAAACTGGCAATTGGAAGGAAACTTGGCTTTCCTGTATAGGAAAAATGTTAGAAAACTGAAGAAAATTTGACTTCCGAACAGGTAAAAACTTTTCCAGTCCTGGACACAGTATAAGCACTGAATTACAGAACAATCTGTGGCAAATTGAGATTAGTAAAAGATTTTTTTCTTCACAAGCATCATATTTTTCATGTCTTCTTTTTTTACTGTACTTCTCCCAAAATTCTGTTAAAACTGTCTTATATTAAGCAAAACCCATATAAGTTAAGCAAATTGTTCTTCTCAGTTTCTCCACACTTTTCATCTAACTCACACGCCTTAACAGTCATTTTGTATAAATTTACACCTAAAGTGAAAGAACTGTAGGGTTTACCTTAGTGACTGTTACTTAAACTGTACTTTTAACCATTTCTGTACACATGTATACTACAAAGTTCAGATTTTTTTAAGAAAACATTTTTGTTACAGACCACATAAATATGTTTTAGCAAAGAGCTGTTCCAAGAAGGAATCTACATAGAGGCTTACCACTTACATGTCCAACAGTGGTAAATTAAAAACAGACAGCTGCTCATTTCTTTTATTAGACATTGGTTGTAGTGAAATACAATGTCCTATATATACTTCTAGGAGTGAAGAAATATTGCCTTCATTTGCACACTTGTAAACACTACTACACCAAGTGTTAACTGTAAACTGGGCATTATAGACACAGATTTGGTGCCGGAAGATTTTCTACTGGCTTATAGACACCTCTTCCTTCCTGCAAGACTTAAAATTCCCATGGCTTACAGGCACAGATGCTGTGCCTGCAAGATTCATCATGAGTAAAAGGTACAGATGCTTGAGTTACTTTCTTAGGAATAATACCTGTAAGTACAGTAGCAAGATTTGCAACACACCTGCTGTAATGCAAGATTTTTAGGTGGTTTAAATGCTCATTTTCCTTCTGTTTCTTTTTTTTTTCTTTTGGTGGTGGTGGGGGGGGGGAGGGAGGGAAGTGACTCCTTAATTAAGTTTCTTAGCATCTTTAAACTATTGTTTTGTGCACATGGGTAACTAGCACTTGGCATGGCCAAAGGTAAGAGATGAGAAATGGTGATTTTATTTGATAAATTCCAGTTTTGAAGTTGATAGGAATACTGTATATATGTTTAGTGTTGTAAGTGGATAAGGGGGATGGACTTTTGCCCCCTAAACCTACTGAATCCTTCACTCATTGACCTTGCTTCTCCAAAGTACTGTACTTACTGTAGGTCAATAAGTGACTAAGTGATATGAATACTTAAAATTTTTCAAAACATTGAGCATTTGGCTCTAACAATCTTTTGTCTTTCTGAAGTTCTAAATCAAGTTCTTTACTTCAGCAGAAGAATCAAACTCTGTGTCCTCCATCTTCAGCAAACAGCCATGGGTGGTCACAACATGGCATGGCATGTACAGTAATATCTTGTGCACGCATGCATTTAATTTCACTGTAATAGCCCTCCAACTACCGTATGGCACGGAATCCATCAATGTCTCCCGACTGGTTCATCATATCCGTGCCTCCAAGATTTTCTGGTAGCTTGCAGACACAGCATCTGTGCCTGTAACCACTGCATTACAATAAACTCTCTTAAAGGTCTACAGTATGGATGAGTAAATGTCATACAGGTCTGCCTGCAAAAAGCACTATAACTTTAAAAATAGTTGGAAAATTTTCCCATCAAATATTGACCATTTTATTAGACAATTAATATTGCATCTACATGCTAATGCATACTATGCAAATGTGTAACATGGAAAGAGGGACTCATGAAATATGTCTTATGTTATCCTTCGTATTTAACGTTCATTCTAAGGAGAGTTGTAATGATGGTAGTCACTAAGGGATTTATTTTTGAAGTACCAGTGGTGATTGGCAACTTTGAAAATTCACATTAAATACCACACTAGGAAGTAGCTGATAAGTAATTAACAGATACTACTAATTAGCTGTTGGATTAAAATACTGTAACTTTCATCCCACTGCAGAATTAATTTCTGTACAAATATACTACGGACGGTTATATCCATCACATGCAGTAGCATGAAGTTAGGACATGACCAATATATCCATCATACGCAGTTAACTGGTTAAATTTTAATGAGACCCTTTTCAGCACTCCTCATCACAATTTCTGCATAGCAAAGAAGAAATCTCAGAAATTGTATAAGTTTAAAGAGGTATATTTTGTGAACAGTAAAAGATATTCAAATCATTCTAAGGGTTTTTCATCAGGGGATTTTAATCTATATCATTTTTGAGTAAAACAACTGTTATGGTTACATTTCCACAAACCTTTAACCACACTTTTCTTTGAACGAGCATAATCAACACCCCTTTAACTTCAGGTACAAACAGTGTTCATTATTTCCAGTACAACTGCAGAATACCCTGATTTGCACAATCAGTGGCTCAGAATTAGCTCGAGGGCTTAAAATTGGGAGTTGGTTTGGTGGTTGAGCATACTGCCTTGCATACTGTACTATAGGTCCCCGCATCAAATCATGGTGGAACCACTTCGAAATTTTCTGAGAACTAAAGTTTACCTGTTCAGCATAGCAGTTCACAATGATGCTGAGGGGGTTTAAACTGGTGAATTTTGATTGGGTATCTGATTGTCCATTTAAGCAAGTTGTCCCATTCAGGAAGTTGTGAGCTTTGCTCCATTCAGCTGTTGAACAGTGGTGCAAAGCAAGTAACCTCCACAATTCCCAGCCTTTGGGAAAGTGGCTAAAGACTGGGGATACACTCGTGTCCTTCGAATGGGGACCTTAAATGGCAGAGCAGGATTGGGACTGGGAGTGATTACCACACACCTACCTTGATAATCTCTGAGTAGTAGTCAAAAGATAAGGCGAACCTTGCTGGTGTTCATCCACGCTCACTCTGGTATATATATAAGGTCCTCAATGAGCCAATTAGCTTCCTTACCCTCAAATGTTAAACTTAAAATTACATTTTTTTTTCCTTTTTTTGTCCTTCTTTGAGAATGTCCTCTGTGATGATAGGCTAGGTCTTTGGGAATATTTGAAAAAAGCCAAAGTGAAGCAAATCCATCGCACAGTATAGTAGGCTATTCTAAAACAGCTCTGCTAGGAGTAACATTAGGTGTTTGTTCCTAGCCAAAGTGGCTGCCTGACAAGATATCCATTTTTAGCTGGATCCCTAGTCCTAGTCTGCTGCCTGACTACTGTAGGCCTAGGTATCCATCTTAGCTAGATTCAGTCCTAGGCAAAATGGCTACCTAAGAATCCAATTTTAGCTGGATTCCTAGGTCCTAGCAGGCGCGGATCCAGGGGGGGGCCTGGGTGGCCCGGGCCCCCCCCCCCCCGCCACGAAAAAAAAAAAACGAAAGGAGAAAAAAAGAAGAAAAAAGAAAAAAAGAAAAGGAGAAAGAAAAATTAAGAGCAAAAAATGAATAAAAGTGTCTAAGAACGTATTCAAAGTATATATTTCTGTAGGGGTTGGGTGGAGCTATCGCTGGGTTATCTCTTTATATATCTTTCAAAGTGGATGGCGACGAAAGGAGCGCTACAATGTTCGAAAACAGGTGAATAGCTGAGTAATGATCCTTGACTTAAGATCTAAATAAGTAAACATCGTGACATATGTAGTATGGGCTCGGCTAGCTGCACTGAAATTTAGTAACAATTTTGTGTTAAAGAGTGAAATTTTTTGTAATCTAGAGGGATTGAGAGGCAAAGTTTTCGCCATACAGACCTTGCAGAATGAATAGAGAAGACAAGCTGTCAGGTGACGTGCTATTGTGCACAGTGGCACCAGCTTTTGCAGGCAAAGTAGCGGCGTGTATACCCTATTCGATTTCGAAACTGTCTGAAAAGTTTTAAAATGAACTTAAAAGGCTTTTAAGCTACAGACAGTGGCGTCGGCACAGTGGGCAATGGGTGACGTGTGTCCCCCGCCCTCCCCCCATCGATTCTTGAAAATTTTTAAAATGGTCCCAAAAGTTGTTTAAGCTACAGATTTCTGTGGAGGGTGTAGGGTGAGATGTATTTTTGATGACTGGTTTATTTGTTCTAACCATTTTCTTTCACAAACTGTTCTCAAACTATCATAAGTTTTGGAAATTCTTGACAAATTCCAAATTTTCGCACGCTCCGCTAGCGTCAAGCTATGTTTCAGAGCTGTCCTTATTATCAATAGCTTTCGGTAACTACTCACGGGGGAACAAAGGAGCAAAAGTGCTTTCTAAGAATTCTCAGTCAGAAGATTCATTTCTGAATAGCATAGGTTGGTGGGAAAGTGACAGTGTCCGATGCAGGTTCTGAAATGCAGGTTTTGTCATGGACTAATATTTTATGCAAAATTTTGGCGCGCTTCGCGCGCATACGACAGGGTTTACACCCGATTTTATATACCATTGACGAAGCTATGACGCAAGAAATTATTCCAATGCAACATTTTTCCAAATAGTACATCTCCTTCTCCGTAGGGCTCTCATCATTATGGGATCTTTGACTAATCTAGTCTAGCACATGATTTGAAAGATTGAAAGTACGTAATTGCCGTTGCTTATTTTCCAAACATCTTACCGCGACGTTCAATAATGACGAAAATCTTTTCTGAAACGAATTTTGCCTGTCCACCATCCCTCTTGCTATACCTAAAAAGAAGGTGATATATCATATCTCCTCCCATATGGATTTCGGGTAGTGAGAATCCCGTTGGTCCCTCTTTTGTATACTGTAACTAATTTAGAGCTCCCGGGAGGCTCTATACTGTTCTCTGTCGACCTTGGATATCCTTTTAAAATGTAAAGGAAAAATTTTATTATAGTCGAAGAATGTTTCTGTCTGACTCCACGCAGGTATACTTGCGTGTACAATTTTCCCATGGGCGTGGATCATGGGGGACGGGGGGACGGGTCCCCTCACTCTTTTGGAAGGGGGGACATCGTCAAAAAGTCCCCCTCACTTTTTCAAAAATGATGGAACAGACTGCAATTATGCCTTGGAAAAGGAAATTTTAAGAAGAAAAATAACCTAAAAATCGTACACTTTTGTTGCACCAAATCGCATCTGAGGGCATTCAGTTCTAGAAAAATTTCCCTTAGACCCCTCCCCCATGCCGAAGATCACAAAACTTATTGCCTCCCCGTGACGCAAATTCTGGCTACCACCAACTGCTTCTTCCACGCCACCAGGACGGCGATTCACAAATGTGAAAAAGTCCCCCCCCCCACACACACACACACTTTTGGAGATGAATCCACGCCCATGATTTTTCCTGGGACTTAGGGAGGTTTGAAGACAGTATGTTAACCGTCTCTTACTCCCCCTTTTCACCCGAACAAAAGTTAGAATTCACTAAATTGTGGACATTTTCTTAACATACAATCACTTTAGAATGACCCAAAGATTCCACCATTTTGCATGAAGGCCCCCTAAAATTAACAAATATTTCTCAAAGGGGAGGGTAAACCCCTTCCTGGGATTGCACTGTCATGTACTAATAAGAAAAGGCTCTCCCACTCTTGCATATAGCGTATACAAAATCCCAGTGCCTAAAAGGGCACGGTTTAGCAGTTATCTGCGATTCCTCCAATCACCAACTCCCGCCGGCACCATCGGTCATAGATTTCTGAAGGGTGTACCCTTCAGAAGTCCATAAAGAAGGTGATATATCATCTCTCCTCCCATATGGATGTAAGGTTGTGAGAGTCCTGCTTTTCAGTTTCAGTCCCCCTTTTCAGTGTACAATTAATTCAGAGCTCCGGGGAGGATCTATACCGAAAATTTTCGGCGCGCTTCGCGCGCAATTGTTTACGGTCACGGAGAGAGGTAGGTTTTTATTGAGTGATGGATTTATTTTATCACTTTTTACCAAAAATCATTTGAAATCTTTCACGATTTTTGCAAAGTCTTCTCAATATCATGATTTTTGCTTGATCTGCACACTGTTAGCCTTGAATTGCTCCTTTTACTATCAATAAGGTCCCAAACGTATTCGCATTACTCATCGGTGGGGTTCTACCATAAGCCAATTATTCGTGTGCATAAATGTGATTTCAGAGTCAGCACTGTAAGGACGTAAAACAACTGATATTCATTTTTTCACCCTCCTCTTCTTATGAGAACTGAAAACTTAGTATCGAACCCACCTTCTAATTGACTGACACACATGAAGGGAATTGACACCGTTAGTCATAGCAATGGTTTTAAATGTAAGTTAAAATTTTCGGCGCGCTTCGCGCGCAATTGTTTCATCTGACGTCCTATACCCGAATACCGTATAACGAAAATAAAACACTCATTATGGCAAAAATCATTTCAAACTACCTACACGGGCTCATAATGTTGGCGTGTAAGTTTTAAGATAACTTAGATTCTCCGTAACTTCTGCAGGTACATATAGTAACTTATACTGAGTCATACACATCAAATTCCATGCAATATGAAAAGGAATAAAATCTCACTGACATAAGAACTGGAGCCGATTTCTGTGCTCTTAAAATGCAATATTGCGAGAGCTTCCGGGGGCTTCACCCCCTGGACCCCCACCAGGGCTCCGCCCCTGGACCCCGCCAGGGGCCCTAACGCGGGCCCCTGGACCCCACGCGTAGGGACTCGCGCTTCGCGCTCGTGGTGCACCTTCGGTGCACATGAGGTTTTCCATCTTGGGCCCCCCCCCTCAAAATTTCTGGATCCGCGCCTGGGTCCTAGTCCTATTCAAAGTGGCTACCTGACTAAGAATTCATTTTTCACTGGATTCCTAAGTCATCCTTTCCCTTTAGTCAAAGTGACTGCCTGACCAACAGTTAGATATCCATTTTTGGCTGGATTCCAAGACTAACTCCTAGTCGAAGTGGCTACAGAACCTGATTTGGTATCCACTTTTAGCTGGATTCCTAGTCCTAATTGAAGTGGCTGCCTGACTTGTACTGACTAGATATCCATTCTTTGATGGCATCCTAGCCCCAGTCGAAGTGACTGCCTGACTAGCTTCCATTTTTGGCTTGATTCCAAGTCCCAACTTAGTCATAGTCACAGCCACTAGGAGTAGGAGTCTAGATGAGAAGTAAATATCACTGAGATGGAGTATTCTATAGTTGTACCCTAACTAGAAGTAGTACTAATGTAGTCCTAGGAGTACAGCTGCACTAGGACCTAGGCTAGCAATAGCAATTAAATTAGGCCTAACGTTAGGTTTAACTTTACGTTGTGGCTATTTTCCCGACAGTCGGGCAAATTGGAAGTTTAGTTTTCTTATTTTCCCGACAGCAATCGACCAATCATATCACCCCAACGAGCTTGTGACGTAAGAAATGTTAGTTGGCGCGGTGCGGTGTGCGTGTGTAGGCCTACCACAGAACAATATATAATTCTGTGGTGTGTACGTACGTACAGTATGTGTGGTACTATACTTACAGATCAGCACACTCAGTGGACTTCCATAGCTTCGATAACTTATCAGAGTACAGTACTCGGGAGAAAATTCCAGACAATTCCCATTGAGTCCCATCGGATTATTTTAAAAACTATCAGAAGAAACGTTTTCTGTGTTTTAGCATAGTTGCTTGTAGAACAGTAGAAACAGCAAACAATGGCAAATGAAGGAAGGAAACAAGGAATGCAATCTGAAGGAGTTTTGCGCTGAATAGTTGTCTGCATGTTGCAAATTTAACAAAATGCTGAAGTCGACTCGGAATAGGCTTCAAACTGTTATTTTGTGGCACCATTTTTCTTCTAGCGAACTTCTCATTTTCAAAAAAAAAAAAAAACTTGCGCACGCCACTGCTCCCTAGGCTCGCCGGTAGGACAAATAAGGACCATTAGTTTCCCGACCTACAATTCAAATATTTTCTGAGGCTACAGATTTAGAATAGCCCCCGTCACTTTCGTCCACAGTCGGGAAAATAAGGATGTCCAATAATTTTCCCGACTGTCGGGAAAATAAAGTTAGGCTAACCTTATTTTCCCGACATACTATTCAAGTATTTTTAGAGGCTACAAATTTAGGATAGCGCCATCACTTTGGCCAATCGTCGGGAAAATAAGGAAGGAAAGTCGTGTTATTTTCCCGACTGTCGGGTAAATAGCTTCCACCTTAACTTTAAGCAGTAGGCATTACTAGATCTAGGCCTAAGTACAGTATCGCCTAGGCTAGCAATAGCACGGAAAAAACTGGGACGTTTCTTAGCTGGACAGAAGAATGTCAACTGCTCGTTCCTGTGAACGGCTTACCTCCTGAGTCACGTACCTTTCCTATCCACCAAGGTAGAAAACCTGTTATCAATGAATGAAAGGGAGTGGTTTGAACCGCGACTTCTCACAGATCGCACAACTGCTACTAGCACATTAAGGTCGTTCTCCTCTGTACCACCATGTGCGTTGACCACAATCCACTGTCACAGTGTCAGTACTCTCGCTGAGTACTTACGACGACAAATCGCAGGTGTAAAAGAAATGTAATGTGGTTTGTTTACAACAATATGTACATCAAGAAAGCGCGCAACTACGGAGGCTTTGACGTGTTCCTTCCAGAGCGGTATCGGCTCGGTTCCTGATTCCTGGGAAAAAAAGACTCTTATGTACAGCCAGTATAGTCTGATCTGCTCAGTGATCACAAGTTGGGAGTGGTTCCTTTAGTTTCTGAGCTTACCCGTGAAAAACAAGGGCAATTCCAAAGCAATTTGGCATATTCTACGGAATGTTCAATCGAATAATACAAATACGAAAAATCAACAAGTCACCAAACCTTGTAATAGTACAAGGAAAGGAAATTGAAGGCACCGAGGAGGTTGCAAATGCTTTCAATGACTTCTTTACATCGGTTTCGGCTCAGTACGTATCACCCAATAATGCCTTCCTTGACATTGATTTAACTGCATTGCAGCAATACGTTTCTAAGAATGTACCAAATGAAAAATTCTTAGACATCCCGGAAATCTCGCAACAGTTTTTAAAATCGCTGGACTCAACTAAAGCAACGGGCCTTGATAAGATCAGTGCTCGCCTTTTGAAGAGTAGTGCTAGTGCGGATGTTATTGCTGCGAGTATAACAAGTATCATAAATTTAAGTATCAAATAAAGGTTTTCCCTAAAAGTTGGAAACAAGCTAGAGTTACACCAATTTTTAAAAGTGGATCTGCTCTTGATGTTTCAAACTATCGACCGATATCCATATTACCAGTACTATCAAAAATTTTAGAGAAACATATGTGCATGATGCATTATTTAGTTGTTTGAATGAATTTAATCTGCTTAAAGTGGCCCAGTCAAGATTTAGGAAAAGATGATTCCTGTGAGACTGCCCTTCTAAAAATTACGGATAAATGGATGGAAGCAATTGATTCAGGGTTCTGTGTAGGTACTGTTTTCCTTGATTTGAGAAAGGCTTTCGACCTAGTTAACCATGATGAGTTGATTCAAAAGTTACGTATTTATGGTATATCAGGAAGTTCCTTACAGTGGTTTCGGTTAGTATATGTCAGAGAGAACTCAACTTAACTCTGTCAAATAAATGGCGTTCTCTCAAATCCTCAGAAGGTTGTATGTGGAGTACCACAGGGTTCGATTCTAGGACCATTGTTATTTTTAATATACATTAATGATATGGGTCTCTCGCTAAGACATTGCATGTACGACATGTATGCTGATGATACCACCTTTTACGTAATGGGTAGAAATATTAATAATATCAATGAAAAATTAACTGCTGACATGTGTGCTATAAGTAAATGGTGTGAGGTGAACAAAATGGTTATGAAGACCCATAAAACTAAAACCATGTTGCTAGGATCACACCAGAGGCTGTCAAAGTTCATAGAAAATGGAACACTATCTGTTGAGGTAAATGGCTGTTTACTTGAAAATGTTGAATCTGAAAAACTTCTGGGTGTATATATAGATCCAACGCTATCATGGAATTCTCACATTAATTATATTTATTCATTGATCAGTAGCAGGATAGCTCTGTTAAGGAGAATTAAGCCTTTTATTGATAAAGATACATGTATACTATACTATACAGGTTACATCCTACCAATTTTGGATTATTGTAGTGTTATATGGGGCAACTGTAGTAAGGGAAACATGGAAAAAGTAATTTGTCTACAAAAACAAGCAGCGAAGGCAATTTTTAATGATGTACACACCCTGCAAAATTCTCATCATTTTCTTGACTCATTGAAATGGCAAACAATGGACAGACGTATTCAAGAAAAGCGATTAACAATCTTTTACAAATGCCTGAATGCTCTGGCACCTGATTATTTGAGAGAGCTTTTCCAGTTCACAAGGGATACACATTCACATAGTCTAAGATCCGCAACCTCAAACGGTCTCTTTATAAAAGGTGGTAAAACAGAATATCACAAAAGACAATTTTCCTATCTGGCTGCAAGGGATTGGAATGTACTACTCACACCAGAATGTAGGGATGCTAAAACTCTGAGTTGTTTTAAATGTCTTATTCATGAAATCATTTAATCCCTTTTATTTTATTTTACTTTTGGTTTGAATTATGTTTATAATTTGTTTCATTTTTCTAACTTATGCTTTACATCATTTTATATGTTTGATCTTATTTTATTTTCATCTCCCTTTTAATTTTTGTGAACTTCTATATGTTTCACATCTTTACTTTTTACTTCTTACTTTTGCATGTTTGTAATCAGGGCCTCGGGTTAGATTAGCTCTTTAGCTAACCGAGTTTCTCAACCCTGTTTTCAAAGTTTAAATAAATAAATAAATTGTTGACAATGATCATTCCCGACTGCTACAATGCTTCAGCTTTCAACCATGCTCTGTAGTATCTAATCACGTCAGATCACCCTAGAACCCCTCTCATTGCGACTGACAGTGACAATTGTTCCGAACTTAGAAGCTGCCACTTTGTCGCACATTCGTGGAAGTTTTCTTCTTGCATGTGGTTGTTGCACCTCTGAACCTAGCTTCACAAGCAAAATTCACCCCGTGTACCCCGAGCAAGTTTTCGAAGCCGTGGTGACGGAGAGCCGGCACTTATAAGTGGCAACTTAGAAGCTGCCACTTTGTCGCACATTCGTGGAAGTTTTCTTCTTGCATGTGGTTGTTGCACCTCTGAACCTAGCTTCACAAGCAAAATTCACCCCGTGTACCCCGAGCAAGTTTTCGAAGCCGTGGTGACGGAGAGCCGGCACTTATAAGTGCACGGTGGATGCGGATCCAAAACTGTTTATTGAGACTCTAGTAACTGAGAGGCTCACGATGCCGGACCAAAGTCCCACGATGGCTGGGTTCAGAATCAGCTTGGGTATTTCCCGTTTCGCCCAGGTCGTTCTAGAAATCCAGAATCAGTCATTGTTAATCCTAGCCAATGAGTCATCAATGGCGCAAGTGGTCTTACAATTTATTTTACTGCCAAACATGGCTTCCGTAGGACAAACGAGTACGCCGTGGCGCGGTACGCCTAATTTTTTTCCCACGAGGTTATGGGCAAATTTAATTTCAAAGTTCTCAAATTTGTTTCAAAATCATGGTTACCAATACATGTTCGGTAAGGGTTACGTAACCATGGGTTATTTGGCCTGTTCTTTCATACTCCGGTGTCAGATTTACAATGAGAGGGTCAGAAAGCTGTCATTTTGGAACTAGAGGTTTGGCCTATTTCCAAGAAGCTGATTGGTCCATTGGCGTAATTGTGCCCATGACCTCGTGGGAAAAAATTGCGCGCGCGGTACAGCCTTTAGGGAGGGTTTAAGCAAAAAAAATTTCAGTGGATTAGTTGGAACTGAGATTTTCTACAGCCAGAGTCTGTTAACTTATTAAGTTGAGTAGAGGTAGCCCAACGATTTGCCCGGCGAACGGCCAACGACCCGAAACTCCGACAGCCCCAATGCCGTCGAGTATTGGTGAGGTGGGATTTGAAGAAAGCCTGTGTACTAGCCTCCATTTCATTCGGGTCATATATTGCATAAAATTTGTATATACTAGAGAAGCTAAGTGTTTTTTCCGGAATCTAAACTGGAAAACTGCAAAGCGCGCGAAGCGCACGAAAATTTTTCGGCTCATTTTTCACAAAAACATAGGCCTATGTAATTATTAAAAACTATAAGAAAGAAAAGCTGTAGGGGTTCTAGACCGTATAGGAGATAATATGCATTGTATCGAAACTACCTTGACTATCCGATGAAATAGCCAAATATTGCTCGATGAGTCCTTCACCAACTGGCCGTACCGCATGACACACAAGAGAACAGTAGCTAGGCTTTGCAATATGGGATGAAATTTACGACCTCTACATAAACTGTGTACTTTTCCTACGTGTTATGGTAAGGGGGAAAGGACTTGCGCTATCTAGTGATGTAGAATGAAACTATTGAAGAAACCAGAATATCTCTCCTGCGCGCGTAGTAGCGCGCCGAAAATTTTAGGTTTTTATTAGAGAAATTGTCCTCTTAAGAGCAAAAATGGGTAAAACGAAACTGTAAACTGTCACAATTATTGGGGGGGGGGCAAAATGACATTTGGCCCCCCTCAAAACATATTGGGGGCCATGGCCCCCTTGCCCCCCCCCCCCCCGGTTCCTACGCCACTGTATCACTTCCTCACATTGATGAGAAACGCTTTGTTTGCTTTTTTCAGTCTGTTGTGCTAACCTTGAAAGTAATAGGGATAGGACCTCTCCATGTGGAATGTAAAGTCTGTAAAATTCCCATGCCTCTCATGCAATCCAGTTCCTATAACATCTGGTTGTGGAAGAGAAAATTGATTATAAAGTTTAAAAAGAAAAGACTGTGAGGCTATGACATCATATGTGCTTGCTTCAAGCATTTTGTGTTGAAATGTGACAACTTTAACTGCTAATATCTTGAGAACCACACATCGGATTTCAATGCAAATTTCACCACAATATGCTTAGCAAAAGTACCTCTAACATATTAAAAATTGATTTGAGTTTAGACCCTTCTTTTAAAACAGGGGTGGGGGACCTCCGGCCCGCGAGACAATTTTATCCGACCCGCGAGCCATTTCATAAATGTAAATTCAGAATCACTTGAAAGGTAAGTGGTAAGAATCTTTTAGCTCACTGTACCCATCGATTTTCCTGCTTTTACCACTTTCCGCATATTTCACGTAAAAATGCTCTGAAGCACTACCAGTTTATTAGCCTATTAAAAACCGTGGTATCCAGAATGTAATATCCCCACCGTTTCGTCAGACACAAACCAGGTGCAGAATCCTTGTAAATTCAGTGGTGTAGAAAGTTTCACGTGGAAGGCTACAGATAGCAATGGACAAAAAAAAATTTCTTCCGGTAGATTGGATGGGTGGTAAGAATTGTCCCTCCAAAGAGTGAAGTAAACGTTAAAAAGTGGAATAAAGTTGGTTTCAAGATACGCGTTTTCTTCGGCCCACTTGGGGCGCACTTTTTGTATGTGCTCATTCATTATTACTACTAAGTAATTCAATGATTTTAAAGATAGTGGATGAACATTCTATTCCCTAAAAATTTGTATAAGCTCCACTGAGAACCCCTAGGGGCTTCGGTCCACCAGGGCCTGTTTAGGGCCCCTTGGCCAGCGCCCCATGAGAAAACTTGTAGCGTCCTCACTAATTCTGCGGCCCGCGAGCTGCTTATGACCATCAAAACGGCCCGCCAGAGGAAAAAGGTTCCCCATCCCTGCTTTAAAAGCTGAAAGTTAACATAGCCTAAACTATATTAAAATTAATATCGGGGATCATTACAACTCTGCCATGGACAGTTTGTTCATGATGTTGATGGTATATATATATATATATATATATATATATATATATATATATATATATATATATATATATATATATATATATATATATATATATATATATATATATATATATATATATAGTTCGGTACAAAGTTCTGTGTAGCATGGAAATGGTAACAAGAAAAAGTAGACAAGTAATACTCATGCTATGGTTTAAAATTGTAATTGCCAACGTTTCGAGTATTGAACCCTTTTACAAAGGCGACTAATATGAAACTACCATGTTAGACATGTTATATTAGTCGCCTTTGTAAAAGGGTTCAATACCCGAAACGTTGGCAATTACAATTTTAAACCATAGCATTAGTATTACTTGTCTACTTTTTCTGGTATGTATATATATATATATATATATATATATATATGTATATATATATATATAGCCATTGAGCCAATGAGGCCTATATGTGGTAGAACGCGGTCGACTGAGCTTAAATACTGTCGAGTCAAGCTTTCCATTGTTACGTCATAGGAACGCGTCCCATGTAGTATTGAGTAGCTCAGTGGTCAGAGCACCCGCCTTGTATGCGGGAGGTCGCTGGTTCGAATCCTGCTTGAGGCTAAGTTTTCCATTCACAAATAAATATCCTCTTTCAGTATCATGCCAGTGCTTTGTTAGATTACAAATGGCCTAAGCTCTCTCTGCGACTATATTATACAGCGTTCATTTTAAACATATATATATATATATATATATATATATATATATATATATATATATATATATATATATATATATATATATATATATATATATATATATATATATATATATATATATATATATATATATATAGTTGCAAATAGGCTAGGGCAAATTCAAGCCGGCCAGCTCCCTTCGGTTAACCCCTTCATTTCTTTTTCAACCGTGGTTCACCGTGCTTTGCGTAAGTGTTAGTATAAGTGTCAAAAAGTTTTTAATTGCCACCGCAAAATCCCATTTCCGGAAAACATACATCACTAGTGGGAATCGTGTTTTATAGTTTGGTATAATACCGCCACTCTTTCGATGAAGTGTCAATTGTCTGATTTTCACTGTGTTAACGGTTCTTCTTTGTGTAATACGTTTTTCTAACTTCTTAAAGACATGCATGTATTGATGGAATACCTCAACCAACTCGAATGTCTAAAACGATAAAAAACCTAACACTTTTTATTTTTCAGACCGTCCCATCTGAAACGAGATCATCATGTTCTGAAGTTTTTGTGGGAGGTTTACCCTGAAAGCAAGACACATATGATATCTAGACTTAGTTACGTAGGTCGCCAAGAATAGTTTTTACATCCAGCATAATATTATCGCCTAGGCCCTTGCATTCATAACACTGACACACTGTTTATACAGGATTTCAACGAAACAGGCCCTACGACCCCCAAACAATTGTATGAGACCTAACTTGAATTTGATATCAGGCTATGCAGAATTTTGTGAAGAAGAGCATAGTTCTCTTTGGTATTTCTTAATCGTCTGAAGTACTTCGTGCATTCCACCTTAAAGGGCAACTGCAGTCCCCCAATTTTAATTAGTTTAGCCCTTTAATGTAATTCATGTATAATTTTTTACAATCCTGATGAGAATATTTTTGTTTCTGAATTTTTTTACAGTCATGCAGTGTAATTCCCATTTTTACTTTTAATGTGCAGTATTTATATGTTCTGAAACATACATCATTATACTTGAAAAGGAAATGACAGAAGACTGATGTTTTTCAAGATGTTTTAAAGATGTCTTTTAAAGAACCCCATGATATGACCTTTACTACACCTAACCTCCAGATGTTTAGCATCAACTGTTGACTATATGACAGGCCTACTTCTACATTTTATTAATTGCATCCATCAAATGACCAGGGGTGGCGCCAGGATTTGCCCGACAAGGGGTCAAGCTCCCCGACGGGGGATCAGCAACCCAAAGCCACGACAGAGGCAATGAGTTGACAAAAGGACGAGGAACAAAACATTTCGACGTGCTTCGCGCGCCGAAAAATATTTGGCATTTTTTACAAAAATTGAAAATTTGGGAGGTTTATTGTGAAAAATTTGGATTTTTATGGGAAGAAAACTTGAGATATTTAGGTTTTAAGGAAAACTGGAAAATTTTAGGTCTTTATTTAAGAATAGGCCTTTCCTATGAGCAAAATCAAGCAGATCGTCGGGGGCGACTGAGGATCATTGGGATTACATATTTTATCGTGCGGATTAAGGCTCCCCGACGAAACTGGAAAATTTCCCCGACGAGGGGCCATGGCCACCTCCCTCCCCCCCCCCCCTAGCGCCAACCTTGCAAATGACCCCTGATGAGCTCCACATAACTTCTTAAATGTTTAGCGCCTCATTAACACTGACCACACTTTAAATTAAAGTTATGGGTGGCGCCAGGTGGGGTAGGGGCCCATAGCCAAAACACCAAAATTTTCAAAAACAAATCAATTTAAACCCCAACATTTTTAAATTTTCTTCAAATAAAATCCCAGAGCTTTCATATTTTCTTCAATAAATTCTCAAATTTTACGTTTCGGCGACTCTTCGCCTGTGTCGAGGCTTCGGGTTACTGGGCCCCCTTCGGGAACCACTTGCCTCCTTCCCGTAGGACAAATCTTGGTGCCACCCCTGGTTTAATAAAAATCCACCAGAGTTAAGCATATCGGCGTAGGAAGGTATGTTGGGGTGGGGAGAAATGAAAATACATGGTCAGTGGTAACAGTCTTGAAGGGTTTGTCATACTAAGCGGAGCGCCACCACATAGGTTGGCCCATAGCGTACCAAGAAAATTTTGGTCTAAAACGGCTCCCAGATTGCAGGAAATGGCACCTTAGAATGAACCTTAGAATTCTCCATATCAATCCGCCTCCAAATGGAACCTGTTTTGCATTGTATCGTACCACATTCGAGAAAACAGCCATGCAATTAAGGATAAATTATCCACCCTTAGCAAACAAAAACTATGTATGTCTAGGTTACTATAGCTAAGAAAGAAGGAGATTTACTGATTACTACATAAAAGGAAATTGTAATAGTAAAGAAACCCCACAGGGCGCGAAGCGCACCAAAAATAAGTTCTCAATGAAGAATTTGCGCTCCTTAAGAGCAACGTAAAACCTTCGGGACGACTAATCGCAGTAGGGTATCACACACCTAATCATACCCACTATCTTTACTATGGCTAAAGAAGAAAATGGAATATTCTCCATCGGGGGCATCACATCCCCTGTCCCCTCTTGTGTCACAACTGGTTAAATAGTGACGTATCAATAGTTGTAATTTCGTTTAATGAAATTACAATAGTGAATTGTCTCCCAGGCCAGATCGATGGTCTCTTCAAACACAGGCTACATACCGCAGTGCTGACCGGGTTTTTTCAATGCAACCTAATGAACTTTGTAGTTGTAAATTTTAGTTACATGCGAAAAGATACTGAAGTGTCAATAAATCAGCCAACAAAATTACACCATAAGCCTTGTGTCGGACAAGGGATTTTTCTGAAAAATATGAACCCCTTACACTTCATCATGGATACTTTTCATTAGATAGATGAAAGTTACACTTATCCTGGTTTCTTTCGTACCTAAGAGGAACATGAAGAGACGATGTATCTCGCCCGAAGTGCTCAATTTTGTTTTCTTTTTAAAGTTATTGATATAAATTAATGTTCTTTATATGTAATGTACACAGAAAAATTGTGAATACCTTGAAAGCATTATGTCTGCGTGTTGCAGGTAATATGAATGGCATTACACATACGTGAAAGTGGGGGAAAGGGTGTTTACCCCGAACTTTACCCCTCCCCTTTTTCCCTAAATTAATTAAAATTTCTTTCAAAGCATTGCGTCCGGTCTTTTGTAACTGCAAGGCTCTAGCCATGAGAAAAAGGTACTGACACTACTACATGCATGCACGGCGATCACGGGGGGAGGGGGGCAGGGGGACACTCAATATTTTTAGTGGGGGACATAATATCAAATGTCCCCCCCCCCCAATGTTTAGAGGTATGCAGAAAAAATAAATGTTGTTACACACACTTTCGATGTGAATAATTTTGATATTAGCCTATTAATGGCAGCTGGGGAGAACTTTAGATCAGAAATATGTGGTCTGTGTCCTCTAGAATGCACCAAATTGATTGACCCCAACAGGGGTTCAGTATGGTGGCCCCTGTGCCCCTGGCTGGAGGCCCAAAGTGTTCACTCAAGCAGGTGAGTGTCCCCCAATAATTTTAACAGATCGCCTCTCTGACACTGTTAAAAAATAACGTTATTTTACGTTAATACTGGCTGCTGGGATTCCGGTGCTCGACCCGTTATTTTACAGTTGTGCTATTTCTAAAACCCTTGCAACCCCTCCCGCTGTTTACTTTTCCCAACAACTACCACCTAATTACATTTGCAATCGTCATAAAAATAATTTCACCAGCATTTCAAATTACATCTTTGGGATGTTCTCTAGAAATAGTCCAGAATAGTCGCAAAACCACCAAATTTATTTAAGAAAAATTCTCTGCCAGGACCCTCGGTACCCAGCCTCCGGCTTCTCACCTTCGGCGCTCACGATTAAAGGTTTCTCACCTTAGGAAGATGAACCCCTCCCTCACGATGAAAATTGCTTCCCTAGCATTAATTAAATTACTGCGGACAACCGTGATCATGCCTCTGTAAGTACTACCCAGACAACATTGCATTGATTTTGGAAAGTATTACAAACCTATATAAACCTTAAACTTTTATCGTCCTTACGAAGTTATACCAGGCACGTAGTCAAGGGGGTAGAGATGGTGAGGGCGGTGCACTTTAGAAACTTTTGAGGCCAAAAGTTACTATTGCCGTAATTATACACCTCAACAACATATCTCGCCTCTTTACACATCTTGTATGGCTACTGGTCTGGATTTTACCATTTTTGTTTTATAATATAGCCCAACTATCGACCTTTCGATTTGATTATGCCGAGCTTGTAGGTTAGGAGAATGGATTATGGCAGGGTGTGTATGCAGTAGCGGAGATTTGTGTGGAAAAGTTGAGTAATGTGCCCTTTAGGCTGATGGGAGCACTTTCACAAAGAAGTGGGGATATATCCCCACCCCCGGGATTTCTGCCTATGTGTATATGGGATTTTGGAGCAATCGATTCGCTAAGGATGTTCTGCAGGAAGTATTTACAAAACCACTAAGTTGGTGCAGGGAGGGAGGCATTTTAGTTGGCTTCATTTTCTAATCCCTCAATTTTATTGGAAGGACACCATACACCTATGATTGCAATTGAATAGTTTATTTAAAGTTCTACATATGTCTCGGTCAAACTGGTGGTGTAATGGAAGAGCATAGAGTGTTGCAGTTGGGATTTTCTGACTACAAATATCACCCAGTGGAAGTAATCAGCCCTTAACTTCGCCCCATCAGCTCCCTAATAGCTAAGTCCTTGAGAATAGTCCGGGCCAGATCATCTGTCACTTATTCCTAGCCATGTCATATGAATTACCTGTAACCTCCATCTACGTGTGCAAAACACAAGAGTATGTGGGGGCACCCCCGGGAAAAATAAAATAAATTTCAGGGCAAAGTATGCCCTCATAATTTGTTGCAAATTATTTCAGGGTAAACACTTTCCACCCTTTGTGAAATGTCTTCTTATACGCCATTGTGCAAACTGATAAGTGTAGAACCTTGGAGCTATTCATTGTAGAACAGAGTGACTAAGAAACGTACTTGAAGTCTTCTTCTTCCTTTCTAATTTACCTATAGAGGGATTTCAGTCACGTGACTTTAACCAACTAGACGCAATTTTGAAGGGCAAGATCGCGCGTCTTTTTTGTTTTGACGGGCACGCGTCCACTGTGTCACAGTAGTATCTATGGTTTCCCCGTGCGCGTGTGCTGTAAATGCGCTTACTGCGTGTGTGTTTTGCCCTTCAGTGCCTGGGAATACATTGCGCGTGACGTCACATGAAATCCTCTATAGCTTATTGGAAACCTTTACAATATATATCACAAATAAATAATTTTCAGATACCCCTTTTCAAGCCATGGAAAGTTTCATTTCGAGTAATGCGGGTGGAGGCATCTTGGCACAAACTTCTTGATACGTTATACACGCCAACTGATTTTGCCGCATGGTGGCTAAACACACTAAATCCGGTCCGGTTCATGGCCTCTAGGCCATTGTACAGAAGTTTTCAAAATGTACTAGGACCTCGTGTGAAAGCTCACCAACCTATAATTGCCTTTAAGCCTTTTCTCACTTTCCAAATTTGTGTACTAGGCTTATGCATAATTTTGAGCTAGGCTTATACTATAAGGTGGTGGCTCCTGCCAGTGGTGCCTCCAAGATTCTCGCGGAGGGGGACATGTTTCACGACGGTGTGAGAGGGGTGAGCAGTGGCGTAGCCACGGGGAGGAATTTGGGGGTTGAAACCCCCCCCCCCCATGACCCAACCTTGAAAAAAGTTTTTCTCCCTTCCCTTAGACCTTTCCCTCATGTCGTACTCCAAAACCCTCCCCATGACACAATCCTAGCTATGCTACTGGGGGTGGGGGTAGTGACAGCAAACCTAATCACAACAACCGTTGACGGGTAGCCGAAAGGACAGCAAAGCCAAGATGTTCGGAGCCCTGTGAGCTCCTAAAATTTGTGGTTTCAAGTGAAGGAAATTTGAGAACACTGGGGTGTATTGAAGAATCTTCCCCTTTGATAGTAAGGAATGAAATTTCCGGGCGATATAGCTGCCAGGGATTTAGTTTCATAGCCTCTTTTATCATGTTCAATGATGCTATTCGATGGTTCAAATTCTCTTAGGGGCAGCCTTCCACCACCGGGGTCCTCCTGTCCCTTCCCTTTTTGTGGCGCCACGTTCCTACCACTTTGACACTGGCCTTGCAAGTGGGGGTCCATTCCAGGGTGCAAAGCCCCGGAAGCTCGGGGCTCATGTGCAGCCGATTTAAGTATCAGAATGATACATTTAACCTCTTTCAGTCTTTCAAATCAATGACAATGGGTAGCACTCTCCATACCGCAAAAATCACAATTTAGCACTTGGTGATGATGATGACGACGGCGACGACGGCGGCGGCGGCGACGACGACGATGATGATTACATGTTTTCGCGAACAATAGTGGAGACCAGAGATCTGAAACACACACACGGTGAAGTGAGTGAACCCCTTACCACAGCCTGGAAAAAATTATGTTCAGAGAGTCTTTATAACGAAATCTCTTCACATGAGAAGGAATTTCCTACAAACTCCAAAGGAAGATCGTTCCAAAGTCTTGTAAAGTGAACAAAGGGGGAAATTAAAGAAGGTCTGTGTTTTTGCAGTCCAGTGAAGTAGTCCTCCTGGGGCATGATTACTAAGTCTTATGAATTGATTAAATTCAGCAGGACAAAGGCCATGAAAAACTCTCAAGAGCAAGTCTCTGTAAAGCCAAGGTTTGTGCATGATACTGATGTTAAAATGTTTTTTTTTTTTTAATTTACTCCGACTGACTATATAATAGCCAAGGGTGGGACTGATGACGCATTGAGCTTAGGGTTGAAGGGAAAGACGGATACTGAGGGTTTCCTGGGGTTTTAGAACAATTACTTCACCCAAGCTGTCCTACGGCTGCATGAGTAATAATGGAAAACTATGGAAACCGCGTGTAACATTTTTGTAATGTTTCTGTACCACGTCATTTTTAATGCAAAAGTTTCCCATTTACACACCACATAAGCGGTATCAGTAATAGAAAACATTACAAAAATATGTTCAAGGGGGAGGGAAGACAACTCCCCCACATCACCTTCGCTCAGGCCCGGCGGAACGGAAAAAAGATTGGACGGAGGCTGAGTGCCAGCAAGACTATCTAAGGGGAGCGCCACCATCAGTTAGTGCGGAGCGGGCAAGAAATTTTTTGTTTACAAACCCTCCAGATGGCCGGAAACAGCACTTCCCGAATGTTCTATAGCTGCGTGTACCAGCTCAACTTGACAAATATTTGTGGTGGGGTGGGGAAGCTGAGCCCCCTCACTTTTTTCATTGGGGATGAGCCACTCAAGCCCCCCACCCCGTTCCGACGCCACTGCCTTTGCTAAGCGCCTGTTTGACATTTCGCTCCAACTAAAAACACGATGATATGATCGGAAGCCTAGTTGTTCTAATGCCAGACAAGTGCCCGATTACTTTCTTTTTAAGTGAACTTAAATCTGATTGCAATAACATCCACATTATAAGTTGAGCTTATTCTTTCGGCAAAATGGTCTACACTGTACACCATTTTTTTTTCTTTTCTTTTCTTTTTTTACATTATAATTGTGGGTAACATTTTTCGCGGAAATATCGATATTAATTTATAGTAGGCCCTATTATGCTTACACCATAAGAGCAGGATATAGTTCCTATATCCTGCTCTATGGCTTAAGCGCCTGTCACACCTCACAGGGTTGCAATAACGGAGAGGAAACGAAGACCTAAAATGGCACTCAGTTGATGTACGTTAGTATCCGTTTAATCTGTTGTTCTCCTCCGCCGACTTCGTTTCATGACCGGGAACGTCCGGTATGAACGGCGAGAGATTTTGAACATGCACAAAACTTGGACCCGACGTCGACCGAAAAAGGTTTCCCTTAGGCTGTTAGGTATTCGTTACTTATCCGTTAAGCTTCCGTTTTATCATTTTCTCGTGCGTTTCTCATACTGAACTTCTCCGTTGGTATCCGTTCGGCTCCGGTGATTGCTATTTCTCACCGGATCATTACCGGACAACAAACGGATGAAACGTAAAAGTACAGTACCTATACCGAATGTTCGACGGACACTAACGCATAAGTAACGGAAGAGTAAAGGAACAGAACTGACAATGAACGGATTAATAGGTAACGTACGTTTAACTGAAGAAACGAAAAAACACAGGCAAAGAAACGTATAGGGAACGGACATAGACCAATGATGCAGCGTACTTGCATTCTGTCCCCTCCTCATATGACAACTGGGGAGAGATTCCCCCACTCTTCATGCATTCTGCTCCTGCAACCTCTACTGTCAACACCTACTACAACAGGCGCGGATCCAGGGGGGCCTGGGGGGCCCGCCCCCCCCCCACGAAAAAAAAAGAAAGGAGAAAAAAAGAAGAAAAAGAAAAAAAGAAAAGGAGAAAGAAAAATTAAGAGCAAAAAATGAATAAAAGTGTCTAAGAACGTATTCAAAGTATATATTTCTGTAGGGGTTGGGTGGAGCTATCGCTGGATTATCTCTATATCTTTCAAAGTGGATGGCGACGAAAGGAGCGCTACAATGTTCGAAAACAGGCGAATAGCTGAGTAATGATCCTTGACTTAAGATCTAAATAAGTAAACATCGTGACATATGTAGTATGGGCTCGGCTAGCTGCACTGAAATTTAGTAACAAGTTTGTGTTAAAGAGTGAAATTTTTTGTAATCTAGAGGGATTGAGAGGCAAAGTTTTCGCCATACAGACCTTGCAGAATGAATACAGAAGACAAGCTGTCAGGTGAAGTGCTATTGTGCACAGTGGCACCAGCTGTTGCAGGCAAAGTAGCGGCGTGCATACCCTATTCGATTTCGAAACTGTCTGAAAAGTTTTAAAATGAACTCAAAAGGCTTTTAAGCTACAGACAGTGGCGTCGGCACCGTGGGCAATGGGTGACGTGTGTCCCCCTCCCCCATCGATTCTTGAAAATTTTTAAAATGGTCCCAAAAGTCATTTAAGCTACAGATTTCTGTGAAGGGTGTAGGGGTGAGATGTATTTTTTGATGACTGGTTTATTTGTTCTAACCATTTTCTTTCACAAACTGTTCTCAAACTATCATAAGTTTTGGAAATTCTTGACAAATTCCAAATTTTCGCACGCTTCGCCAGCGTCAAGCCTTGCGTCAGAGTTGTCCTTATTATCAATAGCTTTCGGTAACTACTCACGGGGGAAACAAAGGAGCAAAAGTGCTTTTTAAGAATTCTCAGTCAGATGATTCGTTTCTGAATAGCATAGGTTGGTGGGAAAGTGACAGTGTCCGATGCAGGTTCTGAAATGCAGGTTTTGTCATGGACTAGTATTTTATGCAAAATTTCGGAGCGCTTCGAGCGCATACGACAGGGTTTACACCCGATTTTATATACCATTGACAAAGCTATGACGCAAGAAATTATTCCAATGCAACATTTTTCTAAAAAGTACATCTCCTTCTCTGTAGGGCTCTCATCATTATGGGATCTTTGACTAATCTAGTCTAGCACATGATTTGAAAGATTAAAAGAACGTAATTGCCGTTGCTTATTTTCCAAACATCTTACCGCGACGTTCAATAATGACGAAAATCTTTTCTGAAACGAATTTTGCCTGTCCACCATCCCTCTTTTTATACCTAAAAAGAAGGTGATATATCATATCTCCTCCCATATGGATGTCGGGTAGTGAGAATCCCGTTGGTCCCTCTTTTGTATACTGTAACTAATTTAGAGCTCCCGGGAGGCTCTATACTGTTCTCTGTCAACCTTGGATATCCTTTTAAAATGTAAAGGAAAAATTTTATTATAGTCCAAGAATGTTTCTGTGGACTCCACGCAGGTATAATTGCGTGTACAATTTTCCCATGGGCGTGGATCATGGGGGACGGGGGTACGCGTCCCCCTCACTTTTTTGGAAGGGGAGACATCGTCAAAAAGTTCCCCTCACTTTTTCAAAAATGATGGAACAGACTGCAATTATGCCTAGGAAAACGAAATTTTTAGAAGAAAAATAACCTAAAAATCGTACACTTTTGTTGCACCAAATTGCATCTGAGGGCATTCAGTTCTAGAAAAATTTCCCTTAGACCCCTCCCCCATGCCGAAGATCACAAAACTTATTGCCTCCCCGTGACGCAAATTCTGGCTACCACCAACTGCTTCTTCCACGCCACCAGGACGGCAATTCACAAATGTGAAAAAGTCCCCCCCCCCCCCACACACACACACACACTTTTGGAGATGGATCCACGCCCATGATTTTTCCTGGGACTTAAGGAGGTTTGAAGACAATATGTTAAACGTCTCTTACTCCCCTTTTTCACCCGAACAAAAGTTAGAATTCACTAAATTGTGGACATTTTCTAAACATACAATCACTTTAGAATGACCCAAAGATACCACCATTTTGCATATAGGCCCCCTAAAATTAACAAAAATTTCTCAAAGGGGAGGGTAAACCCCTTCCTGGGATTGCGCTCTCATGTACTAATAAGAAAAGGCTCTCCCACTCTTGCATATAGCGTATACAAAATCCCACTGCCTAAAAAGGCACGGTTTAGCAGTTATCTGCGGTTCCCCCAATCACCAACTCCCGCCGGCACCATCGGTCATAGATTTCTGAAGGGTATACCCTTCAGAAGTCCATAAAGAAGGTGATATATCATCTCTCCTCCCATATGGATGTAAGGTTGTGAGAGTCCTGCTGGTCCCCCTTTTCAGTGTACAATTAATGCAGAGCTCCCGGGAGGATCTATACCGAAAATGTTCGGCGCGCTTCGCGCGCAATTGTTTACGCTCACGGAGAGAGGTACGTTTTTATTGAGTGATGGATTTATTTTATCACTTTTTACCAAAAATCATTTGAAATCTTTCACAATTTTTGCAAAGTCTTCTCAATACTTCTTGATTTTTGCTTGATCTGCGCACTGTTAGCCTTGAATTGCTCCTTTTACTATCAATAAGGTCCCAAACGTATTCGCATTACTCATCGGTGGGGTTCTACCTTAAGCCAATTATTCATGTGCATAAACGTGATTTCAGAGTCAGCATTGTAACAATGTAAAACAACTGATATTCATTTTTTCACCCTCCTCTTCTTATGAGAACTGAAAACTTAGTATCGAACCCACCTTCTAATTGATAGACACACATAAAGGGAATTGACACCGTTAGTCATAGCAATGGTTTTAAACGTAAATTCAAATTTTCGGCGCGCTTCGCGCGCAATTGTTTCATCTGACGTCCTATACCCGAATACTGTATAACGAAAATAAAACACTCATCATGGCAAAAATCATTTCAAGTTACCTACACGGGCTCATAATGTTGGCGTGTAAGTTTTAAGATAACTTAGATTCTCCGTGACTTCTGCAGGTACATGTAGTAACTTATACTGAGTCATACACATCAAATTCCATGCAACATGAAAAGGTATAAAATCTCACTGACATAAGAACTGGAGCCGATTTCTGTGCTCTTAAAATGCAATATTGCGAGAGCTTCCGGGGGCTTCGCCCCCTGGACCCCCACCGGGGCTCCACCCCTGGACTCCGCCAGGGGCCCTAACGCGGGCCCCTGGACCCCACGCGTAGGGACTCGCGCTTCGCGCTCGTGGTGCACCTTCGGTGCACATGAGGTTTTCCATCTTGGGCCCCCCCCCCTCAAAATTTCTGGATCCGCGCCTGTACTACAACCTGCCAAGCAAACATCGTGGACCCCCGCCCTTCAGAGAGATTCCCTACAAGGTACTCGTCAGTCACGTGTCCGTATACGTTGCATCCTTTTATTCTTCGTTTCTTCTCCCTTGCTTCGTCGGTTCTAGTCCGGTCTATCCGTTAGTTCTCCGGTACTCCTACGTTTTGTACGTTCTTTATCCGTTAATTGTCTGTCGTCATTTCGTTCACATCCGTTTGGGGTTCGTTAGTCAGTCCGTGGTCATCCGTTCCTGTCCGTTCCTTGTCCGTTTGTTGTTCGCTTTAACCGTTTAACTTCCGTTACTTTGCAACCCCCGAGATGCAACCGCGACAACTTTTGCCAACGGAAATGACCGGATGAGTGTTTTTCGCGCGTACTCTGTCCGTTTGTGCAATCCGGTGAGATGTGACAGAGCATGTTAGTCAGGGTAATACTTCCATGGACAGAGCCTTTACACTCACAAAATATTATCTTTGCTCTTGAATTGGGAGCGCGCCACCTTTCCACGGCCTGCTAAGTTCACCTGACAGGTCAGCTGACAATTATTACAAATGTCAAGAATGTACTATTTTTACTCCAGGCAGGAAAATTGTTGCTTTCGTACTGAAACACGAAGCTATGTAAAACCCAGGGAAATTTTGAACGTGGGAATCAAAGAAAGGAGCCGGCATTGCTTCTGATCGGTTTCATAATGTTGAAGAAAAAGCAAAAGCAAGTTAATAGCAAACTTACTGAATTTTTCTCCTTGAGGAACTCAGAGTCGGAGGATTTCCTGTCTAACGTTAGCACCATAGGCACAACGTCACAGTCACAGCCGAACACATCATCAACGTGTAACATTGTCATCAAGCCTAGGCCAACAACTGTGCAAAGTGCATTGCAAGATGTATTTGGTTATCAGGAATTTCGGAGTGATCTACAAAGACATGCCGTGGAATGTGTTGCGAAAGGTATCCCTAAATTTTTATCATTTGTTCCTGAATTTTAGTAACTTTTAGTGTATGAACTAGGCCTAACTTGTTTCTCTAGGCCTAGCCTACTATGATGCTGTGATACAGGGCATCTGATAGGGCTTTATGCCCTCCTTGTTATTTATCACATAAGCTACAATAACCCCAACAATTCCCATCAACACAATTTCAGTTAGTGATGAGAATTTAAAATCATTGACTGGATGTGATGTAAAACTGCATCCTGAGGCTCCACCTCACTCTAAGTTTTTAGTAGGCTAACCCATTTTTAATTTGACCTCACCCTATTCTCACCCTAAGGTAAGACAATTGTACAACTTATCAGTGCTTACCAGTCGAAACATCCCTTAACCAAATGCCCCTGCCTTTGGTCAAAATGTCCATATGCGGAAAAGTGCCAGTGCCAAAATGCCCCCATAAACCAAAGCGTCCCCAGGTTGAATTGTTGGTAGTTTTCTGCTGTATAAATAGGCCCTAGTTGTGTAAATAGCATTCCTTGCAATGGTTTTATTAGTAGCCTAGGTCTGCAGTACTGTAGTCTAGTTTTCTGTCACATCAGGGAAAATTAAGGTTTATCCCTGCATCATAATTGTGGACTGTATGTTGGATGTGTATTTGTACTGGACCAAAGAATGCAATGGAGGTGTCAGTTTACACGTACTGTACCTGGAACTGTACAGTGTACCTTGTGTGAAACTGTGCACTGCGAATGCATCTCTCTGCAAAAGATATTAAATACCCAGTTATCTTGCCATCACCATTTGGCTGTGTGAAAGGACTTTCTGTCATATTTCTGATGCAGATGAAATGTTTTGGATCAAACTCATAATATTTGGTTGCCATGAGCAGAAGAAAAAAACTTTGTCATCTCCATACTGCAGGGTATAGGCTACTGGAGCTTTTCTGTGTTGTACACCTACTGTTATGTATTTAGTAACTTTAAAAAAAGGATGTCTATCTTGGTATAATACCACATTAGAAATAGGGTGACCATGTCCGAATTCCCGAAAAGGTGGTCATGACCATCTTCAGCCATGTCAGGTTACTGCCACACATCTGTTGTGTGTACACACAGATTGCAAGTACTGTACATGCCCGCCAGGCTACACAGTGTATGCTATAGCTAATCAAACTGGCTTGGTACATTCTACAGGACTTTGATATGGTCGTGGCTAATGATTAATATACATGTATGCTCTTTTTTCACTCCTACATTTCATACATGATTGGAATTACTTTATTGGTGATTCACTTTTACATTCAAAGTATGCATGATTTGTCATTGTGACCTTGTAGACCTTCAGAAAGGAACTGTAAGTTGGGCATCAAGTTACACCAGATGGAAGACAGCCTGTCCAAAAGTCTAACAATCCAGCGAAAAATCAGGCATCTGGCCACCCTAGTTAGAGATCATTTTGCAGTTTATTTCTTTTTGAGTAAATTTCTTTTTCTTTTTTCCAAATGAATCTCAGAATAATTTCTTTTTCTTTTTCCAAATGAATTTCACAATACCCGTACTAGTTTTAGGCTCCAATTTTGGAAGAGTACTGAACTAAAACCTTTGTGTCATTCACAGGAAACAACGATGTTTTCATCTCAATGCCAACAGGAGCAGGAAAATCACTTTGCTTTCAGCTTCCAGCTGTGTTGAAAACAGGAATCACCTTGGTTATATCACCTCTTATAGCCCTGATTGAAGATCAGTTGAAACATCTCAAAGATAATGGCATACTAGCAAAATCTCTCAACTCAAAACTTTCAGCCACAGAAAGGGCTGAAATCTTATCAAATTTACAGCAGAAAAGACCAACCTTGAAACTCTTGTACATTACTCCTGAGCAAGCAGCTGCAGCCTCCTTTCAGGTAAGGGAGCAAGTCATTGAATTTTACTAATGTTAGAAAATTATGTAACTTGCAATATCAAAACAGCCTAGGGTGATCATTTACAAATTCCCAAAAGAAGAACATGAGCTTCCAAACTGTGCCACCATAACACACCACTGTTGTGTACACACACCATTGCAGATACCCGCAAGGATATTGTACGCTTTTATAGCTAATCAAGCTGACTGGGCATCAGGGCTCGAAATAACGGGGGCCCGTGGGCCCGATGCTCCTAGAAATTTGCTCGGGCCCATAGGTTCTACAGGGAAAGGGGCCCAGTTGGCTCCTAAATATTTCAAGTATAACTGTACAGTCTGCACATGAACCTCTCCACCCACAAGTAAACGATCTTAAGTTATATCTCGCACGGCCAGTGTACAGTATTTCGTACCCTGACAGTCACTAAAAACCTGCGAAACACCCATTATAAAAATAAAAAGTACCCGGCCGTACACTTTAACAGTCCTTTTTTCTTTGTTAGTTTTGGGCCCCTTGATTTCTCATTTGGCCCCTAGATTCCATGGACTAGGGGCCCGGCTGGCCTCCAAAGGATGAAGGCTTATTTCGACCCCTGGGCATGCAGGATAATAATATGGTCATCTGCTAATGTGACTGATGAGTACCACTCATATTTTGAGATATATGCACAGATATCTTTCCACATGGTTATATCATAGAGTAGAAAAATATTTGTGGTATTTTTTCCAGTTTTTTAGATTTTCATTGTGACCTTACAGTCCTTCAAAAAATGAGGACAAATCAGTCAGTGTCCAGTGTCAGGTAATGCTAGACTAAATGACAGGCTGCCAAAAAGCTGGACAAATGGGCAAAAAGCTGGATGTACATATAGTATGGACCAGTGTTCGCGCTAAGGGGTGCGATTGCGCTATTCCCACACCTGGCTCCCGAAATCCCTCAAAGTTTAAGTTTCTGTGAGGGAAATTCCCGCATCCATTTACTTGCCGATGTGTTCTGGTTAAACTACAAATTAATAAAATCTTTCCTTTAAAAATGAAAATCCCTCCTAAAGTTCCTTTTGATAGTGTGAGGTCTCTCCTTGATTCTTAAGTCTAGCGCTAACACTGGTATGGACACCCTAAGACCATCACCTCAACAGTATCAAATTACATGGGGGTGACTGGCGTTTGGTCTTTTCAGTTGAACACATTTTCAGCAGACTCCAAAGAGCCCCACCCAGAATCAAATAGCCTTAAAATTTGAACGCTACACCTGAGACTTTGTAACAGTGGTACTAGATCCACATTCACATTAGAAGATATCTTTGGATGTATTGTACTGTGCACAGATAAAATTTAAAAAAATTTATGTAACAAAATTCGGATCTCCTGGACCTATTCTGGCCAGGTCAAGGCCTGCATACTGTAAATCTACAGTACTTAGGCAGCATCTAGATAGAGTAGGCTCCAACTCACAGATCTAGATATTACCTGTCCAAGCCCATACAACCAGTTGAAGTCATCGCAAACAAGTGCTAGCAGCCATACCACTCCCGTTTATACGATGCATGTCGCAAAGCAGTGTGTACATTTGTAGAATTGTAGTGTGTATTTTGAGTGATTGTTTGCTTTTGTCTACCGAAGCAATGGCATATGAGGGGAAAGAAATGGAAGGAAGGGAAGGGGGACATTTACACTGGAAGTTAAGGGATATTTTTAAATTGTTAGTAGTAGACTAAAGCATTTAACTATCTTCAAATGGCATATAAAAAAGGGCACCAAACCATGTGAAAAATTTCACACTGTAGGTAAAGTGGGGCTTATTCAATGTCTCTTCATCAGAACACGGAAGATACAGATAGTGAGGGGATACTCTAGCCTCCCTCTCTTGTATATAAACAGGAAACATGGGAGAGGTCTGGAGAGAATTATGGACAAGACATGCAATCTGATAGCTGGATGGGCAAGATAGGAAAAAGCCGGACTAGTTACATGTAGAAGACTGGCATATAAGTTGGCTGATGCATCTTTGAATGGACTTGCCACACAGGGTATTTGTGGGTATTATTGGCTCTCAGTCATGGGCATGGGCTAGAATGTGCAGTTAAAATTGGGCCCATGTGTTGATATTATGCTGCTTTTGTTTGTGCAGATGGTCTTGAGTAAACCAGGCTGAGCATGACGGGGCTGGTGTCAGCCTCATTGTTCATCAAGTGTAAGGACTGGGCAACTTGCTTGGTTTTCCCATGTGGGACCCATGAGGACACAGTCTAGTGTAGCCAAATCTTTATGGAGCCCACATGGGGATTATGTTCTTACTTTGTGGGCCAAACAAGGGCCTAGTGGGTCAGTCTATTCTTAGGTTAGTAGTCTGTCAGTTGTTTGAGTTTTGTATCATGGGCCACACCATACTGCGGTAGGCAGGCCCAAATCCCACAATTTGTAGATTTCCACAGATTAAATCAAGACATGTTCATTGTATGTAGATGTGAAGGAGCAAATAGTGTAAGGATAGGTCACCCTTCCTAGTAAGGGAGGGAGGCTTACAGTATGTCTTAAGGGGGAGAAACTTACAATACAATTTACCACGGAGATGCTAATGTGCAAAATCTACACAGCAGGTCTACATTTCTGACCTACACATCTCCCTTTGCTATGTATACAGCATGGGCAACAGTCCTCATTAAAAGCAGAGATGCCACTTTTCAGGTGTAAGTCTGCAATCAGATTTTTTTGGAATGCCATCAAAAATTCAGATTTTTTTTGACATCAGAAAACACTTTTTTGATTCCAAAATTTGTGGTCAAATTTACAAAAAAGTCTGCTCCGTTGCATGATCCGAGAGTTTTTAGTCCAACATAAACCACTGATAGTAGCAAATGTCTTTGTTGTACCAAGTACCTTATGCAGATGACACTCATGGAGAATCATTAAGTACTGGACAGACTTTGTATACTAGTTTACTGTGATTGTCTATCTGGCAGTTTGACACCTTTACAAAATTTTCATATTTTTTGGGTAAATGCTGGTAGCATCTCTGTAAAAGACTATCTGGTTGACTTTATGCTGTACTTTTCAGGGACCTTGGTGAACCTGAGATAACCTGCCTTATGTGAATTATTTTATCAGCTTGGGTCACTTGTCCAGACATATTAAACGTGACAGTGGATAGGTCAGTACCTGCCTATTAGATGTAAAAAGCATTAAAAATGTTAAAAAATACAGTAGCTACAATTCCCATAAAAATCCATCACAGATTGACCATTTTACAAGACAGTTGCTGTTTTTGCACTTACATTATGAATAACAACAAGCTACATATGCAAATTTGTGACGTGGAAAGAGGGACTCATGAGATATGTCTTATGTTATCCTTTGTTTAACCTTCATTCCAAGGACAGTTGTAATGTTGTCATGCCCTGAGGTGTTTATTTTGCGAGTATGACTATTTACAACTTTGAAAATGTGCACGTTACACTCCAAACCAGAAACTAGCTGGTAACTTGGTAAGAAAGTATTAAAGAGATAATTTATAATCAATTAAAATGAATCCTGACCTTCGTGCAGCATTCTGCATCACATTTTTCAACGCTTTTAAGAAATCTCAGAAATGGTCAAACTTTGAACAGACCTATAGCTTCAGAATGGTAAAAGATATGAATAATCTCAACTGATTTTTCATGAGGGGATCTCAGAGATTTATTCAAGTCACTGTTTTTTCAGCAAGTCAAGTCAACTGGAGCTATTTTAGGGACTTGAGTCAAGTCAGTGACTCAAGTCTCTGTGTTATTTAGATCTATAGGGGAAAAATTGCCCAGAATTTTTCAAGTCAGGTAGTGTTGGCGGGATGTAACGCGAGTCGCAACTTGAATACAAGTCTGGGGGATCTTAGTCTGTCATTGTTGAGTAAACAACTGTTTTAGTTGCATGTCCACATACTGTACCTTTAATGACTTTGATCACTGTTTAGTTTTAGAGATTTAAACCTTGAAGAGATTGAACAGTCCTTTGACTAAAACAATGGTACTGTACATTATACTTCTGGATTGCTTGACATACTGTTAATGGGCTCTCCTATCAACAGTACAGAGTACTGAGTAGAATGTAGTAGAACTTTATAATGAATCAGTCCGGTTACATCAGCTAAGGATCTCTGTGTTGTTTTCTTGTTCTCCCTGAGCCTATTTCATTCACAAGTTTGAAACAAAACAATTTGCATACAATTGGCTGTGTTAAAGGAAATGTTATGAAAACATACAAACCATTAAAAATCCAGGAAGTTATAACAGCTCACTTTCAGAATAGTCATTAAGATTGCATTACAATAGTTCCTTTGTAATTAAATTCTTTTTAGGAAGGACGATCTTGTACTCTAAATATCACGGGCTCATGATATTTTAAAATAATGTGATTGTCTTTGTTTTTATCAGCCTTGTCAGTGGGTCTTTGAAACATTTATTTGCAGCCAAGTCAATCAGAGAGTTGTTTGGCACCTAGAGAAACAGATCTCAGTTGATGAGCGAGACATTCTTGATAACTTAATTCAGAGTGAATGACAAAACAGTCTCTTTTATTTTATTTTCACTTTCATTTTACATTATTTTATTTAATCTAGAGCTGAGTGAATAACAGAACTGTTTTTTTTTTTTAATTTTATTTTAACTTTCTTTCCTTTTTAGGCTATACTCCAAGACCTTCTCAAACGCAAACTCTTGTCCTACTTTGTGGTTGATGAGGCTCACTGTGTATCCCAGTGGGGCCATGACTTTCGGCCCGATTATCTTAAGCTCGGGTCATTCCGAAAGAAAGTCAAAGGCGTGCCATGCATTGCCTTGACAGCTACAGCCCCAGCTCATGTTCAGAAAGATATCATAACCATTTTGAATTTGCAAGAACCCAAGATTTTCAAGACTAGTTGTTTTCGATCCAATCTAAATTATCAAGTCATCTACAAGGATCTTGTGGAAAATCCATTGTCGGATGTGAAAGAATTTGTGGAAGAAGTTTTACAAGATGCCAAAAAAGATGGGGTAAGTTTTCTGTTAAATTTCATTGTAATTTACAAGTAAACCTCAGTATCATGAATGTTGTTTAATGGAAAACATACTAGATTGAATTCATCTGGGATGGTTACTGGTCTGTACAATACTGTATACTATGCTTTGCCAGAAATGGTTTATCTGTAGAGAAGTCCCAAACTGTAGTTTCTGTAAAACACTGTTTTATACTTGCTTTATTCACTTCATGGCTGCAAAAGTTCGCGTGCGCACATACAACCAAAATTTCTAGCTCACCTGGTCTACTTTATTTGGGACTAAGATGAAAATTTCTAGCTGCAGCATGATTTTCGCAGACACAATGCATGTTTGCGTTCAGCTTTTTGCAGGCGTGATTCACTTTCCAAATGATAATTGTCCTCAAAAACAGTTTTGTAGTCTGGTACATAAGTAGCCAGTTGATGCCCCAAACTGCTAAAATAAAGCAGCAGACCATTAGATGTCCAATGGCCCGTACAAATGTTGCAAGCCAGGAAAAGTGCATAGGGAACAGTTTTTAGTGATTTTTTTTACGGGGGGTGGGGGGTGGGGGTGTGTGTGGATGACAACGGATGCAGTTACCACTACCACAGCATCCACTGTTATCCCTTAAGATTATGGTTACATCAAGTTGAGAGAAATATCAAATAGATGGCCAAAACAGTCTTCCCATAAAGTTATATAATTCTCATTACAAAAAATGGTTGCCATTTTGTGGTTTTTGTGTGCTGTATCTTAAAAAGTACTATTTATTTCCTAATTTGCCCAAATTCTGTCACGTATTAAAATTTATTTTTGTAAAATGGTTTTACTTTTGTAGAATCCAGGAGGATGTGGGATCATATATTGCAGGACCAGAGATGCCTGTGACACAGTTGCTCAGCGGCTGGATTCAGCTGGTCTTTCGGCTGTGTCATACCATGCAGGATTGAAAGCATCTGAAAGAACGAAGGCTCAGTCTGACTGGATGGAGGGGAAGGTAGCAGTCATTGTGGCCACCATTAGCTTTGGTATGGGAGTGGATAAGGGATCAGTCAGGTAGGAACTCTCAATATTTTGAAGGGTTCCCATGGAGTACAAAGACTGGGAAAAGTTGAATTTTATATGGCTTTGAAAGCCCCTGAATTGAGAGTGATTGATTTGGAAAATTTTCCAGTATCTTGAATAACTGCAAAACTTAAAGGGAATAATGGACAGTTGCCCAAAATTTAGTTTGAAGCATTAGTTAACTCATTCAAATCTCCTCTTTATTAGTATAAGAACAGTATCTTTCATGTTTCTGAACATTAAAGGTAAACCAAGGTTTATTCAGCATGAATTTAACAATTCAGTGACAAAATACTGTCATAAAGAGACATTTGCCAGGGTATACTAAATTCATGCATTTAGTATACTAAAAATACTAAATGCAGGGTGACTGCATTTTCCCTTTAAACTTATTGTCGTAAAAAAGGTGATGTTGTTACAGTTTCCCAGACAATTCCAACCCAGGACAATTGCAATATGCTGATTGGAGAAGTCTTAGGGGTAATTGTTGGGGTGGCAATTGTCCAGGGAAGAACTGTCCCAGGGGGTTGTCAGGGGCATTGTCCGAGTTTGTTGTCCGGTTACTGTCGTTATATGTATAAATATCTACAGGACTTAATTTGTAAAAGCATGGACAAAAATGTTTTCTTTTTGACATATTCCTTTATTAATTGTCTTGAAAATGGACATCTTAATATTAGCAAGTCTTGAATTCCAATTTCTTAAAAGTGTTGGGATGCTGGGTGCTTATGGACAAGCTTGGCACTTTTAGCCAGGAGGTGAAATTTTGAAGCTGGGAGTACTGCTTGACACTGACATTTATTTACATACTCAGCTGACCACAAGTCCTGCTCTCTTAATTAAGTCAACAGGAGGAGTCTACAGAAGGACAGAGGAAGTGCTCTGTGGGCACTAAATTTGTATTGGCATAAATTCTGCCACTTTTAGAAGGATTTTAATTTACAGTATTCACTGTTTTGGTTTGAAAAGCTCTAATAGCAAATGTAAGGGGGATTTCAATGATATGCTGGTTCTTGTTATGGATCAATCATAATTATGTAACCCATTGATTTGCAGAACTGAATTTTTAAGGAAATTCATAATTGGTGAATAAATTTATTTTGAGAAAGGAGAAAAACTTGAAGCAGTGACATGCAAATATGTGATTTGCCAAACTAGGGCATTTCTGAGTTATTCACAAAGTGACATGTATACAGCTGCCTGGAAACATTGCAGAACAGCCTTAAGCATAGTGTACTGACCCCACCCCACAAACCCAACCAACCCTCCCTCCCCCACCCACCTCCTGCTACATTTAAAAATATTCTGGTATCCTCTCTCCCTTGTGAGCTGAAGCAATTACTTTCCAGACCCATTAATTAATGTTTCCTGGCATCCATTATGAAAGAACCTGTGAGTTGAAGGTTATAACACTTTGCTGAACATGTGGATTGAAAAAAGTGCTGCACTTGTTCTGTTGAAATTGTTCTCTCCAGGCCATTCAAATTCCAGAATTTTCCTCCATGTAGCACTCTTGGTAGGCAAGGAGCTTTTCATACTTCAAACTTTTTTCCACCTGTAGTTGAAAACATTGCTGACTTTGTGTTGTGCACATATATCAAGAATAAGTAGTCCAGGTTTCATCTTCACAAAATTTATCCTTTGGCGAAAGCGAAAGTCTCTTTGAATGCTATTTTGCCTGATATCTCATACATATGCAAAGGCTTACTTATTTGCAAGCACCTCCCACTCCCATGGCTGGAAAATGTTTATTTCCCAGGAGAGAAGTTTAATTTCCCACAACTTTTGACATGTTCCCATTCATTAGGCAGACAAGTCCTTTGGAAAAGTCTTCAAATCACTTATCTATCCAAAAACCACAATCCAAACAATAATCCCCTGTAATCCCCTACTTTCCCCCATCAGTGAGCTGGAAGATTGATTGCTTTAGATAGCAGAGCAATTATTTCCACATGGTCAGATGAAGTCGTACAGTGATATCTTTGTTTATCTTTGGCAACTTGCTGCTGCAAGAGGTAATTGATCCTGTTCCAGGGTCCCAGTCAAAATCCCCGATTTGGCGGGTATGTGGTTAGCAGAGTCTTAAAGGAACTCTCATCCTCATGTCATGTACAAAATAGCCAAATTTTCCTCCAGTTTACAAAATTTTCCTCCAAGTGCAAATTTCCCAGCCAGGTGTTTCCCTGATTTCCACTTTTTTTCTTTCCATTTTCACAAAGTCAGTCTGATACCCAAAGCAATCTCTTCCAATATTATTTTGCTTAATATACTGGATGCCTGTATCACATACATTTGCATAGCCTTTTCTAGCGTTGCCTCTGATCTCGCACACTATTGATGTGAACAGCTGTTCTTCAAGTTCCTTGTCATTTCTTAATAGAAACACTTTGACGTGAAAGAGAACGTCAACAAATGTGAATTCTGTATTACAGTACAATAGTTCACACACCAAAACACGTAATACAAACGTGACATCAAGATAAGGAAATCCTGTTGGTTTGAAATTTGAAAGATGCTCCTTGGCTGCTGGTTCAAGTATTGTTTGGGTTTTGACATTGTAAGAACAACAGGGGATTGTTTCAGTGTGTGGACTCTAAACCAAGAAATTTTTGTGTGCAAAGCATATCTAGATGAAATAATAGCTGAGAGTCTCAGTAAGAGGTCTCCATTGAGTTTACCATTAGCATTTTGTTGTTGGTGGTGCTGAGTAAAGTTTTAGTACTCTTGTTGCTGTGAGTTAATTTTAGCTAGGTTCATACCGATCATGGAAACCCTGGCAAGTTATGAAAGTTCACTTTTGCACTTTTCAGGCATTCAAAGTTATGGGTTAGGTGCAGTTTGCTTTAAAATCTTTCACGTCATGGAATTTCAAAATTCATAGAAAAAGATCGTGACATGACATCATCTACAGTAATTTAGTGTGGTTGTAATATCCTGTTTAAAAATTGGATAGTTCATGGCGTGTGTGGAAAAATCGTGGAAAATTCATGAAATACTGTAAAGGTTATATGGCAAGTCATGATATTATAGAGGGAAGAAATTACAAGAACCCTTTTTAATAAAATAAGTACCTGTAATGTGATATTTACTTTGTATGCGGTAAAGGTGGAAAATATACTTCAATACTATGGTTTGGTTGAAGTATTCACAATCCGTCAGATCTGCCCTTATGTTTCAGGTTTTTGGAAGAGGAAAAAGTATTTCTTCTACAACAGGATTGAAAGTGTAGGTGCAAGAAAAACAAAGATAAAAGATCAGAAATGTCGAGAAATGCAAATTTGCGTGCATACCAGTGATTTAAGTGTGGCTGTAAGAATGTGAAGCGTGTCTTTTTTCTGTTGCAAAACTGAGCAAGCTGACTGTACATATGCTTACTTTCTTTTGTGCATTGCTTTTTTTTGCAGGTTTGTTGTTCATTTAACCTTGCCACAGTCCATGGCAGGTTATTACCAGGAATCTGGAAGGGCTGGTCGTGACGGCAAGCCAGCTTTCTGCAGGCTATACTACTCTCGGCAGGAAAGGAACCTTGTTTCCTTTTTACTGACCAAAGACATTGCCAACCGAAAGCAGGTACAACTTTGATATCTATTGTATGAACAAATTAATAAATTATAAATATTACCAACGTTCGTTCAGTGGGGTGTCAGGTGATCAGCTCTTCTCTGTGACTGTGTATAGGTAGGTAAAAATTTGAAACATTGAAATTTGATGAGGAATTTAATTTTCCTCTGAAAAATATCTTACAGCATAGGCATAGGAAGTGGGGGGCAGGTGGGGCTAAAGACCCCCAGTCAAAAATGTGGGGGGCTGAAGTATGCTTCTGCTCCCCCCCCCCCAAGATCCAAAAAAAAAACCCTTATTTGTCTCTTCTGTCAATTTGCAGTAATTTTCCTTAAAGGGGAATTTTCATCTTCCCAGACAGTTCCATTTCTCCCAACTATGCAACTTCTAGCTCCTCCCACAACTGTATGAAGCCCCTCCTTGTGCAGGAATAAACCTGTTTTATTGCTTAAGGCCATGTCCTGGTGAGCATACAAGGCTATAAAATGTAATAAAAGCACTCTCTCTGCCTTGTGTGGAATGTGAGCTACTCTGCATCTTTCAAATTTTCAAACTTTGATGTCAATCAAAGAGCAGTCACCAACTGAGAATTTTGATACCCCCACACTAAAAACATACTTTGGGATGGTGACTGTCTGTCTTTAAAGTTTGTCCAAAATGTTGCAGCAAATTGTATCTGAGTACCCTCAAATACCCAAAAATTTTCCAAAGGGGAGGGGGGACACCCCTCCCATTAGACCCCCAGGACGGCGATCTGAAACAAGGTTCAGCCCCCCAGTCTCGAAAAGCTTCCTACACCTATGTCTTACAGTGTTTGTTCTCACACATACATGTGTCTGATTTAGCTTTTGCTTGTTTGTTATTCTTAGAGTGAACAAATGTAATTGACTATAATCAAAATTTTACCCATCCTAAATTTTCTCATTGCCTTTTTCAACCACTTGGGAATTTGATCTTTCATTTTTTGCCATGTAAAGTATGGAGAAGTATATTACAATCATTGATGCCTGTTTTTTGCTTGCAGAAGAATCCAAACAATAATGGTGTCCATGCAAAAGCTACCATGCAGAGCTTCACTGCATTAATCAAGTTCTGTGAAGAGAACTAGTAAGTTAATAGCACACTCACTAAGTATATGAGTTCATACAAATCTAATATGTCAGAGTTTTGACTAAACATGCATGCAGCCTTTAGATCTGACATCAACGATTTTACAACCCTATTTTCCTCACATAGTAAAAATTTGAGAGAATACTTAAAGATCAAGTATTACACCTAAGCTTATTACCCAGCAAAGGTTAAAAGGCTCATATTTCCACTTTCTTGGCGTTTAAATATTGCCCCCACAATAATTGCACGGAAAATTGAAGAATAAGCCAAATTTTCCTGTAGATACCGTAAAGGGGTATGATCTTTAACGATCAGTTCCGAAGAGCTACGAATTGCCGAACTACTTATGATGTCATAAGTGGAGTTGTGGACGGTTGCTTCTCACGGACAGTACACAGCAGTACAACGCCGCGGTTTTCTTATTATAAGAAGTCCATGTACAACGCATTAAACTGTGTTCTTTTTATGTGCTTGGAAACGGACACGAACGGAACACAAAGCACAAAACAAAAACCGGGGCGGCATTAAATGGATTGACAGTAGTCAGTTTTTCATTGTGTTTTTAATAACCCACATAATGGCTTCAAAATCCCAAGTTTTCATAGACAGGTTCTTTATATCTATGAGAATGTGGATACTCAGTGTTCACAATAGGCAGAAAAAGCACAAACTGTTGTAAGAGCCGTAAAATATTGCCATATTATATTTGAGTGGCCATATTACGACTTGCTTGAGAGTGGAAAACAAACGTATAGCATAGCAAGATATCTCTACCAATCACAAGTTCGCTTTCAAACTTGTCACACACATTTTCACTAAGTGTGTATTTCTTAAGAGTGTTCTGAATGGCCAAGGCAGGCTTACAATGCATAGCTACTACGCACGTATGCCATGCACATAGTACACCACTGTTACTACATTTCGTATGTACTTAGGTAGGTACAGTATGCATGTATGACTTCAAGCTGGGAGCTGGAACTGTGCCGTTTTAAAGTAAGGAAAAGTATCGAAGGATTTTGAACAGTTCGCGCTAGTGCTGGATATATTATTTGTTGGATATGAATTGGAAGTTATCTGCGGAGATTTGTACAAGCAAAGTAAGTGCACAAGTGATTGCTAGGCGAAAGAGAATACTTTAGAAAAGGTAGGGTTATCTTCTGAGCAGTTCATGCTGAAAGGCATAACAGTAACGTTAGGCTTAGTGTTGTACGAATGGCACAACGTAGCCTATTCATTGGAACTTTTGTATTTTACTGTTGGAACATACTTGCTAAAAGTAACACTGAAGATGCTAGGCGTTACTGGTGCAATCTTGCAGCTCATGTAGTGAGCATAGTAGATTCTAACCCCAAAACGCAATGTGCTTATGCTCAAGGTGAAATTTTATGACTGTAACAATCATGAAAAATGACCACTCCGTACAATTGCCCTAGCGGCAGTTGCCTTTACTCACGGCCGGTGGTGGCGGCTGGCTTGCATATGTGCACCAGCGTAGGCTTGCAGACAGTATATGGTCGTGCGCAAGTGTAATTACTCCACTTATGATGTCACAGATTTTATTTCCGGAAAAGCACGACAAAGTACGACAAAGCTGAAAATCCATGTTTACTCCAAAACCAGGAAAAATCAGCCCAAATTTTTATTTTGCTAAAATGATTGTGTCAGACGTCATTTACAACACCCATTAAACATTCTGAAGGCCTATCTTCAACCATGATACTTGGACTTAAAGTTAATGTTGGACCCATCATTTGTAGATCATTTGCAAACATATAAAGGTTGGGAACAAATTTCACTAACATCAGTTTTGGCAATGACTGCTAACTAAAACTTATTGTTCAAATAAAGGTAGAGATGACTTCTTTGTGTCTACTGTAAAAGTCATTGCAGATGGCCATTGCAAGGGACTTAAGTTTGTGGTACAGATTGGTTGCTGAAGTCAAGAGGAATCTATTGCAAAATATGGATGGACAAAATGCAGTGGATTTAAGGTTTGGTGATAGATATCATTGTAAACGATGGCTAAATGATAGTTAACTGGGTCATAAGGTGTCAGTGTAGTTTCCTAGTCATGATCAGTTGTATAACTTTTTTACCTGTACAGCAGATGCTGTGGCAGCTGGGCCCAGGTGAAAGGGGAGCTCAGTGAAGAATAGCGATAAGCAATACGCCCAATGAGAAGCAATAAACCTACCCACTGAAACAGACTGCCAGCTGGAAAAACTGCTGGTATTTAAGTTTAGTTGAAGTACTTTCCTCATATTTGAATGCTTACTGAAGATTACCATGTTCAGTTGACTAGACATGCTAATCATTAGAGATTGCTCACATGCCCTACCAAATATGGAGGCCTTTATGTAAATGTAGACTGCATTTGGTGGGGACAGGGAGTGGGAGTAAGGTCAGGGCTGGTTCATTTTCCTTGCATGGAGATCATCATACTCTTTCTACCATTGGTTCTTGTATGCAAACCTGTGTTACCTAGTCCCCAAAATTTTATTTCTCAAAAGTTAACTTCCTTTTTTTTTTCTCTTGGTATCCAGCTGTCGTCATGAAGCTATTGCAAACTTTTTTGGAGATGAGAAACCCCAGTGCAATAAATCCTGTGATGTTTGTCAGGATAAGAAGAGTATCCAAAAACAATTGGATTTCCTCAATGGAGGCTTGTGGAAAAGAGGGCAGGGTGATGGTTACAACTCCAGACCAGTCATGTATGAAGAAAATCTGGAACTATATGGAGGAGGTCGTTCCATGCAGTAAGAAATTCTCCAGCAAAGTTGTGACCTTTGTTGACACAACTTGCTTTTATTTTTATCAGAATTCTTCACCCTTTTGACTACAATAGGGGACATAACCCTTGTGCTGAACCATATTGAAAGAATGATTTTAAAATTTAGATGATTTGAAGTCTTTTGGTTTTTTGGGGTTTTTTTTTGTGGAAACTCATGTTATAGCTGATTACTCACAGCCCTGAGAGTTGTGACATGGTGCCATAATGGACCGCATAAAAATGTGAATTTCAAGCACATTATTACCACCACTTTTTATCACAGAAGTTTCCATTTGCTCTATAATTTATTGCAAAGCCTGGAGAAAGTTATACCATCAGTAAAGAAGAAATCAACTGGGATACCTATGATTTTAAAAAGTAATAGGAAGTCAATCAAGTATCCTCTAGAAGTTTCAACTCGGAGGAAGAGTCAAGTTTACTCAAGCCTTCTTTACTACCCTCAACACATGTAATTACAAGGAAAAGCATGAATATTGTTGCTACTTGAATAGCTACAACCAGCTCCCAAAATATGGAAGGGGGAGGGGGGGCAGGGTAATGCGGGATTTACCATAGCAGTAGTCAAAGTGACCCTCAGAAGATGAAGGGGGAATACTCCAAAAATACCCTTACCTCCTTGTAAGTAATGTCAATTATAACAAGAAAAATAATCACATGGGTTCCTAAAATAGTCCAGAAAACTTTTTTAGTGGGCATTTTTTCCCAAAGCACATGAAAAGAGCTCCTTGAAGTGAAGACAAACTTGGACCCCTAGCTTTAACATTATTGTGTACTCAAACTTTGTCTTTTCTGATCACCTCATTCATCTTTGACTTTCCTTTCAGGAGTAGCAAACTGTGGAATGATTCCGATGATGAAGGCAACTACCAGGAAGAGGAAGAAAGAGCAAAGAAGCAGAGGACGAAGTTTATCCAGGATGAACTCAAGAGACGGAGAAAGGTATCTGTTTTTTATTTGCAGAAAAACTGGATGTTCTTGAATAAATACCAGGACAAGTGATTAATTGTGTTTTTGGTGTTGTGACATTCCATGTCTAATTCATATTCTGAAAATTTGTTGTTTCAAATTTGGTAGATAAATGGGTACATATGAAATTATACAAGTAGACAGAAGATCTAACCCTTGCTGTCATGAAGTTTTTCCTTTTCTATGGCAGAGTTTGTTACATTTCAAATTTAGTAATTCTCTCTATGAATTCCTTTCTTTGGCCTTGTATAAGGCTTCATTTTAAAGTGTACTTATGGTCTAAATATACAGGAATGCATATGGAGAAGGTTGAAAAGTAAATTGTATTGATTCATCTCCCGTCTTCATCGCTTATCGTATTGCTTAGATAAAAAATGTTGAAATTTATTTGCTTCATTGGAAAAAGTTGGTTGCCCAATAAGTTATGGTGTCCTTGTATAACTCACATTTCGTTTCTTGTTCCTTCTTGAAAGGTAACTTTTTTATGAAAATAATCTTTTCTTGCTAGTTTGGTATTAGGAGATGGCTTTTATAGGCAAGTTGCTTTACAGCAATAGGCCAGTGCTCACATCCACTCACATCGTAGAACAGGGTACATTGGCTTTAGGAAAGACACAGAAAGTATTGATGGTAATCTACAGTACCAAAGTGATGTCACAAATTATTGCATTATTATCTACCAGTTTAAATTGAGTTAACTTCCATACTTTATATCTCAGAGTGTCTTTTTTTTTGAACCAATGAAATTTTTAGTTATGTTTGTCAGGCCTGCCATTTGTGACCCCTGAAATGATTAAGAGGTTTTAAAAAATGCTTTTTCAACTAGAAAAAGAAAATTTTACATTGTTGCAAAAAGTACATAAATCTGTCTTGCTTTGTATTCTTCATTATACATTGTGTGAAGTCACTACTTGATCCTGTCCCTCTCACTTGAGTTACCTGGGCCCTATTTCATAAAGGGTTAAGATCGATCTTTAGTTTGGTTTCAATAGGACGATTTCATGGCAGATTAACTTCAGATTGATTGTAACTCTTTAACAAACAGGGCCCTTAACTGGTGTTAGGTTGATGTCAAGTTTTGCTTCCATGTTCTTGGAATGCTCCCCTCGGCCACTTTCTCTCCAAACGGCTCACCCTTAATTAGTCTTCATCTTTGTTTGGCGGTTGTTAACAAGTTTGTCTAATTCTGCTGATTGTCTTAATATGCATAATAATTGTTTCAAATAAAACGTTTTTCCCCAGGGTCAACAAAATTTACAGAAAGTTGAATTTGAGCCTCCTTGTAAGTATTGAATGCTTTAAACAGTCAACATAAACATGATTAACAAACAGTGCTTTTATATTACACATAAGGATATAGGACTGGTATTTAAGTTTCTAATACCTCTGTGTTTGCCAGAGAACTTTGGTAAACACCAGATGGCTTTAGCCTCCAGGAATAGCAGATTTGTTGGCATATCCTCATTTAAGGCTGGACACCCCTTCTGTGCTTTGTTCAGTCAACAACATTGCAAGTTACTTAACCAACATTGTGTACAGTCTGGTGTGTATAGTCATAAATAAGAAAGATAAGGGGGTGGTTGCTAGCTACAAGTAATCTTAACTTTCAGAGTTCTGCTTCCCTTTGGCAAAGTTAGGAAGTTTTACCACTGGGCTAACTAGTAGCATTTGGATCTGTTATTTCAATGTTCTATATACTAAAAGCTTCATTATTTTAAGAAACCTGCAGGGGGTATTAATAATGTCTAAAAATTCAAAATTTTACCAATTCACATTTTTTTGTGGTTCATGGCCAAAGCAAGTATCAATGGGTATTTTTTCAACATAACCCTTCCCTAATTTGGAAACTAATGATTCCTGAATTTTATAAGTTGTGATTGCTCAACGTTTCTTTTTAGCTGCAGACTGCCCTCTGCACGATGCTGCTAATGACAAGATTCCTGGTCTTACAGTCAAAGTAAGTGGAATGAATTAACCAATCTTGATACAGAATTGTTTCAAAATGGACGTAATTTTTAGTGCGATGGAAGTGTGTATTTGGGAAAAATTCTCAAGCAGTATTGTCCATTTTATGGAAAGCTGTGTGTTATCAGGTTTTATTTAAATATTCTAGAAACAGGGAGGTGAGGTACCCTCCAAAAAAAAAAGTTAAAAGGGAAAATTGTTTCCCTCAGCCTTAGAAATAGTCAGTCAATTTGATATTTTAGCCTCACTTTTTATTTGCCCCTGTAGATTGTTTTTTGTTGTGAATAGTATTGTCGTATTTTCTCTCCAAATATTTTGGATAACATTTGAAAAAATTTGAAAAAGGGCCTCTTTCATAATTTACTTATTCTCAGCCTACTACTGTATTTGTACATCATATTTTTGAGTAATTCACACTATATTCATATTTGTTGATTCAAGAGGTGAATTTGTAGTGATTGGTGATGGTATATTATGGAAATCTGTTTGGAAAGTCAGGACAAGGCCACTGAAAAGTAGGTGCTAAAATTCCTTCCCCTCCCCCCCCCCCCCACCCATCAAGTGGCAGTGTGGTTTAATACATTGCCATGCATCAATATGTCCCACATGTATGTGGGTTCAAACCTGCTGGAGGTACATTGGTTGTTCTCCAGGTACTCTTGCTTTCCTCCTACATGGCATTGGTTGCCCTGAAAATAGCTTGTCTAGCTGAGGAAGTTTTTTGTGAGCAGGACTGAAGTGCCCTTGAGCAGACTGCCAAACCACCCAACATTACTTTACCCCTGCCCCTACCCCAGTGGCTCACAAATATCTCTTCTATTAGCAGTTATTAAGCTAGATTACATCTCACATTTCACCACGTTTTATTTTCGTTGATCAACAGTCCCGAGAGTATTGCTTGAAAACCATTGAAAATGCATTAGCAATCAACAGGGATAGTTTGAAGATCACTAACAGAACAGCAAAGTAAGTTTTTTTTATTTTCATGAAAACTCCTTCCACATTCCACATAGAGCATCCCCTTACTTAAAGGGAAATATCATATTTTTGGTGCAGAAAATGTTCATCATAACTTCAAACCATGATCTTTAGATATAAAATGATTGATACTTCAATGTATGTTAGCTTGCAAAATTTATTTTGTTGAAACTAGGTTTTCAAAGAAAGAAGTCCCCTGCTTTATAGCTTAAGAATAATTTGTTCACCCAAACTTTTAAATTTTCCAATGATGCAACATACTTTCCCCCATAATTTGTAATATTTGTTTGCAAAATAAAGCTGTTGCCAGGGCTTATCAGTGAGATTGAATGGCACAGTGATAAAGACATACCTTCTGTCTGTGACATGCTGAAGAAATGAAAATGGTATTTTCTGTAAGACTTGGGTGGGTAATTGAAAAAGAGGTTTGCTTGTTTGCCATAAATGGTCTACAAAAACTTTTCCTCCTGGTATGTGCTATCTGTTGAAATATCTTTGAAAGTCGCCCTGCTTATTGCAGGTTAGTTGTGTTGTTTGGGTGTAATTAAACCCTTTAAGTAAACCTGTGTTACATATTTGAAAAAACATATGATGCTGTGAGTTTATCACAAGTAATATTAATGGATGCATTTTGTGTGAGTATGCATGTCTTGGCTTGTCATTGACACATGTAAGCATGCCAAGTCACCACACTTTGTCAAAGGTTTGTTCAAGAAAATCATTGTTAACACAGGATTCTCTAACAAAAGACTGTGGTATGAAATTGAGAGCATGAACACTTGTTACACACACATGATAGTATGTATCAAAACCATTCATATACACAGGTTTGACTGCACAGCATGATAACCTATGAGTCTCATGTACTTCATGCAGGACCCTGCATGCTCATAGGCAGGGGGTGAAACATGTATTTTTCTTTGTAAGAGTTATAACAGTGTATGTTGAACATACATAGTGCTTAATGCCGAAAATTTCAGCTTTTGCAGTATTCTTGTTCATTTGTTTTGTTGGGTGGGAGTGGGCGTTCAATGTGAAATCTTTTGTTTTTCTCGCATGATCTTGCATTATGGCATACGCATGACACGTTTTCCTTTTGTTTGTAAGGATTATGACAAGGTAATGCAGGCATACTTAAGCGCTTCATTTCCATACTTTCAGCCTTATAGTAAATATTCATGTCCATTTGGGGGCTTTTATGGTATTATGGTGTTTTTACAGTTTTTGTGAGGAATGAGGCGTATTATTCTATTTCCTATATTTATATGGATTCATATTACATATTCAGGATTAAGGGTGGTATTATAAATGTGCATTTATTGACACATTATGCGGAGAGAGTCAAATCCTCGTTCATTGCAATATATAAAAAAATGGACGGCTTATACGGTTTGTCATTTCTTACATTAGAGTGTATCAGTTGACACAATTTTATGAATTAATCATGGGCGTTTCAAATAGACTTAAAAGGACAACCACAGTTGCTTTAAGCATATTTTTATCACCAAAAGGACTGTGGAAAGTTTATTTTTCTTTTTTTTTTTTGGCCAAGAGCCTCCTTGTCACAGGTAATTCAAATATATAAAACACAATTAGTGACAAAACTTCAACTTTCAAACTGTGTACAGTTGGTTAGAAAATGTGTCTCTAGGTTAATAGTAGCCATGGCAGGTGATAGTAGCCATGGCAGTCGTGTAGCCAGGAATTTGCCATGGGAGGGGGGTGAAGCCTGTAAGCAAACTATCTAAGTGTAGCGCCAAGAAAATTTGGCCGAAAATACCTTCCAGATCGCTGGAAATGGCTCTTTCCAGGCCTTGTAAGTTGCATCTAAACATTTTTTATTTTGCTTTGCTAGCAATATCATAAACAAATCATTAAAAAATACCAAAAATATGCTCAAGGGGGGCAGGGCAGCTGCCCTTCACCTTCCTCCCCCCTTGGCTATGCGCCTGAGCCATGGTAACCCAACATGTGCTATATCACCTGACAAAACAATCACTAGATGGCATTGTGTGCTCCATACATGTAAAACTGTCGTTTCTCCAAGGCATTGTTGTCTTGGGATGTCGAGGTGTTATCCCATTGACTCAATAATTATTTTAGACGAAAAATTACCCATTTTCTCATGTGTCAGATTTGTAGACTTACACATATTTTTTACACATGTTAAGACATTCCAAAATATTTCACAGTTTTGTTCTGAAGTTGTTGCTCATGAAAAAGTGCATATTTGTTTAAATATTTTCATGATGTGTAGGGAGTAATTTGTCAAACACTTGGTTTTTTTTTCTCATTCTAGGGATGTATTGGACACTGCTCTTTCACTGGAATATAAAGTTTTTCAAGGAGCCAAGAAAGTTAACATGTACAAGGCGAAGATTATTAGTTTGGTATAAAGTTTTAACCTGTATTTATTTGCTTTATATTTTATGTTTCATAATTTGTATCACAGCAGGTATGATACATTTTGAATTTTATTGCTGTAGGCACAAAGGTTGTGTACATCATACGTAGGCAGGAAGGTTTGTCAAAATAAAACATGTATTTTGTGAAGCTTTATGCGAACGGTTGAGTCTTTCCATGTAGTTTTCCAGTATTTTTCCTTTGTGTTAGATTTAGCTTTTACTATAGATTACATTGTATGCTGCTCTCACTTTTTCAGGCAGGAGAGATTAAAAAGTGCACGCAAGAAGGAAAACAATATGAACCTCCAATTCCTGAAAATTTTGGGAACAAGGATAAATCCACAAAGGTAAAAAAGGAAACACTTTTTGTAGTTCAATTTTGTGTGTACAAATTGTTTGAAAGAACAGTGAAAGAATATGGCCATTGAGCTGCCATTTGATGTGCAAGCCTATGCAGTTTTCCAGTACACATGAATTTTGGTCGTAAGGACAAAGACTTGAAGTGCTGCTTTTTCTCAGGGGAGTGGAGAGCGGGTGGGGGGTGGCTGGTAGAAGAGGTAGAGAAATTGGAGAGAGACTGTCCTTGTCACAATCACTTTCAAAGTTCATATCAATGTTAAGTGCCAGGTTAAGGTGCAAAGTGGTGCTGTCTTTGGAAAAAGTTTGGTTGGATTACATGTTTAAGGTGAATACCCAGTCATCATGCATGACTAGTCACAATTAAACTGTCAAAAAATGTACTTTTGTAGGTATTTCTGAGGGGTGAGAGGGGTATTTTTGAGGGGGTATTAAACTACTCTTCCTAGTCTATGAAAGCAGAAAACTGGTAGTCACTATAAACTTATGTTTTATATTGGTAGAGTAAGTTGTTATCTGCTTTCAACCCATGTTGAGTATATTTTCTTTATGGGAAACTAAACAGAACTTTATTTCATGTAGCTATCTAACTATTGAAGATTTTCCTGTCAACATTTTTACAGCCTCCATCTGCCTCTCTGGGTGGATTTCAGACTGCTGCATCTCTTATGAAAGAGGCTGGCCATCAGGCTCCTCTATCCTCAGGAAACAGTCCCAGGTTGACCCCTGGAGATTCAGCCCAGGCTGTGTTGCATACCCCATCTACCACCAAAGGGAAGGAAAAAAGTAAACCTCGTGAAACCTTTTTTGACTGTTATGAATTATCACCAGGATCAGTCTCAGGGAATGAAGGAGAGGAAAGGGATGTTGTGCAGGAGTGGGATACCAGACAATTCCTTGAAAACCTGGAGCAAGCAAGAAAGGAATCACCATCAGATGAAACTCATGATGAAAATTTGTCAAAAAGTAAAAGTGGGCAGAAGAACAATGTTACTAATTCATTTCATCAAAATAGAGGAACTAAGAAATTGCCAAAAATGAAAGATCCAAAGTCCAGTTCCCAGGGATTTCAGACAGCTAAACACATGTTAAAAGAAGGTGAAAAGAAACTTTCTTTGAGCAAAAGGAAATTGAGAAAGGATCATGAAATCTCGTCAAGTGACAGTGACGATTATCTTAAGAGTGATGAAGAGGGAAATGATTATGTAAATATTAGTGATACAATTGATGAAGAACAGAGTTACAATTTTGATGAAAACAGTGAGATCATAGCTAGTCTTTCAAAGAATTTGTTGGGTCGCCTGAACGAATTTAAAACTTTGAATGAGGAAACGGAAAGAGACGACGGGAAGATCGTGGTCTCTGAACTTGAACTAGACCTGATTACAAAACACAATGAAACTATTATTCGTGATGTGTTTGGATCGGATGTAAGTGATTGTGAGACAACTCAGGTACAGGCAGGAGAGGAATTCAGTGATTCAGATGATTCTATGGATGCAGGCAAGGGCCACCGGGATAGGAAAGGAAGTACTCAGAGTAATGATGAGATGGAAATGGCAAAATTGTTGCCAAAAGTTAAAACCTTTTTCAAAAAGTCAAGGTAAAAAGTTCTGACTCTCTGTATTGACTCATAGTATTTTCAAATTCATGGACAATCATATTTTACAGGATCTGGGGACGGGGAAGGGGTAAGGGTATGGGAAGACATCAGAAGTTCAGTGTCTCTGCTTGAACTTAAGGTGATTAAACTTTCCTTTAAGGTAGGCATTTCTTACCCGTAGCATTCATGATAGTATGAGACAGGGGTCTGGGGTGGCAGCCTAAGCCCAAATTTGTCTGTTTCACTGCAAAACATGTCATTTTTGATGCCAAATTCTTGAGCTGATTGTTTGCCAGTAAGGAAAATTTCAGCCCACACACCTGCCACCCTTGTGAAATATCAGCCTATGATGCTCTTATATTATCATCTTCTTATCACAGTGAAAAATTAAATGTGAAAATGAAGCCTGTTTTTTTTTTCTCACTTACCATTTTTCCCTTTTCTGATTGACAGGCAGTCGGATAGTGATTCTGATAGTGACTCTGATAGTGCTCAGTCTGACAGTGAAGATGAAGTTCCTGTGGTAAAGAGGAAGTTCATAGTGGTGGAAGATGATGTAAGTTCTACAAATAAAATTTTACTTTGTGTGTAGGGATGTTTCACTGCTTTGGCAACACATCATCATTGATTCAGATCAAAGTTGGGGCTCTGAAATGGCCAAAATGGGCTCAAAAATTTGTGGGATTGAGTAACTGGGCCAAACATTTGAATCATACGTTTTGCTAAGGCCATTATCTTTTTTAAGTCATTATGGTTATAAGGGACATATGGAAAATTGTATTAGTATGAATCACACATTCTATACCACAAAGTTACAGAAGAGGCAATTAAACAGCATTTTAGGGTCATGGTTTTCAAACTGTTTTGATGTGGCTGCATAAAAAATGCATTGGGATGTATATTGCCTAACTGTTGCAGCAGGTGTTGAATATATACCTCTTTCTAACATACAAATTGTAAAACCTGCAAACAATGACAGACAGTGTTCAATTCAATTCAATCATATGCATGAGCCTGCTTTGAAGTTACATCTGGACTGTTGATTGGTCTTTAATGGATAAATATTCATATTGCAAGGAGAAGTTGAGACTTGAAGACTTGAATGTTTTACGACCTCACTTTACACAGTTAATTAATGTATTTGTCAGTTGTATGTGTCGTGGAGGAAATCACTCACTAAAACCCCATTGACTTTGTTGTGTGAAATGTATGGTAATTAGGCTTGTTTTCGTTGAATATTTGTAATTTGTTGTTGTGACAGTACATATGAATATTAAGATGGTACAGTCTGTGTTTGCAGATCTAATAAGAAATGCTACTGAAAGTTTACAGATGTTGTCGTTAGTACAAGAAAAGCTATTATAGTTGTATGAGTAATATACATCTGCTCATTGGGGAATAATTTGCCTACCGGTGACTTAACAATCACAGATGTGAGATGACTGGTTAGCATCTTAAAATTGACCTAAAATTGTAACATTTGAGGAATTTGGGATAAAATCTGCTCAGTACAAGGGTTTGCTAAATATGTAGATTAAAACTAAGGAAGAGGATTAAAAGTAAGGAGGTCCTAAGGAGCTGCAGTTATTTTAAAATGTACTGTATCAAAATGTATTGCTTTCTACCTTCTTACCCCCTCCCCATGAAAGGAAGTGCTAATTACTTCTTTGCATTGACATAACTATCTCTTTACATTTCTGTTATTTATGTCTTGTATTGTCGTAGGAATATTCAAGGAAACGTAGAAGAATTTCCAGGCTGTCAAGTGACTCATCACCAAAAAAGTCAGCAGGCCTGTCTCCAGTGAAAGGTGTCGACACCAACTCTAAACGAAGAGCAGTGACCTTTGACCCTGAAGTTGTTGATAACGAGAACCCTGAAAAAGAATCTTACCAAAAGAAGAGAGCCCAGCAAAAGTTGGGGACAGACATTAAGAAAGTGGTTGCAGAAGCAGTCGTGAAGTATCTCACCCCTTACTACAAGGATGACAAATTTTCTTCGAAGGTTAGCGGTTCTTGGATCCTTTCTCAACTCTCCTTCTTACATCTCAGTTTGTCTCTGTGGCAAATATTTTACATCATGGTTTAAGAAAAGGATTGTTGACTGGGATCAGTTTGTTTAGTAGAGCCATGCATGGAATGAATATTGTATGTACATACATAATCTAAACAGTAAGAGTTAGGTGCTTACTTTTGGAAGGCACTATTTACCAAAAACACTGTCATTTCTCATTTTCAGGATTTGTTCAAGTCCTTGGCTCGAATTTTGACTGGAAAGATCCTCTCTGAAGATGATGTTGACCATAGCAATGGTAAGTTTTTCCACTCTTAGTTACAAGTGTCAAAGGGGTCACCATCATGGCACAAGTATAAAATTTCCCGAGGGCCTTTTTTCTAATGTTTTTGATAAAAAATTCGTGCTAAAAAGTTTACAGGAGCTATTTTGGGGCCGAGGTGCTATTTTCATTCTTTTTGTTGGCAATTATATAAGATAAATTTTGGTAATGATTGTTATTTTTCTGCCCTCTTGGACCTTACAAGGACAGTAATAAGTTAAATGTCCTCAGACATTTATGTCATTATGAAAAAAAAGGACAAGTGTGACATAATAGAGTTAATTTTTTGGATTGGTAACTTCTGGCTGCATTCCATAAACCATTGACTTACTTGTTAACTGACTTCGTGGTGGCCTTATCTCTGATTCCATCATTATATAAATACTAGGGTTGCTTACTCAAAACACCAGATAGGAGGCAAGGAGGCCCATTAATATGACTGAATTTGATTAAGAAGCAATTTTCAAGCCTGCTGACTTATTTTATATATTAATGACATCATTTTTACCCTAAAGAGTATCATCTTTTGACTAAAGTACACATGAGACTTCAATATTTGTTGCCTAGTTTGTTATGTGACCCATTATTTCAACCCATATTTTGTTACAATTTTTCCCCCATTTAGTTAAATTAAAAGCAAAGAAAGTGGTTAAGAAATATTTCCATAAGCATGACAGATGTGCATCTCCAAGTGACCTGCCAACTGGCTGAGGGACTTCCGGACTTGACTTGCGGATAAGTAAGATGGAAGATTGAAAGCAATGGAGTAAATCTGCAGAGATTACTGTATCAGTATTAATCCGCTTTGGGAATCTGTTTTGTGGATTTATTGGATCATTTTCATCCAGACATTTGGACCTTGAAGTTGTGTTTGTTACCTCCAGTAAAAGTACTTATGTTGTGGTCACAAGGTGACATACATGAGCGATCATACCATGGCATTTAAACAATAAAGTACCATTTCATAATGCAAGAATAGGATTTTTGTATTGAAACTGTTTATTGTTTTAACTGAACTTAGTGTAAAAAATGCATTCACATTTCTATCAGGCATTACATCAGCAATTTGATTAGAACTAATCAATACTGGCAAGAGTAAATCCTGCCCCTTATACTGTAATGTAAGTCATGAAAGCCACAGTGATGTTTGTGGTGTTGGAAAATTTTTGGGGTGATGTTGTGATGTTTGAGACTCTATCCAACATATACTTAACAGGTGTTACATCTGGCTTTAACAAATTGAAGGATCATTTGTTAATACTGGCATGAGTGGAGCATTTGTAGTGTAAGTTAAAGAAGGTATATTGATGCTCGTGATGTGAAAGATTGTGTGAAGTCATGTTGTGATGTTGAAGACTTTATGCAACATATCGTGTATCAGGTGTTACATTCTCAGTTTGATAAGAGGTAGTCAGTTAAGTCTGGCCAGAGTGGAGTCTGTCTCTTCAGCTGTAATACAAGTACTTGATGACAGATGCTGCAGCATCCTCCAAGGTACTGGCAAGGTGATTAACAGAAAAATGAATTCCTATGAGCAATGATTGACAGAATTACTGCAAATAATTTGTAAACTCAAATATCTTGATCAATGTCAAAATGTGAAGGATGACAAAAGCAAAGACATTCTTTAAAAGCTTGCCAATATACAAATCCTTAAAAATTGTTTGCTCTTTATTTTATTGTTTTCGTAAAATGTGTGGATTCCAATGTTGTTTGGGTTCCTTTTTCTCCATGGAAGGGTACTCTCAATATTTGCTGTGCTGTGGGAGGTGGGGAGCAGGGTGAGGGATGGGGGGGGGGGCAGGGTGAGGAATGGGTTGTGGTTAGTTACTAGATGCTATCAAGTTGTCTTATTTACAACAGCAATAACTCTCTGTGGTAAAATTACTACATTTTTCACAAGTGTTTTCCTTTTTTTTTAAATTATTGTTTTCTGTTGTAACAGGTATTTGTATTGAGACTACAGATCTTCAATTGAATGGTTAATGGTGTGCAATGTCATCTGTGAAAGATTTGATATTCCAGCATGCCCTGTTGTATGTACCCTCTACAAATGCGTACTGGACAAGGGTTTTGTGAGGTGATGTGAAAGATACAGGCTAACTCTATTCCCATTTTACATGACTTCATGGCTTATGTGGCCATGTTGAGGGCACATATGGAGAGCTTGTATGTGTTACGTTCCCTACACCTTCGGCATGTAACAATGAGCATTAACAGTGAAGGCATGCTGAAATGTTTATAAAATACCAAGAGACCAAAACAGCAAAATCTTAATGAATGACCTCTTGCAGGAAAAGTGTCCTCATCTCTGTGTATTAGGCAGCAGTGTTACTGTATGGTGGAGAATGTAAAGTTCCTTTTACAAAAGCAAAAGGGTAACAACCAGTGTTTACACTTTTTCCAAAATTAGGGAAATTTTCAGGAAAGAGAATTTTTTGTTTTTTCATGAGAAAATGATGATAAAGAGCATGCAGGAAGTATTTTAGAAAATTTCAGTAAATATGCATCAAACTTCAGGAAATTTGGGACCCTGTTTTAGGATTTGCTTTTGGGGGTGGGTGGGGAGGTTGAAAATATGCAGCACTGAATGTCATGGATTGTGAAATGGAACAAGATGAATAAAATACGATAGGATGTCACATAAATGTAACTAGAGATATTTGTAAATGAGTTTTAAAATGGCGGTAAATTATCTTCAGTGAGAGGTGCTACAAGAGGTTACGGGAATGATGGTTTGGGTGGATCTGTGATACTGCCACTACAAAATAGAACAGAAAAAAAAAAGAAAAAATTCAGATATACAGTATACTTTTATTTTCATGCTTCCCCAGTTTTGTCAGAGTTAGTACATACAGCCTTAACCGTACATCTATTGCAGGCCAGCCTAACTACACGAAAAAAATCCTCATTCTTCAAAAAGTGTGAAAAAAGAGAATTTACCAAGGTGGTTAACATTTCAGATGTATCACTTTCATATGTGTGATTATTTCTTCTTTCAAAAGAGGACGGGAAAGTTATAGAAATAAGAGACATTCAAATTGCAGTAAACATATACACTTTTCTTTTCTTGATACGAGGTACATTGATTATGATAGTTTATGTTGGTTTGTGTGTTGTAACTTGTTCGGTGCTATGTACAACTCAGTACGTTTTGCTTCAGAAAGTAAGGAAAGATAAATTCAAAAAGTTGAAAAGAAAGTTTTATATTTCTTGGTCTGGTTTTTGTTTTTTGTTGTTTTGTCTTGTTTGTCAATAAAATATGTGCTGAACCCATGAAAAATCAAACTTTCAGTTCGTTTTAAATTGTGTATCTCACTAGATTTTTTTGAAGTTTGATTTGTCTACCATTATTACAAACATGATCAATTTTTGGTTTCGATGATAAGAGAAACCAATGCAACTGTGCTGGCGTGTGTATGTGTGTTTGTGAAACTTGCTCGGTAACATAATATCTCAAGAAGGGAAAATCTAAAAGTTCTCAAACTTGGTACATAGATGCCCCATATTGAGAGGAAGAACCCTATCGTTTTTGGTGGGGGTCGAAGGTCATCTGGGGTCACCAGGGGTCAAACTCTGAAAACCTTGTTAACATGATATCTCAAGGTAGAAAGCTCGGATGAATTTCATACTTCGTATGTAGATGTGTTATGGTAAGAGGAAGAACCCGATTGTTTTTGGTGGAGGTCAAAGGTCATTTGGGGCCACCAGAGGTCAAACACTGAAAACCTTGTTAACACGATATCTCAAGTTAGAAAGCTTGGTTGAATTTCATACTTAGTATGTAGGTGTTTTATGGGAAGAGAAAGAATCCTATTGTTTTTGGTGGAGGTCAAAGTTCATCGGGGTCACTGAGGTCAAACACTGAAAACCTAGTTAACACAATATCTCAGGGTAGAAAGCTTGGATGAATTTCATACTTAGTATGTAGATGCATTATGGGAAGAGGAAGAATGCTATTGCTTTTGGTGGAGGTCAAAGGTCATTTGGGGTCACCAGGGGTCAAACTCTGAAAACCTTGTTAACACGATATCTTGATGTAGGAAACATGGATAAATTTTGTAGATGAGTTACGGTAAGGCAAAGAATGCTATTGTTTTTAGTGGAGGTCAAAGGTCATCTGGGGTCGGGGCATCAGACCCTGAAAACCCTGGTAACATAATATCTTGACAAACGAAGCTTGGATAAATTTCGTACTTAGTATGTAGATGCCAACTGGTGAGAGGAAGAACCCTATCGCTTTCGGTGGAGGTCAAAGGTCATTTGGGGTCATCGGGGGTCCTGCCTTAAAAAAGTTTGCAGCCATTTCATACTACTGTAATTCCATGATACTGTAGGTATGTGTGAATCATCGAAACCACAACGCATTTTTGAATTCTGGTTTTACCAAAAAGATCCGTTTTACGTATATGATATATCATTCGAAAATAATTCAGTGTAAAAGTGATGTGGTGGAGTTATGATGCATAATGCAGATATGAGATTGGAAAGGTAACAAGAAGAAGTAGGTTTTCCATCTGGTCCCTTCCAAAAGAAATAGTTTTGGTTTAAATAGAGAGAGCAGAGGAATACGTAGGGGAGAGAGAAGAAACCATTTTCTGAAGACAGCGCTGATTACCGTGATTGTTAATCACGGAGAACTAATCATCATCCACTTCAAACAAAATTTGTCTCCCCAGTGTAAAAGGACCTAATCAACTAATTTATTTATAGATTTTGCCAATTAATTAATAACCAATGCGCTGCAAACGGTAGGACCCACAAAGTCTGCAGCGTTGTTCCTCTCATAGTAAGAAGTCAGTTTAACATACGAGACCAACTAAGTAACACATGTTCGGTTACTTCAAATTGATAAAATGTTCCCGAGCAAGATCACATATTTCGGTCGTTTGAGCTTGCTTAGTTGTAAATCTATTCTTAGACCTAAGTTAAAAATAAGGGCAGAGTGCTCAGAAAGCACAGTTAATCCTGTTTTCTGAACGAAGTTAATTTCCTTTATTAAAATAAACGGCTTAAGAGTTTAAAATTGGGATGTCCAGTATGCATCACGCTAGAGGTAGAGTTTTATTGATGTAGGTTGGCAGACTTGCGCTATAGAGCGCAAGATAAATCCTCAATACTGTGGCGAGTTCTGCTGTAATGAAAGGCTAATATGCAATGTTTTTCTTTTTTTTTTCTTAGTGAGTATAAACTATTCGCGGTTCAGAAAGATCACCTCAAATTTAGTGGAGATGGAACTGATGTTTGCCCGTTACACTTGACATAAGTTGCAAGGTGAACCACCTTTTGAAAAATACAATGAATTTTTTGTTTGATTTTTAGGTGAAGTCGGTGCTCGAACGTGGAAATTAAGATAGTGGGGTTGGTGCAAAAGGTTTGGCAAAGGTCACATTTTTTCACTACAGGTGAAGAAGCCAGTATAGATAGTTCGCGCGTAGATGGTGTCTGAGTTTTCACTTAAAAGGGCGCAATTAGTTCTTTAATTGGACGGGATTCTGCTCTGACAGACACAATGTTAAACAAATTTACAGTAGTGTGTATATCTGGCTAAGTCAAGTGTTTAAAAGGATATCACGTGGTAAATAGGAACCCTTCCATCACGTGACACATGTTTACTTATGATTAATTTTTCAATGGGTAAGTGCTCCCGTGTGGGCCCATAAGTATGGCATCGTGGCGCCCGGTTGTTTGCCTATAAAGGCCCCATGTGGGCATACTGATAGAAAACCGTGAAAGACAAGGTGGCAATTTCGAAAAAAGAGTAGCTAGTATTAAGAAGCTTCCTGAAACTGTCTCTAGCGTCCTGTTTCATAAAGAGTTACGCTTGAGTGTCTTAAGTTTGATTTCAAAAGGACTAGCCTATTACCGGCATTGTAGATCAAACTTAAGATCAATCTTAACTCTTTATGAAGCAGGACCCAGAAACCGACACCAGACTCCAAGACAAAAGTAGTATTTTTTATTTACCAGCAGACTATGTTTAGAAGATGACTGATCACTAACTGCAGCCGTTCCTATACACTATACTACAATCTAGTGGTGTCGCCAGACTTTTTGGAGTGGGAGGGGGCACTGAGGGACAACGTTAACGTTCCGCCGGAGGTGCACCAATATGAAGGACTGTGCGGCTCGAGGGGTATCGCGCGGGACGGTGACGCGAAGCGCTCGCCTTGTAAGCGTTGGGGCCCAAGGGCTCACCGCACGGCACCTGGTGGGGTCCAGGGACAACGCTGGAGGCTCTGCGGTTTTCCCAACATTTTAGCTATTATACTGAAGCATGTAACCATCTCTATATGGCTTTGGATGAGCACTAAGCAGAGCACAAAAATAAAATCACAATTTGACCATTTTTTTTGTTTTGTTTTGAGCCTGCCTAACTCTCACTTACAATTAAACGATCCGGGGGAGGGTTGAGTGGACTCGTGAGACGACAGATATGTTAAGGTTTGCAATGGTCTTTAAATTGATAATTCCATTTATGTTGCTGAATAGGAATTCTTGTTGATACAACTTCCTTCCAGGTATGCCACTGAGGGGACGCCTCACATTAGAACGTCGAAGGCATATATTTATGACGGCGGATCCGGGATCTGCCTAGAAAATTTGAAAAAGATAAACCATTGTATATAATTTAGTGAGTTTGGGGTGCTTTCAAATTATAATTATGAAAAATATATTTCCTTCAGTAATGAATGAGAAAAAGGATGGCTAATGGCCACAAAGACCACTCCAGGTGCAAGCGCGAAGCGTGCAAAAAAGTCTGGTTTTAAGTTTTAAAGAAATATTCATGCAAGTATTTATGATACTCCTTAAGAAGGTATCACCACTTTATGATCCCAGGTGTGGTGCTTGGCTCCGCCTACCCAGGAGAGAAAAGTTCTTTTGCAAAATTTTGAGGTACAAAATGAAACAGACATTAGCCAACGAGATGAATGTATTAAATTATCCGCATATTATTGGATGTGCGTTAAAAAGGCAACAAAAACAGCAGTCTTGACTGTTTTTGAAAATAAATTTGGATAGATAACCGACGTAGAAATTGTATTGAACATAGGCGTAGGAAGCGGGGAGGGGGAACTGGGGGGCAATAGCTCCCAGTCAAAAATGCGGGGGGCTGAAGTATGCTTTCGCCCCCAAGGTCCAAGGGCAAAAACCCCTTATTTGTCTCTTCTGTAAGAAATGTCAAAAATTTGCAGTAATTTTACTTAAAGTTTGTCCAAAATTTTTCACCAAATTGCATCTACGGACCCTCAAATACCCAAAAATTTTCCAAAGGGGAAGGGGACACCCCACCCTTTAGGACCCCCCCCCCCCCCAGGACGGCAATCCGAAACAAGGTTCATCCCCACAGTCTCAAAGAGCTTCCTATAGGCCTATGGTATTGAATGTGGAGGACTCCAGGTCGCAGTGGTCCCATAGCTGTTGAAAATTGATGTTGAAGCAATAATTCTGGAATGTTTCGCAGTAAGGCAATGCTTCACAAAGTCCCCCCAAAAATACATGCTCGCCGCAAAAGTGTAGGTTGTCAGAACATTATGTGCAATTTTAGTCTCCTGATTGACTGATAAAATGAGAGTGGGTCCAAATCGATATAAATGCTGTGCTTGTGCATGTTTTTCTAATACCTGAAATCTCATTTTGGGGCACACGGAGGGCACGACATACTGGGGGCACGTTCCCCCTGCCCCCACTCATGGCGACTCTACTTATCTTAGTAACAGGTTCCTTGAGAAATGACCGCGAGTGTTTAGTTGTTCAGTGCAATGAGGTGTAGCTTTCAGTAAAACGATCTTCTGAAATAGTTATCACACGTGCTATGACACTTCATGTTTTTCAAACTCTCTGTGATTACTAAAAATGTAAATTCGTGGACAAAACTGGTAAATTCTTGAATGGTTTTCAGTGTGAGTCTCTTTGACAAGCCTGAAGTAATATTTCTCTAACAGAATGAGATATATGACTGACTAGGTGAGCAAAAGATGGCTTCATGATAAGACAGTTCACGTTAGCATTCGAGAATCCCGGTATATTCCGTCTTCAGATTAAGGCCTTAAGTGCCACCTGAAATTGTCATTAACGACACGCTGTTTTTACGATTCCCTACCGTAGGTATGAACAGAAAAAAAATCAGGTATATGCATATCTTGGGGACGGGCTAGGAAAATACAGAGGGGAGTATCTGCCAAACATCAGAGTGTTGAAAATAAAAACTTAAGGGTAGGGGAAAGCAGAATGGCTTTTGTTTTACATCCAGAAACCCTGAAATAACAAATCACCCCTCAAATTCTTGAGCAAGAAATTCTTTTCAGGGTGATATGCAGATTTTGTGAATCACGTAACTTATTAGGTTAAAGGAGGTCAAAAGGTCGCGAAATTTGACCTTGGACCTATCTATCTTGACCATGTCATTAAAGAATGTAATTGTGTACAGTAAACCCGTAAATTTAACTTCTTTTTGGCCCGGCATAGTTTTATCACAGGTCTTTAGACAATTTTAGGCCACTAGTGTCCCAGGGTTCTCAATTATGTAATACCATGAAATATCAACTAATGAAAAATTGTAGGAAAACCTACTTTTACAGCCCGGAAATGGCAATCTACTCATAGATGGTAATCATTGCACGCAGTGCACCTACTCGAAATCATTTTAATATCCACAAAAACATTTCCCGCTTATTTCCAGTTGATCAATTGCGTACGTGCATGCATGTGCAGATCAATACTCTTGGGTCTTCTTTATAAATACTAAGTTGCAAAACTATGAAGCGTCCAAAGTTCAGATTGAGGAAGAGTTTGGAATCAGATCGAGGTAAGTTTCACCGAGAATGATCATAGGGGCACTGGAAATGCGAACAGGGGCCAGGGCGATCGCCCCACTCTCAAAGGTGGAGGACAAACACCCTTTTCTCCCCACACTCTCAAGTACTATACCGTAACTCAGGGGCGGATCTAGGGTCTTTTCTGAGGTGGGGTCCAGCATAAAGAGGGCTCATTCGTTTTTTTTTTTAATTTTGGTTCCCATAAACGTCAGCGATTATACAATTTACCGCACATTGACAAAGAAAGGATAAACTGAGAGACATGCAAACACTGGAATCAAAACTTGGAATCTAAACGGGGAATTTGCAAAGAGCGCGAAGCGCGCGAAAATTTTGGGGTCAGCCTACACTTATAAGAATTTGTACTAATTTAAAGCTTATATAGAACAATTGGGCAGTTGGACCCTATCGGTCGTAACTTTATTGTACTTCCCTCCTCGAGTCAGTACTAGCCGTACCGTACGACAGACACGCGTGAACTTCAACCAGGTTTAGCGAAATGCGATTCAGTTCCCGACATTTACATAAATCCATGTATTCTACTTATTAACTTGAAAAGGTGGAAAGGGTTTGTACTATATTTATCTATATGTATAATGGAACTGAGGAAGAGTGGACAAAGCCTACCGAAAATTTTGGGTTTTTATCCCAGAAATTAACCTTATGAAGAGCCAAATAAGTAAGCAACCATGAGTGGCGGCAGAATTTTCCCAACAGGGGGAAGGAGCCATGTCAGCTGCCCCAAGTTCGCGACATTCCTATTTCGGGGAATGATGAGAAGGGCAAATGGAGGAGCCTCATTATCCCATGCCATGCAGGCATAGTTTGCATTATATTGCTTAATACTTCAAGATCCGAGTTGCGCACTGATAGTGTTCTTTTGAATCTGGATCGCGTGAAGCTGAAAAGTGCGCGAAGCAGGGCGAAAATTTTTTATAGGCTTACCATAAACAACATATGACGCACAGAAAAAAAAATTTAAGGTCTGTAGACCGTATCGGTGTAACATGTATTGTATCGAAACCACCTGGAACTACAGATGAAATGGCCAAACTTTGCCCCGTAAGTCGCTCACCACTGACTGTACCGCTGCTACCGCATGACACACACAAGAGAACACCAACTAGGCTTTGCGATATTGGATGAAAGTTACGACCTTTACATAAACCAGCATGGAGCTGTATTCGGATAACAGCTCCCTTCATAAACTATGTACTCTGCCTATATGTTACTTGGTAAGGTGGACATGACTTGTGCAGGGAGCTGTTTCCGATAACAGCTCAATGCTTGTGCTATCCTGCTATGTGAGAATGGACTTATTAGGGAGAAAAAAGAGAAAACAGTAGTGACTCTACAGCGCGCGTAGAGCGCGTGAAAATTTTGGGGTTCTTACTAGAGAAATTATCCGCTTTCGAGCAAAAAAAAACAGGTTGGTAAAGCCGTCGGGGCGCCTAGTTGTCGTCGGGACTGCATACTTTCGACTAAGACTCCCCGACGTATGATACTTGTAAAAACTTCCCCGATAGGGGGCCAGCCTTCCCCGACGGGGGGCATGAGCCCTTCCCCCACCTGGCGCCACCGCTGGCGCTAGGGGAGGGGGTTAAAATGCTGTATGTTGTGTTCCCTATATAATTGTGGCGTGACGCCATGGCAAAAATACTCTGTCAATTAGAGCAGATGACTGAAGTCGAATGTTTGCTTTTATTTTGCGATAGCAGACCGGTCATACTGTCCAAAGACGTCAAAAAATTGAACTGAATGACATTGCTTTATTTGACCTGTGGTGATTTTATATAGTAACTTTAAAATGAAACAAACACCGATTCGTCCTATTGTGACTTCTGTCACTCTTGACTGTGGACTTTACCTAGATTTGGCTTTTTTATTCCCATCATTAGGGGTAACACAATAAAGAAATATTAATTCCAGACCCTGAATAGCGAAACTTATTGACCTACTCTCTCTTCTTCATGAGAGGAGGGATACTAGCGGTTGTTTGGGAAGGTTTCGTAATGTAGCGTTTAGGAGTGTCCATTATGTTGTAAGACCAAACAACTAGCAGTGACCTTTTGGAATCAATATTAAAACCCAATAGTAATACGTTGCATAAAGCGCTAGCTAGTATGACGTAATATCTGCGTGTTTTGTATTACTTTGAATGCTCAAGAACCGCCACACTTGGGTAGTTCCAAGCGACAAAGTGATTAGAATGCCTGACTGGCACGCAGGCAGTAATACGACAACTGTAGTCACGTTCTCTGTAAAACGATTGCATCGTTCGGTTTCGGGGCGGGGCAATATAGGCTACCGGGTTGGTGCATAGTCACATATTGCCGAAAGTTTCTGCTAGACTTTTACAGATGGATTGATCGATACCGGATGGGGGTAACCAAAATCTCCTCGGAATTGGACAACTGTCATTACCTGTGAAACTGTCTCGTGTTTTTTTTTTTTTTTTAAGGCTAGTGTGGAAAAACCGAATTTTGAAAAAGGGCAAATTGGGAAATTTGAGGGGGGGTCCGGACGTCGGCGACCCCCCCCCCCCCGATCCGCCACTGTAACTTATATTGCCTATAGCGGGGGTGGGGAACCTTTTTCGACTGACTGGCCGTTTTGATAGTCATAATCCACTCGCGGGCCACAGACAGCGAGTAGAGAGGCGCAACCGTTGCAAGCTTTCCCTCAGGACAAGGGGCCCCAAACAGGGACTGGTGGGTCTGGACTGGAAAAGTCCGGGAGCTCTGGAGGTTAGAAAACAAGACCATTTGTTTTTTATCCTTGTACAAAGTAGCTGCACTCTAAAAAAAGTTGGTTAAAAAGGGTTGGGTAAAATTCAAAGTGCCCAACCTGGGCCGTTTCGTCACCAACATAGTGACAAAACAGATTAACCAAGTGGGTTGGTTAACCTTCAGGTTGGGTAAAGTCCATCTCCCTCGCACTATTACCCAGGTTGGTTGAAGTGAACTGATTTGCGCGCCATACGTACGTACACAATAAATGAAAAGGTACTATACTGTACTGCAGTATATGGACGGTACGTACGTACCTCCGTACACCTGTACTCGCAGCCGAACCGAGACGACGACAGACTTGCTTTCAAAGTCTGCAGAGAAAGGCTGAGCTTTCTGAGGAGGCTGATTTTAAAATAGCCTGTTATCGTATGCAACGAAACTGAGAGTAATGAACGAGCGTATACGAAAAGTGCGCGCGAAAACGCCGGAAAACCGTGTATTTGAAACCAAGTTTTTCACTAAACATTACAAAATTATTCACTTTTAAACGTTTAAAATCACTCTTCGGAGAGAGCCCCACCCCCTCTCCTGAATCGACCGGAATAAATACAATGCCAACGGAGTTTCGTACTGTAATAGATTTATAAACCTATACATGTGATAGTGTAATTCTGTTCAATATTATGTAGCCTCCCACGAAAAAAAATTTGATTTACAACCAGAAGTACAAGGATTCTACACCTGGTTTATCTAACGAAACAATTGGCATGATTTGTAGGAGTGTTTCGCAGCAGTGTTAGGTGAAATATCAGGAAAACGGTATAAAGCAGGATAAACGATGGGCACCTAAGGCCTAAAGATTAGTAACATCAATAACTAACAATAAAGATTAGTATCATCAATAACTTTTCAGGTGATTCTTAATTTACATTTAAGAATTGCCTTGCGGGCCCGGATAAAATTGTCTCGGGGCTGCATGCACGCGAGCCGAAGCTAGGTTCCCCACTCCTGGCCTACAGCAAACCAACGTGTTGTTTTTTCAACACATTCACCATTTTCCCCACTGACAAGAAATATTCAGAACATGAATCATTGAAGACTTCAAACATTAAATCGGTGCTTCGCCAGCGATATTGTTGCTAAGGGTCCCATTATGTACCAAGGAAAGGTAAATGTAACCGACATTTGCTAACATCCCTTACTCGAAATCCAGATGTGGGCCAGATATGAAATTCCATATATGGGCCAGATATGGATTTCATATCTGGCCCATATCTGCTGCAGATATGGGATTTATATCTGGGCCAGATAAAAAATTGGGCAGATATAACCCAGATCTACGCCAGAACCAGATCTAAGCCATATATGGCCAGATAAAGTTTTATCTGGATCAAGTCTCTATATGGAACAGAAATTTTATCTGGACCAGATATGGTCCTTATATGAGAAATCTGGATCAAGCTATTATATGGCACAGATAAAACTGTATCCAGACCATATCTGCTCTAGATATGAATCATAGTTAGGACTTATAATCCACACTCCTCATGGAGACTTTGAACACCTTTTTTTTCAAAAGTCCCCTGACTCTCTGGCGAAGAGCCAGGGGCGAGAACCAAACAATACTCCCGAAGGAGTTCTGCTCCCCGAAGGAGTACCAACGTCCCCAAGGGACAAACTTTGACTTAACTGACACCACCCGACAGCGGTCCCGTTCTAGACTGTGTGCTTTTCAAGTGCATAGAAACGGACACTTGTCAAACAGAAAGACCCAAAACCCGTTCTAGACTGGCTGCATTTTTTTTTCCAAAAGTCCCCTGACTCTCTGGCGAAGAGCCAGGGGCGAAAACCAAACAATACTCCCGAAAGAGTTCTGCTCCCCGAAGGAGTAACAACGTCCCCAAGGGACAAACAGTGACTTAACTGACACCACCTGACAGTGGTCCCGTTCTAGACTGGCTGAATAGAATAGGTCCCACCTGGGAGCTCCGCCGTCGTGATCAGGGATACTCCTGTGCCAGGTAAGTATCTGGCTGCATAGAACAGCGTTTAAGTGCTCCCTGAATTAGAATTTAATGTAACTATTGGGTTGAATTGACTTAAGTACATAAATTCAACTTATTTCATAACAGTGAACAGAAAAATGCCTTGAAATTTCCTCTTTTATGTAATCACAGTGATATGGGCTTCTTATTTTAAACTTTATTACGTATCAGGGCCGTCGGAAGCGGGGAAGGGGGGCTGGGGGGCTGCAGCCCCCCCCCCAATAATTCTGCCATGTATAGTATTTTAATGGAAAGAAAGCGTCAAAAAAGTGAAAGACAAAAAATTAAAAGTAATGAATACGGTATCACTCAAAAAATTATATCACCCATTATTCATTTGTGAACGTGCGATAAAACAGAAAAAATCAATTCGATGGATCAGACAACCATGGAACTTGGCAGTAGAAATGATCCAAACATCACGTCACCTACACCGCCTGCTAGTTTTTACTCGTAGGTCAGCGAGGGGAAAATCGGTTTTTAAAAAACCTCAAATTTCTTTCAAAATCATGGTTAAGGTGAATTAGGGTTACATGAACGGGGTGTTTTTAACCCGTTCTTTCATAATCCGGTGTCAAAGTTGCGAAAAAAGGGTTCAAAAGCTGTTATTTTGGAATTATTATTTCCAAGAAGTTGATTGGTCAGTGCAATTGACTTTTCCCTACACTATCCTACGAAAAAAAAAACTCGCACACCGCCTCAGTTCGAACAATTCGTAGGCGAACAACGCAGGCAACATGTCTGGAAAGTCGTCTAACAAAGCAAAGCAAACTGGACCCCGAATTACAAAATGGTTCACGGTGAAAAAACCGTAAGTAACTGCATATTATTTTTTTATCGACAAAATATTTAGGCCCACGGTCTGCCTGATTTATTTACATAAGTCACATATGCGCCAAATACGTCACCGCACACCACAAGGTTAGGCCAAGTAAAAAAATATATATGTTTCGCGTCCCCGCCCGCTTCCTTTTTCGGCGCCGCATGAAATATTTTTTTATTTTTTATCTACTGATAAAATGCGAGAAAAAAAGAAAATTTCGAATAAATCCACCGAAAATAATACTTGCAAACACTCGTAAGGTCTTGCCGATTACTTCTTTCAACCTACGTCCAAAGTTAGACAATAGGGAGCTTTCGATTTGCACGTCCACGTAGTCGACTGCTACGAGATTACGTCATTTTAAGCCTCTGCGCATGCGTCACGTCGTTTCCCTCGTCCACTATCAAAATCGAGAACGTGTCCACCCTGGTTTTGCCGTTCGTCTCAAACTGCAACGCTGTTCATACGTGTGACGTCACAGAATTTATGAAAATGGATGAAGCGGCAACAAGTGCACCTCAGTAACATGCTAGTGTCTCTCGCCATGATCTGTTTTGTAATTGTGATCGCCTTTTACCTAAAATGTCGAGGCAGTGATGGTTCCGTTGGGGAATTTGTTCTGTTTTGGGCATGTTTTCTTGCAGCAAGTGCAATACGCCGTGAAGTTAGCCTATGTTGTTACTGTTGTACATATCGCCATAAAAACATACCAACAACTTTAAAAAGCTGAAGTCCATGTTGTTAACTAGCGCTATGCATGGCCGGTTGAGCAAATTCCTACGTATCGACTGTAACACTTCCATGTTTTATACGACTCGTCTACGTCGACCCATGCACTGGAGGATCGAAACAGGCTATAACAGTTGACGTACCTAACCAGTCGACGCTTTCACGTAGACACGCTGATCGACTTGAACGCAGTCCACGTTCACTCAATCGAAAGCTCCTTAATGAGCTAGCTCCGCAGCCCATACTAGTAACTACTGTACGTACGCTCGTAGCGCTCTGTGAACGTTTCATCGCCAACACTGTTGCGCGATGAAATGCTTCAACGTAGCAACGTGACTTCTAGTTATTGAGTGATCACTTGCCACTCTCTAAAGGGTTGGCCCCTGTTTTTTTTTTTCAAAACTTCCTAAATACAAGTCTAGCTCCCTTTGGTGTTGGTTCGCTTAAGCCTCATTGGGTCTTTTTTTATCCAAGGACTGTTGTACATTTAGACAAGTTCTTGTTTTAAACTTCAAAAGTTTCATTTAAAAGTTATTTTTTCTTTGGGTGTGAAACAAATTTTTATGTAAAACTCACTCAAGGGAACCATGCACTACAAGACAAATATAAGGGTATGCTGGAAGTATACATTGAATTCCAAGGGTGTTAAAGAAGTTCTTCTACACTGGTATAAACAAAATAAACCAAAGTTTTACAATCACTTTTGTGTGTCAACGAGTTATATTTGTACATATCTTTTCAAATGATGCAATCTGGATTGCGGGAAAGTCTGTTTCAGCCATCTTGGAAAAAAAAAAGAAAATAAAAAAAAAAGCCCCGCCTCCTCCTTTTTTTGCAAAAACCTGACGGGAAACATATATATTTTTTTACTTGGCCTTAACGTTAGGCCTAACGTATGTCAGTTTGGCCGCCATGGCCTAGCCTGGGTAATTTTAAGTGATGAACACTAAGATGTTTGTGAGCTTTCTTAATTCTTTAAATAGCTTTTGATAGAAAGTAATCATTCCCAATCGATAAAAAAGAAATCAATTAAAATAGGCCTAGGCATAAATGTCCCATCGACTACAGATGAACTAAGAACGAGAGCGAAGTCTGTGGTTCTGTCAAAGGTCGCGCACGTGGAATCCCGAGGCGCGTTTTGAACTTTAAAAGAGGGCAGCATGCAGAATTATAGGTTGGAGAGGTTCTGCGTGGATAAAAGATGTTTTAAGCTCAACCGTCTGGTGATCACTGAAAATTAAAGTGAATAACTGAATACAAACCCAAGAACCTCTGCAGTGACGTAAGGAAAGAAACAGTTGTTTCGTATTCCTTTCTTTATACTTGTATGAATATACTGAAGCTCGGAGATATGCATCACTGGGTCTCAAAGAAAGTAATAAAAATGAAGGAAGAGAATAGCCGTCCAAGTTACCACGATCTATTAGGGTTGTAAATGTGGTGGGGAGGGGTCAAGTTACATAAAAAATCCATTGAACATTCAGATTTAAGTGAATGTTATGATCGAAGCCTATATGCCTATGGTGGAAATTCCTCATTTTCCATATCCCATTACTCCCGTCACTGTAAGCTATGTTTTATTTTCGAAGTTATGTTTTTAACAATTCTAGTGAAATTTACGATGCAATTTTAGATTTCCCAAGGGCACTAGTATAGAGTAGATTAAGATAATACTAATAATTGTGAAATAAAAGAAACGAAGCCAGTTCATATGATCAGATATCAAATTTTCAACATATCAAAAATTGAAAGTTTTGATTCCTAAACTTTAAGAGGGGCGAATTCAAACTACTGCAAACACTAAATTGTCGTGCGGTCCCTATTTGTGGCTCAAGAGAAAACTTTGCAGGCATATAGGAATGTGGTATACGATAAGATCACCATCAATTTTCTTTCCATTTTTTTATTAGACAGCAGTCGGTGGACCGACTGCAAGACAAAGCGGGGGATGAGCCTGAGAAATCGGATGACGCTATTTATAGTGCAGAGACTGCAAAACTCCAAGAAACCTTGCCCTCTACCCAGTCACTTGAAAGGTAAGAATGAACTTTAAAACAGCCTCTCAAAGCCGTTTTAATCAATTTTATTTGGAATTTGCGAGCACGAGATGATTTGAAGCTTCAGAACAAAATATAAGGTTTTATATAGTCAGAATAATTGTTATTAGTTACAAGATAGATACCGGTAATCGATCTTAAGTTTGACCTCTACGTTTATGATGTATACTCCTAAGTAAATAATCAGAAAAATAAATTACATCCCAGAATATTCCAAACAGAAGCGGTTCTAGGGACAATTTTTTATAGGGGGGGGGGGGGGCTAGAACCGCACAGAGTATTTTCTGAGCATATGCTTGTCTTGTATTTAATTATTAAAACAATACTTTTTCGTTTATTGCAGAACATTTCCTTAAGAGCCAAATCAGCCCAGAAATTTCCAGTTTCCTGCAAGAGTCTTTGGAAATCAAGATTTCAAAAGGTCGTTTCAATCTTCGTGGTTTGATAAATTCAAATGGTTGCATTACGAGGAGGCTTCGGATTAGGCTTTCTGCTTCACTTGTTTCAAGGCAGCTGAAAAAGGCATGATAACATCCTCAAAACTTGAAGACACCTTCATAAAAACCGGCTTCAGCAACTGGAAGAAAGCATTAGAAAAAGACAAAGGATTTTATAAACATGAAAGTTCCGAGTGTCACAAAGAAGCAACTGAAAGGTTGATTCTCATACCATCTACATCGAAGAAAGACATAGCAGAAACGCTGTCCACACAAATTTTACAGGAAAGAAGCCAGAATAGACAACTTCTGTTGAAAATTATTGGGAATGTGCACTTTTTAGGTAAGAATTTCAAAAAGTATTTATAATTACAAATGTTTATAATTTTTAGCAAATGCCCTCAGATTCTTTTAAAGGCAAATTATCTTAATAGGAAACTGTCAACAAAAGAGAGAATTCAATTTCAAAACCTCACACCCGGGTTTCTCGAGCCAATGCAAAACTTGTGTGGATGAGACCCGTGGGGTTGTAAGCTGAGCATAACACACATAGGATATGGTTGATTCGAGGAGTTTGTATGATAAACGGTGGGTCAGAATAGCCTATGCTACGAAATATGGCCGTAGACTGGCATGAATAGTTGCAAAATACTGCTTGTTCAGTATAGAAATCTAATACAATGAAGCATGGCTGAGAATTCAACTTTCACTCAAAAATGCTTCTTGTAAAACTTTAACTTATTCGTTTTTACAGCAAGACAATCACTGCCCTTCAGAGGAAATTGGAATGAAGACAAACTTTGCGAGGCCGACTCAAACTTCTATCAATTACTGAAATTAAGATGCGAGGAAGATCCGCAAACTGCAGATTGGTTAAAGAGAAAGTCAAACAAATTTACGTCAGCGGATGTTCAAAATGAGATGATTGGGGTAAAGATTTAAGCATCGTCCTACTTTAAAACCTGCAATTAAAGTACCGCTTAAGAAAACTCATGTTTCTTAGGCGATTAACATTAAAATAATTCACTACAAATCAAGTGTAATTATCATACAATGGAAGAAAAAGTGGATTTATTTTCGAGCTGTAAATAACAAAGGCTTGTTGTTGGTTACCCTAATTGTTTGCAAATAAAACCGTCGCAACATGAAGATATGATTGTTAACTTTTGCAAAATTTTTGATTCCCTTGACTGTCAATGTATACAAATCATTTCTCAGTCTAATAGGTTATGGCGTTGTTTAATAGAATAGAGGGTGTGTTTGTTTATTCTTTTTATATAGTCATCAGCTTTTCAAAATTTGCTGCAACCTTTAAATATAAATAAATTGTAACTTTCTTTCCAGATAATGGCATTACGGGTCCTCCGTGATATTGTTAATGACATTAAAGGATCAGACATATACTCAATAATGGCTGACGAGACTGCAGATGTATCTAATACGGAACAGCTTGTATTATGCCTCAGATGGGTGACTGATGAACTTACTGTTCATGAAGACTTTATTGGAATGCATCCTTTGAACAACACCTCTGCAGATCACATAACATCGATTATCAAGGTGAGATATTTGGAAAAATAGAAATCTTAAATGGAAACATAAAAATAATAACAACAAAAAGTAGTGGTGTCCAGTCAGTCCAAAGTTTTCTTAAACCGTCATCCCCCAGAAAAAGTTTAGGTCTAAATGTGCAGGGGTGTACAAGACCAAAAGAGGGAGGGCATAGCTTAAAGTGCCGAAATCCCCCATCGGCAACTCAGTAAATATTTCGCAAAATGGGGGTGGGGGCATATTCCCAAGAAATAATGCCTAGGCCGATATCATGCCATTTGAATAGACATATTTCTGTGTTGTTGCCGAATAATAGCCAGCCAGCCAGCACAACTACTGTATGTGCATCTCATTCTGGTTTTAGAAAAAAATCGCTCCACTGACATATCCTCAATGATTGCTTTATTTTTGTACAATGAAAGCTTTAAAAGCACCCTCTTGATGGTATGTCTTAGACAGAATGCTGGAAAGATGATATGGGAAATAAAATGATCTCATTCAATCTTTTGCGAGTGTTCTATTTGCTGCACCATATTTTTTATACTGTGCCAGTGATACAAATAGTCCGGTTGGATTTCCCTCTTAAGCTTTTGTCAGTGGCGCCTAATGTTCTCTGTTGAATATACGTTGCGTTGATGTTCTCTTTCAATGTGAAGGGAATAACTACAGTCAAAAAAGAAAATGTGTTTTTTCTTTTTCGATTTAATTCAGGATGTTCTTCTAAGACTGAACTTGCATATAAAGAATGCCCGAGGACAATGCTACGACGGTGCAACAGCGATGTCGGGAACCAAGTCCGGTGTTGCCACTCGGTTTAAAGCCCTCAATAAGAAATGTCTTTATACCCACTGCTATGGTCACGCTCTCAACCTTGCTGTTTGTGATTCTGTGAAGTCGGTGGGATGTTTGAAGGAAGTCTTTGAGACCGCGTTTGAAATTTGCAAGTTGATAAAGAAATCTCCAAAACGCGACTCCAAACTAGACGAAATAAGGAAAGAAACAAAAAATGAGCACGGCGGGATTCGCACTTTATGCCCAACTAGATGGACAGTCCGTGGACAGTCTCTAAATTCCTTGCTTCAAAATTTTAAAGAGCTTATGCAGTTGTGGTCTTGGTCGTTGGACCATATACAAGATACGGAGATGAAAGCCAGGATTAATGGAGTAAAATCAGTAATGCCCACCTTCAAGTTCTTGTTCGGAGCGTCATTAGGAGCTATGATCTTACGTCAAACAGACAACCTCAGTCGCACCTTGCAGGATCCAAAGCTCTCTGCAGCAGAGGGCCAAAGTGTCGCAAAGGATGTCGTCAAAACCCTCCGAAAAGATCGCAGAGATGAAAGTTTCGAATTTTTCTGGGAACAAGTCTTGCAACGAAAGGAGACACTAGGGGTGGAAGATCCGAAGCTTCCTCGCAAAAGAAAGCGTCCTGCCAGGCTTGAGGAAGGAAATGCTGGAACTCATCACTTTCCCTCTACTCCAAAGGATCATTACCGCTGCATCTTTTTTGAGGCATTTGACGTAGTTACAACCTGCATCCAATCTCGTTTCGAGCAACCCGACTATCAAAAGTATACCATGCTGCAGGAAACTACTGCTGAATGCTGCCAAGGGTTGTCCATTCCAGAAGCAGCTGGAAGAAGTTTGTCAGTTGTACGATGAGCTCGACAGGTTCACACTGGAGGCCCAATTGCCAATAGTTCAGCCAACAGCAAAAGCGCTACTCATGTCTGCTGTCGACATCACTGTCCATGATCTAGTGAAGATGTTTCAGAGGATGACCTATGCAAGAAGAAGTTTACTATCTGAGGTCATTAAGGTAGCAAAGTTGCTTCTTGTCATGCCTGCAACAAACGCTGTCAGTGAAAGGTCGTTTTCTGCCCTAAAACGGGTGAAGACATATTTGAGGTCAACGACAACCGACAGCAGGATGAATAATTTGATGGTGCTCCACATTCACAAAGAGCGAGTAGATAAGTTGAATCTCATCGAAGTTGCAAATGAGTTTGTTGAAAAGAATGACAGAAGGCGAAGTCTGTTGGCAAATTTAAACCATAAACAAGTTAAACAGTATTTCCACATGAACAAAGCATTCAGTTTTATCAGATAATCCATCATTTTATGACACGAGAACTGGCTGGAAGAGAAGTAGCTGAATTTTGCGGTGCTTTATCTTAAGTTCTGATTAATAATATCATTAGGAGTTCCACATATAACTAATTTCTCTGCCATCTAAATCACACACCGTATTCGATTAGGCTACGGTGGGAAAACGTTATGTTCGAAATTAATAATATTAATAATCAATGGGAGATCTTGCTATCAATTTTATCAAAAGTTCTCAGTCTTAAAAATGTAGGAGATACTTCGTTTCCTAAATTTAGAAGATATTCTGAGCTGTAATTAAATCGCATTGCCTCCTCAACCAAACTTATTTAAAGAGATGGGGATATGGATTTCTGTTATCATCCCAACTTGGGAGATCAATTTAGAAATTTTAGTCAGTTTTTACAAACTTGGGATGAAATTTGAATCAAACTTTAGGCAAAATTATATAAATGGTACATAAAAGTATACCAACTTTTTAACTTTTTAGGGCCATTTCCTGCAATCTGGGAGGCATTGTTTTCAAAAATTTCCTCCATACGCTACGCGCCAACCCATGGTGGCGCGTAGCGTATCTATACCCGTCTTTTCAATAAGCACGAGTCAGCCCCCCAATCCAAAATACCTTCCGACGGCACTGCGTATTTGACTCTAAATTTTGTTTACTGCGTAGTGCATGTTTTACTTTCAACTTCCTAAATCATGAAAAATGTAGGTTTAGATACAAGCTCCGCCCAAATATGCAAATCATTTGCCTAAGTTCACTTAGTGCACTGCGGTATTAACAAAAGTGTAGCCACTAAATAACTGCAATGTCTGGGAAGGTGATGCTGTATATAAACCATGTCTTAGTTTGTAACAAGCATAATCCAAAAATCAAATCAAATAAATAATAAAACAAACTAAAAAAATGCTCATTTGCATATCTAACATATCAAGTTATATCTGGTTTGATATGGCCATATAAAACTTTATTTGCATATCTGGAATTGCATTGTATCAAGTTATATCTGGCTTGATATGGCCATATAAAACTGTATTTACATATCTGGAATTGCATTGCATCAAGTTATATCTGGCTTGATATGGCCATATAAAACTTGATATAATGTATCAAGGCATCTAAATCTGGCTGTATATCTGGCTTGATATGGCCATATAAAGACTGTATTTAGCCAGATATATCCAGATATCAATCCATATCAGGATCTGGAGTAAGGGATTGTATAGGCCTACAAACATTCTCATCATTCTAATACGTACACACCTGGTTCTGTCTGAAGAAAAATATATGGGTTCATACTTCTTAAATAAACTCCTTTGCAGATATTTGCTTTTGCTGTAAGTTTGCTGTTTATGTTTTTACATTTCACCATCTTATCGCATGCAACTGAAATATACAACTACGAAGTTCTTTTTTTTTTATTAATTTTTGTTTGCAAAGAACATCCTGACCTTACGCCATATGTAGCCTATATGCGGTGTAACCATTTGATCTGTTTTTACTGAATAATGACATTATAAGTAGTTTACACCACCATTCAACCAGAGAGCTGGAAGACAGTCTTCCTCCTCCCTTATTCAATCATGGATGTTACCTCAGAGGGAGATAGGGGACCGATGTTTTCCCATCACCGAACTTTCAAGTCTCTTTGAAATCCATAGTGGGTATACTTATCCAAAATATACAGCACTAGGCTAATCATTTGTATTAGAAGCAGCCTCGAATTCAGTGAATTGGACTCTGGATTATACTTAAACTTCATAAAATGTACAATTTTTAGGCGAGTTTCGGGCCCACCCATCGCTCATACTTGGTATAATTACATTAACCATATCGGTTATCATGCTAGTGAGAATTAGGCTAGTACCAAAATGTCCAAATCGAGAGTTTGGTGGCTGCACGTTAAACGTCCTTTGAAGATAGTTAACTTTTTTCCTTCTAATGCCCATAGTTTTGAAAATAGCTCAGAGCTTCCGGGTGCTTTTCTTCTGATCCCTCACGGGAAAGTTGCTCAGGACAACGCCTGTGGGGGAGCGTTTCGCACCATTCGCTGTCGTCCGGTCATTCCTTGTCATTCCTTGGCAGTCGGTAAATTGGATCTCACACCCCTCACAGTCCCACAGCTGTCGAACCGTGGTGCAGAGCAACTTCCTTCAGTGCCCCTGCAAAGGAATCTTAAAGTCCGAATTGCAAACGGCACTGTCCTCCTGCAGTCCAGTCCTATTAGCCTCTTGCCTCATGAACCCATTACGCTCAGACTTGCATTTCCATACAATAAAAATTCCCAGCTAGACTTCTGGAGTATAAAAGGTAACTCACATACTTTTAGTCGTGCTTTTCTAGACCTACCGTCAGCCTCATCATCACCAAATCTTGTCCTTTACTTGCCTTTAATTAAGGTGGCAGACACTTGCGAATGTTCCCCTAGAGAAATCAAAGAGGTACGTTGAACTTGTCACTGTTCATGGCATTTAGATTTATATTTGGGGTAACTACAGAATGATTTAGCATATTCATGGTTTTCATGGTAAATGGGTCGGTAAATGGGCAAAGGAGGTAATTTGGCATCAAAGATGTATGGAACCTTTACTGAGTCGTGATTTTAATATTAAGTTTATGTTATATAGCTTTCTAGTTTGTTGAGAGTATATTTTGTAGTTTTGTACGATTTTGATAGTCTATTTTTTTTATGTATGTATGTATGTATGTATGTATGTATTTACAGTTTATATTAGTTTGTAAGTTCATATTGTTGAATTTAGATATTAATTGTGATTTTCATTCTTCTGCCAGTTTTCACTGAGGTTACAGAATAAAACTGTGTTGCAAACTTTGACTCTGTCTGTGCCTTCTGCCGGCTTCTTTGGTTCGATTATCCTGGCCTCACAGTAGGTCACAAACTGCTACACATCCAGACTTTGGGACAGGGGCTAAAGGATAGAGATCTCTCGTCTCTATCAATCTGATGAAGGCGTTAAACGCCATCCCAGGCTGAGCGCAATAGGCAATAGTCGTAAGTAGATGGCAAATCAAGTCTGACCGCTCTGTACAAATTTCATTTTGGATGAAAACGCGTTGACTGGTCCAAGTGGCTTCCTGACCATGAATTCACTAAACTAACCAAAACGGAACGAAAAACGCATATAGGGCGCTTGTTTGTGACCGTATGTAGCCAAGGCTTCCTGCCCCTCCCCCGAAATTTTCAAGGAAATTTTGTATCACAGCTGTGATCTGTGTAAAGGTTTTAAAACAAAGATCGCTAAGAAACGACTTTTAGGACAAAGCTTTTGCTATTCCCAACAATATGGAAAGCATTGTTGGCAAAATCTTTCTTGGTACACTATACGCCCCAACGCATGGTGGTGCTCCCCTCATATGTCGCCCTCTCTGGAGAAAAATTCCTGCGTAAGTCCGTGTTTGTTTGCCTCATGTAAAGGCCTTCCTACTTGATAAAAAGAAAATAAACTTGGTAAACCAAAACTTGGGGGAAAACTGTCTTCCTCTAGAGAAATGTAAGCTACATTTTTCTGGAAAGAATGCTTAATATTTGGATTTTTATGGATTTTTAAAAAAGAAAACTGTAATCGACAAAAAATGTGACTGAGAAATATTCTATTACACACACACAGCAAGGGGCGGGAAGTGATGTCTGAAAGCCCAGGCGAAATTCAAAACGGCGCAGAAGGCGCTGGGGGAGTGCGAAGCCCTCCTTTAATTTGAAGGTGGTACAGGGCCCGCAGTGGCGCCCCTGGTGAGGTCCAGGTGCAACTCCCTGGTGGGGGTATTAAGTCCTCGGAAGCCCTGAGATGTTTAAAAAGTTAAACCCATTCGAATGAAGCATTTGGCTATCTTACCCTCATCGGATGTGAGATTACACTGTATCAGTTAATCTCATTGCGGGTGCGCGCGGAGGGCGCCAAGAAGAATTTTATAGTATTTTTATGGCATTTGATTTTAATCTTTTCCTTTCTTTTACATTGCAAAATTTACCATAATCTTAAAAATCCCTCATATTTTCTCTGGTTTTGCTTCATTTTGTTAATTTGTTTTATTATTTTAATTATTTTTTAAGGTCTGAAAGAAATTAGAGGGAAGTGCCCCCCCCCCCACCCCATCATCCCTTTTCAGGGTGCGAAAATATAAACGGCACCACGGCACAATACTTCATTCAAATCCACACTACTCGGTCAAAAGATTGCAGAGGTGCTGTTTTTGGAGAAACCCCTCTTTAAATTCCAGTCGATTCCAGTTAAACTGGGTTCAACTGGATCCAGTTAAATTTTAGTTGTAACGTAGTTGAAACCTAGTAAACTCATTTAAACCCACTTGTTTTAATATGGAATTTGGCACAATCCACTTGCATAACCTAGTTGTACAAATTTCAACCCACTTGAGAGATATGAAATCCAGTTCAACCCAGTTAGTTTAATGTGGAATTTGGGCAACACCGGTCGAAACCAGATGATTCCAGTTAATTCAGTCAACTGGGTTCAACTGGAATTTGAGCCAGAGATGTGTTAGGGTGCGGGAAGAGATCGCAAGCTAGATAGCTACACGGTTTCTCCTCTTGATCCTTCTTCAACTCAGACGACGCTGACACATATATCAAATATCCTTCACAAAACTCTGAACTAAAAAACAAACTTTAGTTTCCTAAATTCGTTTCATTGAAGAAGTTACCATTCCTCCCCTTTCTCTTCTTTGAGTGAAAATTTAAGGTATAAGATTTTTCTTTCTCACAGAGTTATGTTTACGCCACTTCCCTTCCGATTCGTTACATGCTCTCAAATTTTACCCGTCTTTTTCAAAACGTTTAATAGTCCATATCTATAGGCTATGTGCCATTATGGGGGATTTAAAAGCCATTTACACCTTCCTCACATTAATAAATTATTGATTCCAATTATCTCACGTGCGGCTGCCTTTTAAATATTATTTGACGTCATTTATTCTTCGCCTAGATTCATCTCGTTAGCTATTTTAAAACTGTTGTTATCAATCTGGGTTAATATTTTCATATCGTGGTACTACTCATAAGCAACCATACAAACTTACTAATTCGCTTTCTCATTAAAGTAGGAAGCATAAAATTTTCACGATGCATTTTAATATGATTCAAATGTTAACCGAATGCGTATTAAGTGCATCTATATTCAATACCTCAGAATGCTAATATCCTGATTAACTTGCGTTTAAGTTGTTCCGTTAGCCTTTTTACTTTGACCTTGGAAGCTTTTAAGAAGAGAACTATTTTCGGAGAACAATTTTGTTCGATTTGATGGAGAAAAGTTTCACTCTCGAAAAATATTGTGTCAACATTAAAGCCAGCGACATCTCATTTGTCCTTTAGATTTACTGTAGGCTAAATGTTGTTTAGGGATATTTTCCTCTTGTACTAAAATAAAATAGTTACCACTTCAGCAGAGTACTTGCTCTAACTACGGATTTGATTGATATCTTTGAACTGTTGATCTCTCTAGTTGACTCGGATGGTATACATATCAGGTATCAGGGACATTTTGAGGGGAAAATTTATTTGAAAAGAAAAGTAGACCTCTTTTCTTCAAATGATGTGGAGGTGAACGGTAAAATCTACGTCCATTGGTCAGTTTGTGTTTTCTCGACATATCTTTACTATGGGAGCCTGCTTCAATGGATGGTTTTTCTTGATGTGCTTCATGCTTTGTAGTAACGAATTTTCATCGGCTACAGGTACGCATGTTTTCCTTCTTTTACAGAAATTGGTGTGCTAAGTTTTGAGACCGCCCAATAAACACAGTACGTAAAAAACCCCGTTTTGACTACGTTCAAAACGCTTTAAAGACGTTCTCAAAACGTATTATTTAATACCTTTTAAAAACGTTTCTGTGTTTGTTGGGCGACCGCCGTAATGACATCAATTTAATACTCATGTGGAAATAAGTTTCGCCGAAAATAAAGTTGTACAGTAGGCCCCATAATTCTCCAAGGACAATCAAGATCTGACGCTCTCCCCAAATCAATTAAATGCTGCAATTATGGGTAGTCCGTACCGTGATGGCCATCGGCGTCGAAAATCAGAAGTATGCCTGGAAAACGATTTCCGATTTAAATAAGGTGTGGCAGACGAAACCTTCCACGGTTAGTGAAAAATCGAAGGCGCGCGGCCAGAACCTGTGGTATGTCAGGTTCTTCCTACGATGACTGTTACCATAGGCGTAGAAAGCGGGGGCTGGGCTTTAGCCCGCCCCCCCCCGGCCCGTCAAGAATGTGGTGGGGCGCAAGTATGCTTCCGCCCTCTCAGTCCAAGGACGAAAACCCCTTACTTGTTTCCTGTGTAAAAAATGTCAAAAATTTGCAGTAATTTTCCTTAAAATTTTCCCAACTGGTTGCCCCAAATTGCATTTAAGGACCCTCAAATATTCGAAAATTTCCCAAAGAGGATGGGGACACCCCCTCCCTTAGAGCCCTACATGACGACGGTCCCAAACAATGTTCATCCCCCCAGTCTCGAAAAGCTTCCTATACCTGTGACTGTTACTGCTGATCTGGATCATTTCCAGAGAAAAAATACGTCCTATAAGGGTAATCGAATATAATGGAATATTTTGGCAGACAATGATTGTAATAGCGTCCGCACCTCCAGTATTTTAAAGTGGGGGCAAGTGGGGGAAGCAGAAATGGGGGAGAAGTTGTGTGTGCGTTACTCCTATACACTGTATACTGGGGGAAAGTGAGGTGAAGTCTTGACTGCTGGCAAATGCCCAGCCCCCCCCCCCCCCCAAGGTGAAGCTACTGTGTAGTAGGTGCTGAAAAAGCTTTTAATTGCAACTTACAAAGAACCTCCTTGCATTTGTGCTATCTGAGCTCAACCTTACTGATGGGGTTCAGCGAAACATACCACGTGGGATCCAGAGACAAAGCTCCTGACACTGGGGTTTTTGCAGTATTGCAGGCATTAAAATAAAGCTTTCAACTGTGTACAAATGGCACTGGCAATGAACAGGCAATTATCATAATTTATCAGCGTTTAAACAATGACCCCAACATGAACATCGATCTATTTGGTGAATGGGTGGTCGTGGGTGGAAAAGTAGATGGCGGAACTGCAATGGTTTTGAAACAATCATTTTACTCAAGCTCTTGCCTAGAAAGCAGTGTTGTAACGAGTCGTGACTCGAGTCGCTAATTTTCAGAAGGGAAATGACTCGAGCAATTGTATCATAATTTTCCTCATTGAAATACTACAGTGACTCGAGTCACTGACTCGACTCGAGTCACATTGAAGGTATTAAATGACTTGACTCGACTGCAAAATTGAGTGACATGTTACAACTCTGCTAGAAAGTAACAATGAGGTAAATGTACTCAAGTTGTCCTACAGAAAGCCCAAAGGGATAATAATGAGATACCCTCCAAGTGCATGCAGAGCGCGCCCCCAAAAGATGATTGAACATTTTGAATTCTTATACAGATTTCAGCATTGTTTATGCAAGAACCAGGGAGTGTCCCATGACATGTATGCTGTTTTTCCTTTCACTCTCTAGGCCTACACAAAACATCAAAACGGCTGGCTTGGGGTCCCCGGTATAAATCGACGACCATGCCGCGTTGCAAGAAATTTTAATTGTGAAAATAATTTCCAATAATAATTTGAAGGCTCCATAGGAGAAAAATCTTTCATATTTTTGTTTATAAGAGCTAAATAAATGTAGTGCAAGTCTACTCCCCTTTATGAAGTAACCATAAAAATAAAAGTAAGGGAGAATGACGTCTGCCGATCTGGACTCAGTGAAGCCATTGATTTGGCTAGGTTGTACGGCAACAGAGCACCTGCGTGTAATACAAATATTACGTCATTGCTTTTGCCCCAAGTATTGGCAAAGAAACTACAAGTTTTCAAGTTAGGAGTATAAAACAAAATACTTAAGGCACCAAGACTTGTTTCTGTTGTGGAAATTACTCCTGATCTTTCGAAAAACTGATAAAATAAGCTATTACTTCTGCAGCAGAATGCACACTGTACGTACGGAGACACACCAATCAACCGGTCTTTTGCCGTACAACGAAAGCGCCCTCACATTTTGAGTGGCTTCACCGGTTAAACATGCATGGATGCATTGTGTCAGCTTTCTCCCTTACTTTTATTTCTATGGAAGTAACCTAGACATTCGCAGCATACCCAGTTTTCTGCTAAAGTACGGAGTGCCAGCGTCAATTGCTTACATTATACTTTTCTTACGGTAAACGAGTAGGGGTTTGGCCACTTCGTCGGGTGTACGGGACGGTCACCATTACAGTCTGCGCCATTCTTGATAAGGTATAACCTGACCAGGCAGTTGATCTGTATTTTGTTTTCTATGAAAGCAGATTTCTTCAAATCAGATATTCTGGAGAAATAAGCTATATTAACACAATTTTTGTACAAGTTCTAGTATTGTACAAGATATGCTGTGGCCGCCCTATACAGAAAAGGTAATGTTTGGATGCAACTTACAGGGCATGGCAAAGTCCCATTTCTTGCAATCCAGGCGACATTTTGGGGGAAACCTTTTAGCACGCTACGAACCAGTGATGGTGGTGCTCCGTAGGCTTAGTGTCACTGAAAAAGAAATCTTCGTCACTGCCCAAGAGTCCAAGAGTCCATATGTGATCAAACTGTTGAGACCACAACTAAAGGACACCCTGGTATGACAAAATTTATTGCCTGACATATAATGACCCTCGAAGGGGAGATCCGCCAAACATATCGTTGGCTTAGGCAGATTTTCAAGACTGGGGCCGGGATGGAAGGATTTTTTTTTTTCAGTTCCCTAAAAATGTGTTTGCCAATTACAAGGCGAGTCCTCTGCTGCTCATCCGTTAAAGCTTGAATTTTCGTTAAAGCACATAGCCTATTTTTCCAATAGAACGCGAAGGCGAAATGACTTCCCTTGCTTCGCATTATTGCAGTGTTGTGCTCTTTCGTTATCCCTACTATTCACTCGAAAAATCGGCCTAAATGTAAATATCCTCACCGATGAACAATGAAAATATGTCAGGAACGGTAGGCCGATTGACAATTAACACTGCAGCAATGAGACTAAAAGTGCGCTGAAAACTTTGATATCCTTGGAAGTATTTGTAAAAGGACATGCTTAAATAGATCCATCAATCAGTACAAAACACACCTCACCCTATCCCTTACTGCATCGCTTAGACACCTTTCGGGTTTATTTTCTTTTAAATGGAAATCAAGGGGGCAGTCTTCCCCATGCCCGAGAACTGGATTATCTCTCATCCTTTAGAAATTTTCTTAAGCTGTGGCATTGCACTCCCCGGGTCTGGTGACCGGGGCAAACTACTCCAATTGATACGCTTATGAGTAGACAAAACAAATCATATGGGGATTCCGTTCTCCAAAAATTTTGAAGTGGGCGAAATTTTTTCTACTGGGGACCGCATTCTCCGCCCCTGGCTATGGGCCTGGTTGCACATTTCACGGTTCCTGGACAATTCCCAACCGGGACAATTTTCCCCTCCGAAATTCCCACTCAGGACAATTTCATTTTCTTGTTAGGGAAAGATGTCTGAGGGTATTTGTCAGCTTAATTGTCGGGAGGGGGAAATTGTCAGGGTTGGAAATTGTCCGGGTGGGACGTTTCCGGGCGAGAACTGTCCCACAGGAAGTTGTCTTGGCCAGTTTAATAACAACCTCCTCAAAACATCTTAATCAACAGCGAGTGACTATGACACCCGACTTGTTCCTCAGCCTGCCACAAATTTCAGCTACGTGGAGGTCTATTGGAACGGTACTTGGTACGGGGTACATCCATTACTGTTTAAACGGAAGGAAGCGTCATTGGTTTGCAGGTACGTGTAACTTACATTTTTTCTCGTCATCGTAATCTTTATGTTTCGCAAATTCTATATCATGCGCACGACAACGCTGTAGAGGTTCTGTGTCAACGGTCTTCTGAGGTCTCCGGGGTCAAACTCTGAAAACCTTGTTAACACCATATCTCAAGGTAGGAAGCTTGGATAGATTTCATACTTAGTATGCGGATGTGTTATGGTTGCAAAGCAAGACCTATTGTTTGTGATGGAGGTCAAATGTCATCGGGGGGTTACCGGGGTCAAATTCTGAAAACCATGTTAACACCGTATCTCAAGGTAGCTTGGATGGACTGCAGGGATACAGTCCCACACAAGCAGGGGCGTAGGGGATATGACACCCCGGTGAAAATCAAAAGTCGGTCTCTGAGCGCCAAAAAGTCGGTCTCAAATCCAATTACAGTAGTTAAAAAGTTAATTGATCTTTTACCTGCCCTGATTTTCGTCTGTTCCCGTGGAAAAATAAGGGAAGTTGTAGTTGGTCCCAAAATAGTTCACACCCCTGCGAATTCATGTATGTACGCCCCTGCACACAAACCTAACCCAGCCATCATGATTAGATTAGCTAGATGATTTTCTCTGAAGGAGTAGTTGCATGATAAGCCTTACTCTTATCAGTGGTGCAGTACGTGCGTTACGGATCGACTATATAGTGCCCATAATTTTGCTAGACTGTTCCCACTCACGAACTTCAGTCCTAAATATAGTGTGGACCCAACATTTATCTGTTTCGCCCTTTGGCTTCAAGTGGCGTACTCACAGGCAGGAGACAGAACTACGTACATACCTGTAAGTGAGCACTTCGCTCCCTTAAAACTGTAAATTTACAGAATATATCTTCTGAAATGTTGGGGAACGTGGGGCACAGTGAGACGCAAAGTTATTTTTCACCATAACTTTTTGACAAGCTTGCATACCCGCCACAATGTTTAATAAACAACCATTGTTTGGGGAAAATTCATGCACAGGTGACGTGACAGGAGCCCAAGCAATATTGATCATCTTTGCCTCAGTGTGTCCCATCTAGTCAAGAGCGGGGATTTGTTCTCAATATTGGGGTGACTTGACAGTATTTTCAAAAAAATTACTGTGTGAAAAATCAAAGTCAATGGGCGATTTATCAAATATTGGGGGAACATGTCCCCCTGCCCCCCCCCCAGATCGCCCCCATGCACCCAGTGGAGTACGATGAGAACATATGGGGCATAATGAGACAGTCGATATCTTAAAACTAATAAGGGAACTGAAGAACTAAAATACAGTTTGATGAGACTTGTGGCTAGCAATTATTTTGAGGTAAGCCCAAATTTCAGAGTATCAACTGCAGAGTGGGCCACAGTCTCGCTGTGCCTCATAGAGCCATTACCATGAGGCTACTGACATGTGTAACTGTAAACCCATTAGTACATTTTTACAGTAGACACGCCATAATCCGCCGTTGTCTTAAAAGTAGGCCTACTGAGCCTAGTGTTAGAAGTATAATTTATATATCGCGTGTTAGTCCGTAAAATCACCAGTTTAAGCTCAATGCAAACTATTAAACTCAACGCCTCTATGCATAAAAACATTGTTAGTGATATTCAAAGGATTAGATTAATATTGTGGTTTTGGACTAAACCATGAAAACCGCGTGGATCTCTGCCTTAACTTTGATGGATCCACTACCAATGGCTGCTAAGATACAATAGGCCTACTAAGTTGTGTAAAACCAACAAGAGGGGAACACGTAACAATATTCCACTACACTTTTTCTTCGTCGGATGGAAAAGGAAGAATCATGCCCAATGGACGAATCAGCTTCTTGGGAAATTGGCCACACCTTAATTCCTAAATAACTGCTTTTCAGCTAATTTTTGTAACTCTAACCCCGGATTATGAAAGAACAGGTCAAATATCCCCTGTCCACGTAACCCTAACCTTAATTTTAACCCTAACCATGATTTTGAAACAAATTTAAAAATTTTTGAAAAACCGATTTTTCCATCGCCATCCTACGAATAAAAAAGCAGGACTTAGAGCAGGATATAGGTTTTTATATCCTGCTATATCCTGCGCGCTCTCTACTTGAGATTTAGTTTTGTACGATCCTTTGAATCCAGTTTGTTTTCGCTTCCACATTATGGTCTCCTCCAGACTCCTTTAGTGCACGTCACACGTCCACGGAATGACTCTTGAAAACGTATGGCTTCGGATAATACTAATATTAGTGAAAACAGTATCCATGAATTAATTTTTTTTTCTTCAAAGAGAGCACGGGTTTGACTATGTTTGTCGAATGAAGGCAGAACCAAGAGGATTCAATGGATCGAAGCTTTTAGAGCAATCGCCATCGTGTACTGGGAAGGAGGAGTCTCTGTCGTACTGTCAGTGGAAATCCTTGGACCCTGAGGAATTCAGAAACGTAGATTTCGCGGAACGAGCGCTTGTAAAGTGCACTGGTGAGTAGCCTGCTGTTGCGTACCATCGGTATCTCACGTAGGCTCACCTTTTCCGATACGCTATATATAAGGGGAGCACAATTCGTTTTAATAATGAGAAAAGCCTAATAAACCAGACCCGTACGTAGGGGGTTTGAGTGGTTCGTTACTGGGTTTGTTTTTTTAAATCGAACCTTCCATCGAACCCCTTTGTGAACTATGGATGGTTTGCCAATCTGACACACTCTTGCAATGCAGAAACTGAGGTTATTGCAAGTTAGACCAATCCCATATTGGGATAACATCCCAGATAGCACAATACATTGGACCAACGTTGGAAAATAGTTGGTAAATGTTGGCAAGCGTTGGTAATGTGTTGTGTTGGCAAAAGAGTGTTGGTCCAACTTAAGACCAACATTTTGTTTGCCGCCCGTACGACATTACAATGTTGCACTAACGTTGGACCAACGTTTAGCACCCAACTGTTGGATTTTATTTACTTATCAAACGTTGGGCTAACGTAAGACGGCCAACAGTTGGCTTTCATTCCTTTAACTGACGTTGGACCAACAAAAGTCAGCCAACAGTTGGGCGTAATTCATTTCATCAACGTTGAGCCAACGTTAAGCACCCAACTGTTGGATTTTATTTACTTATCAAACGTTGGGCTAACGTAAGACGGCCAACAGTTGGCGTTTATTCCTTTAACTGACGTTGGTCTAACCAAAGTCAGCCAACAATTGGGCGTAATTCATTTCATCAACGTTGGGCCAACGTTAAGCACCCAACTCTTGGATTTTACGTACTGTATCAACTTTGGGCTAACAGTAGACGGCCAACAGCTGGCTTTCATTCCTTTGACTGACGTTGGATCAGCAAATGTCAGCCAACAGTTGGGTGTAATTCGTTTCTTCAACGTTGGCCCAAACTTGGATTTTATTTACTGCGCCAACGTTGGGCTAACAGTATAGGCCTATAGACAAACTTCAAGTAGCTGCTTTACCTTAAACCGTCTTTGAACAACTTCCATGAAATCAACCGTTGGTCCATATGTCTTCAGCCAATATTGAGCCAGCCATATTTAGCCAACCGCTGGTAATTATGTAATTAACCAATATTTACCCAGTTTTAATTAAGTGACAAACTGTTGGGCATCACTATTGAACCAACATTGGACTAAATCCTAAAACTACTGAAATTTCTGTAGGCCGTTTCCAATAATACCGTAATAAAACATTCACTATAAGAGACTTCATAGAACTGTCAAAGCAGTAAATAGGTGTTCAAAATTTCTTCACTGGCGCTTACCTTAATATAATGTTAAATGTAGAACAGCAACAGCGTATATGTGAATTGAAAGAGTTAAAAGTAAAAGTCACACCTCAACAGATGTGCTGAATCTGAAGGCTACTTAAAATTCGGCCTACAACCCATGGCTGGCCCAACCCGAACCTGGATTCCAGTGATGGGCTGTTTAACTCTGACATTAGTTTCGGTTAGCAACCGGTAAGTGGCCCAACATTGGCCCAACCATAGTCCACTTAAATAATATTTACCCGATCATTTTGGTATCAAGCCAACCTCACAATTCCTTTAATAGCAGCTGTTTCTAAACTTTACATTCACAGTGAATATTTTGCAAAATGTTTACTTTTCTCGTAGAAAGTTCTGCCAAGACAATTTAAGGAAAATTTTTAAAACTAAAGAATTATGTTGGAGCACCAGGTTTATACACCTTTCATCTGAATGGAACATTCTGAATTTTTAATAGCAAATTTTTGTTTATCCCTCAAAACAGATCTGATTGAAATAAATTGTGACTGGTAATGGTGAATTATTGCAAAAAATCATGCTTCTCAGTTGTACAATGCAACTAAAAGAAGGAGAAATTGGAATACCATGAAAAAAATTGTGTTATTAGGGTTAATAATAACAAAGACGTCTCACTGAATATATATAACAGCCAAACGAACATTCACATGATTTATATTAAAATCCTACTGGATTTAAAAGTGGCTAGCTCGAGCATGTAAGGTGGTGTCAGTTAAGTCAAAGTTTGTCCCTTGGGGACGTTGTTACTCCTTCGGGGATTTAAAAGTGGCTAGCTCGAGCATGTCAGGTGGTGTCAGTTAAGTCAAAGTTTGTCCCTTGGGGACGTTGTTACTCCTTCGGGGAGCAGAACTCCTTCCGGAGTATTGTTTGGTTTTCGCCCCTGGCTCTTCGCCAGAGAGTCAGGGGACTTTTGGAAAAAAAGAGCATGTAAGTAGCCTATTCAGCCAGTCTAGAGCGGGACCACTGTCAGGTGGTGTCAGTTAAGTCAAAGTTTGTCCCTTGGGGACGTTGTTACTCCTTCGGGGAGCAGAACTCCTTCGGGAGTATTGTTTGGTTTTCGCCCCTGGCTCTTCGCCAGAGAGTAAGGGGACTTTTGGAAAAAAAGCATGTAAGTAGCAGTGCTGGTTGCTTTTAAACTTGCAGAAGGTAACTTCTCTGAGATATTTCATTATGGTATCCCATAATGAGCAGTTATTTGAGGGAAGTTCTAAAAACAGGCATAATGTAGTTGGCCCAACGTAATGCCAACTATGTACAACTTGTTGCTCCTTTGGTGCAACAGGTTGTAGGATTAACGTTGGAACAACGTTGCCACATTGTCAGTTCAACGTGTTGGGTGGACGGTGGCATAACGTTGGTCCATTGATTAAACAACATATTGGGCCAACGTTTTCGAAATAAACAGCCAACCTTCAAATAACATTTTCCCAATGTGCTGCCAACAATACCTACAACATTCTTCTAACGTTGGTCCATTGTAACAACAACATATTGGATAAAAGTTGTTGTAATGTTGGCCCTGTATTGCAACAACTTGCAGGATTAACATTGGCGCACCGTTAAGCCATTGTCAATTCAACATGTTGGGTGGACAGTGGCACAACGTTGGTCCATTGATAAGCCAATATATTGGGCCAACGTTTTCACAATGAGCAGCCAACCTTCAAATAACATTTCCCCAATGTGCTGCCAACAATACCTACAACATTCTTCCAACGTTGGTCCATTGTAACAACAACGTATTGGATAAAAGTTGTTGTAATGTTGGCCCTGTATTGCAACAACTTGCAGGATTAACATTGGCTCAACGTTGAGCCATTGTCAATTCAACATGTTGGGTGGACAGTGGCACAACGTTGGTCCATTGATAAGCCAATATATTGGGCCAACGTTTTCACAATGAGCAGCCAACCTTCAAATAACATTTCCCCAATGTGCTGCCAACAATACTTCAACATTCTTCCAACGTTGGTCCATTGTAACAACAACGTATTGGATAAAAGTTGTTGTAATGTTTGCCCTGTATTGCAACAACTTGCAGGATTAACATTGGCTCAACGTTGAGCCAAATGTTGTCAATTCAACATGTTGGGTGGACAGTGGCACAACGTTGGTCCATTGCTAAGCCAATATATTGGGCCAAAGTTTTCACAGTGAGCAGCCAACCTTCAAATAACATTTCCCCAATGTGGTTCCAACAAAAACTTCAACCTTCTTCCAACGTTGGCCCAACGTTTTTGTGCTATCAGGGATAAGCATGGTTACGTCATTGTCCCATTAACTCCTTTTCTTCTCGCGCTTCGTGGGCAATATCTTTGATTTGATTTTCTTTTATGTTCAAAAGGAGGTTACGCTATGACCTATACCCAACACTGCCACAGTTTACCAGTCAGCTACTTGCCTCTAAGGAGTCCGTTTCGTCAACAGGAAACCAAAAATTTGTAGGCCTATAGCTTTCTTACTTTTTCCTCATATTATGGCTAAATATTACAGATCTAGAACAAGTCTCACCCTTACTATACATAACCCTCAATCACTTAGTTGTTACCGTATCTGTCTCGCGCTGCGGAAAACGAGTTGGGATGGGGCTATTTCGTCGTCGTAGACGGTGTAGATACCCGCAGGGCATACCATTTTCGAAAGGAGTCAGCTGCTACGACAGTTGATAAGCTTTTTTCCTTTCATGGGTGTTGATTTTATCAAATTAGAACTACCATACTGTACCAAAATTTTGGCAAATGCTTCGAAAACATCAAAATTTCCACCCGCTTGAACCTCATGGCTATATGATTATAACCAATATACCGACTAAAAACATATAAGCATCATTCAACGGTAAGGGCTGTCAAACTTAGTAGGCCGGTTGTTTAATGCTCATGCGTGCAGATTAAGGTGGAACACATCGTTGCACTTTTGAAAGACATATTTTATGATAATCAAAATGTTCACCATTGCCTTCTTGGTAGATAACTTTTATTTGGAAATTGAAAAAGTCTGTGAACAACAAGCTTTTTTTTAATGAAATATGGTATTTTCAATTTAAAATTTCCCCTTCATGCCATTCTTCTGCCCCCATTTTGTAGTCAACCCAAAGCTTCCCCATGCATGATCCCCATGGAAGTATTATCCATGTCAGTCAACAAGGGTCCGCCATAAGGCCCATGAACCACATGCCTCACGAAAGACGCTCCAATTGCCAAGCCGAAAGAGGTTCAGTACTCTGCCAATCGTTTTCCACCAGGGTCTCTTAAATCTCAAGTGTAAATCTCTAAGACGTGAGATCTCAAAATAAGACATAATACGGCCAATGATTTTCGAAAATCACGGAAAGGGGTTATGCTTGAGACGGAATTTTGCGGAATTTGAAAAGTTAAAACGGAATTTTGTGATTTGTGAAGCGGAAAATCATTGGCCCAATATGCATTAACATACAGGGCATAAGAAGCGCCATTTTGCAGCTTGTAAGGCACCTTGGCAAAACTTTCCTCGGTATGTTACGCGTGGTTGTGCGCTACACTGAGATATTTTCATGTCTTCCAATTTTATTTTTTCAAACCACCAGTCCCTGCCTCTCAACTGAAAAACTTCCCATGAAAGGACCTGCTACCTATGGCCTGGAAAGGTTGTGCCAAGATTGTTTCGCTCACTTTCCGCGCGTATGCACATTTTTCGCCGATGGAGCCATCTGAGATGGGTTTATGACATTCTCTGTGGCGACAACTAATGGTCAACCCCTTGTAGTTCCCCTGCAGATGAGGATTCAACACCTACAGATCCACTTTACAAACACCTCATTTTTTTTCTTACGGCAACGCAAAAAGCCGCCATGTGGGGGTAATAAGCGAGGCGCAGATAATGCAAATTCAAGTGTTAAATCAGTCGAAGTCAGGTAATAGCGCCACATCTGTGTGTAAAGTATACTGTGCATGCACGGTGTAGTGTACAACCAGCGACCAGGGAGCTTAAGCTCCCTGGTACAACTAGTGTGTATAGTGGAGAGGGGCAGCGTACAAAATAATATTTGTTCCACGTCTGCCCTCATCATGACCGCGTAACTGAACAAAAGATGACGTCATGTCACATGGTCTATTCGAACCCCCTCTTGGAAAATCAAGCGTACGGGCCTGAATTGGTCACATCCCAGGATCACAGGATGAAAGAAAATGTAATAATGCTGTTTGCTTCAACTCGCTTGTAATTGATTTTCGTGTCTAAGGATTCCTTTTAGGTTAGGCCTGTTTTTCTCTTTACACGCTATTTTTCTGTTTGGTGTACAGATGTCTCTGACTTCCATCTGCGTTTAACCGGCGGATCCATACCATCTGAAGGGTTTGTTATGGTAAAATGTGATGCGAGTGAAGATTGGAGTGTACTTTGTGGTAATTTTCAGTGGGACATCCGAGACTGTATGACAGTATGTCGACAGTTAGGCTATAAAACTTGCACGCGTGTCAGTCATAAACTAGAAACAGTCTGGGGCAAATCTGACGTCATATGGGAGGACATTAAATGCGGATTCGAGGAATCTCACCTGCTGGATTGTGACAAAGAGATATATGATACCTGCAACGTGGATTGGGATGGCGTAGCTTGGATGAGTTGTGGTGTTGGTAGGTATTGCGGATATATATATATATATATATATATATATATATATATATATATATATATATATATATATGAAGCCGGAAACCAACGATATTCTCGAACAATGCCGCCAGTAGGATCCAATAAAGGATTCACAGACCACACCAAAAATATTAATATAATCAACAGAGATACAGTGGAAGTCAACTAACGGCAAAAAGATGGAAAAAACAGCACCAAGTACCACCTTGGTGCTGCTTTTTCCATCTTTTTGCCGTTAGTTGGCTCCCTCCATATCTCTGCCGATTATACATACATATATATGTATATATATATATATATATATATATATATATATATATATATATATATATATATATATATAATATATATATTATATATATATATATATATATATATATATATATATATACGGCTTTTGGGCGAGATTATCTTCAGAGAGTGCTCTGCTTATGTAAAGGAGCGATATACAATGATTACACGAACGTTAGATAGATTATGTTTTCGCCATTTTAATTCCGACAAACCTGTTTCGAAAAGGTGTTTTCACGGCCTCCTCTCATCAGGGCATTTAATCTATCTAACGTTCGTGTAATCATAATATATATATATATATATATATATATATATTATATATATATATATATATATATATATATATATATATATATATATATATATATATATATATATATATATATATATATATATAAGTGAATACGCATACACCACATAGCCCCATGTCATGGGTAAGAGTGCCTTCAATACCAACCTAATATAAATGACGTAGTCTAATATTTCGAGGTCCTACCTCTTACTCAGACACTTGAGTAATGGAGAAAATTACAAATAGATTCTACAACTTAAACTCACTCAAAATTCCTAAATCTTTGTTAAGACCCTTCGTATGGCTGTTGATGTATAAGATTAGCCTAGTCTCCTCTGCTTTTCGTTTCTCATCATCCCTGAAGTTGCCTTTCCAGATACAGAGTTTGAGAGTATGTATTGGTGTCCGGGAGAAAGTTTTCGGCAACGGAAAATCCCTTAAGCAGCTGTAAAATCGTGTGTTTGTGGTTGTTAAAACGGAGACGGAATTTCGTCTTCGTTTCTCCAACATAATTGCATTTGGTGCATTTATTGCAAAAGAGTATGTAGACTACATTAGCCGAGTCGCAGTCAAAGTTTCCTGGGTATAGTTGGAGTGTAGTGCCTGGGGGTGTCATGGGGAAAGAGGTACAGACATGCTGGCACTCTTACCCATGATATGGGGGTACGTGGTGTATGCTTTTTCACTTATATTTTTATACCAACCTACGGAATCTTTTATTATATATATATGTATATATATATATATATATATATATATATATATATATATACCACCTTAAGTCGCCATTTACATTAAGCTAAGGGAGGGGGCAATTTCGCGTCCTTTGATGATGTGGGCAATTGTTTAACCTTTCTTGCACGTTCTGTCACTGAAATTTTGACCATGGACTCACTTCCAAAAGTTTAGGCAAACAAATTGCTCAAGTACAAGAGTCGGGGCTCGATTGTACAGATATTACATATTCATGGACTTGGAAAGAAAGTCTGTAAAATAAGTTATTCTTGTCGCCGTTTTGTTTCAGAGGTGACTGTCATGGGGACTGAAACTATCCTATGTGGTCCCGAACACTCATGCAGAAATCGGTGTGGTACTTTCTGGAGAAATGGCTCAGGTTGCCATTGCGATGCTGTGTGCAACGTCTTCGAAGACTGTTGTGTAGACTTTGAGGAATTCTGTGACGGAAATGACAATGTGCATACGTCATCCATGGACCACATTCAGTTTTCAGATCCAAACTTGGTGATGAGTTCCAAGTGCGTAGATATTTCAGGGACGAGGTTTGAGGAGTTGGGGTATGTCCTTGTTGCGAAATGCCCTCCAAATTATCCCCAACTCGGAAGTGTATACCAATGTGAGCATAACCCAGTAGCCGAGGATGTTTTAGCAAAAACTCCTGTACGCGACTCAATTGGTGTCGTATACAAGAACGTCTACTGCGCTATTTGTCATGGGAGAAAAGTAGAAGAATTATCTCCATGGAATGTGGTGCGAATTTCTACCGACAATTCCAGAGACACATTGGAAGACTTCTTGGGTGAAATCCTTGATGGTGTTCCTTCTCAAGAAATATACTACATAGCAAAACCACATTTTGCCGAGTGGGTGCGTCCGTGCCGAGCTAGTTGGAGCAGCCATTGTTCAGTAAAACGGAGCGATTTAAATATGACAATCCTTGCCGAGTCTACGTCAAAATGTGGCACTTACTACGCACCTATTCGATTGAGCGTACTACCTTGGAGGACTTACCAGAACCCGGACTGTCTTGTATGTACAGGTTTATACCACATGGATGATGTTCCCCCTAGAGGGTACGGTTACTGTCATCACCACACAGGCTGTCATTGCTCCCCCCTTGGCTCCACCGGTTGCCGTTGTCATAAGAATTCATTACGTACTGTTGCTGAAGTTTCTGTAGAGTTTAATATTTCAAAGCTGACACAGCTCGGACCAGCTGGTACAAAACAAAGATGTTTGGGAGAGGGAGCTGTGTATGACCCCTTCCTCGACAAATGTCGCGTCCTTGAGTGCCCAGAATACTATAGCCATTTGGGTTCAACGTGTGTTCCATCTTCATGTAAGTACTATAAGAGTAAAGAGGATGTGCACGTACGTGACGTACGTTACAAAGTTCTATCCAATTGGCTTTAAAACTTATTGCAGATCAGATAGGCATTGTTTTCCTAAATTAACAGTTTGGTTTCAAAATCAGGGTTAAGGTCATACGGCCATGGGAATTGAATGGAATCAAGAATGGTCTTTACAATCCGGGGTCATTATCGAAACATGGCGATCGCGGGCAAATGCTACATAAGTTTATTCCATTACACAAAGCAGTAAGTTAACTGCTGCTTTGGTCAACTGTCCGCACAAAATGTATGTTATAGTACTGGCATGCGCAGATTCATTTTAACGCTACACTTGCCCTTTCTCTGCCATAAGTCCTATTCATCTTTCCAAATTTTCACACGCTATAAAGCTGTTACAACCATATATGGTCATCCCTTGCTCCTCCGGGCCAATCACGGACATAGCTCAGAGTTGAACATTGTTAAACTTTCATATCTTTATAGCGCTATGCTGAAGTATGCAACCAGCAAATTGCAGCAGTTTGCCTGCGTAACAGACTGTACGCGTACGGCATATTCCTTGTTGCTCAGTCATGTTTGGGAAGCCTTAAAGAGGGGCTAAGCAAACAGAGTCCGCTACGCGGCTAGTTAGCAATGTGCGGCTGGCTTCCAAATTTCACATGGGCCTTAAGAATGGTAGAGGAATTTCCCTTAATAAAATAAAGCCCTCTTTTAATGACATCAGCAGCCCATGCTATGTACTGCACCATAGGCCTAGCTTTCAAAGATGTGTGGTCTCAGCGGAATTCAATAATATTGTAAACGGCCGGAATGCGCGACGTCACGGTTTTCTTTTTTTTTTTTTTTTTTTGGATAATCGACGGCTGACTTCGGCTGATAACAAAGTTGTATCACCATAGAGCATTTTAATTGACATAGATACCTTTAAGTCTGAACAAGGGCATCCGGATTAGGCGTGGCCGTCAAGGCTTCCTACGTAATTGGGATACCGAATAACTACAATTTCAAGAGCATTACAAGTCAAGTCGGTTTTCGTGAAGACTGCTGTATCAACGTCCCGAAGTAAAATTATGGGTATGAACGAGCAATACCAAAAGTAAATCAAGTAAATTCTCAAGAAATTTGATTGCTTTCTTAGTTACTTACCCATGTACTGAATGTGAGCCCCCCCCCCCTTTTCATCCCCTTAAACTAATGTGTTTTATGGTAAGCCGTCAAGGCCAAAATTCTGTTTGCGTTGTCAATGTTCAATGTTTAAATGTTCTTGAAACAAGAAATCAGTGAAACGCTTACGTGCTTTGTTTCATGTATTCTAAATTATTTTATTCTGCAGAGCGTAGCACATACATCCAGGACGTCTAGTCGAATTTGGCAACACGTGGTAGAGGGGCGTGATGCTTTGTTTTGGTCGAAACGTGCACCTATCCATACTCTTAGTTATGCCGGCCCTTTTACGGGACGTCAAAATTGATGGATGCTGGTGTATAGCCCCTAAGTATATAAGACATGGAGTGATACAAACCATACTTGGGGAGGGGGAGGAGAGAGCTTCTTCTTCGGAAGGTGCTTTTTACACTTCCCTACAATCTTGGACAAAACTCGTTGGAACACCCCTGCACCCCCGCTCCCCCGCGGGATTCACCGATTTCGTTTGGACAACATTGTACTGGGGAACGGGGGTTTCGTAAATCGTGCACGACGTCATACTGTACACGGTACAACGGTGGGAGGTGTTCTAACAGTTTTGTCCAAGATTGTAGTTGATAGACCATATCTAATTGGCTGTAGATACTTCTCTCTCCACTCTCTGATTCGTTGCTGTGTTTGTAATCAAATTTCTCTTTTTCTCATAATGGAGAGATTCCCGGACTGTCAAGGGAGCGTTCCATTTGGGTTTGTAACTAGCCAGGTCTCTACATTCGTATATACATTCTCTACCACCCTATACACTTTACAGGATATTGATTAAGGGCTCTACGCCCAAACAGAACCCGTCCCTGTAATGGCGCTACTCTGACTGCTGGTGTCGTCCTTGCGTTTGTTCATATTCACGAGTTATATTTCCTTTTCGTCACCAGTGCCTCCCAATGGTTCCATTACAGCACGCATTGCAGGGGAGAAGTTTAACGAAGGTTTCGTGGAAATACTTCACTTTGGCAAATGGTATGCGGCACTGAAACATCTATTCGATGAATATGCCCGTATGGTCTTGTGCAGGTAATGGGTTTTTAAGTGAGGCTGGACTACCAGTTACTGAGTCTCTGATATCCAAAATGTGACTATCCTATATACTTGACAACATTTTCTGACCAACAGACGTTCACTCATTTCATCACATAGAAAACTTTGAAAATTGCAAGGAAAGCCTTGTCAACTCAGGCTGACCCTCACACACCTCTTCATCCCTAGAAAAAAAAAGATATTGATTTCAAACACTAGTACTGAACACAAAATGGAGAAAAACGAGGGCGGTCTGTGTGGTGATGATAAATACGCTACTATAAATGGCTCACATCCTAGTCCACACTAATTCAGATCTGTCTAATTCTACGACACTCGGTAGGAGTTAGCTGTGAAAAGATGGCCCCCTTATTTAAAACTTGTGCGTCGGCACTGATAGAAGGTGTGTGAGTTCCTCAGAGAACGAGGTTATATACAATGAATATAAATCTGAAAGTTACTAACGGCAAAAGCTTGTAATAAACATGATACTGGTGTAATTTTGCGAGATAGGCATGTCTAGTTTGCTTTTTTGCATCTTCATAATAAATCGGGTATGCTGAATTAAAAAATGTAGGGTTCCATATATATATATATATATATATATATATATATATATATATATATATATATATATATATATATATATATATATATATAAGTCGAAGGAGTATATATTATTAGTTTCGATCTACATTTAAACCAATCCTAGGATAGAAAGTAGTCCTTATCAAAGAACCTTGCTACACCCCTTTGCTAAAGCCCCTTCCCTAAGTAGGGGAGACAAGAGCCTTGTGTACCGGTGTATGTGTCTTGTAGGCAACATCTTGTACGAAATGTACACAGTTCGGCATACACAGAGCCCGTATCATTCAGATGCTACATCAGGTGGTCCTTCTTTGCTTCCTCTCAAGGGGTTGTGTGAAGGTATGCATCCTTCAGGTCCAGTGACATCGACCAAATTGCCCTCTGAAGGGTATAAGACAGGATCATCGCCTCTGTCTCCGCACGAATTTGCCACGGTCTAATGTATACAGGCTTTGTTCAGGGGATTGAGACTGAGAATTGCCATAAGTTTCATGACAAAGCGCTTTCAAATGAGAACGTTGTGCCAGCTCTTATATTAGTCAGAGTAACCTAGTCAGGGTAGCCTTATCTGAATGGCGTGCTTTCGCTTGGTCTCCTCACATACCTCTCAATGCGGTCAAGGGTGATACCTTACTAAAGCATATAATCTAAATCATCTTTGAGGGTAAATACTGTGAAAATAACTCACATTTGCACAATTGGTAACGACGGTGATGCCACTGCTCATTATGCCTGCATAGCTTACCATGATATTAATGTTCTTGGTGTACCTGAACTCTGAACGTGTCGAACATCGTAGCAGTACTAATAAATATTTTATGTTTAATATTGATGCCCCTAAGCACCTTCATTGGGAGAGGAAAATAGCGTGATGTGCTCCTTGACATCTAGGGGTAAGTGAAGGCATCACAAGAAAGCACGCTAATATGAGAGGATTACCCAGACTATAATCAATAAGTGAACGCCATCTTGATATTAAGTTTGTGTGTCACAATTGGCTCATGAAATTATTCATTCACGAATTTAGTTGCTGTAGAATAAATAGAATTTTTGGCTAAACAGCTGGTCATACCAGCTATGGCGAGGCATTTAAAGCGATTTTCAGAGTGATTTTAACGAAAAATTGCTACCATCTTGAAATTCAACATGGTCGTCATTTATGCTTGGTGGCGATATCATTATAGAGTAGTTGTGTTAAAAAATAATGGGTTAGTCGTCACACTCACGCTTATAGCTTCTAAAATAAGGAATTCATTGTCATTTTTCTGTGGAAAATGGCGGCTATGATCACGTTGGAGGAAATGAAACCCGCATTTTTGGATTCAGCATACCCGAATTATTAAGAAAATGCAATCAAATCAAACCGTGCAGGCCTACATCGCAAACCATGATTTTTCGACAAAAGATTCCTCACTATAGTTGCAATGTTTGAGGTCGTGCAAAACAGTTTCACAAGTATCCTATAACTACAAAGAAATTTCCATTCAATTTGTGAATGCGGTGAATGAAATATTTGCAGGAGTGACGCCATAGCCTCAAATTTCTAGCAAATGTTTCAATTGGGATATTTCGCAAAAGAAAAAGGAAAAAATGGGACGGCCCTTTGTCTAAGTTACCTAACTATAATTCTACGAAACATGCATGGAATCTCTGTGACTGAATTTTGAAAAAAATATGGCTTTTACTGGCAAATTTTGCAGTATGTCATGGATGAGACGAAATTTTTTCATATTTGAATTTTTTATAGTTCAACTGTCACGTAGCTTAGTATATAAGTGCCTCCAAAGTGGTTTGTATTCTTTAAAATTCTTGTGCCTACTTGAATTTAGTTTGGCAGTGATTATTTGTGGTGAAAAGTTGGCATAAAAGTTGTTTCACAAAGGTTCTTTTCAAATTTGATTTTATGTTCAAAAAACATATGTTAGGCAACTCTCGATATGGTCTTTTTGTGAAAAGATGGAATTCCCCTTTTTCTTCTTTCCGCAGAGAACTTGGATTGAATTACGAGCCAACATACTTTTTTCCAGCAAGAAATCGTTCGTCTTTTACTGGGTGGTACGCTATACGTATCAATTGTACAGGAAGCGAGCCTAATTTAAATAATTGCATAACAAGCTTTACAAGTAGCATGGCAAGCAATACCAGCAGCGGAGAAGTCTTTGTATCATGTGTCGGTAAGTAAAAAAAAAATAATAATAATAAAGATGATGATGGCGATGACGATTGCAATGGCGATGGCTATGGCGGCTAGCGAGGGCGAGGGTGCTGATGCTGGGCAGACGATGTTGTAGAATATCACAACCTCTCCAGAAGATATATAACATACTAAGTATCGTAACTGTGCACCTACGTCCTGATAGATGGAGTCTTGCATGCTGGTGACTAGAGAACCTATCTCCCACTATATAGGGTCTCCGCTGGTGACTTGTATGGTAGGCCGTTAGGTTAAGTGTCTTAAGTATGCATTATTACCACAGCCCCTTTGATAGACCTAATTTGCCTAGTTCTAGAGTTGGGGGATTTTCGGAGCACTCGGTCATAATGTCCTGTACCAATCAGATAAAAACAGAGTGTTTGGACCGTCATAGCTTTAACAATTGACCAATGATGTAGTAGAACTACAACTGTTTTAATTTTGAGCTGGAAGAAGATATGGTTTAGGACTACACATCCGCATGCCTATATGGCAGCAAGCGCCCAAGAAACCTTCCATTGACTTACACACTAATTTTAAATTATAGTTATAATATTTTTCAGCTTTGCAAGATCGTTTTTTTTTTCTCAAAACAATTCTGGGATGGAATCCAAGGGACGGATCCCCCAGGGACTGTGGAGCGAATTTTGAAGTGGGGGGGGGGGGGGCTAATCATCAAAGCGGCCAATATGTTCAAGAAAATAAAATCCCTATCATCCCAGCTTAAGGCGGCCCAAAATGCCCACGGCAGAAAAAGTGCTGGAGCCCCCGTAGAAGCCGTCTCCCCGGTCCCTGCCCCTCGTCCGGCCTTGACTGAGGGCCAGCTTCTTGACTTTAGGACCATTGCTATTGGTCCTCGGTCATACAGCCTGTTAGTGCTACAACTTGAAAGCATGGTGTAAGTTAATGTGAATTCGTGTTGCCTGTAGCAGACGACCAAAAGGAGGACCCAGGTAACAGGATGGGCGGAGGATTAAGTTGTCACTTTCACTGTAAATGGACCAATAGGCTCAAGGATTAACAACTGGCTGCAGGAATATGAAGGGCAGTCACCCAATTGACTATTGTGTAACTTGAAAATCAACGATCTCTGTGTTGTGAGTGTGTAATGAGAAGTCTACGTTGTGCGCAGTATCGTACTGTCGTATCGACGAAAGACCCGTATTTTGGGAGTGGTAAAATGGCGGACCGGTGACTTCAAAAAAAATCTTACCATAAGCGTTATCCAGTTTTATATAGAAATCAGTGAGCTCAAAGTTTGCCTACCTTTACCCAGGCCTTTTTACTCACTCAAAGCCTGATATACTGCCGCCAGCTTCTAAGCCCATATATACTTATCCAAAAATTGCTTCAATTGACACCAATTTGGCACCAGTGACACTTCATTCGTCTACTCTAATATCAAATTGACAAAAATCCCCATCAAATTTTGTAACATATCAAAAAAGTTGTTTCATTTTCTCCTCTTGATATTATTTGTGAAGGTACACTAATAAACGCATTAACACATATAAATGAGGGCGTGGTACCATAAGAGTTGATTAGATTCTGCTTTTGCAAACTTTCATCGACTAAATTTTATTCGGTTCAAAATTTTTGTAAAAACTTTGCCCCTAAAAGTTTACGGACATTATTTGGGGTCCTGGAGGCTATTTTTATTATTTTAGTTGACATACATGTTGGAGGAGGAAGCAGGACGACTTTTGTACCATCATGATTGGAAAAGTTTATTTCTCCACAACACCTTTGTGGGCGATTTTGGTTATTTCAAGGGTAAATTGACTGTCGCCTACCTATATGCTGGACGTTCCTACTCTGTCATCCATGAAACCGCGAAACGATCTTAATTACGGTACTTTCAATCCTCCCAAATTTGACAACATTCGCACCTTTGTATGCTCTTTTATTTATATGAGTAAACATAAATGCCATTTATGATGGAATTTTACTGCACGAGTCAACTTTCCTTGAAAGTGTAAAGCAGTGGTTCCCAACCGGGGGCGTTATCACCCCCGGGGAGTTGCACAAATCAGAGGGCAATGAGGGCTAAAGGAGCGGCAGAGGGACGTTTTAGAAAAATGGGATACTCAATTTAAACTAAGGCTCTACTAGATTCCAAAAGCTTTTCTCTTGCAGCACTCTCAAATTGGTTCGCACAAAAAGGAGATGAATGGAGTCAACAAGCTGAGTAGGTTTAATATTCCCTTCCAGATGTCACAAACTCGCATCTACTGTAACAGTGTTTAATTTCAATTTTTCCTGCAAGGACCTTTATATTCCCATCAGTGACAGTAAAAGCGGTGACCGAAGGGGTCATAGCTATTTTAAACATTGAATGTAGTTTTCTTCCTTGCAGTCCATAAACATGACATGCTTACAGAAGTAACAATTGTAGGTAACTGTAGCAAAACAGATCACTTTGGTGATGCACTATGAAGTAAAACTTTAAAATGTTTTCAAAAATGCACTTTTTGGTGCGCCAACTTCTGCTTTCTCATTATTTCTACCTGTTGGACAGCTTGATTGGCACAAGTCTTTCAATTTCCCATGCCACCCTACCATCCTTCTTCCTCCCGTGACAGGACAAGCCCCTTTTAGCATCAAAGGGAATTCCTGTTATTAATTATTGAAATACAAACTAGGCTAAGGCTGATTTTGCAATCTTTTTAGTTTGTGGTTATTAGGTAATCGGAAGATAGCCAAAATTTGACTGACAGTACGTCATTTGTTGTGTCAACAATATTTTAAATACTTCGCAGCTTCCAGGGGCGAATTCCCCAGCCGCCCACTGGAAAGTTGACTTTTGGCCTCAATTTGGGGAACAGTCCACAGCTCGATAGGGCCCTGGCAAAGTCAATTAAATACCAAAGACGTTTCTCCTCTCTTGACCGCGATCAAGCTTTCCAGCTTTTGTAAATCTTGGATTAAAGAGTAGCCATCTCAAAAGGGTGTCAGTTTCTTAAGTCCCGAGCATTGCTGTTTTGCTACCCTGGGTCGAGCCCACACGTGAAAACGTTGTATGTCACAGTAGGTCTACCCTTTTATCTCAGCATGTTTTGTTTTCTTATCGTCGTTTCATCCATAGCAATACTAAGCTACAGACAAGGGGGCGTTTGCCCATCCTTATTTGGTGAAAGGGGTCGTTTAGCTGGAAAAGATTGGGAACCACTGGTGTAAAGGAACGGTTTAAGGATGTTTTCATTGGTTTGCTTGTTTAAAAGACCTACGTACACTGTCAGAGGGTGGCGCCAGGTGGGAAAGGGGGCCATTCCCCCCTTAGGGGAAAACTTTTCAATCTCGTCGGGGAATCTTAATGGGTACGACAAAATATGTAGTCTCCCATGATGATCACTGTTGCCCGACGATTAAGCTGATTTTGCTTAAAATTGTAGCAATTTTTCAAAAAAACCCTCTAAATTTCGGCATAAAACCCCCAAAATTTCTAAATTTTCTTTAATAAAGCCCAATTTTTTAAAAGATTTGGTGGGGGCTGGGGGGCTGAAGCCCCCCCTCCACCAAATTTTTTTGTGAAAATTCGGGCAATATGCTGAGAATTTTTCGGGCACTTACTTAAAGAAAAATAATGCAGTGATGTAGCTAAAGGTAATCAATAGTTTAAAAACTTCCTTGGTAATTAAAATAAAGGTCTGATATAAATTGCACCAGCACCTCTCTAATCGGTTATTAATTCACCAGTGTGTTTTTAATATGATTCTTCAACTTATATTATCAGTGGTGTATTTGAGGGGCCATTGGACCATGCCCCACCCTCACTGATGCCGATTTTTTTCTACCTAAAATACGTAAATTTTTAACAACAAATTTTACTTCAAAGGTAGCATATGTGGCACCAGATTGCATGTAAGGACACCTAATTTTTCAAAAATTTTCAAAGAGGAAGGGGTGATTCCGATTTTATTTTTAGTACCTGAAATGTTTTAATTAAAATTTTACTTCAAAGGGAGTATATTTGGCACCAGATTGCATGTAAGGACACCCAATTTTTCAAAAATTTTCAAAGGGAATGGGAACCCTTCCCCTTAAACCCCTCCCCCAGTCCGTCGACCACACAACATAATGCCTGCCCGTCGCCCCCATGAGAGAAATCCTGGCTACACCACTGATTATTATCATTATTATTGTAACGACTTCCGCCAAAATTAAACTTTATATGGAAGGCAGTAACACGGAAAATTATTGTATGTGATAACCGATGAATGCCTATATGATATGTACAGTAACATGTCGAAAGGGCTTGGAACGCGCGGAAATTTTTGGTTATATTTTTCGGGCAAGTAGTTACAGCCCCCCCCCCCCCCCAAATCAACTTGGAGCTTGAGCTTCTGCGCTTGTGATGTATGTGTAGCTAGGGTACACAGAAAGAAGTATACTATGGTATACTAGGGTATACTGAAAATGGTATCTTTCGTTTCTCTACAGACAAGTCAGAAACTAAAATAAGATTGGTTGGAGGAAGGCTACCGTCTGAGGGTTTCGTTCAAATAACTTTTGGAAAAGACGATACCCTCTTTCCAAATAGTAAGCAATGGTACTACCTGTTAGGGGACACAGATCATTGGGATTACCGAGACGGTTCTGTAGTTTGCCGTGAGCTTGAACTGGGTCCTTGCGCATCTACAGACAGGCGGCCAGTTTCCTCTGTTGATGCTACACTTTATGCCGTTACACGTGAAATGTTTTGCGACAGATTCCATGACGTCAAATTATCGGACTGTTTCAGTCAGGCCGTTTTCGTCGATGAAATCAACAAACTAGCCTGGGTTACTTGTTCAATTGGTAAGTTAATGTTTAGGTCACCAAAGTTAAAGGGCATAAGCAATCGCCCCAAAGTTATTTTGAAACAATAGCTAAATCTAACAGATATCCTCATATTTCCAAGTATCTTTCTTGTATTTCAAAACATAAATATTGCATATTCAAGGCAACCGGATGTTTTTCCCCAAATAACTGCCCCCATAGTTAATCGTTGTGTTCGTAACGTGTAACCCACTTTAAATTGAAACTTCTCTTTGGTATAATTTTGTTTTCCAGAAGCGGTTGTTAATAACATCAGCTTTCAACTCTGCGGTAGTATCCACACGTGCCTCAACAGATGCGGACACTGGGATGGGCATTGTAACTGCGACAGTAGCTGTGAAGCGTTCGGGGATTGTTGCTTCGATTACAAAAAATTGTGTGAGGCAGAAACCACCACCTCTGAACCGTTTACTCGCCCATTTCCGACAAAAATACCGACCGAGAAATACTCTTGTCTGGTCCTTGAACATGGTCTTCCCGATTTCTTTGTAGTTGCCTCTTGCCCCGATTTCTGGGCCCCTGATGTCATATCCGACTTATGCGAGAGAGGAAGGGATGCTGAATTTGAAGAAATTTTCCTGTGGGTGCCAGTGTTTGACCTTGAAGGAGTGGTTTACCTAAACAGATTCTGTGCAATATGCAATGGAATTTCAACAGAAAATATGACAAATTTTCCCTTCACAATGAATGGAGATGAATTTGAGATTGATATCCCACAAACCGGTTTAGGAGTACCGCGGTTATGTATCACACACATGCAATCGGGCTGTTATGATAACAATTGGGATGGGGATGCGAATAAGACAGAAGATAGATGGAGTGATGTATCTCAGAGAGCGTGTAGTGAAGTTTTTGCCCCCGTTGCAGTGAAGGATCATCATGACGTTGCTCATTTTAGGAACAAGTTCTGTGCAGAATGCGAGTTTTCACACCTTTTGTCGGATCCGATAGAGTACTGTACGTTGGACCAATGTTCGACTGAACCTTCTGATATAACTGACACTTGCATCATGAATGAAATTGTGAGAACTATAGGTGTATTACTCAGTATCAATAATCCCGATGATGTAAGTTGCGAAAGACCTGGTGAAACCATTCACCCTATCATAGGGACCTGCATTTTCACTGGTTGTCCTTCAGAGTTTTTCCATCATTCCGGTGTTTGCGTTAAAGGCAAACCCCCATTTAATGCCCCCCAGATTGTTCTAGCCAAGACTATACATGAAACGCATAGTTGCATTGAGTCAGTGATTGCAGAGAACACGAACCTCGCACTGGAGACTACAGTCTGTAGCATTCTCTCTAATACCTCATATGGACCTTTCACTGTGACCATAACTGGGAGGGACATCTGGGGTTTCATGTATGCCTACACCTTGCTCCACAACGTCTCCGCGACTAAAAATGTTTCTTTTTACCACCAGTGTGCGGCAGGGGTCCTTCATCTTAACATCAGGTCAGATAACTTTACAAACCAACCTCCTTGTAGCCATGAGATACGTGCTCTGAATCCAGTGACGAGCCCCTGTCTCAGGACAGGTGAATTAGAAATCCTGAGTTTCAAATTCAACCCAGACAAGAGGGCGTACGACACAGTAATACATGTCTCGTCAGCATGCTTCGAGAAAGTAATGGAGCCCGTGGAATGTCGCCCGCTTCAAGCCAAACTTGGGTATGATAAGAGGGAAAACGAATTTATTTTTCCTGACTATCTCTTTTGGGGTATGACGTCACCACCCACGTCTAGTGCTTCTGACGGGTACGTAGTATGTTCGTATCGTCGAACCAATGATCGCGTCTGGGCGGCTCTGTTCATGGTGACGAAATGTTGCTTGGTGTCCTCCGCAGTTGGTATCACATTGTCTATCACAACATACGTTAAGTTTTCACAAAACCTCGGTGTCACAGACTTTGATCGGATGCAACAGCTATCTTCGCTAATTGTGGTCTACGCTTTTCAGTTTTTCAACACATATTCCATTCTGGAGTCCCCGTTCTGCAAGTACTTGGCAATGGTTTCTCACTTTGCTTTTCTTTCACATATCGCCTGGACTCTCCTCATTTTCCACAAAATGTATTTGAAGTTTAAATACCAGCTGGGCCAATCTTTGATCACCTTTCGAGAAACTGGAAGGAAACTCTACAACGGTTTTGCTACCTGGGGATTATCACTCATCATTGTACTTGTCTGCTTTTTTCTGGACCAATGCAATTGCACCCCTGGCTTAATTGTACGATATAGTAGTAATGGTTACACATGTTGGGTGGAAGATGATATCGCGATCATCGTCACGGTGTGCATTCCGGTTGGTGTGCTTATCTTGTTCAGCCTAATCAGTTCAATTTATTCATTCTATACTATGTGGAAGATACAACCTTCATTGCAACGATTTAAGCAGGCTGGAGATGTCATTAAGGAACTCAACAGAGAACTTGTAGAAAATTGTTGGGTGAGCGAGGTTATCAATTTATACATTTTATAAGAGAGATATCAAACTAAAATTCAGTTCTAAACTAGAAAGCTCAAAGGCTTAGAGATTCCTTGTAGAAAGGAAGTGCGTTGTCGCACTGAGATTTATCTCTCAAAGTTATCCTTCTTGAGATATCATGTTTTGTTTTCACACTTTGACCTCTTGTGACCTTAAATGAGCTTTGACCACCACCAAAAACAATTGAATTATTCAACGCTATATGGGGGCATCCACATGCCAACTGTGAGATCCGTCAAGTTTATCCTTTTTGATCTATCGTGTTTTACGAGGTTCCACCATACGACCTCTAGTGACTCCAAATGAACTTTCACCTCCAACAAAAACAAAAGGGTCCTTGTAATGAAAGGCATTTTCCAGTGGCTTTTCACAAGGGCCCCATGTGGAAGAGAAAAACAATTCAGTTCATACCCTCTAAACCCCGTAGCAATATTCTTTTCCTAACTCGAGATATCTGATATTAAAGACTACTTATTTTTGTCAAAAATACCTCCAGTTCTCATCAAGGTCACAGAATGTTATATAAAGTGGGCGCATTGCCTCAGATTTCTTTTGTTTTCCTTTGTAATTGAATGTCCTGTTGTCCTTGAAATTTGATACTGTTGGAATGTTTGAATATCTTTCCATCTGGGTTTAGCATAAATCTACACCATATATACGGCATAACAAACAAAGCTGCTAAAAATTCCCTACAGCAGTGTCAACATCATAAAGAAATTCAATGCTTTGTGCCGCGATGACATCACAGATTTCCCATAAAGCACTTTATCTTGAGACAAAAAATCCATTTTCTTTGAAAATTAGTATCTTCCAAACGCTACAAGCTATTGAGATGCAGTTTTCACCTCCAAGAAGAGAACAATTTTCTGCATTTTTTGAAGTCATTGAATTTTGTCACTGGCAAATCCCTTTAATATGCAGACGCCAAGTATGAAATGCCTCAGTTTACAAGGTTAACGCAGCTACATTCGAAGTATGAAAAGCATTCATAATTTTTAACTTGAACTATGATGTTTCAGTTTTTACCTCTGGTGACCTCAAATGACCTCTGGCCTCCACCAAAACGATAGGATTCTTCATCTCAATAGAAAAAAATCCGTATCCCAAGTATGATACGTAGCAGAAGAAAAACTGAATAAAAAAAGCTGAAGTGATGAGCACTTACATGGGATTCGAGCCGGGGCCTTGAGAATGGAAAATCGATAACTTTCCACTACACAATTAACATACACGTTAATTGTGAGGTGTTTTGAATTACAATATGGCCACAACATCCTTCACACAAGTCCACCAATAGGCAATCAAAATTGAAATTACGAATTTATGCATGTGAAAAGATATATGAGGTTCTGTATGATTTTATTCTTGGAATGATGCAAACAATTAGCCCTCCCTTTTCGATGGCAACAAAGTCACACAATTTGGAGGCACGGCTAACTGTCTGTTCTTGAGATAGCGTGTTTAAGAGCAGTTTATAAGGTTTTTGGAGTTCAGCGTCGGGTGACCTCAGATGACCTTGGACCCCACCAAAACGACAGGAATCTTTCTCTTAATATGATAAATTTATATACCAAGTCTGAAAAGTATCCAACATTCCTATTTTGAAATATAGTGTTCACAATTTTTCCGGACGTTTCTACCTCTGGTGACCTCAAATGACCTCTGTCCTTACTCAGAAACAATAAGACACTTCCACGAAATATTAAATATCTTTACACCCAGCATGAGGTGTCAACGTAATTTTAAGTGGTTTACATGTTTTTCGTAGTTTCAACTCTGGTGAATTCAGATGACCCTTGGTCTCCGCCAAAAACAATAAGGTTCTTTCTGGTAATATGGAAAATTTATATATTAAGTATCATAAGTGTCCATCATTCCCATCTTGAAATACGGTGTTCTCAAGGTTTTTTTTAACAACTGGTGACCTCAAGTGACCTTCCCTAAACAATAGGGTTTTTTAATCAAAAATGAAATGAAACAAACGATGATGCAATGTGACTGTACATACAAATGAAGCTGGCTTAGTCTTTTACTAGATCCTTGCCGAAGGCGAAAGGAATCTCTGCAATCACGCTGGAGCATGAGCATGTATGTTTGTGGCGCTTAGCTTGTTTACACGATATCTCAGGAAGGATTACTTTGAAATCTTTCATACCTGGTATGTAGGTTAATCTTATTGAGAAGAACCCTACTGCTTTTGGTGGAAATCAAAGGTCATCTGAGGTCACCAGAGGTCATACACTGAAACCCTCGTTTGTACAATATGTTAGATGCATTTGTTTTCATACTAAGCATACAGATGTATTAGAATGAGCAAATCTAGCCGTTTGTTTATTATAGGTAAAAGGTCATCTAAGGTCACCACAGGTCATACATTAAAGATTTTGTTTACCCAATATCTCCACGTAGGAATAATAGGCTATGTTCGCACTTATCATTAGATGAACTCTAGAGTTTAAGGTAGAGGTCAAAGGTCGTCTGAGTTCACCAGAGCTTAAACTTTTGAAATCTTGTTTACATGATATCTTAGGATAGAATACACATATTCTTATCAAACTAAACATGTATTGTAAAATAAAGTGAAGTTGTAGCAAGTAGTCCTTTTCGATCTATTGTTTCAACATTACTTTATAAGAGTGAACATGTAGAGGTTGTATGGACATTACAGATCAGCTGAGGTCATTACTAGTCAAAAAGTGTCAACCTGATTCCCACAGAGGAAGTATGGATTCTTTTTATACTTGGCAAGTGAATGCATTACGGTGTATTAGATGGAAAAGCCTGTTTTGTAGAGGTCAATGGTCACTTGAGGTCACCAGGTGTCAAACACTTCAAATATTGTAAACGTGGTACCTTAAGCTATGTATATTAAGTTATCTTAAGTTATTCATACTTGATGTGTACGCTCCATCGCATTGACCAAAACAGAGGTACAGCTAGTGTTGCACCGTGAAAACTATTTCTAGTGAAAATGCTCAATTCTAGTGCAATGAAATATTCGAAACCTCAATGCAGTTTTGCATTCTGGTTTGTGATAAAAGCCGTGATTTTGTGTGAATTATAGAGTACACGTTAAAACGACTTTGACTATAATTAAATGTTTCATGTTAACGCTAATCATTTTGAAAATAGCCTTCGCCCACTGGCCGTCCTCTACCGAGCTATTGTCATTGCACCCTACTGGGGGCCTAAAAGTGGGTCCCTTGACAGCACGTCCTTTGGGAAAGCGTTTACAATCCCAAGGCGCTGTTTGCAGTGTTCCGTCATTCCATCTTATTTCCTCCAATAATTCCTTTTGCCTCCCTCACTTTCAAGACTGGGGGTGCCAGTGGCAATGAATGTCACTCTAAGGTGAAAAATTACACCCTAGGTCTACTTACTTTCAGAAAATATTGTTGCTTTTCGTCTTCCTATCTTTAGAATTTCTTTGGCTTGGTCGTTGTTGCTGTGCAAGGATTGGCAGCCTTCATACTGTCATCATCGTCGTCGCCGCCATCATCATTGTCAACCATTTTCACCTTTGTATTCTTGGTGACGTCTGCATTATATGGCACCCTCCTTTCCGTGGTTTTCTTGATGAAACGTGATGCAAAGAATTTGTGGCTTGACTGTCTTTGCCGTACGGGACATGCCAAGGCCTCTGCCCCCGAGACGGATGGTGAAAGTTAAACCGACGGTGCCAAAAATGTAAAATGATAAAAAAAAAAATGCCAGAATTGAATTATCAGGAAGAAGGCTTAAGGTTTAAATTAAATTGTATACGTTGGCGTGGTAGTTAATGTAATTATTCTTGTGTAATGTTTTCATTAACATTTGATTTCTGGTTCTGAAGATATCAGCAGATTGAGATGTCACATTTTTACACCAGGTGATCTTAAAGTAAGTGTATGTGACGTCATTACATCACATTAATCAACACTCTTTTGCTTTTCTTAAAAGTTTACAACTAATTTTCCTTCTACCTAATCTCATGTTTTCGGAATGTGCATGCTTGAGTGGCAAGGGAATGTTACCTCATATTCCGCATGGGAAGCTAATTTACCTATTAATTTCAAGTCAAACAATAGATTGAAAGCAAGAAACAAATTATTGTTTATCAATGTGAGGAGTTGATATCACTGCTACTTGCAACAAGTTCTAGATACTTTAGTAGTGTCATCATTTTAATAGCTCGTGAACCACACATAGGTAGAATTTCAGTGAAAATCTCACAAGAATACTTACATTTATAGTTTCTCTTCCACGTGTTAAAAATTTCTTTGCCCTTCCTGTAAAAGTCCCAACGTCCAAGATCAAAAACTGAAACACTGTTCATCTGGTGGAGATAGGACCCCAAAGGGGACACCAAACTAAGCGTGACCACCTGATCAGCCCTTAGACCTTGACATCATACAGAGGCATAGGCGTATGAGCTAGGGATGCATGCAGCCCCCTGGAATTGGGGGGAAGCTTGCTTTGGTGGCAAACCACTGGTAAAAGTAGGTCTCAATGACAATTTAAGGGTTTTCTTGGTTGAAATGCAGCGACCCAACGTCTATGGCCACAGGTCTGTCACATGTGGTTCCGTTCATGGACTTTAAAAAAAATTATTATCCTAACCAAAAGGCAAACTTTTGCTTCGAGGATGAAAACTTAAAGGGCAATTCTCGTCATCCCAGACAGTTCCAGTTCGCCCAACTAAGCAACTTGTAGCTTTTCCAATAACTGTATCAACCTTCTCCACGGTACAGACATAAACCTATTTTATTGCTTCAGGCCATGTCCTGGTTAGCATACAATGTTAAAATGTATAATCCAAATACTCCCTCTCTGCATTGTGTGGAATGTGAGTTACTCTGCATCATTTGAATCTTCAAAGTTTGATGTCAATCATAGAGCAGGAACCAACTGAGAGGTTTGATACCCCCACACCAAGAATGTACTTTGCGGGGGTGATGACTGCTTGCCTTTAACCTAGTGGGTAAGTTTCCACAAAGGTATTCTCTAGTTTCCTAGTTAAAACCAGAAAGTCAAATGGCTTTTTAAGTACAATATTGTCGCTTTTGACCTGTAGTGACCCCGACCACCTCCTAAAACAAAAGGATTCTTCCTTTCAAAATGATAAGCCTATATAGCAAGTATAAAAGGTATTAACCATTGGCATCATATGCTCTAGCATATACTAGCAATATAAACGGTGCTAGTCTTTATTTCACATCCCGTGGCCTCAAATAACCTTTCATCTCTATCAAAAACAATCGGATTCATCTTCTGACCATACCGTACCCAAATGCCAAGTATGAAGAGTATCCATACTTGTTACCTTTAGCCTTCAAATATGTTTACAAGGTTTTTATTATGACGTCTGGTGACCTCACATTATATCTGACCCCTAGCAGAAAACTTAAGATTCTTTCTCTTGAAATTAATTTATACAGTAAGTATGAAAAATATCTACCATTCCTATCTTAAGATATTGTGTTTACAAGGATTTAAGTTTTTTGAGTATGGTGACCTCACATGACCTCGCTCCGATCTCTACCAAACGCAAAAGGGTTCTTCCTCTATGATAAATCCATACATCAAATGTGGAAAGCGTCCATCATTCCTATCTTGAAATATCGTGCTTACAAGCATTTTCGAAGGTTTTTGAAGTTTCATTTCCGCTAACCCCAGATAACTTTTAAAGTTTGACATCTACCAAAGACAATAGGGCTCATCTTCATTTATACATACTCTCTACCTTGAAATATTGTGTTTACACGGTTTCTGACCTTTGGTGACCTCTGGTGGCCTCTGATCTCTATAAAACACTAGGATCCATCTTCTGACTCTAACGCATCCACATACCAACCATGAACACTATTTATGCTCCTGCCTTGAGATATTAGGCTAACACAGATTTTGGTGTTTGACCTCTGGTGGCCTCATGTGACCTCTACAAAAAACAATAGTTTTCTTTCTCTCAGTATCATACCGACTCCCCTCTGTATGAACTTTGTGACGTCGGTAGCCTGTTCATTGGAGTGAGCAGACACAAAAATTTTGATTACACTGTAAACAAGTGTTAATTTACAGAAGTTCTTTGGTAATAAAGTTTCCAAACAGTTTCCGTCAAACAAATTGTGAAAATGTTCTGTTTAGTTCTGTGATTTTCATTTTGTAAAATTCACTCTTTCCGCTAAAGTAAACACAGGTTGCATGTAAGCCTTGCATTAAGCTGTCAAGGACCAGGAGACAGTAAATACCACTTAATTAATACTGGTCCCGTGGATTTTGGTAGAACAAGGAGTCATTTTCCCAGGACCAGGGGCCATTCTCTAAATCATATGTGATAGCGTTTTAGTGTAAGAAATCGCGAAGATCGGACATCATCGGCTTATGTTTTGAAAAATATATATCGATAAGAGAATATGATTCGTTTGCGTAGTAGAAAATGACCAGGGGTCTCAAAAGAAAGTAAGGTGTCGCCTGGCTGTACATTCTGTAGGTATACCAGCCGTAAATTCGCAAAGACCATGCGGTAACAATCACCCAGCGCTGGTCGCATGTATATATCTGTGTAATTGCAAAGAAACCTCATTTGTTCGTATAATTTGCTCGAGATGTATATAATGACTGTTGTGATTTCAACATTGGGATCTTTAAACATGCAGATTATGGTATTCATGACTTTGAGCAAGACATCGATGTAGATAACGATTCTTCGGTCAAGCCAACTTCAATTGCAGATATTACACTGATTGCCAGTTTAAAAATAGAATGCATGTTATCAAGGGCCTGTCTATTCTGCACATAAATTGTAGAAGTCTTAGTGCCAACTTTTCCAGAATTTGTTGGCCATATGTAGTGATCCTTTCGCCGGTCTGGCCGTGTCCGTTTTTAGCACGTAAAAAGCCCCCCCCCCCCCCCACACACTTTTCCAGAATGGAGCTAGGACTATCTGTATGGGTTAAACTTTCACTTGATGTTATACCAGTTAGTGAGACATCGCTTGACTCAACTTCAAATCAAGCGTTATATTCTCTGCATGGATACGATCTGTGCCATAAAGGCTGTACCCATAAAAGAGGAGGGGAATGGCTATATATGTGAAACGTTGTTTAAAGTACAAGGTTGCAGACAGACTAAGCAATGTGGTGGATGATGCCTTGGAATTGAATTTGCTTAAGCAACAAAAAGAATACTGTATAGTTAGCTATCTGTACAGGCAGCCTGGTTCATCTATTCAAATTACTTCCGACACTCTTGAAATATGTGTAAAACATGCCGAGACAGATGGTGAAAGTTAAACCGACGGTGCAAAAACGTAAAATGATAAAAAAAATGCCAGAATTGAATTATCAGGAAGAAGGCTTAAGGTTTAAATTAAATTGTATACGTTGTAACGCGGATATCTACATATGTGGTGATTTTAAATGTAAATTTACTTAATTACGAAACTAGTAGTATGACAAAGCACTTCTTAGATACAATGTTCAGTCTGGGTTTATTTCCGTTCATTGATAGACTACACGTATCGCAGCTAACAAAGCCTCGTTGATTGAAAATGTATTCACAAATGTCATCGATATTAACCTAAAAAGTGGCTTACTTGTAAATAATATTAGCGATTACTGATCTCCCAGAGTATTTACGGTTACTCAGTATGGTATTGGTAAGCAAAACGAAAGGAAGTTTTTATATGCAAGGAAAAGGAACGGTGCATATCTCTATCATTGTTAAACAAAGCTTATTAAGGAAAGCTGGGTGATGTTTATACTGCCAAAGATGTGCATGTACCTTATGACAATTTCATTAGTACCATAACTGCTGTCTATAATGATTGTTGTCCCGTTAGAATGGTAGCCATTGATAGGAAAAATGTAAGCAAACCATGGATAACAATAACGGGTTGAGAAATACTTGCAGAAAGAAAAATAGTCTTTATATTAATTTCATTCAGAAGAGAACCATAGAAACTGAACAAAGATTCAAAAGATATAAAAATAAGCTGACGTCAGTCTTAAGATTTTGTGAAGAACAGTATTACGCAGAGGTACTAAATAGTTACAAAAATATTACGGTTTTGAACGGAATTATCAAAAAGAAATGTAGCAAAAGGCTATCTACCCTAACACTTTGTGGACAATAGTACAAAACTGAGTCGCAAGAACGCTGCTGAAGGTTTCAACAAGCTTTTCACTTCTGTTGGACCTGACTTGGCTACAAAAATTCCAGACCAGACCAGATCAAAACTATTTATGATTATCTGAGTGATAAGATGTTCCTTTTATGTTTTTAAGAGATACCGTTGAAAATAAACATTAAGCATTTTTCGAAATTTAGGTTACAAAAGATTTGCTGACTTCAATGACATTAGCATGGCTTTAGTAGGAGACATCATCTCATGTGTCATTCAGCCCTTCACTTCTATTTGTAACAAGTAGTTTTCTGATAGAATTTTCCACACAGAATGGAAGTTACAAAAGTAATACCGATTTGTAAAGCTGGTGATGGGAACTGTTTATTAATATAGACCAGTTTCTCTGTAACCACATGAAAAGTTGTTCGCTACACGGCTTGAAAGTTTCATTGTCAAGTACAATTATCTGTCTGAGAGGCAGTATGGTTTTAAATGTGGCAGGTCTACATCTATGGCTTTATTAGATTAGATTAGAGATCAGCAGGGCTGGAGGACTCGAGTCCGGACTCGGACTCGAGTCCGGACTCGAGTCCATTTTTTTGTGGACTCGGACTTGGCTCGGACTCGGACCTCTCTGGACTCGGACTTGGCTTGGACTCGAACCTCTGAGGACTCGGACTTGAGGCCGAGTCCAGTCGAGTCCACCAGGATTAGGTCTAATTACTTTCAAAATTTGCAAAAAGTGCATGTTGACTTTTTGAGTAATCAGGACAATTTATCTACATAGCTTTACCAGAATAACTACACAGCTGCAAACTTGCACCAATGGCTCTTGATGTGTACAGTACATGTATGACCATGGATGTACATGTTACACAACCAGTAGTATCTATATTACTCCAATCAAAGCTAATTAACAGATTAAATTACAACAACAGTAGTTAGTTCAAGTTGCTGAATCTGAAAGTTTAAAAGGAGGGTTACACAAATCTTCAATTACTAAGAAGATCCAAAGAATAGAACCAATGCCTTGAACCTAGTTCCATTCATTATGGTATAAAGAAGGCCTGATGCTTATTGATTATTGCACACCTTGCACACTGCAAACAATTTACAGGTTTGTGCCTTGCTTTGCAGCGCATTGTAAGTAAACTTGAATCTCCTGAAGCTTCCTATTCAAACCATGAAGTTATCATGGACTTTGTGGAGAGGGCAATTGTTGTTTCCAGCATTATGCTCTCTGTGTGTTTAGAAACTTTACAAAAGAAGAGAGAAATAATCAACCTTGTATATATTCAGACAATGCTTAGTAATGCTGCACAGGGACTTCTTGCTTTTATATTAAGTCATCCTGATCAGTAGGCTAGTATGTGAATAAACTGTCCACCTGCATAGGTCAACTGGTGGCTGCTGACTTGTCTAAGTTTACTGAAGAGGAATTATGTAGGATGCAGATTGGCCATTCACTCATTTAGTCCCCCTTTGCCAGGACCAACAGTCATTTACACAATGCGCTATAATATCATGCAGAGCTTAAATTTTCAGTTCATTTTATTCAGGGGACTTATTGCTATAGTCTATATTTGTTGATGGGAATGTAGTACTATGAGGGAAGAGACTGGGTTTGGATGAAGCAGGAATTAGTGATATTGTCCACATTACAAAGTTTGGTCACAATTTTTATAAAGCGCCTCTTCAATTATCTGACCCTGTAGGAAGCCATGCTAGCTTTACAGCAGTTTTATCCATAGGCAATAATATTTTTATAATTTAGTGCATACTGTACTGTGCATACCAATTAATGTTGTGGGGATCCTACTGTATGCATGTGCTCCAGTCCCAATGTTTGTACCTGTAAGTTTTGTACATGTGGTACTAGTTCTGCTAGAACGTCCTCACAGTACATTAAGTTACACATTACCTTATTACTACCTTACCTGGGGACCAACCTTCAATGATAGCTTTAATTTACTGTGTCGTTTTAGCTGTAAAAACTTCATCATGCTTACTACTCTAAATTGTGGAGCTCACATCCCTGCTTGGAAGACACGTACAGTATGAGTAAGCAGCTTTATATTAATTTTCTGGATAGATCTATCAAATAGTTACTGCAAACACTTTGTTGTTGGAAGTTGTAGGCTACAGTAAAAGCATGATCCTTGTAAGTACACACCACTTACCATATGCATGCCAGTTGTAGGCCGCAGCATAGCTTTCGGTCTGTAACATGTAAATTGTACTAGCATTTCTTTGAATAGTGTAAAGTTAGTACAGAATTACTTCTTAGCGATCAGGCAGGAACTAACGTTAAGCTTATGTGCACTGTATGTATTGATTTGTTCAGTGTGCATGCTCTGTGTCCAGTATATAAACTGCTTGAAAACACCAGTCTAGTTTTGGGCACATGAACTTGAATTAGCCAGTTCTGTGAGGTGCTACCAACTTGCATGTAGACTGTGCAACTCAGTGCTTGTGCGTAATGTGCATTCGCTATGTACCACCGTCAAAATTTTATCATGGCTACCTGCATATGTGTTGTACTGTATGTAGTACTAGTAGCTGCAGGTACAAGGCCCAGGTATAGACATGAATTGCATAAACAATACAAAATGATCATAGGCTTGTGTCTTAATTATAATACAGGGAGGGTTGAGCTTTTGAACAGATTAGCATGCTACTGCAGTGAGACCTGCACTTTAGGTTAAATTAGGAAGCCATTCAAGTAGAGGCCCATGTGCCATTTTTGGAAATTTTGGCCCCCATGCAACATGTACAATAATGGTCCACAGAAGATTGCTCTCTTCCTTTGACAATTCCCCTTCCTTCTCTCCCAAGATGGTGGTTTAAAATGTTGAGCAACACCCCATCCATCAGAAACTAAGAGCAGCTCCTGTGCCTATGAAAATAGTGATATCAGACCATAAATAGCCAGGCATGTATGCTGTTAGCTTACTGTATGACTGTTGTTTAGTTATAAAATTAACAGAATTTGTTTTTAAGACCTCTGTAGGTGGTTTTTAACTAGTAATTTGGATTTCCATCATTCGAACTGTGAGTGCGCATTTCATCTTTCTCCAATGCAGAAGCTGCAGTGCACATTTTCATGTGGTCTTTTATTTTGTATGTTAAGTTGTAGCCTGCCGGGCGGCCCGGCAGGGTGTAAATAAGAAATTAATGGTAGCTAGGAGCAAAGCAAATGTTTTTTAATGTGGCTATATGTTATTGGTAAGACCAGTAAAGAAAGTGTTTGAAGGGCATTTGGTACATATGTAACAATTAATTTGGGGTTTGCAAAGAGGCAATGTCCTTGCCAAAAAATACATTGGTGACTACAGTACTTACGGACCCCAAAGCTCCAAACTACTGTAGGTGGGGAAAATTACCACATACAAGTCAAGTCACTTTGATGGGACATCAAAGTGGCCATCATAGGGGAAATCCTCAGTTTTTATGCTTAGGTATGCTCTGCATACTTGTTCTGTACTTATTTCATTCCCAGCCCTGCATGTTTGTTCCATACACATCTTATTCCATTCCTCTGCCCTGCATGCTTGTTCTGCATATATTTGATCGATCCCCCTTCTATGAAAAATTTACTGCCCCTTGCAGAGGCTGCAGCTAGAGCCAATTTTGAAGTGGGGGTTGGGCTAATCATTAAAGCAGCCAAATTATATGTTTAAAAAAGCAGTTTAAGGTGGCCCTACATGACCATGGCAGAAAAAGTGCAGGGACTATAGCCCCAAAACCCCCCCTCCCACACCGCAGTCCCTGCCTCGCCCCATTAGGGACCTTGTCATCCCCACGCAAGTTTTCAAGTTTGCAGGTAACAACGCTGATAGTCCAGTTTCATTCTCAATAGACTGTGCTTTTGTGTGGAACAATTTTAGCCATACAGGTTTCAGCTAGTCATCTGTTATATGAGCTGCCCCGCCCCCCAGGGCAACCTTTGAACCCTATCGAAAGAGAGGTTCCAAGATGCAGCTGGACTCGGACTCGGCTCGGACTCGGAGCCTGTGGACTCGGACTCGGCCCGGACTCGAGGTGTTCTGGACTCGGACTTGGCTTGGACTCGGGCCCTTCTGGACTCGGACTCGGCTCGGACTCGAGATGTATGGACTCGACTCCAGCCCTGGAGATCAGATTCGATTCCATTCCATTCCATTAGATTAGATTAGACATATGAGAACGTTGCGATCATTTGCTCAATGCGCAGACCGACATTGTCCTTAAGTGTGTGTTTTACTGTTTTCTGTTGACACCCTTTCTCCTTTTATCAAAATTTTCGTCCTCAGTTCGTTTTCAGTCGAACGTGGCTAAACTTGTTTTATATACTCCAAAATGTCCTCTTTACGATGATGGTTAATTATTTAATGTTTAAAAAACTTCATAATACGTAATTTTTCATTGAAATTAAGAAATCTACAAGATTCTTGAAGTTGTATATTTGCATACTGGATTCCGCACTCGCTATGCTGCTTAATGTTTATCCATTAACCTGGCTAAAGTTGCAAGAAAGTTGAATTACAAGGATAAAAATCTCCTCTTTCAAATGGTATTAAAACCTATCCGATTGGACGGTACTCATAATATGTAGTTCCTTGGACGAATAAAATCTTTCCATCGATTTCGAGGTCCAGACAGGCTAATTATCTTCTATTTCATATTCATATCATGATGACGTCACATTTTGTCTAACGTTTTATGAACGAACGAGCGGGCTGTTTTCGTCCACTTTTTCATCCAAATCGTCACTAAATTCACACAGTTGTGACTAAAACTGCATCATATTAGGATGCAAACAACTGTTAGAAGAATCTCATGAGGTGAAGCAATCTTATTGTCTCATAATGAACATAAAATTTGAAAGAACGTGACCGTTTTGGCGGTGTCTGTTCGTATAGAGTTTATCAGATAGGGCTTTGTACGTGCTATGTGCACAGCTTTCCATTCCAGTAAGTGTATATTTGAATAGTCATAAACAATGCAGTAGTCCGCGTGGGCTGTCACACTCTGCAAAACGGTGCACTTTTTGTTTGGTATTTAATGATCGAAATAGGCACAAACGTTCCTATATGTTAGATTAGATTAGATCAGATCAGATCAGATCAGATTATAAACAGGCAACTATTGGAGTATTCACTGATTTGAAAAAGCATTCGACACAACAGACCACCGTATTCTACTTCCTACTTATTTATCAAATGATATTTGTAATGTATCATGTTTATTGAAGTTCATATTTTTTGTTGACGATACAAACATATTCTGTTCCCATGATGATGTTCCTTCACTCTGTGTAGACTCAAAACTAATGAGTTAAATAAGCTAAGTGTGTGGTTTGCATTAAATAAACTTTCTCTGAGTGTTACCAAAACTAACTACATGCTCTTTGACAACAGCTGTGATTTCTCGGATTTGAATATCACCATTAACAGCAAAACCATTGAAAGAGTCTATGTTACAAAATTTTTAGATGCTTTTGCAGATTGCAATCTCAACCGGCTTGAAAGAACTCATAGTAAATTTATCTGAAAACTCTCAAAGAGTATGACTGTAATACGCAAGCGAGCCATGTATTAAATAGTTGTGCACTCTGTAGTCTGTATTGTTATTTCTCTCCCAATTATCTCAGTTATTGAATTGTAGTATGGGGTTACACATACAATTCTAGTTTTGCTCCATTATTTTTGTTACAAAAAAGGTCATACAAATAATTTGAAATACAATGCAAATTACTCCTCCAATTCGGGTCGACTTTTTGATAGATTGAAAACTCTGAAACTTGAGCAATTAATAAGCTTCAGGACATGTGTTTTTATGTTTAGGGCTTACCATTCTTTATTGCCTGAGAATCTTCAAAACATTTTCCTACCAGCCGTAAACGGCAGGTGTAATACCAGACGGAAAAATACTTTCAAGCAAAATTAGCTAGGACAAGGAAAAACAACTTTGCATATCAACTGCAGGTGTCAAACTTTGGAATTCTCTTGATAACAGCTTGAAAGAATGTAAAACTTTGAAAATTTTCAAAAAATATGTACAAAGAAACACTATTGTTAACACAAAGGGCCACTTAACAATCATACAGAAAATTATGCCCGTTGACTAATATGTAGTGAAATACTTATCGGCACCATTTTTACTTAAATGCCTGTGTGTAAGTTTACCTCGTGTACATGTATTGCTCCAACGCCTCCACCTCCTCCTTCTCTTTGTAAGTTAATGGGGGAAACGATTCATAAGTAGATGCACTTCGCTGTTCTCTTTTTCTGTCGTTAATTTTTCGCAATATTTTTTTTAATCAGTATCGTTGTTTGATGTTAATTTGCTAGAAATAAACAGTTCAATCAAAATAATAATTATTCTTTTTCCTCAAAGTCCGATTGGCTGGATACCAGAGAGCACAAACAACACGTTATCCCCCAAAACGTTCCGCTCCTAGCACAAGCAACGTCCCCGATGAGACGTAACGTGAACTTCTCTTAGCGGCTATACACCTTTACATTATGGGTATGTCATGCCCAACTCTCACCCTTTCGACGTCTACATTATCACACAAGATTCTACCCTTCAAGCAGAGCGGTTTTTTTTTTTCTTAAAATCCCTAATTTGGTTTCCACCCAAAAATGTCCGAAGGCCTTATACGTCCTGTAATGGGTTATATATGACCGTATACCCTACAAGCGTGTTTTGCACGTGCTTTGATACGGACACAGACAGAACACGCCCTATACCCTACAAGCAGAAAAGCGGCCATCGATCCAAAAGACAGTTATGGTTTCATTAAAAGTGATGTTTACACGATGGGAAGTTTGTAAATGGAAATTGATCAATAACGTAATCATTTTTTACAAATAAATACGACACAAATGTCCAATGTATTGGTTGAAAACATTTTTAAGCGAGATAAATATTTGCCTCCTGATAAAAAACAAACGCAAAAACATGGTGTAACGATGTGGCAAGCAATTTGTACAGAACCTTATATTTTAGAGACTAAAAATATTTCTTCTTTTGTAGAAAACCCTATTCATGTTAATTATTTGAAGTTATAAAGCTGAATATTATTCAAATAGCAGTGTCACCCTTGGCTAAAGGGAGTATTTTTTGTGAATATACACCCATTTTTCACACCTGTAATAGTAAGTAAACATAAGCCCTTATTTTTTCTGTGGGACTTGGGACGAGCTCATGTCCCACCAGACACTTTGTCCCGCGCGTCCCCCAGGGTGAAAATCCAGGATTTAGGGCGAAGGAGGCAAATTTAGCAGCAAGTCGCCGAGGCAGTATGCTTGTTTAGTTCACTTGATTCTCTCTGAATGGCTAAACCACTTATCTCATTGGTCTTCCGGCCCACCGAGGATTTTTCCATGGTTTTTAAGCCGCGGTCACACTACAACGAATTCGGATCGGATTCCGATCCGATTTTTGTGAGTTTTTATTTTTTCGTGACGTCACATCGACAGTCAGCTTTTATCGGACTACGCGTGTCCGATAAAAGCTGTTTGTCGGTGTGACGTCACGAAAAAATCAGTTAACATTTTATTTTCATAGACCTCTGATGCAAATCATATATTTACACAGGGTGGCAAATTTTGGGTTCTTTCCGACCCGAAATGGAGAAGATTTTAATAAAAACTCACAAAAATCGGATCGAAATCAGATCCGAATTCGTTGTAGTGTGACCGAGGTTTTAGTCATGGATGCAGGTTCCGGCTGCTGTTATCATTATAAAGCTTAAAGGCTGGTTCATACTTTAGTTTAGCCCCATAAAGCTATGTCCGTGATTGAGCAATGGATGACTGTATATGGTTCTTATACCTTTATAAAATTTGGAAGCATAAACCGGCCTTAAAGGTGTAAAGAGGCACTTGGACACTGCGTACACCACGAAGCCGCCTCGGTTTGCTCACCCCATATTTAAAGCTTCCAATTTGGATGACTGAACAAGAAATATACCGTACAGCCTGCGACGTAGGCAATCTTCCGAGTAGATTGTACTTAAAGAGATCGCAAAGCTTTAATTAATTCGAAAAAGGCCGCATGTTCTCGCAGCCAAAGAACAACGGATGCAATGACATCCTTGTCCTGCAGAACAGAGCTTGATAAACTTTGCACACTGTTGGCTTTATGGGTATCTCACTGATTTTGGGACGGTACTTCCAGCCATGAAGGCTATAACCAATGCGTGTTTCGGTCGTCTATTTAAATACAAGCTTAATGGTGAAACTGTGTAATCAAAACTGTTTTGAAGTTAATATGTGGACAAACATGCACACCTTACTGCTGTTGTTTAAAAAGTTTAAACAGGCGTTGAAATGTGTGTGTGTGTGTGTGTGTGTAAATGACATAAGCGTAGGAGGCGGGGGGTGGCAGGGGGCATATGCCCTCCCAATTCGGGAAAAAATATGAGACAGCCAAGAAAATAAATTAAGCCCTTTTGCAACCAGGGAGTTGTTATTTAGTGTGTCTAAATCACAGCTCCCTGTTGCAACCGACACAGCGGTATCAAACTTCGGGCAACTTCAAGTTGGTCCAAAATTCCAAATTCGGGGAAAATTTATCCTTGACCCGCCGGAAATACTGACCTCCATACGCCTACGGTAAATGATGGCTTGGATTCAAATTATAAGATTACGAGGTGTAAGCAGAAGATGCAATTTTACAGTCGAAATTTCGGAAATCAACTTAGAAGTGAGATATTAAGATATCTCAGAAATACAAAACATAACAATGGCCATGATTGGATAAATTTGTATTTAACATATTCATTTTTACGACAAAAGTATCTAGCAACTGCGTCCTGATCAAAGGTGCTGCACATATAACTAATAACTGAGACCTTACTAGAGGCCAGTTTTTGTAGAGTAGGTGGTTAACCAACTCAAAAATTACATCAAATTTGGTGTCCTTTTTTAATAGAAAGGTCTCTTTTGAGAGGTCAGGTAGTATGGAATGAACCTTACATTGCTCTTGGATGAAGCCAATTTACTGTGACCCTGCTGGGGATCGAGCTACGAATTGTCTGACTTCATCCCCCTGATTTCCACCACAATTACTTAGCCACAGCACCTGTGTAAATTGCAGATTATCCTTGGCCATTGATAACCATTCACACAGACAATCCTCACGATGGCCTAAGTTTGTACTGTGTTTAAGTTTAACATTTGAGGGTCAGAAATCCAATTGGCTTATTGGGGACCCTACACCAGAATGAGCCATTACCTCATAGGTCCCATTTAACCAGGCAGGAACCAGCAATCCTTCGACCACTATAGCCAACAGGCAACCATGCACTCTACAAAAGATTAATTGGAGAAAAATTGTGGACATAAAAGTTCTGAGACAAAGGAAACAAATAACAAATAACATGCTGATTTATTTTTCCATTATTGAATTTGAATGTCCATGATGAGGAAGTCAGCATCATATATTTCCCCACTGATCTAAAATACTCGGAGAAAATCATCTGCCAGTTAGTCTGCAACTTGCTTCCCCCAGGGGCATAACAAGGGGGTAGGGAAGTGCCAGCCCCTTCCCTCAAACCTACTCTCCCTCCTGCAACTACCTGCCACCAAGAGTGAATACTACACTGCCACATTTTAAGCCTCCCAACCAATAAAGGTGGAGTCCCCCCACAACCTCCCCAATGAAAATTTTTCCAGCTATGCTACCACCACCTTATTTTGTTATGCATGTCTGAATTCACAATTTGTGCACAAACAGACTTATACAAACTTATACACTGAGGACCAACGAAACAACTGCAGGGTGGGGGAGAGGAACAGTGACATGTCTCCCCTCTAAAGATGTTGTGCCCCTATGTATCCACAAAAAAAGTGAAATGCATACTTTTAATGAAATAATACGTAACTTTCATTTTGTGAGTGAAAACAGAATACAAGAACATCAATGATGCTGTAGCTCAACTACAATTTCTCTCACACAGTTAATGTTATATAGTTTCACTAGGGATCCAAATCAAGGAGTCGTAGACTGTCATGACCTAGCAACTATAGACTGTCATGATCTAGCAACTTCAGTGCTATAGATGTAAATGGTCACAGCAGTGGTATATCTGCTAGAGTTGTCCGGCTTGCGACTTTTTGTTAAGTGTTTGTGGGCACAGTACTGTAGGTAATTCTGCTGACAAAAATTAGGCTACTTATACCCCAATTTGTCAGGTCTGTCAAAAAATGATTCCTATAGTATACATCATACAAAACATAAACCCTTATGGAGAAGCACTAGCATGGATTTCACCATTTGATGTTTTGTGACCCCAAATGGCAATTAACATTAGTGTTTGCACCAGGTCCAAAATTCGGAACCAGGTACCCGAACTCGATGGTCGGTCGGGTACCCGGGTACCCGAAAATATAACTTATGTTAGGCTACAAGTTTGTTCTAAAGTCATAAAAGTCATAATGAGAAATTTTGCTTTGCAAGTTGATATAATATAACACCAACGTATCTTACGTATGGGCATGACAAGTGTTCTTAGGCATGTCCGTGATAAATTTTGCCAGGAAAAAGTAACATGTTAGGTGTTCTGTCACACATGCAATCTATGTTAGTGAAACTTTGGATCCAGGTAGCAATTTGAGAACAGGGTCCTGACATCATCGGTCGGGTACCCGGGTACCCAGTGCAAACACTAATTAACATCAACACAACGTACACCTATGCATCATCCACTGAACACTCTGGCCAACTTTGATAAGATTCCGACACAACCATGAGTACTTCAAGGCTTTTGCTTGATTCTACTGTTTGCCCTAGCTCTTTGACCCCAAACAACTTTAACCTTCTTCAAAAGTAAAACTCTGATGACCCATCAATTCATCTACTGCATACTCTTGTCAACTTTGATAAAAGTCAGACACAACCCCTAGGAGCTGAAGGCATTTGCACAATTCCAGTGTTTGACCTCTCCTTGACCCCAAATGACCTTTGACCTACTTCAAAAGTACAACTTTGAAGACCTGTCATCTTCTGTACACTCTGGCCAACTTTGATAAGGTTTGGATATAACCCCTAGTGGTTGAAGGGTTTTGAGTGATTTCACGGTTTGACCTCTCTGACCCCAGATGACCTTTGACCTACTTCATGAGTACAACTCTGATGACCTATCATCAATTGAACCCTCTGGCTAATGTTGATAAGATTTGGATATAACCCTTAAGAATTGAAGACATTTACAACATTTCACTTTTTGACCTTTCTTTGACCTACTTCAAAAGTACAACTTTGACAGCTTGTCATCTACTGAACACTCTGGCTAACTTTGATAAGATTTGGATATAACCCTTAGGAGTTGAAGGCTTTTGATTGATTTCACTGTTTAACCCCTGCTTGACCCCAGATGACCTTTGACCAACTTTAAAAGTACAACTTTGATGACCTGTTATCTACTAAACACCCTGACCAATTATGATAACATATGGATATAACCCCTAGGAGTTAAAGCCTTTTGAGTGGTTTCACTGTTTGACCCCTGCATGACCCCAAATGACCTTTGACCTACTTCAAAAGTACAACATTGATGACCCATTATCTTCTTAACACTCTTGCCAGATTTGATAAAATTCAGACATAACCAATAGGAGTTGAAGGCTTTTGCGTGATTACACTGTTTGACCTCCTTTTGTGTGACCACTCTTTGACCCCAAATGACCTCTGATCTACTTCAAAAGAACAACTTTGATGACCAATCATTTACTGAATATTCCTGTCAAATTTGAAAAGATTTCAACAAAACCACAAGGAGTTGAAGGCTTTTGCGTGATTTCACTCTTTGACCTCTCACGACCCCCAATGACCTTTGACCTACTTCCTGTTACCATAATTATCAAGCCCTTGATATGTGTTATACCCACACCAACTTTGAGAAGGAACGGTCAAAGCACCTGCAGACAGCAGCCTTTTTTCCAATGTTGACGGACAGACAGACGGACAGACAGACAGACAGACAGACAGACAGACAGACAGACAGACGCATTGCCATGACAATAGCTCAACTTGTTGAGCTAATAATTGCCCTTTGCATCCTGTAGCACCTACATTTAACAGAAAACTGTACCCCTAGGAAATGGTTGGACCCTCCTGCCCAGGCGTGTGTCCAGGATTTTCAGCAGGGGGGTCTGAGATATGATTTTTCAAATGAGGCGGGTATTTTGGGTCGAAAACTCTAAAAAATCTTAAGGTCGGCGCGAGCAGGGGGGTCCGGACCCCCAGGACCCCCCTTTGGACACGCGCCTGCTGCCAGTTTATCATCTCACGAATTTCTTTCAAGGCCACTGTTTATTCATACTGCTGCTTTTCACTCATGAACCTTGGTTTTCTGTGATTATTGTTGTGGAAATAAACTCAAAACCGAACCGTAACTGAAATAAATCTCCGAGTTGTACAACAATAATAGCGATTCTCAGATTGTGGTAATATCCATATATTTCACAGCAGTCTCTAACACAACCCACCCTACTATTTACCCCTCCCCCCCCCCAAGTTTTAATGCAACTACACACAATGTCTCAACGGTCTCACTCCAATCCTCATCCCTTCTCCTCATCAGTTTGTCGATTGTTTTCATTCTTTCTTTTAATGATTTGTTGATTTTTTCTTTATTCCATCTACCAATTGAAAGTTAATTACTCTATGACAGCATTGCATGCTAGCCTTGCAATCACAACACCTTGTCAGCTAAATAACAGGAAAGTACCTTTATAGTTTCCATTAACTGATCAATAAATCAATACATCAATCAATAGTACTGGTTTTAATTCACAGGCTACCTTCCAATGTCCTAGGACTGCTTATTCCTCAGCCTTTCTCTTCAGTTCTTCAGTTGTTCATAAATACCTTCTTTCCTCACACTATCTATGTCATCCTCCCACACTTTCCATTGTTCCCAAATCCCCATCTTCCTGTTGCCTTCCATCCACCATCCTCATAATCAAACCTACTACAAGATTCTTGAAGGACATGATCAGCAAATCCAAACTTGCTCTGAGGGATGCTTTTTCCATAAAAGTACCTGTATCATCCAACCAATAGCTGAACTTTATCATTTGACATACATCCTTTCTGCTCATCTTAAACAGTATCATTAAAGACCACACCGCAATGTGAACTTCCTTCTCTATGTCTTTATTTAGTTTCTGACAAAACATTCTGACCTCCCATCATCATTTAATATCCTTTCATATTTAATCCAGACAGAGCTACATGTACATCTAACATGTATAAATAAGGAGAAGAATACCTCAATATCTGATGCTCCAGTCATCTATTTTATTTCATCGTTTTCACAGGTAAACAAAAATTACTCTTTGGCTTGATACCCCCTCCCTTTCTTCCCCCACCCCGATCCCACGAAACTTTAAACAATGATTTATGAGACAAAATCATCATTAATTATATTTTAAAGCCATACACGAGTCTTTCAACACTCCCTCAAGGTTCATTTTGTACTAGTGTGAAATTGACAAAAATCATCCCTTACGTGGCCTGACTTTTCAGGTATTGATGTCAAAAGTTTGACGTACCTCATAAATATTCCTCATCATTATTGAACAATCATCCATTTACATTCGGCATGATACGATACCAATTTAAAAATACTACACAAGCATATATTTCAGAAATCCATCTTCCATTCTCAAAATTTTCCCTTTCATCCTTCTATCAAAGAATTCTCTTCAACCTCTTTAAAAGTCAGCAAAGAAACAAAACTTGCTCCCATGACGCCAAGGTTTCCTTTCACGCAATCACTGATGTTCGCACGATGCACTCAATCAAGTGGTCACAAGATTCTGAAGCGTCAATTTTTCTGAAGACGATTTGGATGCAGAGTTTCATGATAGCTACCGAATGCTTTATGAACTTGGGCAAGTACGTCTGTAGTTGCCATGCTTCTCTGGTGTTCCTTGAATGCCAGCTCTGAGCTTTTCTTCGTAACAAAGCAAGCAGCGTAGGCAGCACAAGAGGTAGGTCCTATTTTTGCCAGCATTTTACTTTGAAAGATCAAACGAGAAACATACTAAACGAAAATTAACACAAAACTGAAATTCTATGGCTAATACTCATACTACTGAAACACATATGAAAAGGACTCTATGTATTGCCCAGATGATATTACAAATTTCCCAGTTTTTGCACTGCAAGAACTGTTAAAACAGCACTTCTTTAAAAATAGTTATCTTCCAATACAACATGATATTCAGATGCACTTTTCACTTTTGATATGGAACTTCTTGAAAAATTTTTTGACCACACATCTATTCTCCAAAATGTGCTTTTTATGAGACCTACCTGATTAGCTGAGATTACAATACTATGTCTGAGCACTTACTAAACAAATGACAAGTTTCTAAGAATAATTAACAAATGAATGCCAACTTACTTTACATTTTCATTTCCTTGCACAGCTTGGTGTGCCCAGAAGTTGTAAACACCCATGGTCCCAGATAAGATGTCCCCTTGACCTCCACATCTTCTTGGGCAACCCCTTTCAGAGCATATGATTACTGCAAGAAGACAAGTATTAAATCACAAAGTTCAAATCCTATTTATATGTGTTAATGTTCTTCCTGAGACTTAACAGGAATAATGAACATAGGTGTAGGAAGCAGGGGAGGGGAAAGGGAAGGGAGGGTTTTAGTCCCCCAGTCAAGAATGTAGTGGACCAGAAGTATACTTCCACCCACCCACCCACCCTCCCCCACCACAATTCAAGGTCGAAAATCCCTTAAAAGTTTTGTCTCTATAGAAATGTCTGAATTTGCAGTAATTTTCCTTAAAATTTGCACAAAATGTTCCACCAATTGCATCTAAAAATCCTCAATGTTCAAAAATTTCCCAAAGGGGAGCGGGGCACCTCCTTCCCTTATTAGATCCTTTGGTAGTCTAAAACAACATTTCGAGCGTCCAAAACGACATTCAGTGCCCCCCCCCCCCTCCCCATCTAAGATAAGAACAGCTTCTTACGTCTATGCTAATAAGTCACGGCAACCTCACACATCAGCTAAGTCTTACAATCTTCTTCTCTTACACTGACACCTTTTTTCATGATGTTACAGAAAGAAAATATTGTATTTACTAGGTAAAAAGGAGCAATTTTGCATGATATAAGAACTGAATTTAAAAGAAATTTTGCTTCATGTTAAATTCCAGAGTCTCTATCTGATAGGTAAAACCTTTGGCAGAAATTCAAGGAATCATTCATTTTTTATCACTTTCACAAAACGTGCAGTTTTAAACTATAATAAACAATGAACTTAGCCAAAAATCGTTTTTCAAACTTTCCTCAGATTGGAGGTCAGAAGAGAGTGTAGGTTGTATTCTTGTGAGAAGGGGGAAAAACTTGATGGCCCCAAAGGCCTATCTTCTTAGAAACACTTTTACACCCTTTTGCCAGGAGCCAGTCTTAAGTCATCTAAATCAGGGGTCTCCAAACTTTTTTGCTTGGTGGCCCCAATTTTCAACTCCGGAATCTTGGTGGCCCTCAAATTGACGGGTCGGTGAAAGGAGTTTGATTTTACTTGGTTATGCAGAATTAATAAAGCAGATCACTGGTTCTTAGATTAGAATCACTCCAATTGCTTATTTTTAATGAGAAATTTGACAATTATTTTTCGCCCCTGAATCCTTTTCGTCACCCTCCGAAATATTTTCGCGACCCTTTTGAGGGTCGTGACCCCTAGTTTGCCGACCCCTGATCTAAATAACATTGATGACACTAAAATGAATGCTTGCAACACTCTTTTGTCTTCTTTCATTCATCAGTGTACTAAACCAAGGGGAATATCGTAGAATGGTTCTAGCACAAACTCCTGCAATGGTTGGTTTGTGAAACTGGTGAGCAAATTACCTCCACTTTAAAAGGACCAAGGGCGGATCTGGGATGGGGGGGGGTCTGGGATGGGGGGAGAACTGGGGGCAGTTGCCCCAACGACCAATCTAGTGTCCCCAAATACAAGAAAAATGCGCCCCTCCTGCGTCCCAAGAAATTAAGTAAAACTACCACTTGCTGGCACCCCCTTTTCAAACTGCCCCCCCCATGCCCCATGAGCTATAGGCTGGATCCACCCCTGAACCTGACTACAGTAGTACCATCAATAAATTACTGTAAATGAACTTGCCTTTCATTCCATTTGCAATAATATCTTCTTGTCCTTTTAGACACACTGTAACATTTCCCAAGGCTTGACTCAACTCTGCAGTAGCAAGCACTGCTCTGTCAGGTGAAGGGTCTTTTCCTATCTAGAATAAACATAAAGAATATGGAGCCATTTCATTAAAAGGCCAATTTTCTTGTCCCAAAGTTTCATATTCTCAGCAAAAAGTTCACTTACAGTCCTCCCTCCTCCAACCTCAACATGTCTCAGCACCTCCTGCTGCATATGTTTATTGTCCAGTCAATCCACAGGCAATTTGCACTACAACAACATCTAAGGGCCAGTGAAAAACTAAGGTTTAATGTTAAACGTTTCAGGACCAGGGATCCATAAAAGCTCATGGACGACCCTATACTAGGTTGATCATAGATGAACACCAGCAAGGTTTGCCTTCTCTTTTTGACTTTTGCTCAGAGGGTAATGAGGCAGGAATGGACTAATCATATGCAATCCTGCTCCCAGGACCGCCATTTAATGTCCCCATCAGATGGACATGTGTGTATCCCTAGTCTTTAGCCACTTTCCCACAGGCTGGGAGGTGTAAAGGATCCTTACTCTACACCATTGTTTGAACAGGTGAACTGAGTCACACAAAACTCCCTGAGTCACACATCAGATATCCAAATTTTAAACCCCTCAGCATTACTGCAGACAGCTATTCCAAACAATCAATTCTGAGTCACCACCGAATTTCCAGGTGGTTCCACCAGGATCTGATCCAGATACCTCTAGCCTGAGAGGTACTATGCTCAACTACCAAGCCAACTCCACCCACAGTGAAAGTTGTGACACATGGGCTTCTTTTGAAAGTTCTGCCATCCTCCCTTATAATTCACCCATTTTGCTTACATATTAGAAAACAAATGAAGCTCTGTCACATGACAATGGTGGTACCATAACAACATTATTCTTTACAGACAATGTATCTCATAAGATAGGAAGTCTCTAAGGAACAGAGGAATATAATCCAATCTGGAAATATTTGAGAAATATTTCTGAATCAACTTGTAAGGAATGTTTGATTCAAGAAACATGGGAGAAACCTCCTGTAGACTTAGGGTTTGGTCTTAAACATGACCATAGGTTAGTGGGATGAAGAAAAGAAATTGCTGGGATGTAACAAAAAAAGGTTAAATTGATGGATGGTGAAGAGAGCTGAAAGAACTTGAATAGAAAAGAACAATAGTTAAGAGACAGATTGAGATGAAGAGACAGGTTGTGAAAGACAGTGTGAAGGAATCCTCGCAATTTAACAATGTCTAGTACTGTAAAGAGGCTTGAAATTACACCTTGTAAAACTGATTTGTCAACACTTTGTTGTCCATACCTTAAATGTATGTTGTTTGTAACAAGTGTGAATAGAACAGAATATCCTTAATACCTGGTTCTGATACAAAATCCTGGGATTGATAAAACATCACACAAACAATAATTCATTTTATCACAGAATCAGCAGAAATACTTACAACCTTCCTGTAAAGATGTTTAAATTCAACTATATTCGGAGTCAAAATAGCTTGTTGAAAATTTTGAATTATCTCGGGTGATTGTGTTAATAGGAAGAGGCCATCCTGTGGAAAAGAGCAAATTTTCAGATATTCATAAAAGATGAGTATTGCAAACAGAAATTAGAGCCCAGAGTCAACTCACAAAGGACTGCAAAACAGACTTTGTGAAAAAAAGTGAAAAACTTCCTTTATCACTGTAAAAACATGTTATGAAGATGAGAGTATTAAGGAGAATTAGTTACAATCTTTTGTCCTCTGTAAAAACACACTTTTGTACTTTAACACTTTTCGTACCCAACCTCAACCCAACCTCACAAAACTGACAAAACAGATTATAAGGAAAATAGCTGGTAAACAACCTTCCAGTCCAACTTTACCTAAATTGTCCTAAAATATAAAAATAAATGTTGCAAAGGCTGAGAAAGGACTCTCAGTTATAACAATCCTGTCTTCACATAAATTTCCTGAGCTGAGATGTTAAACGAATACATTAAGTCATTCCATGGAAAATGGTCAATTGTGCCGTATTACTTTATGTAAATCTTGTATTATTTGAAACATTCTTTTCCTTTTCTTGTTTTTTGTTAAATTACTAGTCTTTGTGCCAAGGTAAGGTCACTGTATTATTTTTAGAGAATGACTTGGCTGTGGAAGCCCTCTCCTCACAACAGGCTTATGCCAGAAAAGAGTAATTTTGTCACATTTTTGTAAACATTTTTGTTTCAAAAGGGAACAAAAACATGTAATATGAAAAAGCAAGGAGGACATCATAAAATGGTTATGCACTCCATGGGCAGCAATCCATCTCTGAAAGTGGGGGGGATATAGTCAGTAGCACTAAGCTGAGCGCTATCATTGGTTGGCACGAAGAACATAGAAAATTTTGGCCAAAAACACCTCAAAGGTCACCGGAAATGCCCCTTTCCAGGATTTGCAATGTGATACTACTATGACAACTGTCAGAACTATTTCCTAAAAGAAGTTTTCTTCATAACTAACTTAAAACTTTTTACATGATTTCCGAATGTGCCAGGTTGATTTCATGGAGTAGGGGATATGGCGTACATCATCCCTCCACCCAATTCCATGGGGGGATATATCCCCCGTCCCTCCCAGGATTGCCGCCCATGATGCACTCCAGTATTTCAAACAAAGTGATAAATTTTCAACATTTTATATCTCAGCAACAAAAACATCTACAAAGACTGGAGATAGACCAATGAAATTGATTTCCTTACCTCTGTTATGCATTTACTTAGAAGTTTAGACTTAAAGGGAAAAAAACGATCACCCCAATTTTAATGAATATACCCCTGTATCCTAATTTCATGAATGGCTCTTTTCAACCATAAGACATTATTTTTACTACTTTTTGTTACAGTCACACAGAACAACTCCTTGGTTCACCTTTGGTATGCAATATTTACACCTAAAATTCATGAAACATACTTTAAGTGAAACTATAGGTTATTTTTAACATTTAAATATTGTTTCAAAGTAAGTTTGGGACAACTGCATATTCCCTTTACATTACTTTATGTCCACTATACCTCAACTGTTTTGAACAAAATGACTGATTTTTTTAAAGTTTCATGTATGCAAGAAAATAGAAAATTTATGATACACATGGAGAATCAATATATAGAAACATTCCATACCTTCAGATGGCTGTAATTCCTCTGATAGCTTCAAAGAAAATCATATCAATCCCACCCCCTCCCACCTCCACATACTCCATATGATATCAATACTCACCGCATCAATAACTGTTGGCATAGCCTTCTCTTTTATAAAACCAATAAGTGCCTGCAAACAAAATACAACAAAAGTTGAATTTAAAGTATACTGATTAAATATACCATATCATAACCTTTTGAAACCTTCACTAAGAAAAATATTTCAGCATCAATGACAAGTGGAAGGTGGTCAACGGAAGGAAACACAAAGGTCAAGACACGAGAAAATTTGGTTTTTCCAGGAAGCAAGTAAGATCTTCTAACAATTAAATGAAACATTTTTTAGTATAAAAAAGCCACAAGCTCCTGACAAGCTGCTTCTCGGGTTTTCTACTTTTTCCCACTCATGTCAGAGAGCACTGAAGAAGAAAGAGAGCTGGAGTTTGTTTCGTCAATCTAGAGCAAAGGTGGGGAACCTCCAGCCTGTGAGCCATGTACAACCTGCGAGGCCATTTGATCTGGCCTGCAAGACTATTCATAAATGCCATTTTTTTAAAGTTATGACATAATTAGTTTTAATCTGTCATTCAACCTGCTTTCCATTTGTTGAATATCTTTACGTATGTTCTTAATATCCAATGAAATACGCACTACAAGTTTCGGATCCAACTTTCTCACACACTAAGCACATAGAAGCATGCGTCTGTAGCTGACCAGCCTGTGAGAACTTTGTTTGGCCTGTGAATAATTTGTGAAAAACATCAAAATGGCCCTCGACTGGAAAAAGGTTCCCCACAACCAATCTAGAGCAAGTTGTCACAATGGAATATTCAACAATCATTCCTGCTTTTGAGATTGTGCACTTCAAGCCTAGACTAAAAACTATCCTAAATATCAAGCCTGTGATTAATCAATTTTTCTAGAACTAGGTATCAAAACAAACTATAATAAAAAAGTTTTCGGTTTCTTACAATAACGGTTTAAAACTACCCATTTTCTTTTGAAAAACCACATCATCAATACTACCACCATATGAAGTCAGAACCATACCTTAACTGTCTCCATAGTGGTGCTACTACGTCCCAGACCTGGTCCAATCACTACCCCATGCATCCGTGGCAACCATTTCTTGATAGCGTCAACAGGTTCATCAACATCTCTGAAAAAAATGCATGACCTCATTGATAAGACCACTATAATACAAGACTTTAATGGACTGAAAAAGGATCCAACAGTTTGACAGTATCTATCTAATCTAACCCCTACCTAAAGAAATACAAAATACAAATTTGCATATATGTAAGGTTTCTAATGAATCTAAAAACCTACGTTGTATATGCAATTGAAGTAGATATCTGTGCTTTAGGTCTTCTACCATGTTCATCTTGTACCTTTGAGGTAGTTTGCACCAGGTACCCGGGTGCCCAGGTACCCGACCGACGATGTCAGGACCTGGTTCTAAAATTGCTAACCGGATCCAAAGTTTCACTAACATAGATTGCACGTGTGACAGAACACCTAACATGTTACTTTTTCCTGGCAAAATTTATCACGCACACGCCTAAGAACACTTGCCATGCCCATACGTAAGATACGTTGGTGTTATATTATATCAACCTGCAAAGCAAAATTTCTTATTAAGACTTGACTATAAACTTGTTGCCTAACAGAAGTTATATTTTCGTGTACCCGGGTACCCGACCGACTATCGACTTCGGTACCCGGTTCCGAATTTTGGACCAGAAGCAAACACTACTTTGTGGCAGATCAGTGGGAGTGGCTCCAAAGAATAATCTACAAAATTCCGGACTTTGCTTGCCAAGAATAACATCCTGCAGTGCCTGCACTATCCTAACCATACATATTTATTTCTACAGAAAGCAACACACACTGTGTATGGAAGTCAGAGAATACAGTATCTTACTGTAATCTGGTATGATGAGAAAGCCCAAATCCTTGGTACAACTGTGCAGACAATATGGCTACATTCCTATGTAATGGTATACCACTGAACCCTAGTTTGACAAGGCACAGACTGCATACTCATAGGACACTGAAGAGTATATTAACTTTTGTTATATGAGTACTGTAAATGCAAAAATTTGACATTACAACATTTAGAGTGAAGGAGTGTACAAAGCAAATGAAGTTTGCCAATTTACATTACTGTAGCATGCATCTCCAATGTTCACCTCTCAATTTTTCTTAATCTTGTGGCATTTCCATTTTTTTCGTAATTGAATTGTTATATTCATGCCATGTGATTCATTGGTAATGTATTTTAAAACTTCAAGAAAAGACACCATGAAGAGAGTGGAAATTTGAAAGATGTAACTGAATTTCAACATTTTTATATCAATGTGAACACCATTTTTGACATGTTCAAAAACACAACTCCATACGCCCAACACTGCCAGTCATATGAATATTTTCACATTGCACATTATGTCCACTGAAAGTGTATTTTTTCTCAAAAGTGTGAGATATGCCAAAAGCCAAATTCACTGGCTCACAATTTCATAAGTCAAAGGTGCTGAAGAGGGATGTTCATCATACTTTCCAGTATGGTGAAGGGGAGGGGGTTAATGGGAAAGCAAAAACAAGTTCTTACAGTTCTGGGTGCACTATCAAGTCAGGGCTGTATGTTTTGATAACTGGAGCAGCACCTTCAGTACAGAATACATGGGCTAGGTCACAACCCTGAAAAAAGTTAGAAAGAATCATTTTTCTACCTGGTTATTATAACTATATCCAGTACACGCTCTTGGCAACTGAAATGTTCCCTTCTGAGCTATGGATAGTGTGTAATGCAAAGTATTGTACATATAACTCACTGCCTTTAAAACCACTGCAAAACAACACTTGTCATCCTTACACCATTAGAGTACCCAGCAGAGGGAGGGTGTGGTCAAATGCCATCCCCTCCCCTACTTGCCTCTTCCTAATACTGACTATGGACGGCCAAAAATAGTCATGAAACTTAACAAAACATTGAATTTTCAAGGTGCAATAACTATAAATATGAAAAAATATTGTTCTCTCTAATATTTATGTAACAATTATAATTTTTGATGATACTTGTAAGTACTGCAAGGCTTCTCTGCTGTCACTTTATTATCACAGAAAAGTTGTATCAAACATGCACCTTTCCCAGATACATACACAGACATGTGTGCATATGAACACATTGATGACTGATTAAAACTATGCTTGCAATAAAAATTAAAAAGACTGAATGATTATAAATGTCAGGTTTGGTTTACCACTTTACGTACTATTTTATAGGCCGACATTGCTGCAAAATATGGGGCACCTGTGTACTCCTTGCATCCACCAATCACAGCTATCCTACCATCTTGACCTTTGTGCTTTTCATACGTCAAAGGTGGCACAATGCTCTTGATCATGGTTTGGACCTCACTGATTTGATCAGGAGTTACCACTTCCATAACTTCTGGGGTTGGATTTGAGGTTGCCATGGCTGTGCCAAAAAAGGGTGAAAGATAACTGAGAAATGACACAAATTTTACCATAAATAATGCAGGCACTCTAAATGACTGCAGGAAATTCAGACGGTATACACCTTATGCATATGATATCACAGAACAGAAAGTGCAGATGATGTTGTCAAGATCCACAGTTTTGCAGTGTGTTTACTAACACATTTGTGCTGGTGTAGCTGAATTAATTAGCCTCTGAAATTTATATTATCACAGAATGCCACTACTCAAATATGGGGTGCCCAAAATTGGGGAAATAAGTGAGTCCTTCTAATGATTGCTGGGGTGACAGCTGGGGACTCCCAGAGTGACAGTCATGATTCGCCAGATCGGAAGTACAGTATGTCACTTTTCGCCAAGATCTCGGGTGTGCACGAAAAGAAAAACAGGAAGTGTGCAGTCTGCAACAAGGTGTCAAATGCACACTTCAAGTGTGCACACGAAAAGTCAAGTGTGAAATAAATAGTTGGGAGAAATTTAAACAAAAACCTTGAAGGCCTCCTTAACATACTACATACGCCTGTCACAATTAACTGACTGAAAATTGAAAGTTAATGGTCACTCTCTTGACTCATGACTTGTGATCATCCAATACATATAACATATACTTAGGGTTATACGAGGCAATCGCCATCAGCTTAAAAAAATCGGTTGTGCAATGTGAATTTTCAAGTATGCAATAAAAATCTAGAAAAAAAACTCTCGGGTGTGCAATTGCCATGCTTTCCATCATACTGGATGGTTCGCCTGTAACTTAACCCTAACCCTATCCCCGGTGGTCTTTAAAGGTCTCCCTGACAGTTGACACCCCACGGTCCCCAACAGTCAATACCTAGCTGTCCCCAGCTATGGTTAGTTGACCCTGAATAAATAACATGAAATCTTCCTGAAAGTGCCTATCTTCAATAATTATAATTTCCTCAATTTCTATTCCACTCATGCATGCTATATGTCAAATTAAAGAGGATAATCAAAGATTTTCCTGGTTATTACTCTATTAATACAAATCCTAAGTTGACAAAGGTATTTGCAAAAAAAATGCTAAAAATGTGCCACATTCCATACAACCATGCTGCTGAACCAGACCAGAACCGACAATCAGAAGAGCCTTCTGTACGTTGGTGAACTGTAGGCATAGTAATTTCGGCCTAACTTTGGCTAACTAGGCTACACATTCTCTACAATGTGGTCAATGCATGATAAATAGGATATTGCATGAACCCCGGTATAATTCTCCCACCAAGTCTTTCACTACGCATGAAATGCGAAACATTTGATGCATTACGCATCCAACTCTTGACACCAGGCCTAACTTTCTTGTAGGCTACAGAACGTTAGGTGATAACAAACTTACCAGACAAGTGTCTGCCTGGTTTGGAATATGATAAGTGCCTCTGTAGAAGGAATATTACTCTCAGCATGACATTCAAATACTGGATAGGCCTATGCGATGTTAGAATAATACGCTACGTTATTCAGACTTCTTTCGCTCTGCCCTGGCCTCCTTTTCAACGGTCCACGTTGTTGCAAAAACAGTTGCACGTTCCGGGGTTTCCCGGCACATTGCGTTATGGTGGAAATGATTTCAAAACAGGTTTAGTTCACTGTTTATAAACATGATAGAACGTACAGCATGTTCGCGCTCGCATAGCTAGCAGAATGGTAGTACGGTCTTGTTATATCTAGGGCCTATGGCGTGTTTTTGTCTGTGGATAGCACACACATTATGTACTGTACCTACAGTAGAAAAGTAAACAAAGGTTGCATGTTGCGCAATATGCGATTCCGTCGATGAGCATGCGATTCCATCGATGAGCATGAACCATAGCCTATGAGTGTCTCTCAGTACAGGGAGTTGCCAGCTCCCTGGTTCTCTGTTTGTATAATTATGCTGGCAAATTTGCTTAGGTCGGTTCCAACCAGTGGCGTCAATCCGTACTGAAGTGTGGGGGGACACACATGACCAGGCGCGTAGCCAGAAATTTGTCAAGGAAGGGGGGGGGGGGCGAAGCGGAAGGTTTTGCGAGGGAGCGAGGCGACAGAGCGCGCTTGTGCGCGAGAGGGGTTGGGGTGAGAGAGGACCCCCTCCCACGGTGAGAAGCTTCTGTGTTTTTAATGTGAAAATATGTGATTTTGTGCATACTTTATATGGTAGTTTGTATGCATAAGGAGACATAGTATTATGTATTTTATGAAATGTTTTGTAGGAATAACCATATATAGAAATACACACATATTGCTGGCAAATAATTTATTATTCTACAAGTATGCAGATCACATAACAGCTTCAAACAAGTGTAAGGTGTTGCTTTTGTACATAGGCTTACCACTAGATACCATGTGTTCCTGATATGGTAGGCCTACAGTTTGTCCCCTTACGGTATAGATAGAGTTGGCAAGTATGCTACGCGCCTGCACATGACTTCCCTGCTAGCACAAAACGTTTTTAAAACGTGCCAGTGGTGTTATATAACGTTTTATAACACCACTTTACACGTTTTAAAAACGTTTTGTGTTAGCGGGGTTAGCACAAACTATCAAGCCCTTTTTTTTGTAAAAGGGCGTGTCTTTCTATGGGCCCTTAATTCCCCGTGTCCCCTCTTTGTGATGACTGACATTGTCCTATTCTAATAGTAGTAATTAGGATTCCAAACACTGGCGTAGCCAGGATTCTTGTTTGGAGGGGGCCAACTGTGGGGCCTGATCGCCGGCCTGGGGGAGGGTTCTCCCCTTTGAGAAATTTTTGATATTTAAGTACCCTCAGATGCAATCTGGTGCAACATTTAGCATCACTTGAAGCCAATTTTTGTGTTCCATTAACATTTTTTTTCTGAGTTCGATGGGGGCATGATCGACCTCCTGCGTCCCCTCTGGCTACGCCAATGATTCCAAAGTTAACATGACCATCATAGATGATCTGCTAGTTGAAATACACGGAGTCCAGGGAATTACTTCAAGATGTTACAAGATGTTACTACAAGATGTTACCAAAAATAGCTGAAACCATGCTCCGCAGCGTTGATCATTGTCAGAGATCATGGGCCCCAACCACGCCCGTAGCTAGAGTCAGATGTTTTGGTCCCCAGTTCGGACTGGTTGGATGTTTTTCCAACAGAGTGGCGGCGTTTTAATTGCACTTTGTTATGCGCTCTGCATTTTGTATACAGCTGTGGTGATCCTTCCTTTGTCACTACATAAAGGTGTCGTCCTGGGGGAGGAGTCTAAAGGTAGGGGGTGTCCCCTCCCCTTTGAGAAATTTTGTTAATTTAAGGTTGCTCTGGTGCAAAATGGTGCTATATTTGGAATGTTTTTGGAGCTGATCGTATACGGCTGGAAAATGTCTATAACTTAGTGAATTGTAATTTTCCGGCTGCCTGGATGCTTTTAACAACTGCAGTGGCGACGCGTAAATTACACCCTTTTTATGCACCATGCGTTTGTATACAGCAGTGGGAATCCGTCCTTTGTCACTAAATGAAGGTGTTGCCCTGTGGGGGGGGGGGGGTCCCCTCCCCTTTGGGAAATTTTAGTAAATTTAAGGTCACTTAGATGCAAAATGGTACTACCTTTGGTTTGTTTTTGGAGCGTTTTCAACAACCTTCCTGAAGCCCCACCTTTTGGCTATTTTTTGGCAGTTTTTTCCGCAAAAATACCTGCGTTGAGTCAAAAGAAACTTTCTTGGACTATTATGAAAATTTTCCTTTCCTTCATTGTGCATTCTAAACGGGCATCTAAGGCTGGCAAATGCCTGTATAGAACCTCCTGGAAGCTCTGGATCAGTTATACAAATGGGGCAATGGCGTAATGTTATTACCTGACATGTAAAATGGTAATATAGATTATGACGCTAAGCACTTTACATCTATCATATTTTTACAATTTTGAACGAAAATCCAGACGAACAGCTTCCAGCAATGGAGAATCGGCAGGGGGAGAGAATAGGCGCAGTAAGGTTATGTTAGACCTCCCTGATAGGTGTAGCAAAGGTGTGAAGGACTAACAAGTGCGTTTCAGCTTTTTCTTCGTAAGTGTATTAGCAACCGCCATCCATACCGGTAATGGCTTTGCGCGAAGCGTTCTGTAAAAGTTTTTAAAAAATGTATACGGCAACAACGTGCTTTAAAGTTTCAACCTTCCACATCATGCTTACAGATTTGATTGAAGGATCCCATATTAATGCGGGGCCCCTATACAGATGTTTGGAGATGTATCTCCGTTTTCGGAAAGTGTTGTGGTCAGAATAATTCCTTGTATAATCACCTTTTTAATGATCATGAGATGGAGCGCAAACTGTGACGCATGCGAGCGAAGCGCGCCGAAATTTTTCATTAAATGAGATTTCCCTGACAAAATCTGCATTCAGAATCTGCATCGAGGCACTTTCAAAAAACCTACATGCCACTCAAAAAGCCAGTCAAATAGAGCCACAACACTACTCTTTACGAAGTGTGGGGGACATTTGATATTGTGTCCTCCACCCATCGAAATGTGGGGGGGGGGGCGTGTCCCCCTGTCCCCCCAGGATTGACGCCCATGGTTCCAGCAAGGAGTTATTACTGACTGGCAACTTTTTGACACGAGGGTGGACTTCCCAAACATCCCCCAGATTTTCAAGAATACATCTAAATAATATGCTCTGTTTTATAAGTTTTGGTTATCAAATTGATAAGTTTTGAATATAGTGTGAAATACAGTCTGGCCTATGAAGCTCGAGTAGGACTAATTTATCAACACATGAACTCCTTTACCAGCATCGAGCCATCGACCTCTCCCACCCAAAATAAAAATGCAGACCATCAATTTCACCGGAAGTTGGTACCAATGAAAAACTAGTCAAGATTCCAATTCCGAGGTCTGTTTTGAGCGAACTCAGTGCCATTTTTCGGAGAGTGAGATGATTCACTCCCAAAGGAGAACTCACCCAGCGGGGCCTTCAGAACCGTTGGGTCCGGCATTTCAACTTGAAACCTCCCCTATGACAAAAATTGTGTAGCAACGGGCCTTATAAAGATGAACTCTATTTGTCGTCTCTGAGCGTCATGTATTCGAACCTGGTCGGTAAAGTTTTCATCGGGAAAATAAAGTGTTTGTCCTTGACAACTGACCTTATATAGGCCGTATACCACTGCCCACAAGTCCTTTGAATCATCAATTTGACTGGCTTTTCAGTCGTACGATCAAGGCCAGCGAGAGATCGTAAATTTTCATTTTTGTCGTCTATTCAGTACGCATATAATTTCGTTTGGAAACTAATAAACTCTTCATTCTAATGACCCCGAAGTTTGTAAATACCCCAGGGTTTCCGGGGGTTCCCCTAGGTCCCTCTAGCAAGTTGTCTCTCGACCCCACTAGCATAAGTAAATGGTCAAACTATCATGTGGCCTTACTTAGCGTGCATCCAATGTCCTTTTGGAAGTAGTTAAAATGTTTCACTCTAATACTCACAATTTCAAAATACCCCATACAGAGCTTCCGGACTTCGCCCCCTGGACCCCACCAGGAGCTCAAAGGCGGGCTCCTGGTCCCCACGCTGTCACGTACACAGCCACATGTAGTATGGAAAATGTGTGTGAAAAGTGGGGAGGGGGAGATAATGTGCCCTTGAGGCAAAGGTTAGGTGAAAGTCAATGGGAACATTTCAAAAAAGTGGAGGCATGTGTCCCCCGGTCCCCCAGGGATTTCCACCTATCTGCCTATGGCCACATCCTATACAAGGGTCACTGTAGGATGAACATTAGAAAGAAGCATAGGCCTACTTCTTGGCACCCAAAGGGTCATCAACGTCTGGAAACCGATTCACTTCAAGCTGTTGTCTGCAATCCTATTAATGTATTCAAATCCTTTCTCACAAATGCAACTTCAAAATCTATCGAGGCATAATGGTGAATTTCATGAGTCTCTGACTCCCAATCAGTCATATCTACTTAGTCTGGTGGTACATAGCGGCAGTAAATAACAGGTGAATAACCAGTAAAAGGAAGCTTATTTGTCTAAGGGGGATTTCCTGTAGGATAGCCAGCTGGGGGAATGGCATCAGATCGATGGTCCGCTAAACCGAAAATCTTCCTAGGGATATGATAGAACTAGGGTTAGGATTAGCATTAGGGTTTGAATTAGGATATGGACTGGGAGTAGGTTTGGATTACGTTAGGGTTAGGATAGGGATAAAAGTTAGGATTAGGGTAACTGTTAGTGCATCTCAGGTCCATCGTGAACCTTCCGTCTAGTGAACCTTCGATCTAGTAGACCTTCAGGGACTGGGGAGGGAAGCCAGATTTGTTGCAATAGTGTTTTTGTTCTCAAAAATTTTCTTGGGCGAAATCTTTTGAGTTTTTGAGAGCGCCACCTCCTGCCCACCCTTGACTACGAGCCTCCTTATTTGGTTCTGGTTTAAAAATCTAGTACCAAGAATGTAAGAAAAATATTAGTCGATCTCAGCTTGACGAACTACGGAGGTTTTAAAAAGAAAACCATCGAAATGGTAAAAAAGGGGAGGGACTCATTTATTTCTAAGAAGCTTAGATTTGTAAACAGGGGTAATATTTTCTTTCTTCAACTCGAAGATTGAGATCACTTTTATAGAAATTAATAATTTAAAAGTAAATAGGAAGAGTTACGTCGTAAGAGTTGTTTATAGAGACGTCAACAAAGTACAGTATCTTCTTTTGATTTTTATTAACGTCGTAATGAATAAAATTTCTTGTGAAAAGAAGGACGGTTTCATTATGGGTGATTTTAGCATTGATTTACTCAAGGAGGATCTGCTGATTTGTGAATACTGTTTTGTCCGAACAATTAATAAGCCTACTCGTGTAAGCGAAAGTTCCCTCTCTTTAATTGATGGTATATTCACAAACAGCAGCCATACCAGTAATTTACTTCCGGTATTTAAGTTACGGATTTACTTAGTGACCTTTTCCCTATATTCTTAAGAAATTCTCTTGACAAACGAATTGAAGACAAAGGTACTTTATGAGGTTCTATTCACGTAAAAATATAAATAATTTCATATAATCCATCCAGGATTCTGACTGGGTTTTTTTATACTCGGTAAATGATGTAGATCAGTGATTCCCAAACTCATACCGGTAGGACACAATAGCGAAATAACGCGATTTCCGCACAGTTTAATATCTTCAACATAGTATATCGAACATTTCAACTCTTTCTGAAATTATGAAAAGATGTTTTCATAAGATTTTGCATTCTGTCATTACTTGAACTTTTACTCAGACGGCGGTTGGGTCGCCGAAGAATGTAAGATCATGAAATTTGGGTCGTTTGAAAAATCCAGTGGGAATCACTGATGTAGATAATGCTTACGGTAAGTTCATTATAGTATTTCAAAACACAATAAATGTTTTCCACTGGTTTGTATTAGTTAACTCCAAACGTCAAAAGAAACGTCATGCATGGATTACAAATGGTATATTACAATCAATTAAATACAAAAGTAAGCTTTATCAAAAATATTTCAAGTCATGGTCCTTTCAACAATATCTCTGATGCATTTTAAGCGTCTATCGAAATAAGTTAAATCACATTATTCGTATTTCTAACAGGAGGTATTTTTCTGATTAGTTAAATGACTGTAAGAATGATGTTAAGCGTACTTGGTCATTATCAATGGTATAATGAAAACCAAACAAATGTGCTACGCCAGAACATCACTTTAAGCGTTATAATAATTCACTTACAGATCCTAAACAAATAGCAAATAAAATTATTTAATTCTTTGTTAATATTGGTCCTTCACTTGTTTCCAATATTCATACAATCAACAAACCTCCGGCTCAGATTTGAACCGAATCTGTCCAAATGGACACTGGAATGGATTGTATAAGTATTTGCTCAAACGTACCTTAGAATGCAGGCCAGCGGAATGTCTTCCTTTAAAAGGCCAGCCTGCACGGACACTGTCCAGCCAGGGAGGTGTTAGGACAACTCCCTGGTCCAGCCCAGTTGTTTGAGCACTCGGCTCTAAGACCTCATTGAGTCACCTTCGGCTACTCTTATCTCCAGTATGTTAGACGTGTAACTAAGGTAACCCCGATACTTTAGCGTGCTGAATTCGAGACTGCCATATGGGTGAGGGTAGGAGCCCCCAGAAAGTACTTTGAGAGTTTAAATTATTTGGAAGTTGTCATTCATGTATTTATGTCAATATTCTTGAGTCGTCTGTGAACGCGCGGGTTTGTATTGATTTAAATGTACGAATTTTTGTAAAAAAACTGGACAACTTGAGTTTATATGATGGGATGTATATTCGAGAAGTGCAACACAGCCGGGTAATATCTTAGAGTGTATATTTATCCTTCATATATGTGTACATTTGTATCATATCTTGTATATATTTTGTGCGTATTTTATATGGTTAGTGTGAACGTTTTTTAGCAATTCGGTATTTTTGTATGCTTTTACGAATGTCCTTCACATTAATGCATGCACAGTGTTTCGGTTTTCATGGAGATTTGTCAAGAAAAGCCCACTTTCAGAACGGAAACCCTTGGGTTTGAGTTTTGTTCTCTTTCTTTGCGTCTGCGAGTACTACCTTTAAAGGCACTGAACCAAAATCTGGTCAAATACATAACTAGATTTAGTTCATTTTTAACAGAAAATGGTAAGTGTCAAATCGAGAATTAGTGGAAAATTTGATCTTCATTTTTTCTGTTCGAGTGCAGTGGCGTAGCCAGGTTTTTTGTCAGGGGGGGGGGGGGGGAAGAGTACCAAAATTTCCCCCAATTAGGTATCTGCTTTCTAATAATCAGTTTTCTCTGCAGGTCCAAATTTTGTCTGGGGTCTCTCCTCTGACCTGGCTGATGTGACTGATTGCCGTCCCTGGGGAGGGGTCTAAATTTTTGCTCATGTAAGGTGGGCTAGATGCAAAAATGGTGCCACATTAGGTACTAAATGTAAATTGAATACATCACCAAGAATTTCTATTCTTTAGGAAGCTTTTTTTTATCTTGTTTGTCTTGGTGAATTTTTCTTGAGTCCTACTGGTAGTTCAGAATCACAATGGGTGAAGTACAGTAATTAAGTGAAACCTGGTACACCTTTCCCTTCCATCAGTTCACCACATTGACCACAATCAGTCCAAATTTTACGAGGACCTGCACTAATATCAGAGTATAGCACTTGACCACTGACCCATCCTAACAAACTGCATATACTACAATGCTGCTGCTTTAATTATCAAGAAACATTGGAAGTATACAGTAAAAAGACAGAGTCCCTTGTCTGAGGTCTAGAGATCCCATGCTGTATAAAACAGATAGTAAAACATAACTAGTACAACTATAAGAATGGTGTCATCATTCCATCTCTGAAAACCTTAATGAGGACTGGTTGTGCCAGTGTGGCATATACTTTTAAATAAGTTAAGTGTACTGGTTGAAAAATTTAAAATTTTACCAGATCATGCGCAAATTTCACCATATATTCACTTTCAAAATTTTCCCCAAGATTTTTCCAGAGGGGGAAACTCGCCCCCTGTCCCCTTGGCTACGCCACTGGTAGAGTGTCCATTTATTTGATCCTTTTTTGGTCAACTTGAACCGGAAGTTTTTTTAGAATCCTAATCCTTCGACTCTTCTCATGTCTCCAACAAATGAAAGTGAAATGTATAAGGTTGCAATGTCTAGCTTAAAGAGATCTGCTGGTCTTGATAATGTAAAGCCATTGTCACCCCCTTACATATATTATTAACTTATCTCTGTTCAACTGGTCAACTGGTACAGTACTGTTCCTGACCAAGTAAAACTGGCCAAAGTCATTCCAATTTGTAAAAAAAGGTGACCCTCTACCTAGTTACAATTTTCATCCAGTTTCTGTTTTATTAGCTTTTTCCAAGATTTTGAAAGAACAATGCATGATTTCCCTTGTAAACACACGATAATTAGTATAATGTTCAAGAGGCAATACAATTTTCGACCAGGATATATTCGACTGAGTTGGCTTCAACAGATGTTTAACATCGTTTACACATTGTTATGGTTAATAAATTGATTTCTGTGGTTGTCCTTCATTTTTTCAAAAGCCTTTGATACAATTGACTACTAACTTTTGTTCACGAAACTTATTTATTATAGTAGAAGAGGCATATCATCCTTTGCTAGATTAATTAAATTAAAAGTCACCTTCCGCACAGAGTTCAATCCACAACTTTCAACAATGTTAACGCAGATCCAATGAACGTAGTATGTGGTGTTCAACAAAAATCCATTTTAGGACCACTACTTTTATAATTTATGTCAATGACATTCATCAAGTTTCAGATAAAATATTCTACCATTTGGTTTGCTGATGATACTAATATAACCTTCACTAGGTATAATGTTAATTTACTGAAAGACACAATTTGTCTGGAACTTAACAAAATTCTACACCTGGTTCTCCGCCAATAAACTTTCTTTCAACGTCAGTAAAACCAACTTTATCGTTTTTAATAACACTAAAGGCAGTGTAAGTAACTTGCCGTTTGATATTTCAAGAGAAGGAAACTATCTTAACAGGGTTCACTATACTGCGTTTTTAGGGGTATTGACTGTGGGTTTACGTGGAATAATTACGTCAAAGCTGTCTCAATAAAAAATCGCCCGAGGTGTTGGAATTTGCTCTAAGTTATAGCATTATCTATATCTACCTAGACATGTTCTGAGTTCCTTACATTTTACTCCTATTTACCCCTATGTAATCTATTGTGTGACTGCATGGTCCGGTACTTTGTCTTCTAATGTAAGGAAACTTTTGACACTTCAAAACAGAGCAATTCGTCACATTTCTTATCCATCTTTCAATGACCACACAAGCAATCTACTTGTTTCTCCCAATATTCTTAAATTTTCTGATCTTATTGATGTTCACACTTCTATGTTTGCGTACCATTCTATTATTGGGCATAATCCACCTGTGTTCAATAATTATTTTACACCCAATAAGGCCGTTCATAATCATAGCACAAAGACAAACCGGCATAGGCGTAGGAAGCGGGGGGGGGGGGGGCTGGGGGCTTTAGCCCCCGTCAAAAATGTGGGGGTTGAAGTATGCTTCCGCCCCCCAAGATCCAAGGCCAAAAACCCCTTATTTGTTTCTTCTGTAAGAAATATAAAAAATTTGCAGTAATTTTCCTTAAAATTTGTCCAAAATGTTGTACCAAATTGCATCTGAGGACCCTAAAATACTCAAAAATTTTCCAAAGGGGAGGGGGACACCCCATCCCCTTAGACCCCTCCCATAGGCCGGCGATTTGAAACAAGATTCAGCCCCCCCCCCCCGTCTCAAAAAGCTTCCTACGCCAATGCAAACCGGTAACATGCACAAAACTCGACCACGTACTATAATATTACAAAACAGAGCTTACGTACGTTATCGAGCTAATACAATTTGGAATTCTCTGTCAAATACTATAAAAATTCATCCTTCACCGCATTCGTTTTAAAACAATCTTATCGCTCATTATTTAATGCGCTACTTATTATGTATTTCATTATGGTCCTAATGGTCTCATTATGCTTTACGTCACTTAAACTTGTGTAGTTAATGTATTTATCTTCTTTGTTTATTATTTTTCTGTCTTTTTTCATTTTGGAGTGGGGAGTGGATCTACTTGTTAGGCCTTTTAATGTTTTTAGACTTCTTTCTTTATCTTTCGTTCATTATTATGTTCGTTCAGTGTATAACATATAATTTGTTCAGTCTCGTTCTACATGTGTGCAAAGAAAAAAAGAGATAAATAAATCAAATAGTAACATGAATTACTTATTGCTGTAAAGACAGATGGATGAACGGTTTTACCAATTGCAACCAACCAATGAAGTTCTTTATCTGAAACTGTATCAAATTTCGTTATACATCCCTCGGCCTTTTGTTATTTTACTGGACTTGGAACAAGTTTTTCGTAGTGTCCTCGGGTCTCTCTGCACTGTCGTGTGCACTCTGCTGGTCTTTTGATCAATACGCCCTCTGTCAGCTGCCTATCTTGTGTATCTGAGATTCAGATTGGCAGCGATAGGACCAAGACTTTGATTTTACTTGCTTGGTGTAGGCAAAGATTCAACTTATAACTAAGGGCATAAACTAAACAGGTAATAACAAACACAAAGATAGCGATACTGGTATTTGGCATTTCAGTTTGAACACTTTAGCGATATTGGCATTTGTCATTTCAATTTACAAGGAAACTTAGCAATATGATGTTTTCGACAGACAATTTTTACAGCAACCAATTTACAAATATGCACAGCCTAAACAACATGCACAAGTGAGCAACATCTATATATAACTACACAATATCTAAAAATTATTTCAAGATGAATCTACGTCAAAAATTCACAACAAGCCGACGAATGCCCATCACAGAACGACGCCCAGGTCCGTAGCCAGACAAGGAGTCGAAGGGGGTAGCTTTTGGGAAAGGTACACAACAAGAAAGTGTATTTAGGCATTGCTAATTTAAATTCTGGAAATCGGTCAAAAATTTCACTATTTGAGGTTCCCCTACCCCCTAAACTATGGCATGGGGCCACGTCATTCCTGAACACTTGGAGACACGTCAATAAATTATAGTATGCGGAATACTTCCAATTGATAGGGGCTGAGCACTTCTAATAGAAATTTTAATGCACTTTTCCCACGAATAGCATACTGTTCGCCGAAAATAGTACACTCGAGCAGTTTATTTAAATAACCTGCTCGAGTGGGGTTGCACCTCATCCTCCTTCTCCTCCTTGTAGGTCTATTATTACACGGATATAACCATCTCTGATCACTAGAACTCCCTGAGATGTGACCACCACAAAAATTCTCTCAAAGTTATATTTTATTTTCAATAAGGTAAGGTAAAAGTCACAATATTTTCTTCTCGTTCATCTTTGTCAACTTATCTATATGTACAGTAGAAATTTTCAGCTTATTGCTGGAATATTTAGGATTGGCACCGTTGGGGAAGGCTGGCCCCCCGTCTGGGAATGAGCTCAAAAGTCCTTAGTGACGTTGTCCTCCCAGAGGTATCGAGGATCATCGAGCAATTCCGCGAGTTCTCGAAGATAAGGTTTATAAAACTCCTGGACCATCTTTCTGGTTTCATTGCTTTGGTCTAATGATTGAACTTTTTTCCGAGTTTTATTCCTTCGCTTTTTTTGGCAAATATTACTCAGCTCCTTCTGTGGCATAGCATCTGCAATTGAAAATTGTAAGCTTATTATGAGTATTCCATCATTTATGGCAGCCAATAGGCCTTCATAAAACATTTATATGTGCAGAAGTATTCATGGAGTGTTAATTATGATCAGATCCATCATACATATTTTTTAGGCGGCATGATTAAATCTAAACATATTCTTGGACCAAAACGTTTTATTAAGAGCTGTAGTTCGCGCTTGAGCAATGGGGACACGTACGCACCTAAGAACGTGGGCTATGTTTGGTCGCCGTGCGTTTAATAAAAACAGGGGGTGTGCGAAGTGCTAGCTCCATCTGTAATCAATAGGTGATGGCTAACTAACATACAATATTAGATCCGTTGGCAAAATATCGGTGGGGGAAATGTATTCCACTACTCAACCAAATTATTCATGGACCCGTGGTCCCCCACAGATCACCGCCCTTGATTACTTGCGCCGGAGGAATTTCTTAAAAGAAGATTTCATGATCGCCTAAGTTAGTTGACGGCTCTGCGGCATATTCCTTGTATAGTTTGGAAAGCTTTAAATGCTCTTTAATCTAACCCCAGACAGAGCAGGCGTAGACTTTTTCTAATTTTCTGAGCATCCAGGAATAAAAGGTTATTCCATAGTCAAGCATACGTCAATATTTTTTATAAAATATAAACACATTGACTGCATATCATGGAGTGCCGTGATTACGTCAGATTCCTCTAGAACGTATACTGGTAAAGGTTAACGTGAACTTCCCAAGAAAAGCATGTGTGCAGTTTGACAGAAAATGCTCACCGATCTCGAGGAAAGCAAATAACTTTTTGAGTAATCCCGGGCAGTCCTTACTCCATTCATCCAGACGAAAGTGAAACAGTTGATCGCGCGGAAAGAAGCGAAGGAATTCTCGGACATAGACGGAGTACATGTTTATGTGAACTCGCTGTTGGGAAAAGAAAAATTATCAAAGGACGCTACGTCCCAAGTAGCAAAATTTGGCGGTCCATCGGTGGCCAAAAGGCCGACGGAGGGCCATCGGAGGTCTGCTGGCTGGACGAAAACTTGCATGACGTCATACAGACTTTTAACCAATCAGCATCGCCGCCATCGGCGGACCGCTGGTGAGTCACCGGACATTTCTACTGGCGGACCGCCGGAATGGCCGTCAGCGGTCCGTCGTCGGGCCGACCAAATTTTGCTACCAGGGACCCTACTACATCAAGGGTTCTTAATTATTTTGACGGACCTACGAACACAGAGCAGCGAGTAAGTCAATGTTTTGTCCCAGGGGTATTTGAATAACTAAACGACAGGCGTCCCGTTGTAAGGCCCACCGTGTGGTCCAGGGCAACGTCCTAGTAGAACACCAGGGACGAGGCGGGGAAGCTTTTGGGTATTTCTTTAGTTGTGGAAATTATACTGAAACATTTAATTATCTTGAATATGATGCGAACTAACCAGATGACGACAGATATAACAATTTGATCATTGTTTTTAAAATAGCCTAACTCTAAAGGCAGCTTACTCTGTCCAGATTTGGCAAAAAAAAAAAAAAAAAAACACGCCAGTCAGCTTCAGTGGCGCATAAACAACTTGAATAGTGTGCGGTCCATGATGGTAGGTGTCGCATGCCGGGACGCACGGTAGTTATACAGCCTGTTGACTGGCCTGGGGTAGGAGTGGAGACTTAAATTGCAACCACATATAAGTTCTGAAACCGGAAACAGTTTGATCAAGATGTGGTCAGAACCTCACCTTTTCCTTCCAAATGTGTAGGTAAAAGAGCTGCAGGCTTCCACCTCGAACGGCCATATCATTTCATTTATTTTGTCTATACAGAATATCCAAAACTGACGGCTGCCCACAGGCTTGACACTTTTTTGGCCCTTCCCAAAGTAAGAGTAAAAACATTGAGTGTTCACTTAAACGGAGGCAGTAATGACTACACTTACCAATATTTTTGTTTCTTCACTCTGACTGAACGTACAAGTCCTAACACTGGATCTATTAAAACACTCAGAAAATGAGCGGAGACTTCGGACAACTTGACGGTGATAGTCCTTGACCTTGCCCACTTTAAAATATTGGTAACTTGAAAACAGTCTAGATTGTAACATAAAACAAAAAAGCACAAAACTTTATAAGGAGACAGAGACATTTGATATAGTTCTATTGAAAGAATGGGGTCTATTTTATGTACTAATTGCTCGAAGTTCTACTATGGCATCCCACCTTGTACATGCATCAGTGGCGTAGCATGGGGGAGGGGGCAGGGGGCACTGACCCCAAATTATTTTGTAACACATTCCCCCTTCCCTCCCACCATAATTTCAAGAGATGTGTTTAAAAGAAAAAACGGGAAGAGGTTTCTTCGACAATGTATACGGCATTTACATTACAAACTTTGATAAATCTGACCAGCTTGGCAATCAATCAATTCAGCTAGTTAGCAGGTACGATCTTAACTGAAAACAATAACAAGAAAGGATGGCACCCTGGTCCAGACCCGTAGTCAAGAGGTGGGGGGCAGGGGGCAGGGGGGCTAAGCCCCCCTTGGAAATTTTTTCGCTCCCCTAGAAGATCAAAAATTAGCATTGCCGTAATGCATTTTAGTATGTTTCGCCCCCTCTGGAAAATTTTTCGCCCCCTAGAAGCTTTTTCGCCCCCTTCAGCACCTTGTCTGGCTACGGGCCTGCCATGGTCTAATTTGTCATAGCATACATAGCTTAACCGCATGCAAGCAGTATCAACATATACCGTCCCATAGTCATATGTACAATGAACATTGTACATGCTGCTATTCGCTGCACCAGCTGCAGACTTCAGTACAGTAAATGCATAAAAAGCTTATTTTGGTTGCCCCCCCCCTTGAGAAAAGCCTTGGCCCCTAACAAAGAAATTCTTGCTGCGCCACCGACATGCATATGTGACCCCAGGAGAATGTTTTCTGGTTGGTTGTGATATAAGCCAGATGGCATTTGTTCAAAGATTCTTTCTTCTTCCAGTCCAAACTTATCTACATTATATTTTGTGAGTCTTCAGTGTTGTGCCATAAGTTGTATAAAACGTGTAATGTGCCTTTGGAAGGTACCTTAACTAAGATTCGGGGGCTAAACCATTCATCTCTCAAAAAAAGGTATTTTTAAAGCTTTATTGGACGTTTTAAGACAAAAAGATCTTAGAACTGAAAATTTAATTTTCAATAGTTTCCATTTTTAGACATGACCCCTCATAAGTTATGAATTTAAAAGTGTTGAGCAAAGGGGGAGGGTGTTGGGTAGCCAGTATTAAAGTAAAAACACTTCAGCACAATTTTTAAGACAACACACCAACTGGTTCACAAAACTGAAAAGGCGCCAGTTTCGAGGAATGTGTTCTTGAAGAACTCTCGCTCGGCTAACCTTGCACTCCTCAATTCATGCCTACAAGCAGCAGAAACAAACGAATAATTTTACAAACCTGTATGACGGTTCCCGAAAAGCGACAATAAATTTGGCCTTTGGTAAAACAGAATGAATAATTTGAAGCACTCCAGGAGTTTTGTCCACTCCAGCGGTCAACCAGTAGTGATTATCCCAGAATGTTGACACTGATCCATCTCCTAGATTAAATAATATTGTAAGAAAAACTTACATTGTAGTTGCGCAATGATTTTGTGCCTTCAATTATATCCGCCCCCCCTTTACAATTTGGTATTAAAGGGAGTGAGTAGTCACCCCAACCTGATTCTGAAAAGACAGATAAATATCTTTCACATATTGTTTTCTTATGAGTATCTTTTATGAAGTTTCAGAACATGAACCTGTTTTTAACCAGAAAGCCCAAAGGCTTAGCGATTCCTCGCCAAAGGGAGTGATTTATTGTACTGAGGTTACTCCCTCTGATTTGTACTTCTTGATCATATCGTTTTTTACGATGATTTCACAATTTGAGCTCTGCTGACCTCACACGACCTTTGAACCCCACCAAAAATAAACAAACTGAAAAAAGCAATTGTCTTGGAAGGAATATCCCTTCCAAGACAATTGCTTTCCTGCACAGGTTCAGATATCTGAACCTGTGCAGGGAGTTGAATAACAACTCCCTGGTCTGTGTGAGAAACCGAGCACTAATCCACTACGCCATACAGAACTCGTTAAACGTATTTCTAATCATCAGTGGCGTAGCTAGAGGGGGGGGGCAGCCCCCCCCCCCCCACAAAGTCTCCGAAGGCTTCTGTCGGAAATTTCTAGTCTCCGTCGGAAATAAATAAAAGCACTTCATTAGAAACACTTACAACACTTCTTATGTTTTTAAGCAGAATTACACATCGATATGTCAACTTGAAAATCAGAAGTCGGCCTGAAAACTCAAAATTGCCCGGAAAGCAAAAAAAAAAAAAAAAAGGGCCCCAGAATTTCCAATCGTACAACTATCGAGATCAAGATAATAATCTGTCGGAATTTTTTTGCTTTTGACCCCCCACAAATAATTTCTAGCTACGCCACTGCTAATCATGCTATAGTCACAGCATCCTGTACACGTGCTCAATATATAATTCGAAGTTTAATTTTTACTTTAAAAGTTATGCTTATGAAAAAATAAATGTTCTTTATAACTTGATCTTTTCAATGGTAGAAAAAAATCAGCCCTAACTTTTCGTTGGTCGCGTAACGCCGGACACAATTTGGAGGTACCACCCACTGTCTGTTTAGTTTACAAGGTTTTCGTTGTGTCACCTCTAATGATATCAGATGACCTTTGACCTCCAACAAACCCATAGGGTTCTTTCTCTTAAAGTAACAAATCTGTATACCAAGTATAAAAAATATCCGTCATCCCTGCCTTGAAATATGATGTTTTTTAAGGTTTTCGTTTTTTTAGCCTCTGATGACCTCAAATGACCTCTGACCTTCACTGAAACAATGGGGTTCTTTCTCTCAATATGGTAAAGTTATATATCAAGTATGAAAATTGTCCATTATTGCTATTTTGAAATATCGTGTTTACATGCAGTTTTTAAGAATTTCGTATTTTAACCTCCGGTGACCTCAGATAACCTTTGACTTCTACCAAAACCAATAGGAGTCATCTTCTGACTATAACGCATCCACAAGTCAAGTATGAAAAGGATCAATGCTTCCTCTTTAGAGATACCGAGTTTACAAGGTTTTCAGTTTTAGACCTCTGTTGGCCTCACATGACTTTTCACCTTCACCAAAAACAATAGAGATTTTTCTCTTAATTGGACAATTCTATATTCCAAGTATGAAGATCATCCATCGTTGCTATCTTGAGATATCGTGTTTACAAGCCAAGCGTCACAAACACAGACACGCACACACACACACTCGCGTGTTTGCATAGTTTTCCATTCGCCCTCGGCAAGGTATCAAAAAGAAAGCTATTAAATTAAGTGGTATAAAGCCTCTATCAACAAGAATTAGCAGTCAATTTGCCCAGATAATACCACAAATTTCCTATCATCCACTAAAGAACATTTCTCTGACAATAAGTGTCTTCCAAAAGAAAGATGCTATTGAGAAGCGGATTTTACTTCCTGTTACAAAAAATTTGTTCGAATTTTCCAAAAATATAAAAAAAATTTAACTATCAGCTTATTAACATCTGAAAAGCCTATCATAACGTCACAGGCTCACTTCTTTGTAACAGCTTCTTTGTAACTTCTTTGTAACCTTTGCTTCGTAGTCTTACTTTTAACATTTTCCAGCTGATGCAACTTAACAGTTTAAACAGAAGATTTTGAGTCCCGAATGCTTTTTTTTTTCTTTTTTTTTTAATTTTAATTTATTAGCGGCAAGCAAATGCTATCGTCGTGTGAAAAAAATAATTACGCAAAACACAAAAAGGAAAGGAAAAGATCTCAGCGTAGTATGAAGTGGGTATGCATCTTCAAGACTTGCAGCAATTTGTTATAAGACAGCTGGGTCACTCTCAAATGACCTCTCAAATGACCGCTCAAAACGTGGGTAGCACGATGTTTTGGATTGTTGTCAAAAACTATGAAGGACACATCCTCGGATTGTGTATCGGCATTACAGAAAGCTAAATGAAGAATACGACTCTTCAAGCATAGGTAGGCTATACTGCTTTAGATTACAATCGGGTTTTATTTTGTCTGACTTTTGATACACTTAATCAAAAATTTCATGAGTAATGCATTGTGTGACGTTACGTTAAGGACAGCGATTTATGTTGAACATGGGGAAGGAGGCTGGACCGTTCGCATACCATAGGCCTATCGTATGTGCATACGCTTACACAGGCCCAAACGTACCTTATATAGCCTAAGTATACGTTCTTGCCTATATATGCAAGCGTTCATTAAGTAAAACATTCTGTTATCACCAACACGTGATGGTTAAATCATCTGGTATCCAAGACTATACTGTATAGTAACCAAAATCTTACGCCCCTTGTGAAAGCTGCTCATGCCCACTGTAATGATTCTACATGTTAACTTCTTCTGAGAACTTTTTCCTGATCCAGCCAAAGAATAGAAACATAGAGTACCTACCCATATTTATACAACTCTCCCTAATAAAAAAGTGGAAGGTATTTTTTTCCACCACGGTCATAAACATCCTACCTATGACTACTTGTTTAGTTTTCTTTGCGTTCATCTTGCTATATCTCCAGATGAATGTCTTAAAGAATCTTGTGTAACCATTAAAAGGGCTGTAGCGATGTTTGTTTCTAACCTTAGCTGTGGAAATGAATAAAGAAAACTATGATAAGAATGTCAAATACAGTTATACAGATATAGGTAAGAAACATGGCTCATAGCAGTAGGTGAAACGGTGGTAAGGGTGGTAGTGGCGCACTTTTTAGGTAATTACAAGATTTTCAGTTGTTACCCCCCCACACCCACACACTCACACACACACACACACACACACACACATACCTTGATTCTGGCCTTCTCAGTTGACTGGCCCTGTAACCTCCCCAAATCTTAAAAAGCATAGAATGCGGCCCCAACTTTATGATAAAACAGACTTACCTTTGAATAGTCTTGACCACCAATGCGGTTCTTTCACAGAGTTTAATATCTGTGGGTGCTGAATTAGCTTGCCCCATATATCAGTAGTACCACTCTTTGGCATTCCAGCCAGGAAAAAATATGGTAGACAAGAAAGAGACTTCCTTGGAGTATAAAAACAAGGGCTCTTGTACGTGGATAGGTAAGAATTTTGCAGGACCTTCATAAAGAACATAAAAAGAATACGGAGAAGACCTAAACTTAAGAAAGTAGGTTGCGAGCAAGTAGGAAGGAAGAAAGCCATCAAACAAATGAAAAAGCGAGCGGACAAGTAACAAAGTACTTGTACTTGTGCGCTGCACTTTAACCAGGGGTGTAGCCAGAAATTTGTCAAGGTGGGGGGGGGGGGGGGCGAAGCCCACAGACAGACTCTCAGAGCTTCGCGCTAACATGGGTTGGCACAAAGCGCAAGAAAATTTTGGCCCAAAATGCCTCCCAGATCGCTGGAAATGGCACTTCCCAGGCCTATTTACCACATATAAATAGGGGAAACATTAGCAATATTGTAAAAATAAACATTAAAAAATACCAAAAATATGATCAAGGGGGCGGCTGCTCCCTTCGCCCCCTTGGCTACGCGCCTGACTTTAACAAGGCGGACAAGTAACAAACACTGAAAAATCGAGTGAAAAGAAGCAAGCAAGCGACCAACCGGGCATGCAAGTAAGCGACCAATAACCGCCCATCTGCCCATGCAAGTAAGTAGGTTAGACCTACAAGAGCAGCAAGGAAGTAAGTGAACAAGTAAGTAGCAAGTGAGTGACGTAGCAGCACGTAAGCATACTTGTACTGAGTATGTATTCATACTCACGCGTTGACACACTGTCTGTGTTCTTTCTCGTGAGAATGGATTTGTATACTCATACTCATACTCATACATTCGTGTGTACGGAATTTACCACATTTACCTTAGGATCCCAGCCGTAGAATTTCCGTATCGTCATGTTAGAATCCCATGAAATGTTGTGACATAGGGAACGGCTGACGTCATTGCTGGGCATCGTGAACAACTCAAAATGTGAGTTAGTTTTTTGTCCTGACCAGATATTCTCGTCTCTTGAAGCAATGCTGCCATTCACGACGATTTTCTCAGTGAAAAGTTTAGGAGAATACTTATTCAAGGTTTGTTCTTTGTACTTTAACGCTCTGTTTTGTTTGCATGTGCAAGGGAATTCGTGGTTGCTGACGTAATGGTAGGAGAACATCCAGCATACGGAGAACGATGTGGAAAACAAGGCGAGAAGGTCAATTATCTGTAATGAAATTCGGAAAAGTTGTCACAAAACAACAGCAACAAAAGCAACAAATGATTTAAAAAAATAACATTTTCTTAACCGGCTACCGTAGAACGTCACAAAACACCACTACATAGCCCATATCGATTATAAATAAGTAGCTTTCCATGACGTTTGTGCCTCTAATGACCCTTGTCACCGCCGTCCTTTCCATGCGTTCGTTTGTGAACTCAAGAATTATAGAGGTGAGACCGCAAACTTAGGAATGTTTCCATGGGTATGTATCTCAAATTTTGCTGTATATATTGAGTCTGTCTGTTTCTATTTTATTCGCATCTTCCATTTTATACAATGTCGGAGAAACCTGAGAGGAATAAATGTTTCGTACGGAATTGTTCATTATAAAGCAGTGTGATCACCCAGCAAGTTTGCAACAGGCTAGTTGTCATTGATCATGTATTCAGGGCTGTATCCGACTGAGTCCACCTAACCCGATTACGGGCCAATTCCGAGTCCAGTAGCCCCAATTCCTTCCGGCCATATGACAATGTAGCATATCGTATAAATAGATTTTATGCTATTTTTCAGATGCAGTTAACTAAAAAGGTCATTTTAGGAGTCAATTTCAATCTGGCCCACCCTGTTATTTAGTTGAATGTGTGTGATCATTCATGTATTAAACTGTATACCAATATTGTAGCAATTTAGCCTTACGTAACATTTACGTAACTTTCATTTTGTGGAGTCGACTGGTATTGGCTCCAAGTCCATCTACATGCCATTCCGGTCCAATTCCAATTCCATGCAGGACCTCCCATTCTGGGCCAATTCCGAGCCCAGTCATAAACGGACCAGAGGTCGGAATTGAGTCCAACTTCGGACTAGGGAGTTACAGCTCTTCATGCATCCTATTACAGTGGGCAACACAAGGAGTCTGAGCTTCCCATAGGAATAATTTGAAATTTAGAATAAGTACATAAACATTGTAGTGCAGCTTTTAGATCTTCTCAAAAAAAAAAAAAAGATTGCGGTGCCGAAAAAGGGGGTGGGTGGGTGAGATGGAGCCGGAAAATCTCCTCTGTATCTGCATCTGTCTTTTACTCCATTCTACACTCTAAAATCGGTGTTCAGGAAATAAAAATTTCCAAACACCCGTTTTGCTCCCACTTTGTAAACATGTTTAGATGCTAAAACACACTTGTCTAATTCCTTAGCATTCTGTTTTAAAACACGTTTCATTGTTAAACATTTAATAGTTAATAGCTAAACATGTTTAGAATTTAAACGTGTTTACAAAGTGGGGCAAAATAAGTGTTCAATTGTTAAACACTTGTTTTAGAGTGTACAGTTCAGAAGTAATCCATATATTGAAAGGGAGGGATGTTGGAATATTTTTCTAAGACACAGCTGATTGCGGTAGTTCTTCGTCCTTGGGTCTTGCGGGTTACCCCTAACCCCCACTACAAAGCGACGAGCTGTACTTGGTATGCCCCAGCCATTTGCCGTCCCATACATGCTCCAAAATCCTCCTCCCTCAAATCAACCTCCAGCTATAGGCAGCTTGCTCCAATAGATAATATGGTGATTTTTCCAGCACTTGATTCCCGTTGATGATTGCATTAAAATGATAATGTCTCAACATCACAAATACTGAATAACTTCAATGATTTATCCCCTACTAACATTTTAATACTTTCCTCTCCTCACTAATTACGAACAACCATTTCAGGATAAAAATAAGCGCTCCGCAAACATTAATTACCATTATGCCGTATAACTCAGAAAATCTCTCATGGAATCGTTGCTAAAAAAGACATAATCTGAAAGGCACTTCTTAAAATATTAATTAAGGTATTACACCCTCTGCTCATGCCTCATAATCTCATTACAACAAGACTCTAGTTTCTATTTAGGGGATAAATGCGAGGGTGCCCGGTCTTAAATGTGATTCGAGACCGACGATGACGTCATCATAGAGGCTGAGCGGACCGAGGCGACAGCCGAGGTCCGCTGCCTCTGTGATGACGTCATCGGAGGGGTTAAAATGTTGGGAATCGACAAAAACATTGAATTTTCGACAAAATTTTACAGATCAAATTTTAATTCTCCCTGCTAACTTAGGACTCTATTATGACGTCATGTTTAGTATCTTGCGATAGTAGCGAACAACTTCAAGCCAAAGGAAAGTGGACAACCACGCAAACATTTTCTCTTAACATATTGATTGGAACCTCAATTCATCGAACGAAATTTTAATTGGATTAATGTAACGTAAAATCGTTTATCTCTGAATTATCATACATCGTTGTAGAGATGAGACTCAGAGGCGTAGCTAGGATGAAATTTTTAGGGGGCCTAGGTATTAAATGGGGGGCCGGCACCGCCGATGGTCAGGCTTGTCAAGACTATCTAAGCGGAGCGCCACCACCGGTTGGCGCGGAGCGTGCAAGAAAATTTTTGGCTTTACAAACCCTCCAGATGGCCGGAAACGGCACTTCTCACGTGTTTTAAGCTGCATGTACCCAGCCTTGAAATTCGAATCTCATGTCTGCCATTTCTCAAATAATGGCAAATGGTAATACACAAGGCCGCACATACCCCTTTTTACTTGGGGGCAAAAAGTGAACATTACTGATCTGTGGCGTGGGGGAGGGGACTAAAGGGAACGGGTGTCTCCCTCCCTCTTAGCAAAAATTTGTAATTTCAGGAGAACGTATAGATAGCAAATGGTGCAATGTTTGAGGGATTTCAGCTTTAAAAGGAAAACGAAAAGTAGTTGTGACTAAGTGCGACAAAAGTCATTTTTGAGAGCGTAGTGGATATGATGTGAAGCATGACCTCAGCCATTGAACTTCGTTGTGGGGGAGGGTTTAAGGGAGGGGAGGGAGTGTTATTGGTTATAAAACGTTTTTATGACTAAACTGGCACGTTTTAAAAACGTTTTTAAGCCATTGATGATTGAAGCTAGCTATAGCAACAACAGCAACATTGCAGCTAGGCATAATCGCAAGTAGCGCGAGAAATTTAGAAAAGTAGGCTAGAAATACATCCTAATAGAGCTGTAAATGATTGGTGATGTGTACAGAAATAGGCATGAAAATATTGATCTGCCTATTTGAAATTGTTTAAGTTCTATCATATTACGATCACAGCTATTTCTTATATTTTTACTGCGTTGTCTCTGTATATTCTCAAAGTTGGAAACGGTGCACTTTGAAAATTTCTGGGGGTAATTGCCCGCCCCCCCCCCCGCTGTGTACGGCCGTGGATATCATATGAGCTGAGATAAAACAAGAATCCTACTGAATTATGCATCCCTTTTCATTTATTCTGCCTGCAATTCTCCCATATTCACCTTCTAGTATATCTCTGTTATATTTGTCCATCACCCTATCCATAGGCTACATGTCCACTACTCAATTACACGTCGGCCCTAGATCATACCATTTGTCTCCATCCTAGGGTTACCATATTTATTTTCTAGCAAGAAGGACATGGATCACTGTCCTAATGTAGGGGTCTAAGGGTGTCCCCTTCCCTTTGGAATTTTTTCCTGTTTTCAGTGGTGTCTAGATGCAAAATGGTGCTATATTTGTTCACGGACTCAAGTCATCGGTATATTACTTGGTCAGACCTATAATAGCACCAGTAAATCTTTCAAACTATTTAACCCGTAAAGCCAGTTGCGTAGCTTGATATTTTTTGTGGGGGATCGAAAGCAAAAACTTACCGACAGATTATTATCTGGGGGACCTTTTCTTTTCTTTTTTTCCTTTTTTTTTTGCTTTCCGGGCAATTTGAGACCGACTTTTGATTTTCACGTTGACATTTCGATGTGTAATTCTGCTTAAAAACATAACAAATTTTGTAAGTGTTTCAAATGAATTGTTTTTAATTTATTTCCGACAGAGACTAGAAATTTCCGACAGAGGCCTTCGGAGGCTTTGTGGGGGGGGGGGCGACCGCCCCCTGCCCCCCTCTAGCTACGCCACTGCGTGAAGCAGAAGTAGGGATCATGTGGGAAACACATGAAATCCGGACCTTGCTGGCAATTTTACTAATCCGTCCGGACCGCGACGCCAGTGCGAACTACTAAAAAGAGGACTTGTCGAAAACAATCGTTCTACACTGCACTTGTCATGGGCGAGGAGAGAGACACGACATACTTGTTAAGGATAGAAGAATTATTCAAACGCACGGCATATTTTGTGTATGATACCGTATAGGAATGGTCGTGTAAGAATGGTCTTCTGTGTATGGTTGCCATGTTTTCAGTAAATCAACCAGCCCAACCGAAAGGCAGAAAGGGTCTAACTTAACCTGACAATGTCACATCCGAATTTGTCGTCGGGACTTTCGTTTCATCGTCCAAGAGACTTATATGAGAATTAAACGACAGTGCAGATTATATACCTAATTTAGGGAAAGTAGGCATTTCAAAGTTATAAGTTGATTTCATACGTGCGCAAAATGTGCTTTTCACACATTTACTTTTTCTTAACTCTTACACATTTTATTTATTTATTTTTTGAAGGAAATACTTCAAAGTTTATTTCCGTTCAAACATTTTTTTCTTAATTTTTACACATTTTATTAGGACGCAAAAAATCTGGGGGGGGGGGGGGGTTGACGAAAATATGGGGGGCCTGACGAAAATATGGGGGGGCCCCCCAGCCCCCCCCCCCCGTAGCTACGCCGCTGAGAGGCTGAGCATTATAGCAAGGAAACTAACTTCTAGCTGGCTATTTATGTTTACAGTGAAGTTCTCGTTCTACTGGTTCACAGTGCTGTGCAGTTACGGTGTACTGCAATACTGTGTGCAGTGCAGTGCAGCATTCAGCCATATGCGGACATGGTCTAATTGTGAGTTCGTGAAGCAGTGGTCGCTCCATGGTTTATTATCTGGGTTACGTGAGCTAAAATCCACCTGTCGCAATAGTGGGTGCGTGCGCGGAGACGAAATTTCTTCAAAAGTGGCGGTTCTTTCGAATTTTTAACTGAGTTGTTTGAACTTCGATGAAATATGCAGTTATGGCGCCATTTTGATGTGCTCGTCCCTTGACTTTCGAACCTTTCTGCTACACTGACCTGCCCATATGAGACATGTTCCTTTCAGATACGTGTCCATGCGTGGGGGCCCGGGAGCCAGACCTCCGGGCCCCTTCTTTCTTCAAGGGTAACTTTTCACTGATATCAAAATAGAGAGGTTAGTCACTTAAGGGTACGACAAAAAACCTGTCTTTATTTTAGGACCCCTTAGCTGTTGTGGGGCACGGCGCGAAGGCCTTGTTCCCTTTGCGTGATCCATTACCCCCCCCCCCCCCCACCACCACCACCACCTGTCCTCACTGAAGATAATTTAAAATTGCGGATTTTTTTTTTTGGTCATGAGTATTCTCCGTGCATTTGATATGTCTCCAGTTCGCGTTATATTTTTTCCAATGATCAGTGGGTCCAACTACAATTTTTACCCTAACCCTAACCTGAATATTACGTTGCATTTTTCATGATTTCTATGAAAATTACAAAAAGTCACCCCCATTTGCCCTTGAAAAAAATCGCCTCCAGTACGTACAGTTCCCGGTACGAAGCCCGTGGAAACCTATGTGTTAGCCAATTAAACTGCTTATTGAGCCAAGGCTGCCGTGCTTTCATTAAAATTTGTATTATGGGGTTAAAAAGGTGGAATAAATAGGGTTTCTGTCTATCAGGGGTCTTTTACGTTCAAGTCTCTTGCAGCTTCAGGCTATTTGGCCCAGCTGCCGAGCAGGGCTCCGGACTTGGTGTTGCGCAGATCAATGTTCCCGACCCCCCCCCCGTCCCAGTCTTTAAAGATGCAAACGGTTGGGATACGTGCCCTCGTCCGTTGAATAGGAACGTTATATCACTGTTTCACAGAATAATTGAGGTCCACTATAATCCTGCTTGTCCCGTCCCTGCCGAGACATAGGGGGAAATTGTCCCTGGAGATCGTAATAAGTTTCCCATATTAGATTCTTTCTCAGGCATTTACAATAACCAAAAGCCCATATAGGCTTAGTGATTCCTTGCAAAGAGGGGTGATCTGTTCCACTGAGGTTCATTCCTCAAATTTATACTTCTTGACTTATATCATTTTTTACGATTTTTTCACCTCTTTTCACCTTTGCTGACCTCACACGACCTTTAAACCCCACCAAAAAGTGAATACAAAAATAAAACAAGAGCCCAATGGGCACTGTGATTCCTTGCTGAATGTAATGAAACTGAGCCAACTACTGAATGAACCAGTATTTCTGTTGATTCACAAAATCTGCTCTGTAGACAATGCACATCTTGTGTTAACACATTCAAGCATAAATAAATTGTTCTGAAGAAATACAGCCTACAGGCACTTCAGGGGATATCAACACAGACAGTATACAGTTACAATTTGTTTTATTCAATTAAGCAATCACAATTCATGCACGCTCAATGGTATTTGATCCAAATGATCAGTAACTTGGTTCTCTTTATAAAACTAACAACCCATAGTAGCATTTAATTAATCAATTCTAATTTCCAATTCCTGCAAGCTCACATGTCCTAATCTAAGGACAAATGTTGTCTGTCTAGTGAACTTTCACAACAGTCCTCTGCTTTGTGGGCAGAGAATCTTCTGCAATATTAAAAAGTAGTACTTGATGCACGTTTTCATAATGGCAAGATTATGGATTAAAATCATAATACTATAATTTCAATTAAAATTGAGATACTTGGCATCTCTGAAAGATGTCCCACATCTTTCAGTCAATGATACAGTTTTGTGCTTATATTTTTTGACTTTAGGAATTCTTGGGAATTTGCTTTTTGGCATCTGGTGATTTCAACTCTGACATCCAACAAATCTCATATGGGTTTTCTGCTAGATTTAATGCAACACCTCAAAGCAAAAATCTATTCAAGCCTCCTACACTGTGATATTGAGTTGAAAAGGTTTGCAGAGTTTGACCTCCAGTGACCCCAGATGACCTTTGGTCTCCACCAAAATTTTTTCCCCACCATAAGGCATCCACTAAGTATGAAATTTATCCAAGCTTCCTACCTTGAGATATTGTGCTAACAACAAGGTTATCAGTTTTTGACCCTTGGTGACCCCAGATGACCTTTGACCTCCACCCAAAACTGTATGACACAGCTTCTCACTATGGTGGATCTATATACCAAGTATGAAATCTATCCAAGATTTTTTCCTTGAGATATTGCGTTAACAAGGTTTTCAGTATTTGACTCTCAGTGACCCCAAATGACCTTTGACCTCCACCAAAAATGACAGGATTCATCTTCTCACCATAAGTCATCAACATACCACGTATGAAATTTATCCAAGCTTCCTACCTTGAGATATCGTGCAAACAAGGTTTTCGGTCTTTGACCCCTGGTGACCCCACATGACCTTTGACCTCCACCAAAAACAATAGGGCACACCTTCTCACTATGACAGATCCATATACCAAGTTTCAGTTTAGTCCAACTTTCCCTTGTTGAGTTACAGCGTACCGAAGCAAGTGTCACACACACACACACACACACGCACACCCACACATACACACACACACGCCAAGCTGACTACATAGGTTCCTTTTGCTAACGCAAGGAACCAAAAAGAATATGCCTTAGGAGGGATTCGTACTCGGCCCGTCTGCGTGAGAAACCGAGCTCTAATCCACAACGCCACCAAAGAACTCGTTAAGTGTATGGTATTTCTAATCATGCTATAGCCACAGTATCCTTTTCAAGTGTTCATAATTAGGTTATTCAAATTATTATTACTGTAACAGTTATGCTTGTGAAAAAAAATAAATGTTGTTCTCTATAACTTGATCTTTGGAATAGTAAAAAATTCAGCCCTTGCTTTTCGTTGGTCGCGAAACGTCGAACACAATTTGGAGGTATCGCCTACTGGCTATTTAGTTTTTGAGGTTTTCGTAGTTGCACCTTTGATGACCTCATATGGCTTTTGACCTCCAACAAACCCATAGGGTTCCTAACTCATCTATATACCTTGGCGCCGGTACGGAGGGCACGAGGGGGCTCGTGCCACCCCCCCCCCCATCAATTTCTGACAAAAATTCTGAAATATTCAAAATGATCCGGCCAAAGGCGTTTAAGCTATAGATTTCTGTACGGCTTGGGGAGGTGTGTTTTCGACCGAGTGACGGATCTATTGTAATCATTATCTATCACAAACCGGTTCTCAAACTATCAGAATTTTCGAAAATCCTTTGCAAACTATCAAAATTTTTGCAAGCTCCGCGCGCTTTAAACCTTGCAGTATTGTTCTTATTATCAATATCTTCCGGTAGCAACTCCCAGAGAAGCACAGCAGCAAAAGTTGAAAGCTGGAATCATCTGTTTTGGGGACTTGTAGGGATTCTGATAATTCTTCTTTAGTTAGTGATGTTGTCTTCTCTGAAGAGGTGGTTTGTAATAAGTTGAAGAGTTTAAAAGCTAGTAAGGCCCCTGGGCCTGATGGGATCCATCCTGTCATTCTCCATGAATGCTCCGAGATTTTGTCAGTTCCTCTTTGCATTATTTTTCAGAAGTTTCTGGATTCAAACTTTGTACCTGCTGACTGGCGGATTGCTAATGTTACTCCAATTTTCAAAAAGGGGAATCGGAGCTTGCCTTGCAATTATAGGCCAGTCAGTTTAACCAGTGTTGTGTGCAAAGTTATGGAATCTGTAATCAAGGATTGTTTGCTTAAATATCTTTTAGATAATGGGTTACTCAATCTGTCACAGCATGGTTTTTTACCGAGTAGATCTTGTGTTACTAATTTACTGAGCTTTCTTGAAGATGTTTCCTTATCTCTTGACTGTGGTCACAGTGTTGATGTCATTTACCTTGATTTTTCAAAAGCCTTTGATAAAGTTCCATTAGGTAGACTTATGGTTAAACTGCATAGGTTAGGCATCAAGGGCAGTTGTGCTGACTGGATAAATTCATGGCTCAATGGTAGATCTCAGAGAGTTGTTGTTAATGGTAATTTCTCTTCTTGGAAAGAAGTTACAAGTGGAGTTCCACAGGGTTCTTTTCTTGGCCCGCTTCTTTTCTTAATTTTCATCAATGATATTGATAGCTCTCTCACATCTAGTATTAGTAAGTTCGCTGATGATACTAAGCTCTATAGGAAGGTTAGTGATAAGGATGATGCCTCATTACTGCAAAAAGACTTGGATAGGTTATTTTCATGGTCTCAGACTTGGCAAATGTCTTTTAATGCAGATAAGTGCAAAGTCCTTCACTTTGGTCCTAAAAATTTCAGCTATGATTATAACATGAATGGTAGTATTCTGAGTGATGTGACTTTTGAGAAGGATCTGGGTGTAGTTATTACAGGTGATTTAAAGCCATCTAGACAGTGTGCAGCTGCTGCTGCTAGGGCTAATAGGGTGCTTGGATTGATCAAGAGGAATTTCAGTAGTTTTAGTAAAGAAATTGTACTAAATCTGTATAAGCAGTTGGTAAGACCCCACCTCGACTATGCAGCCCAGGCTTGGAGTCCCTTCTATGAAAAGGACAAGCTTCTTTTAGAGCAAGTTCAGAGGAGAGCCACTCGCCTTATACCCGAGGTGAGACACCTACCTTATCATGTTAGACTTAAGCATCTTGGGCTTACCACCCTGGAGTTGAGAAGGATTAGGGGGGACATGCTTCAGGTGTACAAATTTCTCTTTGAAAGGAATCCTTTGTCCTCTTGCAATTATTTAAAGGTTCAATGTAATTCTCGGGTTCGAGGCCATTGTAAGAAGCTGGTTAAGAATTTTGCAAGGCTCGACATTAGGAAGTTCAGCTTTTCTCATAGAGTTGTTAACGAGTGGAATAGTCTGCCTGAGTGGGTAGTTAACTCCACATCTGTGCACTGCTTTAAGGTTAACATTGACAAGTTCTTCCATAAGTGCGGTAGAATCTAATTGTGCTGGGCTCGTTTGGTATTGGTTGGTTCTTTGTTTTCAGTTATGGTTGTTTGGACTTCAGGGCATCTAATGGGGCCTTAGCCCTCCTTTGCCCTTTAACCTGTTATGTTATGTTATGTTTACGAATTCTCAGGTAGAAGACTGGCTTTGTGATTGGTATATAGGTTTGTTGGGGAATTGAAAGTATCTCGATGCAGAGCATGAATGCAGGTTTTTTCATGGACAATTTATTTAATGAAAAATTTCTGCGCTTTTCGCACGCGGTCGTTACGGTTTGCACTTCATTTCATGACCATTACTAAGGTAACATTACATGGAACTATTCTGATCACAACACTTTTCCAAAAAAACAGAAGTACATTTCCAACCTCTGTAGGGACCTTGCATCAATATGGGATGTTTTAATCTAATTCTAGCATGGTGTGGAAGGTTGAAAGTACGTATGTGCCGTTATACATTTTTCAAAAAAAAAAAAAAAAATTACCGAGCGCTTCGCGCGCAGCCATAATCGGTGTAGAAGGTGATTGTTAAAGCATGACGAAAAAACATTCTGAAACGCGCTTGTTAATCCTTAACCCCTTTTTCTATACCTATCAGGGAGGTCTAATATCACCTGTCTGCACCTATACTCTCCCCTCCTCCCATTTCCCATTGCTGGAAGCTGTTCGTCTAGATTTCGTTCAAAATTAGTAAAAATACGATAGTTGTGAAGTACTCGGCGTCATACTCTATAGTATTATTTGGATGTCAGCCTGGTAATAAGCATCATGTCATTGCCCCATTTTATAATTAATCCAGAGCTTCCAGAAGGACTACATGCACGTATTTTTGCGTAAAAACTTTTCCGAATAAAAGGCAGTAAAGTAGCCAAAAGGGGGCTTCAGGAGGTTTGTTGGTAACATACCCTTCTCCTAGACAACATACTCCCTTCTTTCTACCAAAAATTATAATTCACTAAATTATGGACATTTTCCAGCCATATATAATCAGTTCCAAACATATCCCAAAGATAGCACCATTTTCCATCTAAGCAACTTTAAATTAAAAAAATTTCTCAAAGGGAAGGGGAACCCCTCCTTTTAAATTCTTCTCAAAGAACAGCACCTTTATGTAGTGACAAAGGAACTTGGATCCCCACTGTTGTGAATAATTGCAGGAGCGCAAAAAAGGTACAGTTTACGCAACAGACTTTGGGTTTAACTGAGGTGGCATTACGACATCCGTCATCTGTGGTCCCCTCCCCCAATCACCAAATCCAGGCGGCGCCACCGCTGACTCGCGTTATCCACTGAACACGAAAGGAGAAGCCGATCTTCTCCGCTGTTCATCAAGTCCTTTAAGAGACCAACAGATTCTTCAAAGTGACTCTGCATTACACAAAACTAAAGTTAACTTAATACACCAAGCGTCTTCGAGTGTGTGTAAGAAGCATTCGAACCTTATTCTTCTTCCGTTATTGAGCAAGTTAAGAGTTGTAACTTACCTTTCGTTTTGAAACGGAGAACATATTCGCTTCCGAGTCACGGTGGCTAAAACATGCCGTGTCAGCTAATGGCTATTCGTAAACATGTAACCGCAAGGTACGGTAAATACTAACTCGTCATTTTCATTCCACGGAACTGTCCAATCAAAGCAACGTCAGTTAAACTTGGCTCATGAGGTAGCCGGTCCGTCCAAAGGCTCTCCAATTGGCATGGACACAAAATCAATGCGAATAACCAGGGAGTTACAATTCCTTTGAATAACTGAGGCTCTCCTGGTCGAAACAGAGCATTGAGAAACACGGCATGACACTCTGGTCTTACCAGCCCTTTTAGTGTATGTACATCTCCCAAGACAGAAAGACTTCTTTCATCCTTGGAGATTTTGTACTCTCCAACCAGAAATCTTTGCCTTAAGAAAGAGACGACAAAAGAGGCACAAATATCTGAGGACACGCTTGGGTAAGAATTATCCAACGACTTAGTTGAAAGCAATAATAGCAAGGCATTATTTCTCAAAAGGGTATTACCACGAGCAGCATACACTGCCTGGTGCAAAGATCTGGACCTTACAACCTCTCCATGGTTCACTGTGATCTGGATTACGTACGCGTACTTTATTAAAACCTCAACGGCAGTGCTTTGAAAATTTCTTCATGTGACTCACTTGATCTTAGGCGTCATCTTTATTTACAACGGAGAGATTACTACTTGTTGTTCAGTTAAGAGTACGCCTTTTAGTTTTGAAGTTAGCAGGGGCGGAGCCAGGGTATTTCGATGGGGGGGGGGCAAAGCGTGAGATGAGTGATCGCCGTCCTGGGGGAGGGGTCTAAGGGGAGGGGATGTCTCCCTCCCCATTTGGAAATTTTTTGTTAATTTAAGGTTGCTCAGATGCAAAATGATGATGTCTTTGGTACATATTTTTAACTGATCATATATGGCTGGAAAGTTTATAATTTAGTAATTTTAAATTTTGTTTTGGGAAAGATGCTTTTCTGGGGAGGGGGTCCCCTCCCCTTTGAGAAATTTTTTATTAATTTAAGATTGCTTAGATGCAAAATGGTGATATCTTTGGTATATTTTTTTATTGATCATATATGTAAGAAAGTGTTCATAATTTATTGAATTTTAATTTTTGCTTGGGGGAGAGATGCTTTTCTGGGGAGGGGTCTAAGGGGAGGGGTGTCCCCTCCCCTTTGAGAAATTTTTATCAATTTAAGATTGCTTAGATGCAAAATGGTGATGTCTTTGGTATTTTTTTGAGCTATCACATATGGCTGAAAAGTGTTAATAATTTTATTGAATTTTAAGTTTGTTGTCTAAGAGAAGGGTATGTAGTCAACAAACCTCCTGAAGCCACCCTCCCCCATTTATGTATGGGTATGTTTTCACTCAAAAATACGTGCGTTGAGTCGACAGAAACACGAACTATTACGAATATTTTCGTTGCTTCATATATGCATTATACAAGGTATCTAAAGGCTGGCAGACACCGGAATAGGGCCTCATGGAAGCTCTGGACTAATTATATGGATCAAATATATGCCTACCCCACCCTCCTCCTTTCTTCTTTCTCCTTTGCTTCCCCTTCTTCTCATTCGTTTTCTCCTTTTCTTTTTTCCTGTTCTTTTCCTTCCCTCCTTCCATGCATGTTCTTGCAAATGGAAGGAGGCGGTTGCCCCCTGCCCCATGTGGCATAGCCCTGTTTTTCTTTGCTCTTTTTCTGATTGACTCAAGATTTTTTCATACAGTAAAGATTGTGTTGTGTACGGCCATGCACCTACTATTTAAAATTCGTTTTCTATGGATTACTCAGTCGAGACAACACCAAAATATAAAGCACAATAAGGCATAGGCGTAGGTAACTTTTCGAGACTGGAAGCTGAACCTTGTTTCGGATCGCTGTCCTGGGGAGGGGCCTAAGGGGAAGGGTGCCCCCTCCCCTTTGGAAAATTTTTGGGGGTCCTCAGATGCAATTTGGTGCAACATTTTGGGCAAATTTTAAGGAAAATTACTGCAAATTTTTTACAGTTTTTACTGAAGAGACAAATAAGGGGTTTTTGACCTTGGATATTGGGGGCAGAAGTATGCTTCTCTCCCTAGATTTTTGACTGGGGCTTTATCCCCCAGCCCCCCCCCCCGCTTCCTACGCGTATGCAATGAGGAAAACATATAATATTACTTCAAAGTTTAATTCATTTTATTAAATGTTTTTTATATTTTTATTGTCAAAATAAGTGATTGACTCATGATACCCCCAATATATATGTTCACGTTCTAAAAATGGTCACATGCTGGGAATGGAGAGACAGTAAATGTTTGAGATTGCTAAACATTACATAATCCGGACAGGGGGAATAATAGACGAAAGGTTCACTTGGTCGAAGGTTCACTAAAGACAGAAGATTCCCCCGGACGAAAACATATTCCGAGTTACGGGTAGGGTTGGGGTTTTGGTTAGACAGAGATTCATGGATCAGGGGTATCCCCTGATGCACAAATTATCTGTCTGTATTTTTTGGTGTAACTTGCAATGATACGCACCTTTTCTCCAAGAGAGGGAAAACTTTTTGCTCTGTGACACCATATGTGTAAGGTCTCACAATAACTTGGCTTTAGGGTATACTACTGTATTGTTTTAGCTTCCTAAAGGTTCCTATGCCCTTTTTGTTTGCTCGTTATGTATATATAATGGCCTTAGTGTTTATGTAATACTTAATCTGCATTCACGTAAACAATGGAGAAAACAGAAAACGTTATCCGTGCGGGGATTGCAAGTTTCAGGTATTTTGTAACGAACAATTTAACTAATATTGTGATAGATGGGTGACATACTGTAACACCTCACCCCACCCCCCCTACAAAATTATGTGTCTTAAAACGTTTTTTAGACGATTTTATTTTGGGGGTTTAAAAACCATAGGGGGGCAAATGCCTGCCCTGCCCCTCCTGTGGCGCCGCGCCTGGAAGTTAGTACCACCTGAAAATCTTCTGGGGACTAAGTAAGTTCTTCGCAGACTTGAAGTACTTGAGCACTTACTTGTATTCGTACTCGAGTACATTTTTCGGTACTCGTACTCGTACTCATGCTTTCTGCTCGCACTCGTTCTCAGAGAATTTGAAAATCAAGTTACTCGTACTCATACTCGTACTCACGCCCTTATACTCGTTATCGTACTCGTACTCAGGATTTTGTACTTGTACTCGTACGTTGAGAGTTGTACTCATGAGTACAGACATTTCAGTCCAGGATGTTAATATTTGTAATCTTCGTTGATCCTTTTCTAACTTAATATAACTTGTAATTATTTAAAGCTTCCTGTGCTTATCAATACTGACTATCTCAACAAAGTAAATTGTACTGTTATAAGGAGCAGTAACAAAGGATTAAAAGGAACCTGTCTTTGAACAAATGGAGAAATTACTTTAGTATTAATCGCTTAGGGATACTAAATAATCTTAAGAGTATCATCTCCTTATGCAGTGGCGCCGGCACGGGGAGACATGGGGGCGTGCCCCCCCCCAATCGATTTCAGAATTTTTTTGAAAATTTTAAAATGATCCCAAAAAGACGTTTAATTAGCTATAGATTTCTGCAGTGTGGGGTGAGGTGTGTTTTCGACCGAGTGATGGATCTAATGTAACCATTTTCTATCACAAATGGTTCTCAAACTATCAGAATTATCGCAAATCCTTTGCAAACTGTCAAAATTTTCGCGCGCTCCTCGCGCTTCAATCTTTACCTCAATATTGTCCTTGTTATCAATAATTTCCTGTAGCAACTCCCGCAGAACCACAGCAACAAAAGTTGAAAGCTGTTTACGAATTATCACGCAAAAGACTGGCTTTGTGATTAACAAAAAGGTTTGTTTGGAAAAGTGTCTGGATCCAGATCATGAATGCAGGTTTTTTCATGGTTAGTTTATTTAATGAAAAATTTCGGCGCGCTTCGCGCACATTCGTTACGGTTTTCACTCCATCTTACGGTCATTATTAGGGTTACAATACATGCAACTATTCTGATCACAACACTTTTCCAAAAAACAGAAGTACATCTCCAACCTCTGTAGGGCCTATGGACTCTTTCAATCTAATTTGTAGTATGATTTGGAAGGTTGAAAGTACGTATTTGCCGTTATACATTTTTCAAAAATTTTTACCGAGCGCTTCGCGCGCAGCCATTACCGGTATATAGATGGTGATTGCTAATGCACTTACGACGAAAAAAACATTCTGAAACGCACTTTTTAGTCCTTAACCCCTTTTGCTTTACCTATCAGGGAGGTCTAATATCACTTTCCTGCACCTACTCTCTTAATGTAAAAGAGTGAAATTCACTCTTCGACGATTGCCTACAGCGACCACTCTTTTTTCGAGTGGAAATAGACTGAAATTCCTCTCTCACCTACTCAAAAATTAGAATTCACTAAATAAGTATATTTCCCAGCCATATATAATCAGTTCAAAAAATGCCCCAAAGATAGCACCATTTTGCATCTAGGCAAACTTAAATTAACGAAAATTTCTCAAAGGGGGGAGGGGACACTCCTCCCCTTAGACCCCTCCCCCAGGACGGCACCTTTATGCAGTGACAAAAAGGATTCTACACTGCTGTATACAATCGCAGTGGCGCACAATAAAGTTACAATTTACGCAGACTGGGGGGGGGGGCTGAGGTGGCATTTCGACGTTATGTGTTTTGCCCCCCAGTCACCAATCCTGGCGACGCTTCTGTCCTTATGCATAGGATATAAGCACCCCCCCCCCACTGAAAAAGTATCTTGTCTTGGTGAAGTCTAGAACTACAGTGTTTGAAATTTCCTTCCATCAGTAAGTTAGTCAGAGTCTATTTCTCAAAACTTAATGACTCAGCTGACATTACTCTTAGTTGTTGGCAAATGTGCACTTCCAATAACAAAGTTTTGAGACTGCATGACTGACATGTTTGTAGAGAGCATGCATGCATTAGATCTTAGAAGCTGAAACTAAACTGACCAGTGTTGGAAAATAGCCTTCTTGGATCAATGCTTATATCTTTAAAACTGACAAACCCTAGTAAGAAACAAGCCAAAATTTAAAACAAAAACTTGTATAAACAGTTTTCTTTACAGGCTAGAACCAATCTTAATTAGTCTCTTTTCATTGGTAAGTGCAAACTTTTGCCCCTTATACTGGATTTGAAAACCTGTTTTGCGGTAGACCGCAGTTTGCCAGAAAATTTTTTTCTCAGAGAAGTTACTTTGAAATAAAATATTAAAACAGAGGGTTTCCGTTTAGAACAAAAGGACATCACTGCTCAGTATACCATCGGATGGCTTCTAAGTGACATCGCAAGCTTTCACGATAAAGCTTCTGCAAGTGGTGATCTATGTATTAGAACATGGTCTTTCTTGCAAGTTGGTCATTCGGCTTCAAACTCTAAGTTAATATTCCTGCTTAAGGCCCGACTAAATCAAGAAGGCAAAGCGTTTTTATAGCATTGGAAAAAATCATAATTATACCACAGGTATTTTTCATACACCTCTAGAGTCAGTCACCAGCATTTATTTTTTTACAAAGTGTAGTGTAAGTGGCACAGTAGAAATCAAATTCAGCATTTATTTGAAATTAATTTTCAAACAGACATACAGTTTAAGTTGAACGTTTGAGGGTCAGGAAGCCACTTGACTCAACAGGACCCTATACCAGAGTGATGAACACCGGCGAGATTCGTCTTCTCTTTTCGACTGGTTAACGAGGCAGGCGTGAAATGATTGCTCCCAATCTTGCTCCTGGGAACGTCATTTCATGTCCCCATCTGACGGACGTAAGTGTATCCCCAGACTTTAGCCACTTTCCAAAGGTTGGGAGGGTGGAGGTCCTTGCTTTGCCCCAGTGATTGACAGCTGAACCAAATAGAGCGGACGACTTTATGAACGGGACACAACTTACCTTGTCAGACAACCATATACTCACCGGGATCTCATCCTGGGACCTTTAGTATGCAAGGCAGTACACTCAGATTACCAGGCTAACTCTTCTCTCAACCTTGAACACAATTCAAGTCCTTATTAAAGACAACAAAAGGCTTCAAATTACCTGTACCTTAGAGACAATTGTAGATTACTGCTTTTACTCCAGCCTACACATGTACTCAGAAATGTAATCAGACTCAGTCGTACTCGTACTTGAGTACATTTTCTGTACTCGTAATCGTACTCATGGCTTTGTACTCATACTCGTACTCGAGGCCTTGCATTCGTACTCGGGATATTGTACTCGCACTACAAGTCTGGTTGTTCCGCACAGCTGTTTGCGGTGGTACTGTCCGATTCAGGCCCCAAGTTCGCAGCTTGCAGAAAAGTGGCTAAGTCTTTACCTTTTCCTCAGATGGGAACAGTCTAAATACTGTGCCACATTTGGCACCGGAGGTTAGAATACACGCACTGGCACACACACACCATGCAACGGACCTGCCACGTTATCGAAACAACTGAGGAGTAAGTGCCATCCAAGCCGACTTTTAAGAATCACTGCGTAAAAGTCATGGTCATTCTCTCCTCGTTTCCGCCGCCACTGAGTGAGGCCTCGCGATCTTTCCCGGCTTCGTGTGAGGTTGTAATTATAGAATGTAAAGGAACATTTCTATGCCCTACACACACTATCAGGATCTATCTCACAAGTCTCGGTCGCATGTAGGCCCGTTTCCAGAGTCCTCAGCCAACTTGGGGCAATCACGAAATGTGGAGGGGGCAACCCTGACATGCCCAATTTCAATTCGACATCGCTGTAAAAACTCTACGGGGGGAAATATTCGAGGTAGGGAATCAGCACTAAAGCCATCCTTTGCTACGGCTCAGGCCATAGCATATGTTATATTCTCCTGTGACCACCCACGACCACCGGACACTTTTATGTGCCAGTCGCATGACCTGACTAAAAATTTGGGGGGGGGGGTACATTTCCTGTTTTGGAAAGGTCGTAAACGGCGCTATTTGCGGTATCGCCTGTGGGGGGCCAAAATTATAAGGCGGGTATAGGGTTGCCTGTGGGGCGCCCCTGCACTCCCCGTGGCAACATGAATTGTGCGTACAATTTCACCACACAATTTCTGCATGATCAAGAAAGTGTTGAAAGGGTGGTTGCTCTTATCCTCTGAACTGGCACTGAACCAATTACGCATGCGTTCAAGTTTGATGAATGTAGGGGGATCCTGGTGGTGGTGCATTTATCGTCCCACTAAAATGCTTGGGTAGAATTTGATACAGACATCCCCTCCAGAAAAGCGACCGAAGGCATTTTAGTAATAAAAAGAAGTTAAACAAGAAAAATGGGAAGGAATCGTAACCCTACTAAAATGTCTTCCCCGTATCCATCGTGGCCCATTTGTCATCTAATTATTACTTCCTGCCTGAGTTCAATTACTGGTCCCTGTCAAGATCCATACTTCCCACCTGATCCCTCTGCGTCATTAAATCGACCGGTCGTTGTAAGCAAAGTTTAAAGGGGATATGCAGTCACCCCAACTTGAAGTAGTGTAGTAGACTGTCCTGTTTCATGATTGGCTCTTGACAGTCATGTGACAATATTTTTTCTCCTCAAACGTGAAATTTACTAGAAGTAACTGATTGGTTTACCTTGAATATGCAATATTGAAGTCCTAAAATATTGTGAAAGATACTTTGCAGAGAAATAAGAAGAAAATTGTGAGATTTAGCTGTTGCTTCAAAATAAGTTTGGGACGAATACTGCTCTTGACCTTTAAGGGGAAATACAGTCCCCCAGTTTGAATTAGTGTACCCCGTCATCCTAATCCAGGAATGGCTCCTATTAATCATGTGACAATATATTTGTTAAATTCATGCAGAATTACTCTTAGTTTTCTCTTTAATGTTCAATGGTTTTTATACAGGAACATTAGGAAAGATAATTGTGAGCAAAATAAGAGGAAATCTGTAAGATTTAGCAGATTTTTGAAAATAAACTTGGAGCGACTGCTTTCTCCCTTTAAGCTGTAATCATAGAAAATGGCTAAATTGTAACGAAGTCTGCATGCACGGCCAATCACAGATAGTCCCTTGCTTAATTCTTATGCACACAATTTGTTAATATATCCAAGATTTTTAGGGGATTCTCCCCTGCCTCCAGCAGTGAAATATTTTAGTTTTTACAATAAAATGGAAAAATAATTTTGCAATATAAAATATAAAAAACATTACTAACATGCCTAAATTGAAAATTCCAAACTCTTTCAAAGTTTGTCGGTTCATTTACGAAGTATGCTGGGAGTAGGGGCTTCCACTCCCGGGGGTGTGAGTGTGCTACACCCCCAGAAAGTTTCAAGTGCCGTCTGTCGGGAAAATTGCCACTCTGTTTTGCAGATAATTTACTTTGTCAGAAAAAGTCTTTTAATTTGTTGCTCAAGAATGTCGGAAAATTTTATGATCACGTTTTATTTAAGTGAGTTAGTGTCGGGTGAAAATATTGCTTTGGATATACGTTAAACGAGAGACCTTAACCCTCTTAGATGTAACTGTATTGGGGAACTATTCTGTTTGTCGGAAAACAATTACCGTACATGTTGGGAAAGTTGAGGGTTCTGTATTAGTAAGTAATCTCTACAATATACTATTCGGGAAGCCATAATCTTTAGAGGAACTCCAGGCTGTCGGGAAAATTGAAGTACCGTATATTGCATAACGTACCATAAAAAGACACCATGTCCGACAATGTGAAATGAAAGCCTTTTGGAATGTGATGCAACTTAACCTGATTGCACTGCGGGGATGAGTTGTATATTGGTGGTCATTGCGTCGGGTCGCAGTCGAATTGTAAGTTAACCACGCAACACACTTTCTATTCTGGGTTGATATAAATCTACTGTTCATCAATGACACGTGAGGGCGAGCACATTGACTTTCTGCAACAGTCGTCTGATTTCGCAAACGCTTCTTTAGTGGCTAATTCATAAAAAATGGGTTGCAGTTGGGCCGAAGACAGCTGTACATTGCCACATCTTTACTCCACTGAGATGCGAGTCCTTACCCTCCTCCCCAGATTCCACTACGAATATAAAACACTTTGATATTTCCGACGTGGTCATCTTGAAGTGGACTGTCGGATCTCAATTGGGACCGTTTTGCGCGCATGCTTTGTATGCGCCAATTGTCCATGCCATTAATAATTTAATAAGGACAGAACGTGCTTTGGATTATTGCAAAACTTCTTGCAACCTTTATTTTGTACTCTTGTAGTCCTATCATAACTTCCCATAGAACCAAGTGATTAAACTTCAAAACTCCGTAAAAATTTTATAACCCTACACCTCTCCCACCATCAATCCCGCTGCATCTCGAAGAAATCGACCGGCGGTTGGTCCGAATTACGCTACATTGAAAAAATACAGACAGATTACGATTTTATGGTCTCTTAGTAAGTACCAATACCTGTAAAACAGGGGCGGCAATCTGTGAAAATTATTGGGGGACACCTGCTTGAGTGAACACTTTACACCTCCGGCCAGGGGTACAGGGGACTTCCATAGGTCCCCTGTTGGACAAGCAATCTGGTGCATTCTAGAGGACACGGATCCAAATTTTTATCTAAAGTTCTCCCCAGATGCCATTCATAGGCTAATATCACCATTATTCATATAAAAAATGTGTGAAACAACATTTATTTTTTTCTGCATATACCTCTAAATATTGGGGGCACATTTGATTATGTCTTCCATTAAAAATATTGAGGGGGACATGTCTCCACTGCCCCCCCCCCGTGATCTCCTCCATGCAGTAAAATATTTACATCTAGTTCCTACATCGTGTAAATGCTTCAGAGCTTCCGTGGGCCAGCCCCTGGGCTCTCACAGAGGGACATTATTGAAATGGGCTCTAAGTCGGGTAATTTATCCCTACGCCAAAGACGATCTTATGCCTTGAGCGTCAGCAGCTTCTCAAAAGTCGGGGGGGGGGGGCAAAACCTTGACGAAAATAATTCAAGTGCAAATCGCGAGGCCCTAGAAGCAAGGGATCCGGGGCCCGCTTAAGGGCCTTGAAAAGTTGGATTTCAGGAGATCTGAAGTGTAATCCTACAAATTGTACTCTTATTTGACTCACATGTACATTTCATGATGTTGCCGAATATATGTATTGAAGTTGATCAACTGCAGTAAACTGAGGAGATACAGCTCTACAGTACTTCATAAATAATCCAGTATTCAAAAGAGCCACCAAAATAATAAGCACAGCGCTGGCCATCATACACCATATACACTTATACCCGGGCCTGGTGGGGCATTTAAATTCAAACCAGGTCCGTAGCCAGACAAGGTGCTGAAGGGGGGGGGGGCGAAATAACTTCTAGGGGGGCGAAATAACCTCTAGGGGGCGAAAAATTTTCCAGAGAGGGTGAAACATATAAAATGCATTACGCCAATGCTAATTTTTGATCTTCTAGGGGGGCACGGGAAATTTTCCAAAGGGGGTTTCGCCCCCCTGCCCCCCTTGACTAAGGGCCTGATTCAAACTGAAGCTGTATTTATATTATAATCCAAGCTTCAAGGCACAGTCGTTTCACGAAGCCAAGCTTCCTCGGAAAAAGAGGGGTTTTTGTTTTAACCGTCACCATTTTAAATTCAAATTTGGAATTTTCGTATCCATGCTCATTAAATAACGTACAACTGAAAAGAACTAAGTTTACTCTGCCTCTCCTCTGTGTCTATGCTTCACCTGTAAGATTTCCATTAGAAAGGTACGTTCTATATGATATGATATGATATGATATGATATGATATGATATGATATGATATGATATGATATGATATGATATGATATGATATGATATGATATGATATGATATGATATGATATGATATGATATGATATGATATGATATGATATGATATGATATGATATGATATGATATGATATGATATGATATGATATGATATGATATGATATGAGTATGGTACATAGAAATAAATTTCTATGGTATGGCATGATATAATATGATGTATATGATATAAATATGATATAATATGATATGATATGATATGATATGTTATGATACGATAGGATATGATATGATATGATATGATATGATATGATATGATATGATATGATATATGATATGATATGATATGATATGATATGATATGATATGATATGATATGATATGATATGATATGATATGATATGATAGGCTATATGATGCATGCGATCTCGATCTGATGCAATCTAATGTGATGTGGTGTGATCATAGAGCAGGATATAGAAACTATATCCTGCTCTATGGGTGTGATCTGAAATGGTACCATGGGCGTCCGCAGAAAAATATTCAGGGAGGGGCAAAAATTTTTGCAAAAATTTTTTAGGGGGGAAAAAAGCTCGCAAGCATAGGTTGGCACGGAGTGCAAGAAAATTTTGGCCCCCAAAGCCTCCCACATCGCTGGAAATGGCACTTCTAAAGCCTATCTACTGCATATAAATAGGAGTAACACTGGGTGAACTGTGAAGAAAAGTTGATGTTAATTTTTCTTCGTTTTTTCCTTATTTTTCCTTTGTTTTTTTAAATTTTTGATTTTCCAGGGGAGGGCAAGTGCCCCCCTTGCCCCTACCTACGGACGCCCATGAATGGTACTAGCCTAGGGTACCTAGGCCTAGTTCTCACGTACACTTTGTTCCCTGAACTAGGCCTAGGCTATTGCAACACAAAGTTTTGACCGCATATTACTGTGAGAGTAATATCGTCAGCGTGCGTTGCTGCAGTGATTGTTGCTATATACGCGTATGCGCGTGTATGAACGTAACTATAGCTATGGACTATGTCACAATTAAACAGCAGTGCGTGCTATTTAGCATACAATAGTGTGAACGTCCCAGTGACACGATTTAGCAGTTTCATAGAATGTTTAACTTAAAAAACAAAACATGATCGGTCGTGTAAATCAAAATTTTTTGTCTCTTTTTGGACACTAAGTGCAAATAATCTTAGAATGAAGGGTCTTAAACATATAAAGGACCCATAGAGGCCAATTATGTAGGAGTATACATGAATTTGAGAAAGATCGAGACCATTCAAAATTTTTGAAGTCGCGGTAGCCCAATTTTGACAATGGGTATATTGCTGACCTAGTATGGGAAGCCCCAAAGCTTCCCAAATACTAGGTCAGCAGACTGCGGACTAGAATGGTACATAAGTTATCCGCATGAAAATGTATGTTTCCAAAGAGTTTGCTGGGACGTTAAACCTCATCTAACTAACTAACCAAAGAGTTTGCTCATTTAATTTCATTTGTCATAAATCCTGCATACGAATTTGTTGGTTTATGATGTAGTGAACCTTGCAATGAATCGTTAAGTATTTAAACTGAAGGCAAGTTTTCAATGCATGCTGTACTGAATACTGCGCTGACTTTAACATGTTAACTTCAGGTTACATGTCTTTGGATACCAAAAGCGTCAAATACTAACCTCCGATAAACGTAAGAATATGACCTTTCAAGATAAGTATAGGTTCAAAATTAACTTAAAAAGGTATTTTGTAATAAAACATTCGTCAATAATTTATCCTTCGAAGCCCTTATAGGAAATTATTCTCATAGCTATGCCCAAGGATTATGATATAGTGTAACCTCACTGTTTCACAGTCTACAGTGTGCGTACCAATTCCACGGAGGCCTAAGCCCGTGGACTTCATCATTTTCATACACTACAGTTTCATACGAATTAGGGCCTAGCCTAGGCCTAGAGCCTAGGCCTAGCCTATGACGATCATACACAACATTGAAGTTGTCAGTGTATTTAGGGCTGCTGCACACAGCATGGTGGCACCGCAATTCGGTCACCTTCACGAATGTGCGATGCTGTACAATTGGTATGGAGTGAACGAATTCCGGTACCTGCCGAATTGTGGTCCCTTTAGTATACTTTTACGGAGGCCAGTCAAGTCGCCCCCTAGCAAAGTCGCCCCTCACAGTCGCCCCCTACAAAGTCGCCTCCTAACGAAGTGGCCCCCTTGGCCAACAAAGTCGCCCCTTAGCAGATTTGCCCCTTACAAACTTGCCTCCTGACAAAGTCGCCCCTCAGTTCAATTTAAGTCACCACCGGCAAAATTTCATCAAAAATGATTCAAGTAAATTAATAATAAAAAGATAATGGTTCAGTCTATGTTCATGCACCATTTATGTGCAATAGCCCTACTTACGTATACCTCGGTAATAGGCCTATTACAGTACATACGTATGTACGTACGTACATACGTACAGGGATATAGAATCGCATACTACGTTCCCATACCTACTGTACTTACGTACTCCCGCATTTTGTAGGAAACTGATCGACAGCGTTCGAGTGATATATATGTACACTTGCCACAGAATTGTTGACAAATTTGAAGGGCTCAACCGATGTGGTTTCTTGCTGCCGATCCGATGTCCGATGTTTTTATCACAACATCGGCCGATATCCCATCCGATCCGATATTTTCACTATCAATGCTTTTACATCGTTTCACAGCGCTTTCAAACATTCCTTATTCCTCGTGAGCCATGCCTATGCATGCACATCGGCTTAAACGAATTTCCTTTAAAAAAAAAAAAACCCCCAAAAAAAACAGAAGTTAAGTATTTTCCCCTCCATGTTTTGCTTTGATACCTTTCATTCACAAAACGATGTTTATATGACAATTCAATGACTAATTAAAGCTTCGAAAATAAGCAATCGGCGGACTATCGGTGATTCTTCATTCATAGCACATAATTCCGTGATTGAACTGACTTTCACCTACTCACAGTAAGCCTACTAATTCCCCTAACAAAATGCAATACCTTTCGTTCTCTGTTCTTAGCCCAAGTCGCTCGCACTAATGAACGTTAAAACAGAAATGAGCCCGCGATATTTCAGTGCATGTACTTGGCCATTTCGCGCCATCCTACCATGCTTTATCTTCACATAAACAGATTGTGTAGGCTTACACGTGTAAATTTGTTTTGAGTATTTCATATAGCAGTACGTAATGAATGTATGCATGCATGTAGTATATACCCATGCGTAAATATTTGTGCCATGCTAGCTAGAGAGCTTGCTGTGTGCAAAGTTATGCAGTTAGCTAGGAGTTTTGGGTATCGGGGTGATGTTGCAGACATCGTTTATTACGAAAGCCATAAAAGCACATGGCACTCTTAATTTCACATGCATGTCTTACATAAAAGCATCCGCCGCAACTACTGCAAACTATGATGTAACAACTGGAAATATAGTCGTACAAGCAGCGATCGAAAAACACCGTTATTTCCCGGACCACGCCCCATGTTCTTGCTATGTACGTCAATGTCATTACAGAGCAGGTGCGTAGCCTAATGTATGGGTGTTTGCATACAATTGCGGACCTATACATGCACTGGCTTTACTGTGCTTTCATGGTGCATTTCACTTGAACATCTCTGTACAGAACACGTACATGCCTAAGGTATCCGCGTGTGCATACATTTCGGCCCTATATCAAACATACAATTAATGACTGTGAATTCTACACTTCGTTTGATTCATTGATAAATTTCGGTGAATTGAAACTTAAAGTGGGTGGACATGATCGCTAGACTCTACGTACAGGTTTTAAAAGCTTGTGCATATTGCGAATATCACAGTGCCTGTCAATGGAGCCAGTTTACGCTGTTGATATGGAATTTAGGAGATTAAACTGAAATTGACAGCCCTAGTTGATCACAAGGGCTATTGTCAGTTGTAATATAATGATTCATTCTATTTATCTGTTCATTTCTTTGTTGTAAGAAACCACTATCACTATACGTCTTCCGATGTACTTAAATGAAATTTGCGACGCACGGAACATCGGCAAACATCTGCAAGTGCAATTTGCTATATTTCGCCGATCCGATGTTGTACCGATTGTCCTAACATCGGCCCGATCCGATATCCGATCCGATTATCGGTTGACCCCTACAAATTTACACCTTTAATTGAACGTTAAGTAACATTCGGTATAAAAAGAAGTTAATGTTTTCAGTAATTAAAATTACAGGATTAATTTTTCTAATCTTCGAAGAAGGAAAAAAGTTGCAATTAGATGTAAGCTGGTTTCAAAAACACTATTCACTATGCGTAAGGCTAAAGTCTGACGTCAAATGAGCAACAAAAGTGCATAGGCACTTCATAACAGCTAATAAAAACGATTACTGTATCTTTGTATAGATCTGTTAATATTAATGTTTTTAAGAAATTTTTCTGGGACCACTGAGGGGCGACTTTGTCGAGGGGCGACTTTGTCGAGGGGCAACTTTGTCAGGGGGCGAGCTTGTAAGGGGCAACTTTGTTGGCCCAGGGGGCGACTTCATGAGGGACGACTTTGCTAGGGGGCGACTTGACTAGCAACCACTTTTACTTCTTGGATCATGGCCATTTTACATCCGGCAGACTAGTTCCAGGGCATTAGATATTGATATATTACATATTTGAGAAACGTGTTAAAGGTAATGTAGCCTAGGCTTAGATGAAATGCTCTAAAACTTAAAGGTTAAAAATGTAATGTAGCCTAGGCATAACTGAAATTATCATAAACAAGTTTATAAAATCCAAAAATAAGTTTCATTTACAAGCCTACTAGGCCTAGCACATACCATTCATAAGACTCAAGAAAGTTGGAATGTGTACAGAAATCTGCAGCTGACAACCATACCATCATTAGTACTTACATTGTCAAGTTTGACGAGTATTATGTTTTCACTCAGTTTCACAGACTTCAAAGTTCAAGACCAGAATGCATTCTATGTGAAGCCAAAGCAAAAGGAACACAGCCTGAGTCATGAGTGGTCAGCTTTGTTACACTAAGGTGTGACTTTCAAATACTTACAAAACAGGTTTAATTCAGAGTACAATATAATACCAGAAAGGTACAGGTATATTAGCAATAAGCATCTCCCTAGTAAAGCTACATTGCCTATTGTACTATGACTATTGATCATACTAGAAGTGGTTCTAACACATTTGAAGTAGAAAACTTTCTAGCACCTTTTTGATTCTTTGCCAAAGGCAAAAGGAATCTGTGCAATCACGTGAGTGTATATATGTGAGTGTGAGTGTGTTTGTGATGCTTGGCTTGAAAACACAATAACTCAAGATAGCAGTGATGGATAACTTTCATGCTTAGAACATAGAATTATCATATTAAAAGGAAGATGCCTATTGTTTTTGGTGGAGGTCAAAGGTCATAAGAGGTCAACAGATGTAAAAGACTGAAAACCTTGTAAACACGATAACTCTAGGGAGGGAGCATGGATGTTTTCATACTTGGCATGTCACCAAGGCATTGAACCTATTAATTTTGGTGATAATGAACTGAAATATTTCAAGCAGGCTCCACCCCATTTCTTACCTGGCTGGCTAGCCCAGCTGCCAAATTGTGGGCATTACACAAATACCCATATGGCTAGTCTGCCCTTGGGCGAAGGCCTATAGCCTACAGTAGGAGTATTAATGCATTTGACTGTTACTATGGTGACCTATCTTTGATCCACTATTGATTTCAGGTAAACACAAGTAGCTACTGCCATAGTGAATGCAGACGACATGATCTTGTCAAGGTGATGAGCATGCTAAAATGTCAGTGACACCAGCAGTTACCTTGACTGATGCAGAAATAAGGTAACAGAGTTCAATTACTGTGAACTATTTATGGACATCTCCTGAAACTGGTCTTTGTTTTTGCGTTTGTAGCTCTGATGTTTAGGGACCATACTTAAAGGTCGTGTGACATGAAAATAATGTAGCTGGATATTTGATGTAAAAAGCATGAAAAATTCAGAAAATAGCCGCAGTTTTCATCAAAATCCATCAAATATTGACCATTTTACAGGGAAATTTCTATTTCACACTTGTATCATGAATAAACATGAGCTAAATATGCAAATATGTGATATGGAAAGAGGGACATACCATGCATGGCACATGTTAGCCTTTGTTTTTCAACCTTAATTTCAAGGACACTGGTAGCATTGTTATTCCCTGAGGGGTTTATTATAAAACTTAAATTTTTCTTCTTGAAAAATATTGATATCACTCACCAAACTGTAATCTATATGATCAGTAATTAAGAGATAATTTATATAGGGTAAACAAAAGAAATCATAACACTGTGCAACACTCTACATCATTATTTTTGCATAGGCAATTAGTTTCTTCAGAAACCATCAAACTTTGAAGACATATATTTTGAGAACGGTAAAAGATATTGAAATAATTCCAACAGATCTTTGATTGGAGGACTTAATTCTTTAAGTGACAAGTGAAACAGCTCTTTTTGGTGGCATGTCACACGACCTTTAAGCTGAATAGTGAATACATGTGAAGGTAACCACTCACTGTAACTGTAGAGGGATAACTGCACCTGTGCTGGCTTAGAATTTACAGTTGCTGTTTTGAGGAAGGGGTCAGTTTTTGTCAATTCTTCGTCCACATACCAAGTTGCTGTTGGTCATTGTACAGGAGCTGAATGCCAGTGAATGTGTTTTAAATTGGAATATTGTTTACATAGATACTAAGAACCATGCAGGAATAAACACATGGTCAAATCAATTGATTTGAAATTTGAAAGGAAAAGAAAATGTTGTTAATTTTTTTTCCATTTCTTTCAGTGCCCTGGAAAGCTCACCCCACACCTCTTCAAAAGGGAGCCCCCAGCACATGCAGGATACAGAAACTGTTGTTTTCAGAGATTGTAGGTCAGGATTGGGTACGTATAAAACATAGAAGAATTGCTTTTAGGGAAAAGTATCCCAGTTTTTCTTTGTTCAGCTATGTATTCAATTATGGTGGGTATAGTGCACTTTTCAGGAATGGCATCACCAAAGGTTTTCAATGTAGCAGACATCAAAAGTAGTAAGGGTGCAGCATTAATAAGCTTCAAGCTAGATTTAAAGGGAAAATTCAGTCACCCCATTTAGAATTAGTATACCCCTTAATTCTAATTCATGAGTTGTTCTTGTTAATCATGTGATGATGTTTTTGTTGCTGATTTTTTAAATCCATGGAGAATGATTCCTTGCTTTTCCTTTTGTTTCTACTTATGTTCAAAAAAATCATCACAGTTGCTTGTGAAGCAAATGAGAGGAGATTTGCAAGAGCTTGCTGACTTTTCAAAAGAAATTTGGGGCAACTGCTGAAAAGTGGTAGCTGGGATTCTGCTCTGTCATAGCTAAAATTTTTAAGTAAAACGGATAAAGAGTGTAAAATAGTGTAAACGAGTATTAGAATCTAAGGAGAATTGAATTTTGGGACAAAATTGTTATCATTTTTACCAACTAGCTTGTATATGCTCTGAAGTACCATGCTTGTAAGGCTTATGTAAACCATGCACAAACTTATACATCCTGTACAAAGGATGAGAGCAAAAGAAAACATAATTGTACATGTCAAATTTTGTGAGGTAATCATAACTCTTCTTCACCACGTATAATATGAAACCTTTGCCCAAATTTTTATAACATCAGATGTTACAGTACTGGTACTGTAGGTGTGTACATAGACCCTTTTCCAAATAGCAATTACAAAGGATTGTGGCATTGCATTTTGATGTGCGTCGTTTTTGTCCACAGTAGTTTGCCATTGAGAAAAACGCCCCACTTCAAAAGTGTATCCCACAATCCTTTGTGACTGCTATATGGAAAGGGGTCTATTGCAAGCAGTAAAAAACTTGTCAGTTGTATTGGTTATATGGTCAAAATAGTTGTAGAAAAGTACATTTGGCATCCCTTGGTTTTTACAATAAAAAAGGTGATCTCTGGACATGTGGTTTACTCTGCCATTCATTTGGTGAGTTTTCCAGATCTGTTGTGTCCAACTAGTCCTTGATCCTCCCCCCCCCCCTCCCCCCCTTTATTGCATAAAAGTAATGACTTGGCAACAAAGTTTTAGCAATCATCTTCAAGTAACAAATTGCAGATGCATCAAAAACAAATAAAAGAATGAAAAGAATGCTCCATGCTTCTGTTGTTTCTATCATGGACTGTCACTATGGTTATTTGTAGTGGACATTTCCTCCACCAGGTGTCAAAATAATTGGTGGCATCAATGAAGACAGTGATGGTAGGGACCATGGCATCTTCATCAAGAGGATTTTACCAGGAGGAAGAGCAGCAGAAAGAGGTTGATAATTTTTTCTTTTCCTGATTTAAGGAGAGAGCAATATTAGTGCATGCATAAGCAGAATAACTACTTTTCAATTATCAGTTTTTTTTTTTTTAAATAGACACAATTAGGTATCTGTTACACTTTCAGGGCTGAGATGCAGAGGTGTAGTGCCATTACAATAGCAGAGTTTAATGATTACAGTAGTAGCGCTAGCGCTAAGTTGGCAGGCACTCCATTTAGCATGACACTGGTTGTTTATACTCCCAGGTCCCATCATGCATTGCAATCATTAAAGTCTGCTATGTTGTGAGGATGTGTACATACATATCTTGTCATCAGTGTAGGAACTAACTAAATACAAGGTTGGTACAGTCATTATAATTCCTTGAAAATCCTGAAATTTAAAACTGTCATGAGAAGTCATGAAAAAGGTCGGGAATTTTAGAAAAATGCCTCAAATCAGAGAAAGTCACAGAATCTAATTGATACGAAAGAGAAATCGGTGAGTCTGTTAAGTTTTGTCTCAAGTCCAAGAAATACATGAAGAAGTGTCAACTGGAAATAGGTTGAAACAATGAAAATAATTATTCTAATACTTTGGAAATTCATGAGGGAAAATATTAGGCAGTTAATTCTGCGAGTTTGTGCACACAGCCATGCCTATGGCTTAAAGTAAATGAAAAAGGGTCAAAATGTGAGTAAGAGTATGGACTTACCACAAGTCTGCTGAAGTACTGAGACAGCAAACTTAGTCAGGACAGCTGGGTATTATGCTGGTATATTCCACTGTTAAAATTTCACCCCAGTCTGGCATCTGACATGGAGTTGTGGGGATACTTAATAAGCATACAAAGGCAATGTAGGACTGAAGTTTTTACTGGTTTTCTGAATCTTTAATGGCCTGTTTCAATTTAAGATACATTACTGTGGTTTATTGCAGCAGTTGAGTGCATAAATGAATGAAGTATTTTGAAGAAATATAACTGTGAAAAGTGAAGTAGAACCTTCCTTGCACCTCCTGAGTACCCTGTATGCCAGGGGTGGGGGGTGGGAAGGAGGGGCATTGAGTGGTTGTGTTTTTGCATATTATCAAAGAATGGTTTCAAATAGGTCTCATTTGCCAACCTCGATTATCATCTGCTCCCCTTCTCAAACTTTTGGCCTGATCTTCTCTTTAATCTTCAGTTTGTGTTGTAGAATCATTTTATACATTTAAAAAATAGCCCCAGTACAACAGCAATTCCCATAACAGAGAAAACTCTGAGTAATACAGGGGCAATATAGACCTGTTCCAAAAGTATATGAGTCGTTCAATGAATTTTGTGAATTTAAATCACTTGATTATATAAAAAAGAAACAGGTTTAACTGCAAACAAAACACTTTCAAAGGTATTACATTGATGAAGTGACAAATATTTTTTTCTTTTTGGTACAGGCAATTTGAAAGAGGGGGATCAACTTCTGAGTGTAAATGGGAAATCTCTGATGGGAGTAACAAATGAACAGTGAGTAATCAAGAATATTAGAGTAGCACTGAATTTATCTTTCCCTACAATTCACTTGAGTTTTATTGTTAAAGTGGCCAAGGTATGGCATTTCCTGCTTAAAAAACATTTCCTGAAATCATGATATTCTGTATGAATACCACTGTGGAATGAGGGTTCACAAAGAAGTTTAATTGATCAGACTTTTCATCTAGGGTTTCACAAATATTATTCTTCCAGGTCAACAAGAGATATGATTGCAAACTTTTAGCAACAGATTTGCAACAGGATGATATTATTGCAAGTTGGGTTTTTGAGAAGGGGTCAGGTCGCAGACAACCTCCCTTCCTCCATTTTGAGTTATAAAGATTTCTGAATGAAATTTCAAGTAGGTCTAAATAAATTATTAATCATGCAGAGAAGTTGTGAAGTGTCATACTGATGTGATATCTAAGAAACAGTGCCTCTTAAGGAAAGGCTCCATTTGTTCTCCAGTTTTAGATCTTTCCCCTGCTCCAAATATGTTTTAAATGTTGTTTATTGTTTGACCCCTGCGTGGTTAATTTTGTTTTGAATTTGCCAATTTTATGTTGGTATGTAGCCAAAAACATTGTTGGTGAACATGATTTAGTTACATGAGATGAACTTCTGCAGAATTTCTGCAGAATCTGCTTATCTAAACGATGTGGCTGTTGACTTTGCTCCCAGCCCTGTACGTATGCACATCATGGAGCTTTACATATTGTAACTGTAAAGGTACAGTGTAGACCACATTTAATTGTGTATGATTTTAAATTGTGTCTGGTGAGTTTCATATTTGGTGGCTGTGCAAATAGTCAGTCAATGATAAATAATGGAGAGTTATGAAGAAAACAATGCTGTTTATTGGTAGCATGGCCAATAGCACATTTATGTTGCTTACATGTGTAACAGCTGGGTCTGTAGGCCCAACCTTATCCAAACTTTTCTGGTCGTGCTTTGATTTTTGTCTTCTTTGTCTGTAGAGCTGTGCAATATTTACGACAAGCATCTGCTACTGATCAAGTCACCTTGGTTGTATCGAGGAATAGTGGAGTCAGGTAATTACAACACCAGCAACATTTAGAATAATTTCTTTTGGCTCCCAGTTTAACCTGATGTGATCCTTATGAATCAAGAAAACTTTTGTGGTATTGTAATGTTTATACCCAACATGAAAAGAGTGGGTGGGATAGTCTGTTTTCCCTCCCTGCCTAGAATTTCGAGTAAGTTCCATAGTTTTGTAATAATACATCTATAATCAGTAATGTTTCTGCATAACCTTCCTTGTAGTCCTCTGAACACAAATCAAAGGGAAAACCTTTCCAGTGCTCATCCACAATCTGCTGGACAGGTAGGGTCCTTGATGCCACTTGAGGTGGGCTTCTGGACATCAATTTAGACAAAACAAAATTTAACATGTGGGGCTTGCAGGCTGGTTTATTTGTTGTGATGATGAGGTGTGACTAGCTTAAAAACAGTTGTACTCATAGAATTGTCCTGCATGGATAAGATTATCTTGTCACATCCAAGGAGCAATAACATCTTCTAACCAAGGAACCAGAAAAGGCTGTAGGTACTAGTTTTGTCTAAGCATGAAAATATGTTTTGTTGGGGTTCATAAATGCTTTGTTTCCCATTGTGGAGTTGTTCAGAGACTGTGTAGCCCATGTGTCATGTATGTGAGTACATCTACATATGTGTGTACGTGTGTTTATCTGTGTGATACCCAACCTGTACTGTAAATATATCTCAAGAAAGTGAATGTTGATACAATCTTATTTGGAATGTGAATGTCTGATATTGAGTATAAGAAATAGTTTGTTTTGGGGTGGAGTTCAAAGGTCATCTGATGTCAGCTGTGGTTAAACTGTACAAAGCTTGCAGACACAGTGCCTTGGAATGGGTGACATTGATGGTTCTGATACCTGGTATTCTGATGTTCCATATTGAGAATATATATATTGAAACCCTTCAGCAAAATGAGGGCATATCAACCTCTCTTCAACTTCTTCTGGTTCTTTCTGTGCAGTGAGAGATACAATGCACTATTAAATAGCAAGTTAATGGAGATGTCACAGGGCAGCCCTTTGACGTCTGGGAATTCATCTCATAATGCCAGCTCAGAAAATATATCAACAGGTTTGTCATATTTAAAGTAACAATATTTTTAACGAATGACTTTCACATTATTGATGTAATTCTGCTCTCTTTTTAAAAATTGGCCCTTATTTGGTCATAAGTTGCTAGTACCCATTATGGTGTGTATTATGTAGTTGTAGGTAATAAAACTTCAAATACGGAAATGTCACACCCAAAATTTATGTGGTAAAGTGATTGTACTTTACTGATGACCAGAATCTTTCTTTTTCTTGAAGACGCTGGATCAACCACACCAAGGAACGATGGTACGTCAAGTGAAGCTTCATCAGTTTCTCAAGCCCCCATCAGGTAAGGAATGATGCAAAGGGCTGGTGAAGTTACTTTACTGGTACTCTGTTTAAACCTGAGAGATCTTATAAGGCACTCAACATTAGTTAAACACTATGGAGAAGTTCCATTGACTTACTGTGTAAAAGTTTGTGGAAGCAATGTTCATAAGAATGACCATTTGTGAATGTTTTTATCATACAATTTTGAAGCAATCCATTACTCCAAGAATAGAAGGAAACTACTTTTTTTATCAAAAATTTATTCCCTACAATAACAAACTTCCTATTAGAACCACTATAAGTTTGTGACATAAAAATGAGATAGATTCTTGTTGGAAGTAGAACATTTTCTACACTGTGGGGGCTGTAAGCGTTGTCACATTCACAGATTGGTGAGTTTCCTTGAGGGTCCGTAACACAAAAAAGTGAGATTTCGCAGAGCTTTGTAGCAAGAACTGAAAGTTCTATCTTACTGCTGTTCTGTTGTGATGATATGTGTGGGAAAATACAGATAGGCTCATTGGCAGCTCTCTACACTGTCTCAGATTCATGTGCTCTGCTGTAGTATATAAACTGATGGGCCTTGGCAGTCACTAGTATGTAAGTACTGTATTGGAGCCGGAATGTGTCATGCATGTTTATGCAGGTAGACAGGCTTGGCAATTTTGTTTGTATTAGTTTCTTAATGGCATTCCAGCATGCAGTTTTCCGAAATTTTCTCTAAAAAGGAAATGTTGTGTTTGTTGTACAGAAAATTTTATTTTTTTGAAACCAGTATTTATAGATACAGAATGATAGATAATTCAAAATAAGGGAGCACGGTAGCCTTTTTTTCAAGAAGTAAGTTTCTTACAGAGAGAAACTCAATTATTTGTTGCTCACAAATAACATGTTGGCCCAAACTTCAAAATTCCAGATGATGCAACATCCATAACTCTGGTAATGCATAATATTTTGATCAAGCTAAAGATAAATCTGCTGCTGGAGGTCATTGGTAAGACTGAATTGTTTAATAATGATTAAAGGCAGTCACTCGTCACCACAAACTACAATTTCACCCTGTGTATATCAAAAGTCTCGATAGGTACAGCTCTTTGATTGACATCAAGTTAAAAAAATGCAGAGTACCTCATTTTACACAGCATGCACTGAGAGTGTTCTGATTACATGTCATTAAGGACTTGTATGCTCACTAGTGTATGCCCTGAAGCAATAAACTAGGATTGTGTCTGGATAAAGATGAGTTTTTACTGGATGTGGCAGGGCTAGAAGTAAGTAGGTCCGGAGAATTGGAACTGTCTGGGGTGATGAAAATCTGCCTTTAAAGCTATTTTCTTGTATGCAGTGTTGGTGTATTTTAAACACAACATTTCCCTTTAAGTTTGGAGCAAAATATTGACATTTCACTAAATTTGAAATGATGCAATAAAGATCAAAAAGTGTCCTGCAAAAACTGTAATCACAGATTTGTCTGATGCTTAATCCAAAGATTACCCTGACTAATCCAAAATCCAAAATTGAGAAAATATTGCTTTGCTGATTGTTGCAAAGCTAACGGAGTACAATGTGCTACTGAAAACTTTTAATCAATAAATTAAGATACTCAACTGGATATTGTATGCCTGAGTATGAATTGAATGAGGTATAGTTTATGTAAGTAAGAGTTAGAGTTAGATGAGGTTTTATGGCTCAGTTTCTAACCAATTGGTTTAAATCAGGCCAGCCACAGCCTTTTTTCCAATTGTGGCTCACTGGCTTGTTTTCCCTACTCCACATCTAAACTATGCGTGACAGTTATCACTAAATAAAAAAAAGACAATATGTAAAAGTTGATTTGTCTTTGGTTTTACAGGATATATCCTCAAGAACTTGTCATAGCCAAGTCTGCTGGGCTGGGCATCAGCATTGCTGGGGGTATAAACCGTCCAGGGTCTGGGAGTATTGTCATTACAGATATGATACCTGGAGGTGATTGCCAAAAGGTAGGTGGTTTCTGATTAGTTGTCCTATTAGGAGACGTTGAGGAAGTTATATTTAGTTTGAGTCTAGAAGGACACGTAGTCTATGGTTCATGTAAGAGACTTGAAATCTGCCCATTGCCATCAAGACTGGAGGCAATGGTATAGCCGGAAAAATTTGTGTGGAGGGGCTCCACCATTTCATGGGTCTGGCTTCAAATGTGGAATCATCATATACTTATATACATTTTCTTCACTCTTGGATTTTCAAATTGGAAGGCATTTAGGGGACGATAGACTTGGGGGGGGGATTAAACTCCTAAGCCCCCTTAGCTACACCACTGACTGAAAGAGTTAAAAAGTTATTTGATACAAGGTGATTTTTACAATTGCTTTTATGATGTAATAGACTGTGCTGTCTTTTACCAATATCTGTCAATTGACAAGGAAGTTAGTTTTAGCTATTCCTGTTCCTGTTTTAAATTTAAAGGTATATTTTCCAATGCTTTTATGTCTACTCTGTCTTGTAGGATGGTCGTTTGCACCATGGTGATGTGTTGCTCTCAGTCAATGGTGAATCATTAGAAGGAATAACTCATGAAGCAGCTAAGAGTGTATTGACCAGAATAAGTCTGAGGTAAGATTAGCTATTGTCAAAAGTTGCTTTGTTATACAGGAGCTTGAAAACTTCTAAAGCAGTGAAAAGCTGAAAACCAGATTCTAAATATTGATCTGCTGAAAGGCATTAGTATTGAAAGGTCAAAGACCTTGTCAAATACAAAAATAAACATGAGAAGAAAGGGGAAATGAAATACAATGAATGTAAGAAATACTTCTTGTAAAAGAAAAAAGTTTAATAAGTTTAAAAAGTTAAAAAGTTAAAGTTAAAAAGTTAAAGTTAAAAAGTTTAATAGTTGATATAATTATCAAGCAATATCAATCCACATTTCCATTTCTTTGCAGTCGTGACATAAAAACTGTAGTCATCAGGTATATTCCATCTGGAAGACAATCTAAAACAGCGAAAAGTGGGAACCAATCAAATCTTTATGGATACCCATCTGGTTCTTCACATTCGTCTCCTAACACCACCGATGTCACAAAGTCAAGAGAAAATAGTGTTCCCCATAGGACTCCAGAAGGCTCTGAGATGAAAGCTCAGACAAGGAGCCATGATAATGCCAGTTTGCCAGGCCAGACTTCATCTGAGGACCAAAATAGAAATGGAGGAGATGTGAGCGAAAATAGTGATGTGGAGAGACGTCTTCCACAGATCAATTCAAATCATCAGCCTCCTATGAGTCCCATAGCAGGATCCCAGGCACTGCCAAATAATGGTACCAATATGACTTTGCCACGACCATCTTCTGTAGGTGCCACATTAAACAATGATACCCATCCTAATAGGTCACCAGGGGATGGTGGAGATTTAATAAATGGAAAGGCAGAACGTCATACTCTTCCATTTCCCAGTAGAATTTCTCCTCAGGTGCAAGTGACTTCTGTTCAAAATAACCCTCAGTTTGGAACACCCAGGAACCAACCACCCATGAAGAGCCATACTCTACCAGGTAAATGTGTTACTGGGAACTAAAGTCTTTGTTTAATGACAAATGGATTTTTTGCAAGTGTGAGCACTTAAGTTTCATTAGATACAAGAAATGTGAATGTAAGTTCATGATGAATATAAGAGCTAGGGAAAAGCCAGTTCTAAGGTGAAACAAAAAAATGGATTTTGTAAATTTTGAAGTTATTGTTGTAGTTTATAGTGTTTAGAATCTTTGTTAATCATGAAAGCTGTGCACAAGTAAAATTTGTTTTAAGAGAACAACCATAATTCAAACTAATGTAATAACAATTAATTCAGGCCTTGAAAAGCCGTTGTTTTACAACACTAAGCGACCACAAAGGTGGAGGAAGCCTATATGGCTTATGAATTACAATTACTTCACTTAGGGTGGCTAACCAACTCAACAATTAAGATCAAAGTTGGTTTCTTTTGAAAAGCCAGTTCAGATGGGAAAACTGTAGATTGCTCTTGGATGAAATCCCACCTTTGTCCTGGCTGGGGATCGAGCCCCACACCTCCGGTTGCCAAGCTTTTTCGCTTCAAATTGCCACCGCCTTTATCCACTCGACCACAGCACTGGTTGTTGCAGGCTTTCAAGTGACTCCTACTTATCTTACTTACTCCTACTTTGTTTTTAACCTTCCCCAAACTTCTACTTTTTCCTTGAAAATCCTATTTTGTCCTTCTTTTACCTTCTTTTTCCTACTTTTTTGATACAAGAAAGTTATAAAATGACATGTTAAAATCAGTGGAAAAATGTGTTAAACCACACAGTATATGATGCTGGCAGCACTGTTGAGTTTCAATGAATGAATGCTTCAAAAAATCCTACTTTTGTCCTACTTTTTATGTACGAAATCCTATTTTTCCCGTTTTTTATGGAGAATTTTTATTTTACTTTTTCATCTGGGTCCACTTGAAAGCTTGTTGTTGGAGGAAAATCTGTAATTAAGATATCAGCATTCATTAGTATGTGTATCTCTAGACATGTCTTTGTTTTTCAAATTTGAACGAACTACTGTATGTTACATCTTTGAAAGTTAAAAAGAAACAGTATCAGATTTGCAGCAGTTACATGTAGGCAGAGGAATAGGGAAAGGGTAGGTTAGCTGGATAGGTAAGTGGTTCAGCAATGGTACAATGAAAACTGAAAAAAGAGAAACCTTTGTAAACATGGTACTTTAATCTCACTACCCACTCTGCCTCACCAGTTGTGTTCTTCAGTAGGCCTGGTCCACATAAATTGATAAAAAAGAAGGCAAAAGTAGGATACAGTAGGACTTTCAAGAAAAGAGAAGCTTTTTCATAAAGTACTGGTCCACATAAATTGATAAATACAACATATTTTTCTACATTTTTTTTCTTTGTTTTCTTTAGCTTCATCACTTCCTCCTCACATGCAGAGGTTTATGCAGCCTAACATGCACTCAACACCTCAGCAAGCAAGCACTGCTGGTAAAAATGATCTTATTTTACACCGTACAGTGTTAAGTCCAGCACACACTACCTGACTTTACAGTCATATGAGAGATTGTCAAGCAGTTTAAAATACTTATTTGTGATGCTAAACTAATGGTTTTGCCAGTTTTAAGTTGTGTTGGTGTCAGTCAGGCAACCCAAAATTGTGTCAAAATTGAAATTTATGACTCGCCCACCTCAAAAAAGTTTGTTTTGTTCAACTTTCTTTATATTAACAATGTTGAGCTTGATGTAATTCATCTTTATTGCAGCACCCTCACTACCAAGCTATCAACAAATGGCATTTTTAAATCCAAATATGCAGTCTACTCCTCTCACTGCTGGTAGGCAGGGTAAGATCCAGAGCTTATTTATCTGTACAGTACACTAAGAAATCAGATATCAGTGTAGAATATTTCTGGCTCATCTCACATTTTTGAGGACTTTATAGTCAGGCTGATGTTTGGTTCTTTGCATATATCTTCAGATTGCAGTCTCAATGTGTACTGTAATTTTGGTGAGTAATTCTGGTCTGGGAAGGGCAATTATTGTGAAATTGAGATCATAATCCGGAGGAGTTTAAGGGTTTTGAAGTTACAACTTCACATTATTTGGCTTTACCAACTCAACAGTTAAGGTAAGATCCCAATTTTTTACTCTTGAGAGTTAAGTTCAAATGGTAAAGTGTACCTTTTTCTTTGATTAAAGCCCACCTCACTATGATGCAAATGGGTCAAACTTTAAACCTCTCTGTTGGGAGAATAGTATACCCCAATATCAGGTCAAGTGGTTAAGAAGATTCAATATTATAAAAAGTTTGAATGTGTAGCTTGTTTCTGAGTTTATTTATGATTCCATAGAATTGTTAGCCTGCTTTAATTACCAGTATGCGAGTTGTTACACAGAGTATTGCATGGGTTTCTATAATCTATGATTAAAATAGTTTATTAATATCATTGAAGCTAAATCTAAACTACTGGAAGTATTATTTGAAGGCACTATACCAAAAGTGACGAGACGTTTGAAATGACATTTACATTAACTTTGTCTTTTTGCAGGCTTCCCAGCTGGTCCACAACCTTCTCTTGCTCATATTTCTCCCGTCGGTCTTGCCCAGCAGAATCTTCATCATCAGTCAAACTTTGATCTTCAGGCTACACTCTCTTCTCGCTCCCCTACACCTTCACCACAATCAAGACGTCTGTCCATTGATCCTTCTTTGAGACTGAAAGTGGAAAAGTTGCAAGTGGTAAAAGAATAAATTAAATATTACAATGAGAAAGAAAACGTTGTGGTTACTGTTTTTTTGAAATTTGTTAAAATTGCTTTACCAGTGAAAGTAAATATTAATTTAACTTGATGTGTGCCATGTGTTATAGTAACAGCAACAAAATTTAACTAAGTCTGTTTAGTAGTCTCACAAAATCCTTGAACTCAATAGTTATGATTATATGAAAATAAGCCTTTTTAACTGGGCCATTCTACTTTCTTTACATTGGGAAACAAGTTTTGAATTGTGTTCAAGAGTGATTGGGGTTCAAAGTCTTTCACTCAAAAGTCATTTGTCAAAATATTTTTTTTTAAAGAAGAATCACATTATGAGAAGAGTGAGAAAGACTTTGAATTTATTAAAAAAAAATGAAGATTGCTCCTAAGCTGTGGTAGTACAGTGATGTAATGGTAGAAAGAAATTTTGAAATTATGTGGAGGACTTAAGAAAATTTTGGATGAGTAGAAGGATTTCTTTGAAAAGAATTTTTGTAAGCATTGTAATAAATCCTTTAGATTAATATCTGTAAAGTGGTAGAATAGTAATCATAGATAGTACCGGAACTGTGGGAAGTTTGGTCTTAACTCTGGAATATGGTCATGCTATAGATTTAGATTTTGCATAAAATAGTTAAAATAAATTTTTCTGTATTATCAAGACATATTCTATCAAGATATCATTGATTGGTATTCCATGCTTTGAATATGGGAATTCCCTCACGTAACCCAAAATGACTTCACTGCTGTGTAGTAATTCTGTGCCGACTAGGACAAATGTGTATGAATTACTCCAGTGTCAGTTTTTGAAACATTTCCATGTATAGTAATGATAAATAATATCTCACTGCTGGAACAAAGGCCTGAACCATTTAAATGTTTCGCAAAAGTGAAGAGTTTATTTAAACATTTAAATGTTTTATTGGGACAGACTTAATGTGGATCAATAGGAAGTAATAAATTAGCAAATTCTGTTCCTTGTTAATATTTTTTCAAACCTCGTTGAAGACTGTTAAGGGGTATGATATTTACCCCTTATTCATGGAGGTGTACATACCCTAAAGTCTTAATTGTGACATTAAAAAATGATAAATCATTAATTTATTTCAGGCCTTGGAGTATCTTGGTCTTGAGTTGACAGAGGAACAGAAGCAACAGCTTAGGAGCCACCTTCACATTGATGGAGATGGAATGGTCCAGTATGGTGGTAAGACTAGTGAAATTTGTACTGGGGTAGAGGAGCCCCAAAGTGGGGAGAGGGCTTTAAAAGCATGGTCTGGTGACCAAATTTGATGCTTTCAAAAAAAGCAGAAGAATTTTCTGTGTTAGGCAGTGAAAACCTCATCTCAATAGCATCTTGCATTCGGAAGATACAAATTTTTGAAGAAATACTACATTTTCAGTCTCCCTAGTGCATGATGGGAAATCTGTGATGTCATCTGGGCAAATGCATTTGATGTAGCTTTTGTATTTCTTTATAATGTTGATATCACTGTATTGAATATTCCATAGCTTTATTTGCTGTACCATAAGTATGGAACAGTTTTTCACTATATCTACACGGAAAAACATCTAAACATTCCAATGGTATCAAATTTCAAGGACAAACAAGGTAGCCAATTATAAAGAACAACAAAAGGAATCTGAGGCAATTTGCCCACTTTGGATCACGTTTTGTGAAAACTTAAGGAAACTTGGAGCTATTTCTTATTAAAAGTAACCAATCTTTAGGAAGAGATATCTTGAGTTGGGAATGGAGTTTTGATATGGGGTTTGGATGACATATAATGAAAAATTTTATCTTTCATATAAGACCCCTACAAAATGCCACCAGACAATGCCTTTAAGTAATTTTCTTCAGTTTTGTGCAAGTTTCTTAAGTTTCAGATAAAAAGGTTCATTGTGGTAATCCCTTCTTGCAAGTATTCAGTTATTTAATGGGTGAGGGCAACTTCTGATTTATGTTTGCATGAGTTAATGAGTTCTCCCATTACAGGAGGTGAGATGCAGGAGCAAAGTGCATCCCCCCAAGAGAGTCTTGTATGATGTTACCAGGTCATTGTCTACATTGATAATAGGCTGACAGATTTTTAGTACGGCTGTAAAAGTTGCTCATTGCTAGACCATTATCTGCTCCACTTATAAATCTTGTTTGTTAAAAGTATTTCTTGTTTTATCCCCTAGAGTTTGTATCTGTGGCTAAGCAACTTTTCAAGATGAATTTAAATGATACTAAATTAAGGGATGTACCGATGACCAGCCACGATATGGTGGACTTAGCTGAACCTCCAGCATTTAAACAAAATGTGAGTTTGTCAAACAGGGCTTCCTATACCTTTAGTGGAATAGTCTGGAGACCCTGTTACCCATATGTTTAGTGATATAGTCTCATTTGATGTCCAGGAAACAAAATGTATTTTAAAACACTTTGTCAGTGTAGTTAGTGGTGTAGCCAGTCTGATGCCTCCAGCATATAAGCAAAATGTAAGTACCTTTCCTTTGTGGAATGTTCTGGAGTCATTTCACCCGTATGTTTAGTGGTACAGTCCAGTCTGATGTCCATTAAACAAATGTGGGTATTTTAATACACTTTATCTCCTCAATATTTGATATAGTCTGATCTGATGCCTTCAGCATTTAAACTAAAGCCGAGTATGTTAAAGCACTCTCGACTTTACAATCAGTGCTTTAGACTGATCTGATGTTCACACCTGACCTAATTCTTTGCAAGATGACTTAGGTTGGATGATATGTTTAGGACATTTTTTAAATATGTGAGATGGTTATTTTATGTTACTTTTTAGATACCTGTGATGCCTGCTACAGTGACCATCCCATTTGCTGAGCTGGAAACACTTCGCAGGGAAAGGGATGAAGCAGTGCAAGAGGCCAGGAGGTGTCGGGTCAGTGATTGATTTAACCCTTTGAAGTTTGCTTTATAGTTTCAGGCTTAGATGTAGGCCTGCTGTTGGTGTGATCTTAGCTAGAAATTACAGGGTTCCATCTAAGGTTGTCACAGTCAGTAAAAATTGATGCAGCAGGCCATTCTTGGCTCATAGAGGGCAGTATAAGTGGTGGAGGTCTCAGTGCTGGTCATGCTTTTGTGGCCTTTTTTGCCACCTTGGCCTTGTCAGGTTATGCTTTCACCTCAGCATTTATGGCAGAGGTCAGTTTGAGGCCAGTATGAGGCTGGCTATTAAATTTAACTATATCTGGCACAGATCCTGTACAAAAATATGGTTTGAAAATGTTAAAGAATGTGTCTTCTTCAGAAATAACCATGGTTAGGCTAATACATTATTGCATTGTGGTTCATATTGGTGTATTGTTTTAAAGGCAGATTGCATGTTTCCTTCTGCAGTTGTATGAGACAAACTTTGCTTTAGCTTGCCTTGGTCACTACCTGGGAGGGAGGGGGAGGTGATTTCAGTTACAGTGGCCCCTGCTTCAGCACTGGTTGTCACTGCTTGTAAGTGAATTGTTTGAAAAAGTGCAGTGACAGTTTGTGATGAAGGAAAGATGTTTTCAAGTTGTTTACTACTGTATGCTATGTACCATATGATACTTTTACCTGTACAGAAGTAAATTCATGCACAGGGTTGTGATTATGGAAGTCAATTTTGTTATGATCTCATCTTCTGGGCCTTAAAGATAAACATACTCATACAAAAGTGCTATTTAGACACTTATATAACCAGATTTGTGTATGCTTTAGGGGGACACCCCTATCCCCTCCTAGCCGTGTACCAACCATTCCCAGGGGCTATGTGACAAAGATGTAGCAGCTTGCCCTATACTTCATCCCCAGCTTCCGTCTACCCCTCTCCTCCAGATATGAGTTGTGGATGGGCTACTAATTCCCAAATATTTAGATAGCTGTACTACTACACAGGAAGTGACAGTAAGTGACAGTAAGCGACCTGATCCCTGGAGAAACCAGTAGGCAATACCGTCGTATTTCTCAATAGAGGAGTGTTTCTTTCCCTGAATGATATTTCTTTATAGCCAGTATACATCAGATTAGTTTTATTTTAAATTTTCTGCAGAGTATTCTCCAGGAGCGTGAGAGGTCATTTAACAGAGCAGAAGAAGAGCTTTTGAGAGTCAGGAAGGTGAATGTTTATGTACATTTGAAAAGCACTCTGGTTTTTCCTAAACCTAATATTTAACTATTACCCTATTGCACGAGTAAGTAGAGTTGCCTTTTCCATGTATTTGGGTACCAGTCGTCATCAAAACTGTTTAACATGTACACAGCTCAGGCATACTTACATAGGAGAATATCACTTTCTCATATTATTATGTTGATTTTCACCTTCGTTTATGCATTTGGAAGATTTAGGATATTCAGCATTACTACTCTCTTATAGCATTTAACTTTTCAAAAGGTTGTAAGGCAGTTTTGTAGAGCTTATGTAAATTTGTAGAATGTATAGCTTACACAGTATATTTTTGTTGTAGTGGGTACATGCTAGAAGTCAGCATGTCTGGCTACAGCATCACAAATGCATCATGATGACTGTACTATTACCATGATGGGCCCATAGCCACAGTGAAAGGGGAGGGGCAAACATTCTGGGGCAGTGTCCCTCCAAGTTTAATTTTGACCACTAAAGACTCTTCCTCACCATACAGACACTCTGCCCCTTAAAAATTGACAACCTGGCTACAGGATGTTACAGTGGTACATTTCAGGCAATCCAGGTAGTTATTCTGCATCTGTCTTGTGATTTTTGTAATAAGAAGATTTTTGGGCAGTCTGGTTCAAAAAAAATCTTAACTTTTTTGTTTTGGGTGTACAGAAATAATATTGGGACTATTAGAGTGTGAGTTAAATACTTTTACTCCTACCATTTGCTAACAACCCCTGTAATTCCTAGAACCTTTTCATTCCATTTGACAAATGTTATAATAGTTTCCGTACCTGTCCTCCTTTGCTGGCTGTCTGTGGAGGATATACTAGTCTATTAGCTGACCATAAAGGGCATCTGCACTCCCACCAAACTGAAAATAATTAATCTTAGCCAACAAGTATGCCTCCCTCAGTGCCTCAGATTATTGAAAGGATGAATCAGAGACAAGGGAGTGATATCACTTCCTTGTCTCTGATTAATCATTGTGCAGTGTTCAACTTAATTCATCCATTTTCTTTGGTGAAAGGGGGGGGGGGGGTGAGATGGAGTGATTGAAACAACTTAAAGGAGGCTGCTTTTGTGGATTCAGTTTCTAGCCAGGTTATGATATTGAAGGAGAATCCCCCTCCCCTTTCAGTTTTCTTTGTTTGCAATAGCTTACTGATATTAATAAACATAGGTGTGTTAGTCAGTAATAGTGGCATTACTGTCCTTCTTTCCAAGGATGCCCAAGGGGCCATACATGAAAGCAGGGCCCTGAAGAGCAGGGTCCATTTGGCAGAAGCAGCACAGAAGGAGGCACGCAACATGGAGATGGATTATGAAGAGGTTGTGCGACTCTTGGAGCAAGAAATTGCAGAACTCAGGGTACAACTGAAGGAACGACCCCCACCAAAGAAGGTAAAGTTGATTAACATTAACATTTTTAGCTGAAGGGAGCATGCAGATGCTATTTCTAAAGAGAAACTCCATCTTTGTTAAAACTAATGGAAGTGCTTAGACCTTTACCTCATCCTACTATGACCCTTTCCATGTAGATTTCTCACAATTTTTCAGTTGTGGTCATACCAGATATGTTATTACTTTGTGAAACTTTAATAAATTATAAGAATATTTCCATCTAATTAGCATGCCACTATTTAAACAACCTTAATAAAAAGTACTTCACTTTAATTGATATAAGTATCCTCAAGGACAGAAATGTTATGGACAAAATTTGTTTTGATGATTATTCATTGGTGAAAAATCATGGGGTAATATTTTTCTGTATGACCCTGACAGGAGCAAGGAGAAAGTGTGGAGAGTCTTCGGAAACGGCTGGCTGTATTGGGAGGTGAGATACGAAAAGCAGAGACAAGTAAGAAGACGTTTGAGGTAGCCACAGAGAGACTCATGCAATTTGCTGAGGTGAGATTTTGAAACGGCTCGCCATAACCCGAGACCTCGGGTGAAATATGCACAAAAATGATGAATGGCTCACAGTATAAAGCAAGTCTGGTGGGTTTTGGGGATGCATGGTTTTTTGTGAAGGAAATTTTGATTAACTTTTCTTGAACCATTTCCTCTTCTTTCAGTCCATCAACAAGGGACCAACTACCCTTTAAGATTTTCATCATTTTTTCTGAACAATGCCTGCCCATTAAATTCCAGATGTCATTGAGTTTACTTGACTCACAATCCCTTAAAAAGACCAAGCAAAACTCACAGATATACAATGGTGCCTGTATCTGTATAACACAATTTAATGGGAATCACAAGACTTTTTAGACTGGGGATCTGGCTAGTGATTCCTTATTTTGGACTAGGATCTATTGAAAAAGTATGCATGGGTTTTAGGACCCTGGGTTAGAAAACCTAATAGGAGCCCTGCTGAAAATTATCATAACCTTGCAAGAACAGGGAAAATGATTATTCTTCATCTCTATGGAATTATATCTATTGAAAAGTTGAGAAAAAGCAAATAGCTTAAAAAAGTTTTAGAATTTAAGGTAGATTTATCTAGGACTGAAGAAAAGTAGAAACCCCACAAGAACTGTTGTACATAAGCTGAGGCTCTACATGTATTATTGCTTAATGCATACAAAAGTGTAATATGTATAACAAAAGAAAGCCCTCAGATCTGCTTCTGCTGAGAAATAATTTTAGCTCAAGTATGATAAAGTAATCCTGAAATTGCAGAGAAAACATCTTAAAGTAAGTGAATTGGAAAAAGGAGTGGGTAGACTGTTTGAAACTTTTTTCCCTTTTATCAAGTTCTCACAAATTTGTAATTGCAAATTTTATACAAGTGAATAGTTGAAACATTTTTGACAGTACTGTATTGACATGTCCATTGTTATTATCACACATGGTTAGTTAGTCAGATGAGGTTTAACGGCTCACTTTCCAACCATTTGGTTCAAGTTGAGCTGGCTACGGCCTTTTTTCCAGTTGTGGCTCATTGGCTTGTTTTCCCTTACTCCATTGCTTATGCGGAGCATCACGCACAATGGCAGTAGGTTCCATTTTTAAAGTCTTTGGCATGGCTCGACCTGGGAATCGAACCCAGGCCTTCTGCATGAGAGGCGGATACTCTACCACACATGGTGGAAGTATGTTCTGTCAGTAGAACCTTTCCTATAAGATCAGGTAATTGATAAGTACAGAAGTGCTTTTAAATGAGTATGGAAACCAGATGTTTTATATTCCACCATGATGCTGTGCTTTGACATTGAAATTATCTGCTTGTGAGCAATGTGTATGGTATTGGGTATTTTAGCCGTGTGAGAATGTTGTTTTGTTGTTTTTCATGCAGTTTGTTCATGACTATGTTGTTGAAGGTCCAAATGCCAAACACTTAGGGTAAGTTGGTTGCTGTTTCATTAAGATGTGAGAAACTTACAATCAGTGTATCAAACTTACAATCAAACTATATAATTTGGAATTTAGGCGAAATATCGTGTGATGAAAAAAGCGACTGTTGGGCAAAACTGACTATACGGCAAAAAAATCGTTTCACCCAAGCATTTTTACGCAGTGTTCCATATGGGAATAAGTAAAACTATGGTAACGCCTGTTTAAGCACGCAATCTCTATGCAATTACTTCAGTTATGACCAACTTACGTACATGTATCCATTAACACACACAGTTGACGGGCCATTCAGATGATGCATGCATATATTGCAATGGGCCATTCAGATGATGCATGCATATATCGCAAAACCAAAATCCATAAGTGTAAACAGATATGTGTCCAAAAATTTGTCAACATAGAAGTAATAGCATATTTATTGTGAGTTTAAAAGGATGTTACCATATTTTTACGTATTGCTATATAAAAAGTGTGTGAAAATGCTAAGGCAAAGTGTTTTTTTCGCCCTATTGTTGACTTTTCAATAACTTTCTTCCCCCTAAGTGTCGAATTAGTGAAATATATGTATATATATTTATATATATATATATATATATATATATATATATATATATATCTATATATAATGCTAGATCAAACTGTTAGGTGAAATCGGTATACCACCAACACAAGCTGATGAAATCAAAACAATAAAATACATAAGATTTCATTTCCCCATTACGTTCTGAGATAAACATGCACATTATTTTAATGGCCCCAAGTTGTAAGTATTAACGGATACAAGTACGTAAGTTGGTGTTCAGTGAAGTATTTGCATGTACTTTGTGTGGCAAATAGGACTTATGTATAAAGTTACGTGTTCCCATATAAAACAGTGTGTAAAACGTTGAGGCGAAATGAGTTTTTTGCCTAAAAGGTCGGTTTCTCGCAGCAGTCACGTTTTTTCATACGGTATTTCGCCTAAATCCCAAAATAGCAATATATATATATATAAACATACATACATATATATATCGTATCCAGACTCCATGACATCCTGTTTTCCCAAAATTCCCACTGTTTGATTGGAAAAGTTTTGATGCCTGCCAGAAAGTGCAATGACTGTGATGATCTTAAGCATTTTTTTTTGGTATTTCTGATATTTACGGCTGAAAACATGTAGGTATTAGGTAGTGATATGTTTTTGAAGTGCAAGTTGTAACTTTCATTCCAAGAATAATTCTGACCAGACCTCTTACTGAGGGGAGGGGGGGGGGGGGGGAGGTAAGGACAATTCAAGTGATGAGTCCTAACAGCCAGGAGGTTTGTGGTCTAAATCTCAGCCAGGTCAACAAAAGGTGGATTTATTTTCCAGTAGCACTGAAGGTCTTCCCATGTGAACTGCCCCTCTGTATGAAAAGAATTCAAGATTGTTTTAAACTGTTGACTTCATTAGCCACCCATACTAACATGAAAATTTAATTTAGCATGGGATATTGTCTCCATAATGGTAGTTGCTTTAATGTCATAAAATAATTACCCCTCTTTGCCAGAATTGCAAATCTGGAGCTCATTTTGTAGTTCCAGTGGTGAACTTTTAAACTCAAGACCAGAGGATCTATTTTTGCAAGTGTTTAGTTGCAAGATCTCACTTCTCGTTCTTCTGTTTTCTATAGAGCTAAGGGAGAAACTGCTAGACGAGGTCAAAATGGTACCTACCATCCTCCAGGCTACCTCTCAAGGCATCGAAAGAAAGGACCTGTGGACCTGGCCTCTGAAGCCAAGGAGGTTGTTAAGGCAGTGAAAGCTCTTATTGAAGTTGAACGTAAGCTTTTTTGAAGTCATTTTGTGCATGGGAATGAACAAAGGGATTCAAAAGGGAAAATACAAAAATTATGATCTTTAAGATTAAAAATAGAAAAAAAATCAAAAAAAAAAAAATCAGTAAACTGCATAGCATACATGTTCATCCCCCTTTGGGCTTGAGCTGACATTGTAGTTAGCTAGTTAATTAAGGAATTTGCTTTCTACAAACTGGCACTATTACAAGACAAATCAAAAAAAAACATGACCTTTAGCAAATGATGCCTGTCAGAAACCATGGATAGCAAACAAACCCCTGTGGCTCACTTTTGTCATATTGTAACATGTTCAAGCAACACTAGAGTCAATGTGCTTTAATTTACAGTGGGGGGATAAAACAGTACCTGTAATGGGGGTGAACACATAAAATCCACAAAAAACCTGTGGAGTTAAATTTAATGAAAAAAGTGGGCTACATATCTGATAAAAGCAAAAATCTCCTCAGAGACAAACTCAGGCTTCCTCGGAAGTAGATCCTGTAAAGACCTACCTTTCATTGCCATTCTTTTCTTAAGATTTAAAATAAACATTGTTAGGATTGTATGGTATTGCATCAAGTGGCATTAATTCAAACATTGGTCATCATCAGTTTGGTGGTGAAAGTTGAATGAAGTGTTCAGAGAATTGTGGGATGTGTTATTTCTCATATGACTTAATGTTCTTGTTTTCTCTTTCTCTAGCACTGCCCTATGGTTGGGAAGAGACTTACACAAAAGATGGTGCCAGGTTTTATACAAAGTAAGTTTGTGTTTGATAAACAGGCATTGTCATATTATAACTTTTTTAGTTAAGTATATTAAACTTTAATTAGTAATGTATTGTTCCCACCTATGTGGTAATGAATGAGTGACTGTATTATACCTGTTCTTAGAGGGAAAGCCCCCACTGCTAATCATATTTACAGTGTTACTTATTCCTTTTATGACAGTTGTTTGTTTGAACAAATCTTATTGTCCAAAATTTTAGGAGTAAATTGGACTATTAACATTGCATTGTGTGAAGAAGTTCAAATTCCAGAATTTTTTATTGCCTGGCTCATAAGCCAGGCAATAAAAAGAGGAGAGAGGATACTGTGGCAATACCCCTTTATTTTAATAATAGCTTTCTCCCCCCCCCCCCAAGTTTTTGAACCTGTTGTTTCAATAATGGACCACAATGATGGATCCATTCCATTGCTACCCATACAACAATTCTACCTCTGCATACAAACACTCTGCTTCTCCTAAATTGACAAGCCAGCTACAGGCTGCAATCTCCACAGTCAAGTATACCACATGTAACATATACAAACATAGGCCTACAGGATATATTTTTCTAGGGATCTGAGCCATTGTTGCGTGAGAAAAATCTGTTCTACCTGAGAAAGGTATTTTTTGCCATATCTACCTGAAAGAGAGGATTTTAGCCAAACTCCTTCAGGTGCAGCTTCTCAGTCCCCGGTTCTGTATGCTTTTGTTTACTCATCTCTGTGTGATTTCTTTTTGCAATTGACAGTGGCAATATACTTTGCAGTATGAATCATCTTATCTCAAATTGTGTAAAAAATAGAAATTTTGTATTACATCCATAATTTGGATCACAGTATGAAGTTGTGTGTCATACTTGGCTGTTGGTGACAGTCACAAAATTACCTGCTTGTGAGAATTAGTTTGTACACATGGTTTTCTGTTTGTTCTACTTCCTGCAGTCATGTGACACAGACAACTACTTGGGTCCACCCAATCTCCAACATCGATCACTCGCACACAGTTGGGCAGAGGCTTAAAGATTTACCAGAGACTGTCACATGATGAATCAGGTGACTCCTAACACCTTTTACAGAGCAAGTGGCTGCAGTGTTTTCTATGGAGTTGTGTGTTAACTTTGTGGGAATACCATCCGAATTCAATGAATCTAGTTACATTGATGTTATCTTCGAGATGTGTCTTCTGTGATAGCTGAACTTAGCTTAAGGAAAGAATACACTTAAACAAGTCCATTTTGTGTAACTTGTGCCACTTTTGTACATCAAGCAGTCATGTAGGTTATTCTTAAATCAAATGAGATGCTACTTACAGTGTTTGCACTCTTACTCAAGTCTACCTCAAAAATTGATGGGATTTGAATGTGAAGAAACTTTGTGATTTAGTATGCTATCTTGAGGTTGTTATGGAACTGTCATTGTATTATCCTCATCAATAGTGTTCCTTCGGCTTTCAAGATAATTCTTGTTTGTGGATCATGTTGTAAAGAAAGCTGCCTTGATAGCTTTGTGTGAATTTTAAAAGGGTAAGACTTAAGTGGATGCCAAACAAGTATTGGAGACTGTAAAGATTTTTGTAGCAGAGTGAGGAAGAAGTACTTGTGCAGATGGGAATCTTTCTCCCTTCAGATTTAAAGGTGTGCATAGACCACTCAAAACCAGGACTAAACCCAAACCACCTATAAAGAAGTTAGTTTTGGGATGTCTTGGTGATCTTGGAACAACAGTTACGTGGGCTGACCTGTCATGAGACTGACATTATTTTAGTCTCAGGTGGTCTGTCTGTTTTCAACCAGAAAAGAGAAGAAGAGAAGAAACTGGAGTGTTCAGATATTGTAAAAATTTAATGGCCCTTCAAGGTACAAATCACTATTCCCCACCATACAAAAATGCCTAAACTGTAGGTTACAGTCTTAGTGTACCAGAGTCAACATAAATCTCCTGATTAATATTCAGTATGTTTTGTGCTCTTTTTATTTGCATACCATGAAGAAGGTCTTATCAATTGTAGGTCCTAATCTGTCATTCCAAACCATGCACTGGGATTTTTGGGGTTAGTTCGGTGTGGTCTGAGAGCGCCATCAGTTTGGGTGGTTTGGCCTTGGGTAGTCTGGGTATGATGCTTTGTTGGTCTTGGGTGGTCCTGGTTGTGTCCAAACCAAAGACTGTTTGTTTTGATATTCATTATACAAAAGATTTCAGAACTAATGAGGACAGGTCACCTGGCTACCAGATTTAGAAATAGCATTTGAGATATGCCTTATAAATACATAGGAATAAAATCACATATGTGTTCGTAAGGGTGTTGACAAATGGAATGTTTCTTCATTCAACTTGCTTAGAAATTAAGAATTAGTGAATTACGGAAGCATGCAAGTTCCAAGTGTCTTAAAACATTATCATTATCCAGTATTTTTTTTCAGTATCACCCAGAAGTATTGTGTGCAATTTCTCAAGAAATCTCTGAAGAAGTTGGACCACATCAGAACGTTTTTACATGAGCAATGTTCAACCTACAAATTAATTATTGATGTGCTGTAGAAGCCATTTTTTTCAGTTCTTTGTGTGAAATAAGCTGATGCAAAAAGAGTGTTTATTATTCTAGAAGTTTTGCTAACAATGCCATAGCATGGCTTCATCCTAGTCTGTACTTCCTCTTGGTAATAGAACTTCTGTTGTAATTTGAAATCCTGTAGCCTTTTATAATACTACAAATGATGATTTTTAAAAGGAAAAAATGCCAGATTGCAAATTGTGGAGGGGGGAGGTGGGGCTTAGTGCAGCCTTCTTAGTACACCTGGTTCTGACAGTCCTAACACAATGGACTATGCAAAAGTATTGAATTGCTGGCAATTCATGGAAAAACATATGTGGGTCTTTTAATTGAAAGGGCTTATTCATGTGGAACTGCATGTTTTTATGTGGAAAGTTTGTGTGATGAATATAATATCAAAGCATTTTTATTCTTTGTAGTGAAGCAGCAAGTTTGATCACTAATTTTCCAGCTTGTAGTATTTCCTTGTTGAAATATGTGCATTTATAATAAACATAGAGTTGAAAACTTTGCCAGTGTGATGAAGGATCCCTCACAGTATCTCTCATTGTAACATACTTTGTGAGTGTATTATAATTGCTACATTATTTTTTTCATATTTTAATGAAATAATAGCATTTTATTATTATGTGCTTTTCATCACCTTGAGAGAAAATTTTGCAGCAAAGCATTTGGATTCTGTAAGTTGCAGTATACTAGGCATCATATACCATACCTTGAATTTGAGTGAAGTTACCTCTTTTTCACCTTGAAAGAAGTTCTGAAATGGCAGAAAAGAATACAGCTTGATTATGTACAATACATATTTTCTTTCAGATGCAAAGATTGTGTGTGTGTGTGTGTTTTTTTTTTTTTTTTTGTAAATCTGCCGCATGGCATGTTTTTTGCAGTTTTCCATGAATGTGGCCATATTTTTTCAGAAACGCAAGAAGGATTGAGGGGCACTGAAGCTGCATTCACAAGTGTTTTTTCAAGGGGTCAATTAACTTGAAGAAGTTACTGTGGTAGTGCACTTTTTGTAGTAATATCAATAAATTGACCCAGTTTAGGGTTGTTACAACTTAAGTATTCAATATGTGGGATGGAGATAGAGGTGAAGACTACTTATTGCCCAGGGGAAAACAGTTTGGGCCCAGCCCCCCTCCCCCTCCCCAATGTCCCAGTATTCTAATCAAAAGTTATGCATAAATGAGGTGTGGGGAGTGCATTAAAAATAGGAATAACAACCCCCATTGCTGCATAGAGCAATAGTAGCCAGCAACTTCAGTGTGTGTCGAGGAAGGGACTGTCAACAAAAGTGAAGGTGTAGGGGAATGCCAAGAAAACTGTTGGAAACATGATATTGTTTAAAACATGTTACCCTCACCCCTGCCTAATGCTGAACAAATCTCTCACTCATGCTTTTTACCTGATTGAACAAAAGCCAGGTTCAGGTATATGCTAGTAAATGTTCAGTGGTGGCACAAAACCTCTTCCTCCAGGAAGTATTCTTACCATACTTCCATCCCCCTTCTACCTACCAAAGTTATTTACCAAACATAAAAGTGATTAGCTGACTGCCTTTATTGGTAAAGTAAATTATTTTTCATGCTTCCCCTTCACCCCTCTTTCAAAACTTTGCCTTCACATCTGTAAGCATTTTACAACAGTATATTTAGGCAAAACAAGACTACTATTACAAACGTGTAGGCGCCAACAACTTTGTCAATGTCAGTCAACGCGTCACGTGAAGACTCAATATTTCTAAGCAGATAACAAATTATCCGTGAAGAAGACATAATTATTTGACGTGACGAATGTCGCGATCCTTTTGGCGGTCCATACAGCTTGGACCCGCGGTAGATCTATCACAACGTTAGTACAGTAGGCCTACCAGTACATTCTATGGTCTGCATGCAGTGTATTACACCGACAGAGAACTACGCGTCAAACAGAGCTGAATTATACGAGACATCCGAGTTGAGATTTCAAGTGAAAAGTGAAATTGATGAAACCTGAGACAACCTACACTTAAAGTCAGAATGGTATTTGCTCCAATTTTTCTGGAACGTGCTTTTTCCTGTTGCTAACGGTGCCACCTTAACTTACGTTCATCGTTGGACATCATCACTGAATTTATGGGATCGCTTCCCTAACAACCGTTGTTGTTACACTATCATTCAATACTTTGTAGCCTAAGCTATTGCTATTCATTGTTCTTCAATTCGCATCTTGCGCCTCAAACTTAGATGCGGCTTGGGAAGATGCAAATTCGTACCGCTGCATACCACAGCGCAGTGGCAGTTACTCGCACTGCAGTTGCTCCTCGTCTAGAATGATTCACAATATAGGCCTACATGATGAGTGGTAACTAAATCAAATGCATGTGGACAGGGTCCTTCACAATTTACCAACTGTTGCCAGGCCATACTGGAAACCGTCAGGAAAACATGTATGTTACGCCAAAGATCTTCGGCATGACACTCAAGTGGTCACGCCAAATTTCAGGGGTATTTTGTCAGCCTGATTTCTGTTTGACGCACCTAGCCTACAGCAGATAGTGGCGTAGGCCTAATTTTTATCTTGCCTTTCCTTCGGCATAAATCTTTGGTGGTGAAAAAACAAACTTTACAGTATGGACTGGAAAGTTTGCATTTTGCAGGGGCAAGTAACTTGTTATTTCTCGTCCTAACCTATGTGAGGCCATGGACCAGATTCACAGACCTCTGCGCAGTCAAATGTTGGTCAGATCTTGCCGCCATGCGGGCACTGTGGGGCCAGATTGGAAAGTATGGCACTTTTCGCCGAGATCTCGGGTGTGCACAAAAAAGTTGAAGTGTGCAGTTTGCAACAAGGTGTCAAAATGCACACTTGAAGTGTGAACACGAAAAGTCAAGTGTGAAATAAATACTTGGGAGAAATTTAAACTATACTCTTGAAGGCCTCCTTAACATCTAGAGTGGAAAGTATGGAATCGATACCGGATCACATATTCCAAATACGCCTCACTCCAGGGGTCTTGGCCGAATGATAGCCGACACTGCATACATCATTCAGTCAAGTCATCAGCAGATTCAGCACATCATGATCACGACTTGTGATCATCCAATAGGCCTAGAGAATATAACATATACCTAGGGTTATACGAGGCAATCGCCGTCGGTTTAAAAAATCTGGTGTGCCATGTGAATTTTGAAGTGTGCAATAAAAATCTAGACAAAAAAATCTCGGGTGTGCAATTGCCATACTTTCCATACTGGCTGTCGGGCAGTGAGTTTTGCATTTGCTTTCAGGTAGGCCTAGGCCTACTTTTTGCCTCATAGCATCGCAGCCAATTTGCATTGCAGCCAATTTGCATCGCATGTGCGGCCAGATCTATGACCAGCAATCTTTTCGTGGCCAGGTGCCAAACCGCGCATAAAGCTGTGCTGGCTAGATCTTGCACACACAAGGCAAACTTTCCAGTCTGGTTGCCAGGTTTGCCTATCTCACCTTGGTCCCCAGTAAAGGCAGTGTAGGCCTGTAGCGGGTCACCGATAGCTCCCTATAGGGTAAATTTGGTGAGTTTTGACCGCTTAAGGGCTTTTGGTTTCTAAAATTTAACCATGTTGCTTTCGGTCATCAGAGGTCAAAAACCGAAAACCTTGAAAAAACATATTTCAAGACAGGAATGATGGATCCTTTCCATACTTGTTATATATAAAGATGTGTTACTTTATGAGAGAGGGAACCCTATGGATTTGTTAGAGTTCAAAGTTCGTATTAGGTCATCAGAGGTGAAACTATAAAAACCTTTGTAAACTAAATAGTGGGCTGTACCTCCAACTTGTGTCTGGTGTTTCTTGACTAATGAAAAGTTTGGCCTGAATTTTCTCAAAATGTGTAATGTTCGTAACGCTCAATATCAACACTCCTAGCTAATTAATAAAGATGAAACTGATACTTCTATGCTATCTTATACATTTGAGTGTACATTCAACATAGGCAAAAAATAGTTCCTGCTGTGTTTGTTTGTTTCCTATTAAATATTGCAAATATCCTGCAAGAGTAAGCGTCTGTAACAATGGAATTGCCCTTACCATCTCCAAGATCAAAAAGAGGTAACTTTGAAAGGTTTTAAAGGTGTTCCAGTTTCAGAAATGAGTTTTACTTTATTACCTGAAAAAGAGTTCTAAAATCCTTCCAAAATGACAAAGCAGGCACTCATCACCCCAAGAACATTTTTGGTTGGGGTAACCAAAATTCTCAATTCATGACAGCTCTTTGAAAATTCAAAAGATGCAGATTGGCTCTCATGTTCACAGCATGCAAAGAGAGTATTCTGATTACACATCACATTAGAACCTTGTATGCTGACCAGGATGTGGCCTTGAGCAGTAGACTAGGTTTGTGTTGGAACAAGGAGGAGCTTATTACAGGTTTGGGAGGGGCTAGAAGTAACTTAGATGGGAGAGTTGGAACTGTCTTGGATGAGGAAATTTCCCCTTTAAGATGATTGCTAAATAGGGCTACTTGAAAATGATTCCCAGTTGTGGACTATTTAATTCTGATGACATATTATCTTTGCAGGTTAATTTGCTCCACCTTACTGGTTTGGCACCGCATGATTTGTTTAAGTGCATCATTTTCAGGACCCATTAGTTTAGATGCCTTTTATATAATGTAAACATAGCTCGGCTGTACTTAAAGTTAAAGATACCCAAGCATGCTGGAGTAAACTCAGTCTTCCAACAAAATTCGTTGTACAGGAAACACTCATAAGTCACACTCACACAGAACACTACACAAGCAAATCCATCTGGACAAATGCCAGTTAGGCTACCAGAGGTGAAAATATGTCTGAGCTTACATTCTAAGATAGGGAATTCTTGGCAAATAAAAGGCATACTCAAAATTGTATTGTGTCCATCTGTACCCCTTAGGTGACAAAGATAAGATTAAGCTGCATTATGTTTTTACTTTGTTTTGGCCTATTAATGCTACAACCTTACTGTACATATCAAAAAAGAAATGTGACCAGGCAAAACTCTAAGCATTTATGTCTTACAGCCCCAGCCCTTACATTTGCTACAATAATGTGTCAAGATCAAAATAATAAACATTAGCCCTTAAAAAGGAAACCTGTGATACTTTTACATGTAGATACCAAAACATGACTGAACAAGGTGCTGTAATCTATTGAAACTCAAGTTTACTTGCAATATAGGCCCAGACTACACCATTTCATATATTTACAGTGGAATGCTAAAATAAAGTTTATGTTACTAACTTTTAGTAGGATTGCCTAGGCTAGGCCCAGGTCTAGGCTATAGAGTTTATTCTCAGTTTACTGTGTCTAAATGTTCACACAATGCAAACCTGTCAACTCTTCCAGTTTTATCTGGAGCCTCACACTTTTCAATCAAATCTCCCATCCTGCAGGTTTTATAACATTAAGGCCATTTTCAGAAGTCTTACTCCAAAAACATCATTGGAATGGGTTCAGTTTGCTGCTACCTACAGTATTGTATGTTATAGTCTTTCCAGGTTCATATCATTACAATCTGGTGGGTTATATGTTTGCTGAAAAATTGGACTTCAGAATTGACATTAATGCAGAAATGTCATTTTACTGCTGATTTGGAAAATTTTAGATCTGTGAAATTTCAAAGAATTTGACTAAAATTTTCAAAATGTGCTTTTTCCTTGACAGACCATTCACACAAATATTTTGGGAATCTTTTGAGTTGGTCAAGCGACAACTTTCTGAAAAATTGGGTGACTTGAGGTTGAATCACCCAAAAACATATCCACAGTGGCCTTCTTAGAATAATGCCTATAGAATCATGCCTAACACTCTCTTTACCTTAACTGTTAGCTTGGCTTCTGAAAGAGCAGTGGATTCCACAAATAATTCTAAAATAATTGCCAAAATAGGATAAGGTAAAGCAGGCCACTGTGACATGAAGGTTGACTAAGTAACTCTAACTTGTTTTCTTTAACATTTTGCCATATTAAGTTGAAGATTGCTACCCTCTCTATTTTTCCCAGAATATCCCAGTTTTTATTTGGAAAGTTGGAAATCTACCAATTTTTGTGATGAACAGGTCGAGTGGTCTGCAAATAATGAAAGCTCAGTGCAAATGATAGTTCACTGCAACTGAGACCTGCATTTCCACTAAGAAAAGATAAGGGTTCTTTTAAGACTGACTGTTACTATGCCTCATTCAAAAGATTAAGGCTCAGTGCAAGAGTGATTACTTTGACTACACTTAAAAATAAACAAATTTGTGAAAGAGTGAGTTCACTGATACTCATGAGTGGAAAAAGTTGGGAAGCTGGGAGGCTCCTTCTCAGGAAATTTGTTCATTGGAGGGAAATTTTGGCAATTGGAAAGAAATTTCACTTTTTTGTACATAAAAATACAGCAAGAATGGTGGAAAATTGTACTCCCTTCGTGGGAAATAAACATTTTTTTTTCCAGCCTTGCTGATACTGCATATCCAGTAAAAAGGTAAAGGCTTGAGTGCTTGAGAGAGTGAGGGTAAAACAGATGATATCATGGGACTTGCCTGTCTTCTTTTTCAAGTAATACTTTAAGATCATAACCTACACATAGCCTATCTGAACTGTGAAATGAACAATTGTGCCAAATATAGCAACTACCTGTAGGTAAATGGTTACCAGGGTTGCCAGATTGACCTGTTATTGAGCAAGCTTGGCATACTCTGAACCAGGTTGGCCTTCAACTTTTTCCAGTGATGGGCCAGTTTGAGTTCACATGTCTTCTTATATAACCTAAATCATATCATGAGCCCTATCTGGGGAGTGCTTTTTTAGTTCTTTTGTAATTGTAATATTCATAGACTTTGGTTGTTGTGAGAAAGCTTGTAAATAATCATATGTCTGGTGCATCTCTCTCCCTCAATTTGGTTCAAGCATGGCAAAAATAGGTTTGAATCAAATTATCATCAATGAATCTTAGATTTATGTGCATGCACCAGTCAAGTTGAGGTGGGGGGTGGGGGTTGTTATTTGCTCACTGTATTCAGACATGTTGGTCAGACTCAGGTTCTAGTTCTGGTTCAACCCCTTCCCAGGCTAACTTGGTCCCCATCTGTGATATATCTCAGTAAGTTATACTGTCGGCTGAAATGTATTCCAAAATTTTAAGATATTAAATTTACAAACAAAATGAAAGCAATGAGGAATGTTGAGGTGGCAATAGGTCTAGGTTATGGCTGATTTATCACATATGATCCTACTTATTACAGGGACCAGCAGGAAGCATGGTTATAGTTAGTATTTGGGATTTTGTGCATATTTTTTTATCATAGGCATCACAAGAAAATTGTGGAGTTGTTCCCACAGATGGTACGAACTCACTGGCAGACCTAAAATGTAATAGAGGCGTACTAACTATTTATTTTCTGTCCTTGTCATTTGACGAGGACAGAATTACTTTTTGCTATTGGTAACCTATACTAAGTGAATACATAAATGAAATATTCATTTTGTGATGTAAATGCAAGTTTACCAATTGCCAAAAAAAGTTCGATCACTGCATCACTTCTCATCTTTATTGCAGACATCTCGCTATCCCAAATCATCTTTGGGAGGAATGCCTCGAAAGAAGACAGGTCCAAAACCAGAGTTGACAGAGGAGCAGAAACAGGAAATTCGAGATGCTTTTGATTTATTTGACACAGAGGGAACTGGTACAATTGATGCAAAAGAACTCAAGGTTTGTCATTTACTTCTGTATTTTATGTTATAATCATTTGGTGGTAGGGCTGGGAGCCTGAAATGTAACACTTGTGTAGGTTTTTTTTTCAGGTTTTTCTGTAGGTTAGATTGTCTTGGACATTGGTTCTGTCAAAAATTTTCTTTCATGGGTGGAGATAGATGCAAAATTATGTAACCTTGGCAATGCTTTGAACTGATTATAAATATGTTAAAATTGAATACCTGGAAATGCATAACAGTTCAAAATTACACATCCAAAATCCTTATTTTGAGGAGCTTTGTAGGGGGTAACCTGATGGAGGGGACAGTATCTACCACCCTCATGACCTTATTAGAAATTACTATAGAAAATCACCATTACTGCTTGAGGTTATCCAAAGGAAGACTAGCTTTACTAGTAATATGTTAATGTAGACCACCTCAGACCAAATCCTGAAAACTTTGTTTTGTTTGCCTTTTGTACTTTGGGTTTAATTAAGATTTTAAGTTGAAATAATTCAGGAATTTAGGGTTACAAAATACCAAGGTTTGTCATTTTGGTTTCGAGGTGGACATGAAAATGTATCATTTTGGAAAAGCAAGCTTGGAGACAAAATGGTGGGAATGACATAAAAATTTCCTGAAAAATGAAGTGTACAAGCAAATCTTTGTGCAGATTTGTTTTTGTTTCTTTTCTCATAGGTTGCTATGAGAGCTTTAGGTTTTGAACCAAAGAAGGAAGAAATCAAGAAGATGATACAAGATATCGACAGGGAAGGATCTGGAACCATAGATTTTAATGACTTCCTTACCTTGATGACAGCAAAAATGGTATTATTAATATTTGCATTTGATATAGTGTAACTAGGGCTAATATAATCTGGAGCTATAGATTTTAAAGACTTCCTTAATAGCTTAATGACAGCAAAAATTGTACAGTATCATTAATATTTACATTTGATACAGTATACAGTTTCTAAGGCTATTATAATCTGGAACCATAAATTTTAATGACTTCTCTACCTTGATGACAGCAAAAATGTTATCACTAATACTTACAGTTGATAAAGTATAACTGAGACTAATATAATCTGGAGTTATAGATTTTAATGACTTCCTTACCTTGATGACAGCAAAATGGTATGAGTATTTGTGTAAATTTATAGTTTTATTTTTCCACTAATATGTACACATATGCTTATAGCAAATATGTTAATACTGTTAGAGTGTAAAACCTCCAAGTAATGTACTTATCAATTGAATGACACACCCCACTACCCCCAGGCCCCACAGTCATTGTCTACAATGTTGTTGACAAAATGCATATGTGCAGTGACATACCCCTCAGTCACTTCTGTTAATACTGGCAACCTAATGCAAAATGACACATCCCTCGGTCACAAAATTGATGTATAATTTGCGATTTTAATGGACATGTGGGTCACCATATTTACTGAAAAATGAGAACATGACAGTTGAGATCACTGTACAAAGTGTAATAATTGACCCACAATGATCCACATCTTGCTCACTATGTACAGTGACTGATAAGTGAGGTTAATGTGACTCACCTCTCAGATTCTGTGGGCACTGACAATATTGTCAATGACCAACATGTGACTGACCATGCTAGTGGATAGTGAGGTGCATTATTCAGTTGATAAGTTTATAATAGGGGAACCAAACTGTCAACCAGGAAATAATTAAATGTCCAAATTTCATGTAGCAGCTTTGAGGTTTATGTAAATTTTCTCTCTTTAAAAAATCCTTGAAAAACTTACATTTATTTAGCTTTTAAGGAACTGCTACACACGTTTGTGTATGTATAGCAATTTTTGTGTAGCTCAATTATGCAGTGTATTGTGTAATACAGTAAAACCTGTTTATCCACAAAAATCAGGAATGAAGGTAGTTTGGCTAATGGAAAAATTTGGATAAACAGCATTTCAAGTTTTGGCTGAAAAAAAAGTTTATTTCCGAGGAAAGAAAGGGAGTTAATTTTCCACAAATCCTTCCATATTTTCATGCAAAAAAGGTAAATATCCCTCAGCTTGTATTGCAAAAATTTCCTACCATATACCCCCACTTCCTTGGAAGTAGCCTTTGAGCTTTCCAACGTTTTCCACCCATATCAAGTACGATATACAAGGTCCCAAGGAAAGTGTCCCAAACCTTTCCTTAGTAATTTTAAAACTGCTGACAAAATTACAGCAAAAATCCCCAAAACTAAAGGTAAATTTTTGTGACCATTTCTATGACAAACACTTTTGTATACTTCTAAACCCAGAGATTTTACTCCCAAAATTCAAGTCTATGGTCTCCTGAATGACCAACGCTATCCACACACTAAAAGTGTGCATACTGTATGTTGAAGAGAAGCTCTTATGATCTTGAGAGGTTTCCATAGTATAAATCCAGCCTAAGTCTCCAAAAATATAAGAGGCAAATGTGTAGAACAGGGTGCGAAATTAGTGGTCGTCCGATCGTCCGAGGCAACTAACATTTCTGTCGGACCACTGAAATGCACCAAAACATGTTTGCATGGTCGTCCTGCAGGCGACCAAAATTATTAGGTCTAACACAGTAAGCCTAGTTTAGGCCTAGGCTGAAGGTCTGAGTTTTCCGTGGCATGGAAATTCCGCGAAATTCGCGGAATCTGGAGATGAACCCTAATAACAGATGATAGCTCATAAACACAATTTGCATGCAGTGCGTGTTGATCAGGAACATTTGGAAACTTAAGGCCGAGAAGTAGCGTGAAAGAAAGTGCTGGAAATTTTAGACAGTACATTTCGTTGCCGTACAATACATACACGTGATAGATATGTGTCAATTGGCTTGACTTTTAGTAGATTTCATGCTTACCACTTAAATTAAGATGACATGCTTTCATTATCAACAGAAGTAAATTCTGGTAATATAGTTATGTATACATAAGCTGTGCACATATTTAACCAAAATAACATTCTATTGTATCAAATCAGTCGCTAAAACTTCACATTCTTAGTGGAGATAGTTTTTTGGAAACAAAATTCACTTCGTTAACTGTAGCATCATACACATTCTTTCAAGGAGTACCTTGCGCCATGTGCACAGGAAAAAATCTTCTGTCCAGTTACTTCTATCCTACAACTCCCTTAAATATTAAAATGATACCTGTCTCTATGTTGGTAATTTTTTATTGCTATTCAAACTTTTTGCATCCAAAGTTTCCAAACATATGGCAAAAAAGAGCAAAATATTATCCTCATTTTTTGGTATACCCCATTTGCTAAAGTGGAGCGTGGCAAAGTCACGTGCACTGCTTGGCACAACATATCGCGGGGAGCACCCAGGCTACGAACGAACGTTTGTATGTGATAACGATATGCACAGTGTGCTGTATCGTACCGTACGTAGTTATCGGTACTGTACGGGTGAAATCTCAGCCTAGGAGATGCATCAGAAAGATTTTACTGTCATTATCACGAAGGAACAGTGTGTACAGTAGATAGTGGATTTTTGATAAGAGCAGCAAGAAAGCAGCGAAGGAGAAATTTGAACACGTGGTTGAGGTACAGTACTTTACAGTAAAGAAGTTGCAGTGACAAACTTACATTATTTTTTGTTACGATGCACACCTTACAGCACACTGGACGTAAAGCAACAGTAGGTAAAGGTAGGATTTGTTTAAAATTTGTCTGATTGCACATCTCATTAATTGTGCTAAATTAGGCCTATATGGTCAAGTTAAATATTTTTGTCAGATTTTCAAACTCATGATATTAAGAACCAATGGCACAAATGAAGTAACTTTAGTAAAGCATTGTGATGTATAGTTTTTATCTGATCGGTCCGATCAGAGAAGAAGGGCCGATGAGTCGAGTCACAAATTGTAGGCCTATGCACATACAATGCCTAAAAGAAATACAGTTCATGTAAGATTTATACAAACACATATTTTGCTGTTTTTTATCGAGTTTTGAAGGACGACCAACAACGATGAAGGACGATCAAATTGTATGAAATGTTCACAAGTAGGTAGTCCTTCGGACTACCAGTAAAAATTCCTTAAATTCACACCCGTAGAAGACTCTTAAACAGCCATTCACAATAATTTGATTTTTTTGTAAGGTTTACTGTCATTACTTTTTGGAGTTACTGAAACAAGTTTTTATGCTATCCTAAACATAATGTATTGTATTTGGGATATGGAGTCTGTACCAACTTGTGACTCTTAGCAAGAATTTCACAACAAACACACACTGTATGATTTTGCTTTCAAATTTGACAAAGATTACAAATTATTTTTTATGCCCAGATGTGTGCTGTTTAAGACCTCGTGACATCTTACAGTGACTGTTTAAGACCCAAGAAAACTTCCTGTGTTCTGCTGAAATTTTCATTAAGTTTTGCCTCTTAATGCACTGAAAGCTTGCTGGATACCTTGATTGAGTAGGATGTAAGTCTGGTAAAATCGTGAGGCCACTTTGGATGAACTGGCTTTGGATAAACAGGGTTTTAGTGTACTGTTATGGGATAATTATTTCCACTGGCCTTATATTTAAGAATAAGGTAGTGTTTGAAACTGAAATATTGGAACCTTAGAAGGTGGATGGGGGTACTCTTAAAAAATACTGGCTTTTTAGTTTGCATACATACTGTGTTATCAGAATTATCATCATTATTTGAAAAAAAAAATGTATGGAAAATTTACTCCTGATAGATTTCAAAAAGCAGACTTGCAATAATCACCAAGTGGAGGTGGGGTTGGGATGCATGAACTGAGAGCCAAGGGGGCTTTGAGAAGATAAGTTGCAGAACTTCATTGGGACAAATCATCAGACAAGACTGGCAGTATTACTTATCCCTTTGAAGTTATGCTTAAAAGAAGGGTCTAGGCTTGAATCAAGGTTTGATATGTTAGAGGGACACTAGTTCTAAGCATTCTGGTGAAATTTGCTTTGAAATCCAATGTGTGGTTCTCAAGATATTAGCAGTTGAAGTTGACACATTTTCAACCCAAATTGAACTTGAAACAAGCCCATATGACATCATAACCTCACATTAATGAACACTCTTCCGGTTTCCTTTTAACTTTACCAGCAATTTTCTGCTCCATAGTCCCATGCTATAGGAATGTAAATGCATGAGAGGCATGGTAATTTTACAAACTTTGAATTCACTATGGGGAGCTTCTGTCCATATTAACTTAAAGAGGGATTTGCATCACCCCAAGTATGACTTTTACTTGGTGGTAAGCCCCGCCCATAATTGTCTTTACTGCTTCTCCTTGTGCAGACACAAACATAGTTCACTGCTTAAGGCCACATCCTGGTGACCCCATATGTAATCGAAACATTCTGTGTGTGTGCTGTGTAATATGAGCTGCTCTGCATCTTTTGAATTTTGGAACTCTGATGTCAATCAAAGAGTACTCACCAATTGAGACTTTTGCTTACCCCTGAGTAAAAGTCATGCTTGGGATGATGCAAATCTGCCTTTAAAGGTCAACACAACAGACTAAAACAAAGGAAGCAAAGCATTGCATATCAGTGTGAGGAGGCGATATAACTCCTGCTTGCGTCAAGCTCACTTTTGGTCACAAATGTAGTAACGTTGGGTATTAATGGAGTAGGGGAAACAAGCCAGTGAGCCACAACTGTAAAAAAGGCCGTGGCCGGCCTGACTTAAACCAATTGGTTAGAAACTGAGCCGTAAAACCTCATCTAACTCTAACTCTATTGGTAATAAACATATTTAGATATGCAGTATTCTGGCTTTGTCTAGGAAGCAATGCAACTTTCATTTTGTGTTTATAGGAATACCTCTGATCTACTTTCCCATGAAAAATCTGTTGGGCCATTTCCTGTCAAAATGTGGACTTGTCTTGCTTTCTCATTAGGTGGCATGAAATTTAGGTGTATGCTGCTAAGAAACTAGTGACATCAAGGAGCAGGGAACCAAGCCAGCAGAAGTTTGGATGTAAATTTTTGTAAAACTTTCCTTGATTCACAAAACAAACAGAGATGTCACCAATTTAAGGCAAAATGTAACCACTCGTAGAAGTGACATTGAATGGAGTGGAGAACTCGTAGAAGTGAGAAGGCTAGGGTGATTTTGGCTTCACAACCAACCAAGGAGAAATGATATAGCTCGTGTGTCTTTTCCTACCAGTTACTGTATGTTATGAAGTTTGCCACCAATATGCTTAAAGACAGACTGTCATCACCCCAAAGTATATTTTTAGTGTATGTATATCAAAATTCTCAGTTGGTGACTGCTGTTTGATTGACATCAAAGTTTGAAAATTTGAAAGATGCAGAGTAGCTCACATTCCACACAAGGCAGAGAGAGTACTTTTATTACATTTTATAGCCTTGTGTGCTCATCAGGACATGGCCTTAGGCAATAAAACAGGTTTATTCTTGCACAAGGAAGAGTCTCATACAGTTATGGGAGGAGCTAGAAGATGCATAGTTGGGAGAATTGGAACTGTCTGGGATCATGAAAATTCCCCTTTAACATAAGTAGTATCATTCAATATGATAATCACATAGGTAGTATAAAGCATAAGAAAAAAAGAAAAAGAAAGAAAAATCCAAACAGTCAACCATGCAGATTGGATTAAATGCCCCACAACACATAGCATTTCATATGGAAGATGTTACCAACTTAACCTTATTTAAATTTGGATTTGGGATTTGTTCTAATGTAGGCTTCTTGGATGTTGCTAACAGGATTCTGAAGTGGACTCCTCATTGGAAGTTCCTGGCATGACTGCCAGCCATCTTGTGGAAAATATTCAAATTTATTGCAAGTGTTATAGGAAATGTAAATGATCTGATAACAGGGGCCCTTAAGAATGGCATTGAGAAGCTATAAATTTTTCATCAATACCGTGTGGCATAAATGTTGTGCTGAGGTCGCTGTCACTGACTTGTACAGTATCTAACTACACTTCTATTGCTCAGTTTACCTTGAAGAGTATGGCTGTGAAGGGACATACGCTATCACTGCAGGTTTCTGAGCCATGGTTGAAATTTGGGAAAACCTGAAAAGTGAGATTCCCTTATTCCAGTCTGGGAAAAGTCTAGGAATAGTCTAGGAATATGAGAAAAATGTTTCAAATCTGGCGAAAAGTCAGGGGATTTGACTATCATGAAAGAGAAAGTGGTCAGTCTTACACACTTTGTCCCATGTTCAAACAGCTTGAAGATGTGTCAAAAATGGAAATAAGCCAAAATTCCTTGTCCTTTAATTTTGAAAATTCATCACAGAAAAATCAGGGAACTTTTTTTACAGGAAATGGTGGGAACTGTGCATCTAATTTTGAGAAAATGAGACATGTTGTAGTGAAGTTACAAATTTTAATAACCCCTTTAAGAAAGTTTTTTTTTGTCCATGAATTTTTGAAGTTAGCTGGATACCACACGTCATGGATGTCTTTGAAAGTCATTGAATTTTACTTTTGTATTCTCCAGGCCTTGAAAGTCATGGAAGAGGCTCAACTTGCTTCAAAAATCATGGAATTAAAAAATTATTGAAAAAATCATGGCATGATCCTGTCCAGTCTATAGTTGTAATTTTGACTTGAAAAAGTCAGAAAGTACATGGTTTTGCATATGCCCTTTAAGTTTTCAGAACTGTACAACAGGGTTTTCACTCAGCATTTTTTTTTCAGGAGTCACAGACCCTTCAAAATAAATTTACAAGAGTCAAATTTAAAAGAGAAGGGGTCAAAATAAATTTGAGTTTAATACAACAAACTTTATTCCTGTTTTTGTTTATTTTCTATACTTGTGATGCTTTTCCACTATCTTTTTCTTGTAAGACGTGATATTCAATCTGTTGATAATCAATATGGGAACTGGAAAGTGCTACATTTTGTGAATTAATTTGCACAATGAATGTAATGGCAAAATTGCGTTATCATTACTGATTGTTGGGGCGAAAAAGCTGTGCGTCAGTTTGACCCCAGAGGTTTTGTGTCTGTGCATCAAAATGAAAAGTTGTGCGTCATTGACCCGGGTGCCCGAGTCAGTGAAATCACTGGTACAAGGCAGTAGAGACTGCACTTTGAGTTGGCAAACCACAGTCTCTTGAGATTTCGTCTCTTATACGAGAGCCAAGCCCTTTAGAATTGTGATGTCTGCTGTACTTTTGAAAGAATTTCATTTTGCACTAAAATTTTTTCTTAATCAAATATAGTTGCTTAGTAATTGGGTGGAATTTGGGAATAACCTAATTATGGCATTGAAGTAGAGTTCGTTCTGTTTTCTTTTTTTTTTTTTGCTTTGTCTGTCACAGTGCAGACAGAATTTAGTGTACTGCAGAGTAGCTGCAACTTTTATGGACGTGAGTAGATATGCTCAACTCTAGGAAGTTTCCTTAAAAGGATTCTGCCAAAGTGCCAAAGCAGCTAAATTTCTTATTCTCCTAGCTGAGAATGACTTCATAATAAAATCCCTCAGGCAATAAATGTCTCACTTTCTATTCATTACCAACAGAGTGAAAAAGATTCAAAGGAGGAGATTTTGAAGGCTTTCAAGTTATTTGACGATGACGAGACTGGAAAAATTTCTTTCAAGAATTTAAAGAGGGTTGCAAAGGAGCTTGGTGAAAATTTAACAGATGAAGAATTGCAGGTTTGAAGAAATTCATGGAAGTACTGAAATATCAGCAATAATACTGATTAAAAGTATGAACTGTAAAAAATGAGTTGGACACCTAATCATGACTTGTGGATATGATAGTTTTTCGACTAAAGGAGATCAGTTGCATTTTTACGAGACGAAATAGTGCGAAAGAATTGATGTGCAATAGCTGTTATCAATATTTGAGTTGATTAGCAGTTACTCCATATTGATAAGCAGTTGTTAAAATTGACAGTTAAAACATAAAACATACACCTTTAGTTGAGGCATGAGAAAAAATGATTGGCAACATTTAACAAAGTTGAATTAAAATGATTTTGATGGGCTGCCAATTGAGAAATTGGAAAATATGAACCAAACAACTGTTTTGTCGCTTAATTTCATGTGTGAGATAATTATTTTACGTTTTTCTGAATGGGACATTAGTGCGAGATACGGAGTTGTTCAGTGTGAGGTAATTAGAGCTTGACTGAGAAAGAAATTTTACAAAGCTTGCTGTCAGGTATAATTAAATTCATATGCAAAAAGTGAGGAAGAAGCATAATTATGAGATTTTTTGTTGGTCATGCCTAGTAGGGCTATTAAATAATGTAATACAAATGTTAATGTAATACAAAAGAATGCAAAATTTTGTTTTGTTTGACAGGAGATGATTGATGAAGCTGATCGGGATGGAGACGGTGAAATCAATGAGCAAGAATTCCTCAGGATAATGAAGAAGACAAGTTTATACTAGCATTCCTTCAACTCCTACTGTGTACCGTCTTTACTCCTGGTACTGTAAGGTGGTATCGTGCAGGAAAACATTGTATTTCTGCTAGTGGGCTGTTTTTGTTACATATTATTTTATGCTAGTCCCTGGTGCCAGGCGTTTGTCTTGTGTCAAAGATTTGTTAGAGGCGTCTTCATTTCATACTGCAAAAGACCCTGTTCATGGACTTGATGTGCGTGGTCTGAGGGCAGATCAGGTCAGGTCAGGTCAATGATAAAAAGAGCACTACATACACAGAGCTTTGTTATTAGATAAACTATTTGTCTAAAGCCTGTTTTAAGTGGCCTCTGAGGGGGCTGACAAAACTTGGAGTGGGTGGGTCTCCAGTATCCTTGCCTGAAGAAACTAAAAGTTTGCTTAAAAAATGTGTAATTCCTAAAAAAAATATCCTAAAAAAGCAGTACATATAGTACAATGTCTGGTTTGTTTGGATGGACCTGATAGCACTAATGAAGTAACACTGGATTATAACATGAGAAAACATGGAAACTCTGTTTTTGTATGAAGTTTCAGTTTCTGAAATGACCTATTGAACTCAGTCTGATCTTGATGTAAGGAAAGATCTTATTATCCTGAAAACTGGTTTTTGGCTTTCCAGTGTTTGTATTCATCCAAGAAGATTTCTTGAAATGAGTGTTGAGAAATTATGCAAGATTCATCAAGATTTACATTTTACAACATGCAGTGTAACTTCTTACTATATCCTTTGGGAAGATCTGTATTGAGGGATGTCAAGCCTAGAGCAGTTATGTCAAGTGTATATATGTGTAGTGTTTAGAAGTGAGAGTTTTGTGTTGCTTAGCGTGCTTTGTGTGATGCGACATTGATCCAGTAGCTATAATTCAACCAACTGCTCAAATGTATAGTAAAATGGATGAGGTAGCATTTCGTATGCAAAGGTGAGAGATGAAATAATCAGGGAAAATTGAATAGCAGTAATTGCTAATCAAGATTCCAATTGACTCTCAATTATCCCATTTCAATTAGCAGTTAGTATTAAAATTGACTGTCAAAACAAATGAAAGAGACACCTTAATATCAGTTTGTTACTTCTGTGAAGCAAAAAGTAAACTTCATTATCAGCTTTGGGTTTTGTGTGTCGCAAGTTGAGATGCGAACTTGTCAGTTTCTTTCCTTGATAGGTGGAGAGAAATTGGTTATCTGACATTTGCCACTGCAAGAGTTATATTTGCCATGAGCACTGTATTTGGGAAAGTGGCAAATTTTAAATCCTGCTTGACATTGTAACTCAATTTCAAATGGTGAACAAAATGTACTAAAAAGACAAGTTTCCTTACGCAAAATGGAAAACAGCTTTGTAAAATACCCAGAATGTACCAAACTTTACATGAAAAGGTGTGGCATTCTTGGTCAAGTGAATCCTCCTTTACTCATAATTACAGCTAGTGCATGTGAATGCGAGTGAAGGGTTGTACATAGAAAAATTTTCTCTAATGGGTCCAGTAATTAGCAGTGGCATAGCTAGATATTTTTAATTTTTTTTTTTTTTTTTGGGGGGGGGGGGGAGCAAAAGCAAAACATTTCCGACAGATTATTATCCTGAAGTAATGATGTACTATCTAAGCATAGTGCCACCATCATCTGGCATGTAGCACGTGGAAAAAAATGAGATCAAAATATCTCTGAGATTGCATTAAATGACACTTCCAGGCCTTGTCAGTAACCATTTCGATGTGTAATTCTGCTTAAAAACATAAGAAGTGTTGTAAGTGTTTCAAATGGTTTGTTTTTATTTATTTCTGACAGAGACTAGAAATTTCCAGCAGAGGTCTTCAGAGGCTTTTTTTGGGGGGGGGGGCTGCCCCTGCCCCCCCTGCCCCCCCCCCCCTCTAGCTACTCCACTGGTAATAAGTGTGGTTGGTGAAAAAAGTGATAGGCAGGGCAGTACCCTGATTGTTTTGATTATAAAGTAGTGTGTATATCTTTACTATGTGTGTATAAGGGGATGCCTGAGCTTGGAGATGTCATGTGTTGTAGATGTACAGTAGTAATTTAGCCAGATTTTACCCATAAAATTAGTTTAGTCCTTATATGTACACAAGCTGTAAATTATATTATAAAATGTGCACATACAGTACTGTATCAATGTTACTAATATTATTAGGAGGGAACTCTCCTCAGAGATTTTGTGGGAATGGGTTTTTTTTTGTTTTTGTTTTTGTTTTTTTTGCTTTTGCTTTTAAAAGGAAGCCCTATCAGACCTAATTATTTTTTTCTGAGATTTCTTTACAAATTTTGGGGCAAAGACATGGCCAAGTTTCTTGGGACTTTAGTTTTGAGTGTATATGCTAATAGTTTTGTATGTTGACATGTTTAAATCCCTTCTCTGTTGTCATACCAACACCCTCTCCCCCCCCCCAACACACAACCTTGCGTGCCCTTGAGGCTGCTATTAGTAAAGTCAGTAAGCTGTTGGATGATGATGTAGCTTCTCATTTTAACAGTGAAGTTGTTTTACATTCCTGTGCCATTGCTGAAATCTTTGCTTAGGATTGGATTGTTAGGCCATGTTGAATGGATTGTAGGTTGTAGGATTGAAGGAGAGGAAGAGGTGCTCAGAGCATTTTCCATTTCCAACACTTTTCCATATAGTGTACGCTTTTTGTTTGTTTCTTTCTGTTGAATCATGCCCTAGTGGTGGCTTTTAGTGGCTATCTACATTGAACCTCTTTAACCCCACTGAGGGCACTCTATCCAGGAATTTATTTGCAAGGTAGCAAATTTCCATCTGCCTGTTATGTGTGGATGAATAACATTTTCAGTTAATATTGTAAGTGGTAGCAGTAATGGATCTAAGACTTACATTTTAATTTCTGATAATCTAAAACAAGTATTGCAAAGAGAACACAAGCATTCTCTATGAATGATTTCCATAGGGTCAGTGTTGCCTTATTTAGATAAGGTAATGTTTTATTGTAAAAAAAGAAAGAGGATAAAACCACACAGTGCATTTATGTTTCTAGTAACATCAGTTGTCAAACAAAAAAAAAAAGTCAAAAAAGAAAGGGGTGGCGAGAGGGTGGGGGTAAAAGGGAGAGATAAACTAGTTCATTGTTATTAAGTCAGTTTGGGGCACCTTAATGTTGTAAGTGCCAGGCTTTGTTGGTACACATAAGTGCAGTTGGTGGTTTCCTAGACATCTCCCCTGCAGACAACTCTCATCCAGAAACTTCCCCAGGGGAAAACTCCCTTGGGACAGTTCCAACCCCAGGCAATTTCTCCTTGGAGTATTCCTGCCTAGGACAGTCCCATAGTTTCTGGTTGGAAAGTGTCTTAGGGGTGATTGCCATGGGTAGGAATTGTCCCAGGGGGAGTTGTCTGAGGGGAATTCATCCAGTTGAGAATGGTCAGGGGAGAATTTGTCCAGTCAGGGCACTTGGCATTTTGTACCAGAAAGTAAATGTTTGACTACGTTTTTGTGCAGAACTCTACTATGGACTGGTCTATTGTGAAAACTAAAGCCTGTGTTGACATTCCATTGAACAGTACTTGCTGCAGGTCCATTGGTAAAGGTGTTATTTCTTAGGGCATAAAGTTATAATTGAATGATGGAAAAGTGGATAAAAATATTTTCATTCTGCATCAATTTATTCTTTTAAAGGGCATAAGCAGTCCCCGCGCCCTTCCCCAAAGTTACTCTTTCAAACAGCAAATGAATCTCACAGATATCCTCATATTTTCTTTCAAGTATCTTTAATTATGTGCAGAACATAAATAGTGTAAATTCAAGGGAAACCAAGAAGGAACTCTCTGTGAATTTCACAATTCAGTGAAGAAGATATTATCACATGATTCTCAAAAGCCATTGTATGAAATAGGATGCCCAGGTGCACTAATGACTAAGCCAAATTGGGATGACTGCATTTTCCCTTTAAAGGGTAAAGTTGCATTTTTGTTAATCATATATTTAAAACATTACAGAAGTACCATTGACTGCTAGTTAACTTTTGTCATCATTTAAGATGCATGCATGTACTAGAGAGGGGGAAACTATTGGTTTTAGTAATCCATTAAAAGTTTATTGACCTTGCTCTGCTTTCTCTTCCAGTTTTCAGTTCTTTGATATTTTCTTTGTTTTTCAGTTTGAGGTACTTTACTAGTGAGTTAAATAAAGATTTCAAATTGAAATTTACAGATTCTAGTGACTTCTTTCAAGAGAATCAGTTCTCGTTAGTTTATTGATCAATGAAGAAGTGACCAAATCTATAACAATGTTATTGAATTCCCTGTTGGGAATGACGGATGCATGGTTTGTTCAAGGTGCAAAGTGTTGTCTGGTCTCCCTTTTACCAGGTTTTGCAGTAGGTCTTAACTTTTGGATGTACTGTCAATGTTGTTAAAGAGTCGTGACTCGAGTCACTTCTTCTCAAAATGATAGCGACTCAAGAGAATTCAGGAGTAATTTCCCCATTGAAATAGTACAGTGACTCGAGTCAATGACTCAACTCGAGTCACTTAAAAACTTGACAATTGGTGACTCAAGTCACGAATCTAGTGACTCGATTACAACTCTGTGTACTGGACCTTAAAACACCCCCCAAAAACAAAGTAGGGTAAAAGGGGAAAATATAAGGGAAGATGACTACATGATGGTGAAAGATCCTATGTACATGGGAAATTGTCCATAACACAATCTTTTGTTTGCTCAGCCATTGGTTGTGCAATTTGATCAGTGCATGTGGAAGAAGCATGCATGCTGATAAAATGCAATTTGATGTAATTTTCTTCCTGGCTTACTCAATCCACTTTGTTAAATGCTGTCCTCTGTTCCTGTGGTAGCTTTGTTCTTGCTTACTAATTTCAGCAGGATCTCTTGCTTGATTTCATCAATTTTTTGAGATTCAAAAGGATGCATAAGTGGTTTCTGAAAGTACTTTTCCCAACTTAAAGTCCCCTTGACTTTCTGGCTAAGAGTCAAGGGGAGGAACCAAATGTTACTCCGGAAGTGGTTTCCAAGAGTATCCTCCAACAGTTTGATCCCCACATGTATCCATTGATCTATTATAACCACATTGGCATATGAGTCCAGGGGATGAGGGGTGTGTGTTAAGTTATATTTGTACTTATGTACTGGTAGTTGAGGGAAAAAGAATTTCTTGGACAGCTAACTGGAAGATTGAATTGGGGAATTGAAGACCCGGCAGGAACTTGGAAGGATTCAGTTCCAGTTCCTTGGAGGTAAAAGACTGGAGCAAACACCTTTATTCCTACCCTCCTACTCTTATCATGTTGTCAACTAGCTCTTCCCATTGGTCTGCAAGTTCTGGGCTCCACCCACCTCAGGCACCTGAGGCGCACTGCACACCAATTCCTTGCCCTCCTCTCCTTCCTGCTACTCCTTCTAGACAGGCCCTAGCAGGTGTGTAGCAACGGGGGCCCCCAAATATCGTGAGTGACCTAATAAAATGTGTAAGAATTAACTGAGGACGGAAATTGATGCCGTAACCCCCATTTGATACCTAGGCCCCCTAAAAGTTTCATCCTAGCTATGCCCCTGGGCCATAGCCAGACAAGGCTTTGAAGGGGGAAAGAAGTTTACCAGGGAAGGAGGCAAAATATTTTAGGGTGAAAAGTAGAGCAATAGCATTCAAGACCAAGTGCATGCCCTGCTCAACTTTTAGATGCAGGAGGTCTCCTTGGTCCAGGTTCACATTGACCTCCAGGTCCACAGCACTCACACACATCCCGGGCCTCTTGTTCCTACCCTGCTACCATCTTCACTCTACACAATGTGACCACTTTTCCGTAATACCCGCTGTTGAAAGAACACCAGAGCCATCATAATCGCATAGCTTTTATCCCAACAATTTGCGGGTAGTAGCATGATACACTCACTGTGCATGGCGTACTCAAACGTACTTTCACTTCTTCAAGATTATATACATCAATCCAAAACAGACAAATGGGTTGATGCTGAGCACGTACAGTGCAGTGCTAGTGAGGTTTTCATGTTCATATGCAAACGTACGTACTAGCAGCAGTATACGCTAACGTTAGGCCAATAGTCTGTTGCCTCAACTTTCTGGAAAGGGCGATTCACACCTCGGGAGGCTTGGCCAACCTTCGCATCCCGAAATTTTGGCAAGAAGAATTGAGGATGGCATGGAAAACAGATGGTATATTCAGATTAATTTCTACGTAGCTCATGTTGGTAATTTTTTACACAGTCGCAGGCTTAGCTAACTTCTACTCTTTAGGCTACAGTACTGTATAGGATACTACTCGCCTAACTGAGGCCATCTTCATCATCGTCGTTGCCTTGCACTTGCAGCTTGGGCGAAGATGAACATGCACAACGGGAACTTGAGAGAGGGTTAGCAACATGCCAGACGGGACGATTCCTGAAAATGTCCAGATTCTGCGTATCTACTTCATTATCTGATAGTGTGACCCAATTAATTGTAGTAGCCTAGAGGGGAAAAAGCTTTAAAAACCAGTTCTTAGCCCTTGATCAAAATCGTTGTAGGCCTAGGCCTCGCTACTTTATTCATCCAACTCCCTTAGCCCTAGTTCAACAGCACGGGATAGCCTTGTCTTGCGTTTGTGCTGCATTTGAAAGAAGCAGAAGAGGAATGGTTCCTAGCCTTAGGAAATTTCGGATCATGGCCACTATCCGTCCAGCAGACTAGTACAGTCCGATATTAGGAATATTGAAGTATTCATACTTTTTGCTAAAAAAATAAGAGATATTAAGAGAGTCGTTCTCAAAATGTTTTTGGTTGTATATTAGGCCTATCCACCTTTATTTTTAAATTATGTAAGAAGAATTATTTTGAAAACGACTCATCATTTACCATAAAAATGTGAAAGTAAAGATTGCAACCCCCTATTTTTCATTGGAATGGAACAACCGGACGGATAGTGGCCATGATCCGAAATGTCCTTATCCTGAGAGGTTACGCAGATTGGATTTGCCTTGTCTTAGGTACAGGTGACTGCGCGGTGATATGATCTATATGTATTTGACTGGCGATATGGCTGGAAATGCTGCTCTTTTTCAAAGGGCGGTAGACTCCAGTACTCGAGGGCATAGTTTAGTCAGCGTAGCATAGATGTTTGGAACTTGCTGCCAGCGCACGTCGTTACGGCACCGTCTTTAAACGGATTCAAGTCAAACTTTGACAAAGTTTGGAAACAAAGCGAGTTTTATTTGACTACAAGGCGGACATGATTGCTAACTAATTTTTACGGGCGAAATGGCCTTCGGCCAACAACGTCTTTTCGATGATGATGATGATGATGATGATGAAGAAGAATGCGCATCGGGGGAGTTTTGCAGAACTTCATAAAAATAGACCTGTTCATAATTAATATCTAGGGATGGTCTAGGCCTTGGTTTTTAATTATGTTTGTAAAAGCAGAATCTTAAAACGAGTTAATTTAAGCCATGGTCTAGTTGGCAGTGTGGTGGGGAATTTGTCGGGTTGAACAGCTGGGAAATGATTATTAGGCCTACAGTAGCCTAATTATTTTATACAAAAAACACAATTTAGCCTATCAGTTTTCCTGCAATTTTGAAGTGAGTTGGGGACTCCAATTTTTGTCGTTGTGACTATTCATACGAAAATTTTCGTATGAATAAGCCTATCTGTAGTCACAATTCATACGAAGAAAACTTAAGCCGACATCTGTGGCTCGATATTGTCTGAAATTTCCACTTCTGTCTTCAAATACCCAAAAACCTAACATGAATACTGCCCTCTTTTTTGTCACAGCGATCACGCAGCATGCAGTAGACATATGCAGTAAGCCGACAGGCGTACATATGTACAAAGCCATATAAATGGCTCTGCGTATGTACAGTCTGTGTAGACCTGTACAGTATGCATATGCATGTGAAGGTGTTAGTATATTGTGGTACGGTACAAATGATTGGTGCATGTGCATGTGAAACATGCAATCGTACTCAGACCTTAGGCCTAGAACAAGGCATTCTTAAAAGCAAACTCGCATCAATCCCACTTGTTTCCCGACCGTTCTTTGCCTATGAGAGGAAATTAAATCTAAAAGATACTGTACTTGTGTAATCAAGTTTTACAGCAGAGTCTGACGAAACAGTACGACACTTAAATATATGCGCTTATAGCTGCGTTGAAAATCTACTTATGATGAAGTTCTGCCATATACAAGTGAGAGAACAGAAACCTGTCTAGGCCGGTCTAGCTGGTTTTCAAATGTCAAATCTTAGATCATCGACTCATATTCCTGTAAAAAAAGTTGAATTTTAAGCTTTTGCATGAAAATTTTTGTATGAATAATGCTTCCACTGCCCTCTATTCATACGAATATTTTCGTATAAATAGTGCTTTCAATGCCCTTTATTCACACAAAAATTTTCGTATGAATAGGCCCCACCATATTTTTTAGCAGGTGGGTCATGAAACCTTCCTCTCTAACCTTAGAATTCTCTCCCCAAAACAAATCCATATTGACAATGTATCCTTGTAGCTCGGACTGCATAGTTTGTCAGTTGTGTGGAACATCAGTCGCCCGGCACTTCTTCTGCACCAATTTCAATTTATTTTCTGATTTAACAATGAATCAGCGCACAATAATTCAGTTTGGTTCAATAATCAGCGTGCAGTGTGCAGGTAAAGAAATGAGCAAAAGATCAGCCCAGTGCAAGCTTAGTCCCTACACTCAAGACTGACTCAAAAAATTACACTCGGTACACAATTCAGAAAGAACCAAATAATCACCATCTTGCATAGCAGATGACGCTGACTGGACCTCCCAGTAGGGTTTCACCCACAGGCGTTCCGATTTATATGTACATATATATAATACACTATACATATATATATTTTAACAAGTTTCCCCTGTGGGCTGGGGGTTGTAGAATATGCCCACGGTATTCCCCGCCTGTCGTAAGAGGCGACTAAAGGGGAGGACTTGAAACGAATTTACCTAGTTGACACTATATAACACATTCGTGTTGGTGTGTCGTTAAATATTATCTAACTAACTAACTAACTAACTAACTAATTAACAAGGTACGACAATTTTCTGGACGAAACTTACAACTTGGCCTATTTTTACACTCTTACGCTAACTGTGAACCTCTCTGATTTCTTTCAATCACGTCATTCGATGAGAAAGAACATTCAACATCCCTTAGGACACAACTGCGGGCATAAAATCACTTCTAATCGGAATTATTCGTAAAAAAAATGGACTCTCCGGCTCCGCAAGTTGGTGGTTACACAGACAGATGACGTATGATTATAACCTGCGCAACCATCTTTGCCGTCTTGTAAGCGAAAACACACAGCACAAGGTAAAGCAAATGAAAAGAACGTACATTCGCTATGCAGATTGATACATGTAGCGCCTAATTTGACAAATCCAGGTAACGTGCATTGTGATTGGCGTCGAAATAATTTGACTTAGCTATATACGCCAATCACAACGCACGTTACATAGGATTTGTCAAATGAGGAGCTACTCATATCTATCTGCATAGCGAACGTACGTTCTTTTGATTTGCTTTACCTTGCGCTGCGTGTTTTCGCTTATGAGACGGCATAGATGGTTGCACAGGTTATAATCATACGTCATCTGTCTGTGTAACCACCAACTTGCGGAGAGTCCATTTTTTACGAATAATTCTGATTAGAAGTGATTTTATGCCCGCAGTTGTGCCCGAAGGGATGTTGAATGTTCTTTCTCATCGAATGACGTGATTGAAAGAAATCAGAGAGGTTCACAGTGAGCGTAAGAGTGTAAAAATAGGCCAAGTTGTAAGCTTCGTCCAGAAAATTGTCATACCTTGTTAATATATATATGTATAGTGTATTATATATATGTACATATAAATCGGAATGCCTGTGGTTTCACCCCTACACCCCAGCGGGGCCCTTAAGTGGGCCGCTGCACCCCACAACCCCACTATCAAAGCCTTCGATGGCGCGCATTTTTGAACTCAATTAAATTCCGTGTGTAATTAACAAACTATGCAATCTGGCTCGTAGCTGCTGAAAAGGCCTAGGCTAACTTTAAATTATGGCATAGGCGTAGCCTAGGCATATGGTTGTAGGCCTAATAAATTCATTTAGCCTGGCCTGAGAGCAACTCTGAGGCAACTGTAGGTAGGCTTAGTCCTTGAACAGGACTGCTATTTGGACTTGGTTTTACTTGGGAGTAGGTTCTACCGTTAATGTAGTACACAGTTCTGTCCACAGACATTCTTAGAAGGTTGGCATTATATTACAGTTAGCCATGGGCGTCAATCTTTACTCGAATGTGGGGGGGACATGGCCACTTTTGTCAAAAATTTACTGTGTAAAAATCAAAAGTCAATGGGCGTTTTTCCAAAATGTGGGGGGGACGTGTCCCCCTGTCCCCCCCAGGATTGACGCCCATGCAGTTAGCACGTGGTGATACTGTACCTTAGTCTGCAGTCTGCTGACCTAGTATTTGGGTCACTTTTGGGCTTTCCACACTAGGTCAGCAATATTTGCCATTTGCAAATTTGGGCTACTGCAACTTCAGAAATTTTGACTGGTCTTGATCTTTCTCAAATAGCCTACTCCTCTAGGAGTAGGCTAGATATATTTGAGAAAGGTCAAGACTTTTTGGGGTAATTGACCTCTATGGGTCATTTATATGTTTGAGACCCTTCATTCTGAGAATACTTGCACTTAGTGTCCAAAAAGAGACCAGCACAATTAGTGTTCAACCAATTACACCTTATTTGGTAATTACCAATTATTGATTATTCAATTACACAATCGGGCAAATGCCAATTACCAATCACCGATTATTTATATTAACATATAGGGGGGAGTTTGTGTTTTCTTGCTGTCTATCGCGTATCTCTAGCATTGTGAACACACCGTGACAACCTTCACAGTGGATTTGAACAATATTAGGAAAAGCCCCATATGTTTCACGAACAGAATATTAGTTTTGTTGTATTTACCTCCTGAAATACTGAGATAAAATCATCTTCAACTACTTGTTTGCCTATGATGTCACAGGCCTAACATTTACAAAAAGTCTGTCAGCCTACATAAGGCTCTGCCTAGTTTTCATCCACTTCTTTGCAAGTGGCATTCACACTGACACTGTACATGCTTCCTCTAGCAACATATACAGTAAGTGTCTGCATGGACAATTTTTATTTTATTCTTGACAGCAATCAATCCATTCAATCACAAACTACCTCCATAATTTCATCATTTTCTCAAACTTTAAGTAGAAGAAATAAAAGGAAGAATGGCTATGGTATAAATAGTACGTAAAAAAAATTATATCCAAAGTTATTCAGGGGTGCAAAATGCTCACCCACTACTAGCATTGGGTCGGGGAATCTGTCATTAGTTCCCTAGTGGGATCAGGCAAGACATCAATACTGTAAGCCTATGGTCCAGGGCACAATTTCCTATTTAATTTAATATTAGAATAAAATCACTTGATAAGAGGTACCGTAACTATTTGGAATGTTAGCAATTGCTTGTTGGCTATTTTAGTACTGCAAATACTATATTATCCCCAAGTGACACTGGACATGCTCATGATACAATAGGTGAGTGGTGGGTGGCTCTAGTCATAACTGTATTCTGTGTATTTCTTGGGCAGCCCTCTAGAAGGTCAGGTCCTTGCCTCCCATCACATTTTCTTAATTGTGAAAAAAGTACTACACCATCATACAGGTATATACTGTACTGGGTCTTGTAATGTTTGCATACATGTCTTTATTAGCTCATACCAGCATGCTGGTGTGAGCTGTTGTGATCATGCGGCGTCACTCTACCTGTCTATCTATCTGTCTGTCTGTCTGTCTGTCTGTCTGTCCACACTTGTTCAAAGTGCTTCTCCTCCCACATGCTTTCATGGATTTGTTTGAAACTTGGGCACAATATTCCTTGGGTGGTGGGCCATTTGGGGTGTTCAGGAATTTTTGGTCCAAGGTCCAATGCACCCTAGGGCCCATTTTATGAAATTCTACAAAATGCTTCTCCTCCTACAGATTCTCTTGTACAATGTTGATCGTTTGCCATAATGGTACTCTGTTATTGGTCCCTTCGGGGTGTTCAGGAATTTTGGGTCCAAGGCCCAAGATGGACTGTTGGGTCCATTTTGTGAAATAGTGCAAAGTAATTAACTTCTTCTCTATTCAATGTTTAAAGAGAGGTAACAGCCTCTCATTACAATGCTTGGTTAGTGATCTCATTATGGTGTTCTTGAATTTTGGTCTAAGGTCCCATGTGGGCCCCAATGGCTCATTTTATGAAATTTTACAAAATACTTTTTCTCCTACAAATTGTGTTGTAAAGTGTTGATGATTTGTCATAATGAAGCTTTGTTAATGGTCCTTACAAAGTACTTCTCAAATTTGGGATGACGAATACTTTTGATACCTTTCTAACCAATTTTGTGCCACCCCTCTATTTTACCAGTCTCACAAAATCACTTTACTACCTATTTTTCTTTGTACTGCAACCTCTTTAAAACTGTCTGTGTAGTTCGAGGTCAATCCTGTGCAGTTGTTTAGGTTCGTTTAAAGGGAGCTGCTTAATGGGATTTCCATGGGGTATTTCCATTGTGTGTGCATTGTCAGAGCACGCGGGTGTGTTTGTCATAGCGATCCTCTGTTAATGGTTCTTTAAGGGTGTACAGAAATTTTGGTTCCAAGGCCCAATGTACCCTAGGGTCCATTTTGTGAAATATTGCAAAATGGTCAATTCCTCCTCCAGTTAATGTTAAACAGAGTTGAAGGCCTGTCATAATGATGCTTGGTTAGTGATCTGTTTATGGTGTTCTGGAAGTTTGGGTCTAAGGTCCCATATGGGCCATATGGCCCTTTTTATGACATTTTGCAAATTGCTTACACCTGCAGATTCTCTTGTACAATGTTGATGGTTTGTCATAATTATATTCGGGTAGTGGTACCTTCAGGGTCTTTAACAAGTTGGGGTCCAAGGCACAATATGGACCATAGGGTCCATTTTGTGTAGTATTGCAAGTGATTAACTTTTCCTCCAGATAATGTTTAACAGAGTTGACGGTCTGTTATAATGATGCTTGGCTAGTGATCTGTTTCTGGTTTTGTGGAATTTTGGCCCAAAAGCCCATGTGGACCCAATGGCTCTTTTATGAAGTACGCAAAAGTGCATCTTCAACTACAGATTCTCTTGTACAATGTTGATGGTTTGTCATAATGATACTTGAAATTTGGGGTCCAAGGCCGAAGATGGGCCCTAGGAGCTGTTGCTTTCTTAAATTGTATCATGAAGCAAATTAATATCAAAGATAGCATGACAAATTTTTTGTGACATTCAGGAAGGTGCCATCAGGGTATGTGAGATTTGGGGTCATAAGCCATTTGACATCATTTAAAGTCATATGATGCTTGTACTAACAAAGACTAGAAGCCAGGGACCCTTAATTGGTTGAAGGTATGAGCTTCAGCACTATTGGTGCCCTAGTCTGTTTAATTGTGAAGAAACAAAAGAAATGAAAATTTGCAGTTGTTTCAACCTTACTGTACACTTAAAAATATTACCTGTTTTTTAAAGCAAGAAAACACCTCTTATTTCCTTCACAATGCAAATTTTGCACAACACAGCTACTGTACAGTGAAACCAGTGGGAAATTTTGGACAAATGTCATTTTTGCTCCTGCCTACCTCACCTATTACACAAGTTGGTAGTCTCATATACCATGGAATAACTATGGCATTGCTGTTGAATCACTTCTAGATGACCTGTCCCTTCCTTAAATAATTATGTGACAGTTGTCATTCCACTCACATTAAAACAAGGGTAACTTTGAGCAAGCATTCTGTCACGTGGGAAGGTTACAATCTACAGTAGCTAAAGGATTCAAAGTACTGCCAGTGTTTGCTGCACAGGAACTGTCCATTTGTCTAATACCCTAGGTGAGATAATAAGGGCTCATTGGTTCACAAACCATGTTAAATTTGTTAACAAAAATTTAAAATGTGAGTAATAATATTACTTCATGATTTTAAAAGGATGCCCAGGTGTAATTATTCAATTAGGAATGACTGCATTTGCTGCTATTAAAATCAGCAGAAATGTGAAGCGCAGTTGAAACACTGGCTCTTTTGTATGTGTTTGCAAAAATAAGTACTGTACTGTACTTCATAGTGTCCTAGTCACTCATCAAACAAGTTAACTGATCTGCAGTATTTTCAGAACATTCTAGATGGACCTGTAATTCTGTGGTAATCATGGAAAAGTTTTTATCCAATCTTGGAAAGGGAGAGATGGGGAAAAGAGTTTTTGTGCATCTCATGTTGTTCTAGAGTGGGGAGAAGGGAGGGAGAGAAATAGTAGGGATGTGCTCTTGCTGGGTAGTATGTAGGCACCCTATCCGGCTCTTAAAATTTCTTTGAGTGCAAAAAACATTAAACCCATCCAGTACTATATTTCCTTCTAAGACAGATAAGCCTCTAATATATCCCCACTCTCTAGACCCCTCCCCCAGGATGGTGATCAGTGTGCTAAGCACTCATAAAATCCTAGACACCTCTTCATAGTATCTCCCAAGGATTCATGAAATGGTCTAGTAGTGCACCTTGTTATTGCAAGTGTTGTTTCTTAAATTTAGCCTATAAATGCCCCCCCCCCCCCCCCCCCCCCCCCGCCATATACATAAAACAAGCTTTATGAAACCTTCAAATGTTTACAGTAAGATTGCAAGAAGAGAATCATCTTGCAAGAAGTTTTGCAAATATTAATTGCATGATCACTTTAGCCTTGTTGTCTCAGTGGGGTAACATATAACTGCCCCTATCCTTTAATAGGTTTTAAAAGTCTTTTTGCACTTACTGTATAAATTAGACTTGTGTGTTAAATTTTAGAATGCACACAGAGTACTATTGTCTGTATGATTGGTAATTATTAATCACAGCATAAAATGTAATCCCTGTTTCAAACAATCTAAGCCATGTTTGTTCAGGCTTCATAATGCCATGGGCACAGCATTTTGCTTTTTCACATGTACGTTGTTAACTTTATTCTCTACCCTGCCCTCTTTTCAGTGAACTTGGGGTGTGGTCATTTTCCACAAACTGATCATTACAGCATTGTTTGGAAAAGCGCACTGTGCAAAGCAGTGGAAAGCTATGTTACAGTTCTGCTTTTCAGTCACTTTCTCATACATGAATACATGAAAGAAATATCTTTAATTGTCAACTTCAACATCGTTTGCTTTGCCCACTCCATTTCCAACTTTTTTTGGGTGCTACACAGCTATTTTTAACTAATTTCTGCATATTGGTAAGTGGTAATTTTCCAGCAGAATAAACCCTCTCATCCTTATTCTCCTAGTCTTACTTGACTTCTCATACAAACCTGGTTTTGATGAATTCTACATTGTGTACTGTAAGTACTATATATGAAACATACTCCCTCACCCCCAGCATCCTTGCAGGAAGCATTTTACAACATGGCTGTGATTTTGCTTCTGTATGAGATTACTTTCCACTTTACAGACAGTGTAGTCTCAGCTACAGTACATCTTTAATTGAGTTCAATTTCCTGTAGGCTTGCATGGTTCTTAGGCAGATTCATGTATGTCATTTGCAGATTTTTCCCATGGGAAGCAAGCTGTATTTTAGGTACAGCTTTTGAAGCTGTAGCATATTGTAAAGACAGATTTGTTTAGTGCTTCAAGTCAAATCGAGTCACTCCAGTTTTCTTCAAGTCACAAGTTTAAAGAGAAAATCATCTCAGTTGGGTTTGAAATAACCATTTTGACCACTATAAAAGGGAAAAGGCCCCCATGATGCCATAATTATAATGATGCAAAGTGAAATGGATCTGTAGAAGAACTTTGTGAAACCAAGTTTTTGCCACATGCTCAGTTTGCAACATAGTGAGCATTATATTGGGAAATATTATGCTGTTAGTCCCAACATCCAACAATAAGGCTGTGACAAAAAGGCAGAACTTTCCATGTTCAGGCATTTGGGAAGGAGTTAGCTTCCTGTGCTTGGTGCAGTATACATGTACATTGTACAGAAGAAGCAATAAATAGAATGTTACTGCAGAAACCTTTAGATGGCTGGTGCAGAAAGTAAAATGAACAGTGATGAATAATTTAGGAGAATTGAGTGAGACTGGAATACTGTGAACACACATGTGAGTATTAACATTTTGTACATGATGATTCCTTGACAAGCCATGTGTAGTAATTATACTGTACTGCAGCTTAATCAGCTTTATACAAATGAAGTACAGTTATACTGTAGTTACACAACTGTGGTGCATAGAATTCTCACAAAACTTTTTTGCTGTTATATGTTTTCCCCTTTCTACCCTCCAAGAGCCTCAAGGCGCAGAATAATTACATTACTGAAAAATAAGATCTAACGTTAAACTTTCGGAAATTTTATATGAATCAGGCAAACCAGTTGGCTAAGTTTTGCCCACAAATAAAATGTGATCCTTTTCGTACTGTACATGGTACAGCATATGCCCTGTGGATTCTTACAGTATGTTGGATTTTAAAAACTGTTTTAAGTTTATGGTGAAACAATTTGGAACTATGAAGGTTAAATTTGATACATAATTTTAAATTGGCTTGGGACTTTTTCTCAATTTTACTGCACTTGTGCATACTGATTTGTGGAAAATAGAATCTGAGGAAAAAATGTTTTTTTAATGATTCGATCCATACTGGTTCTGGAAAAGATTGAAAAACCCTAGAATTCAAGATACAATTTCCAATCCCTTATCCTGGAATATTAATTGTTTAAAGCCAGGAATTTCAGCACATTGGCTGGAAATGTTATTTCTAATACATTCGTGAAATGTCATTTTCAGACTGCTTGGTTTAATATTAATAATGCCTGTTGAGCCAGGGATTCAGCAGTCAGATAAATCTTGCCAAACTGTTTGTTACAGTGATCTGTATTGCCAAATATTGTCAAGTTTTTGCTTGAAAAGTTACCTTGGAAGTACAGTCATGCCAATGAAACATAAAAATAAAAGTATTATTATATACAGTATAAAGTATAATTACTCTACGATTCTCACTTAATTCTAACTTAGAGGCACAGTTTTAAGTACTTTAGAATTCAGTGAAGAAGGATGCAAGGAATAGGTGGTACGATCACAAACTCAAAATGGAATACAGTTTTATGCAGTTGTACAATAAGTGATATACTGTACTGTACAGACATACTTGTCACTGAGGAAGTGTGCTATGTATACAAGTTTGTGCATATTTGAGAGAGCACCCAGAGCAAAACAAAGGTTTTGTTTACATAGTTTTATCATATTGCTTCATCAATTTGAATTCTTGCTAAAATTTAAAAGCTTGGATACTAATCTATTGATATTTAAAGGAGACTTGTCTTTCTAGACTCTAGGCTCCAGCCTTTCTTCTACTGTACAGTGGGAAATTTTCATGGGGGTTAAATTATTGCGCTTTTCGCAACCAAGTATCTAATTGCGAATTTAAGACCTGCAAAAGTACTTTCGTTAGTTTGCACAAGACTATGTTGGTTGCCTGCAACAGCAAATTTTTCACTCCACAAATATGTGGACAAGGTACAGATTCACCAAAAACTAGCCTCCCGGAAATTTACCGCTATACAGTAATACAGTTATAAATATCCTTGACAGCATAGGGCATAAGTAGTCGTCTTTAAGTTACTTTGAAACATCAGCTAAATCTCACAAATATCCTCATATTTCCCATCTAGGTATCTTTCATGATATTGCAGATCATAAATATTGCATACATTCAGGGTAAACCAGGAGTACTCTGCATAAATATCACAAGTTAGAAAGCTGTTGTCACATGATTTTCAAGAGCCATTCATGAAATAGGATACCTGGTAGAGTAATCCAAATTGGGGTGACAACATTTTTCCTTTGAAGGATAACCAATCTAGGGCAACGCAGAAAAATTCTCCCTGTTAACTTCTAGTCCCTCCTCTGGTTTTAGAGAAAAAATTAAAAAAGGTTAATTACACCTCCCAGACAAAACTAAAGCTATAGTAGCCTGCAAAGAGTTCAGATTTATCAAGACCATGCCCACTTACTGACTGTGCTCAAGGTGTATGTTATGGATTGGGTACTAGATTGATTTGCACGATTCATCGACCAGTCAGAGTGATGCTATTCTTTGAATTCTTGTCAATCAAAGTGTGGTCACCTGTTTGGTGCGATGCAACAGCCCCTTTAAAAGTACGTAGATAATGAACACCGCACAGAAGTCGATATTGAATAACAGCTCTGGTATAGATTACACAAAGATCTCACAAGTACCATCCCTTGTGTGTTTCTTTGTTACTCAGTATTACAGTAGTCTGCCATGTGGTAAAACCTCTTTTATTTAATACTCGCAGAGCCTGAGTGATACCATATCAGATAATGCAACCTGTCTGCGCAGCAGTATCCTACAATAAATGCCCTCTTCAATCATCTTGAAACCTGAAATAATCCAATTTCTCAGTCGGAGGTAACAGTTTGTAATAAAATCAAGAGATTTGTGACTCCATAATGAAGTGCTTGGCAGTAAAACAAACTGTAAAGAAGGGATAAACAGTGAGATTTTTATCAGTACCTTAGAGTGTAAATCTGAAGAAAAGTTAAGCCCGCAGTGTGTTCGGCTGTTCGTGTGGAAAAAGTTAACATTTTATCATGTTACATAAAAGCAGTTTTGCCAGGTGCTAATATAAAGCTAGCTGTACACAAGAGAACAGCTCAGCAGAAATACTTTGGCTTCAGAATACTTGGGCTTGTAACTTTGCTGAGTTACTTTCTGAAATGTGTGGGAGAGATTTTGTGAGGTTTTTACCTCTCCTGACCATTTACATAAGTATGCAACATGTTTGATCATTTTGATGTATTTTGATTTGCATGACAATGCTGTCAACTTGTGCTCTGGACCTGAGCATTTTGCTTTAATGTCTTGCTTTTGCTTGTACAACAGGCTGAAGCATTAGAGAAATTAGCATATAGCCAAGTGACACTTGAAAGGTACTTTTCCAAGCTAATTCCTCTCTCTCAAAAAAAGTAAAACCTCAAGTCAGGTGCAGAGAGATGGGAGGGGGGGGGGGGAGAGCATCTTTCAGTCAAGTGATCTTCTGTATGGTAAACAACTAAGAGACTAAGCCAGATTGAAAACCTTTGTGCAAGACAGCAGCTTTCATCTTGCTTTTCATCACTAAGAATATGTTCTGATCTCTGCAATGGTGAAATTATTTACTTTATATAGAGTATTTGATCTTCCAGTTATTTTGTTTTATACACAAAATATCAAGATGAATTCACAGTACCTTCTAAGTATTGCATGTATGATGTAGCTCAGAACACTGCAGAGTTCCACAGTTTATTTTGTTAATCTCCTCTAAAGCCAAGGATTTAGCATTTTCTGTGCTATAGATGATTAATTGCAATGTTTCCACATATTGCTCTGCAAATTATTTTACAACAAAATTTTTGTAGACTTTGAGCTTTTTACAGTTTGCCTATAATTTGTCATATTGTGGAATGAAGATAGCATATGCAATAAACCCATCACCATGTCATGTGAACTACTTTAAGTGTATTACATCAGTTTAATACACTCTTCAGCAGCACTACGTAACACTGGGTCTCTTAGATTCACTCGCAAGTGGTTGGATATGTCTGAGAAAATGAAACTCAATATCTATTTCACTTCTAATTAATGTACCTATGACTCCATTGAACAGCACCAACAACCGGAAAAGAATGTTTTGTAATTTAGCTCTTTCCTTTTTGTTTTTTTGTTGTTTTTTTTTTTGCAGTAAATTTTAAAATGTGATATCTCAAAATGGAAAACATGAAATATGTTTAGATGCAACTTTCAAGGCCATTTTTTGTGATGTGGGAGGAATTTTTTGGCAGAAATGAATGTGCTGCATAGTGTGACAAATTAGCCCCCCTGAGCTAAGGCAATTAAGGGGATTCAAAATGTGGGTCGCAATTGTGAAAAAGTTTGTGAAGTACTGTAGCAAAGTTTCAGATGTATACTAGTTTAATCTTTCATTAAACTACAGTGCAGTAGCTCATAGATTGATTGCACTCTGAAAATAATTAGCATGAAGGATCACTAGATCATTTTGTAGCACACATTTCAGCCATTTTCTGTCACAGATGAAGTAGTTAAAGATAATTCATTCTTTGCGGCAATAGTGTGCTTAGAACACCAAGACATCTTGAATACATTGTTCATAATGTATGGATGTTTTACCCTGTCTAACAAACTCTCCTTCTGAACTGTGATGCAGACTCATGGCCAAAAGTAAGTAGAGCAGCAACCCCAAGTTCGTTAGGAAACATAACCCTGTGATTTTCAATACTCAGACTGCTAAAAAGTCATAGCTGGAGGTTTGTACTTGTGGTTTTTCATGGGTTTAATGAATTATTGTACAGTAACAGTTTCCCTTTAACAGTCTTTTTCTGTATGTCTGTATGTAATTGTAATGACAAGTTTCCCTCCAGTTGATTACTGAACCACTTCAATCCTTCAACATCTAGGCAATTCAGCCTATCAGCCATTAAAAAGCCTGTAGTGTGGGCTTACTGGTGCATTGATAGTAATTGGTAGGCTAGTAATCAGCATTTTTGCTGCTGTTGTGTTAGTATGTACATTCATGTGTTTAATATCTTGTCATGGTAGGATCGTCAATTCTAGAGATGTCTCAAAGTCTTAAGAGTCAATGCAACTGAAAGTCAAGTCTGAAGTCTTCTAATACAAGTGGCAAATCTGGTCACTAGTCACTTAGTGTAAATCTTTAGTTCCAAGTGTCAAGTCATTAAAGACCTACTTCTGATTTATTTAGCAAGTCACCATGTTTGAATTTATACTCCTCATACAGGGCATGTTCCCAGTATGTTTTGGCATGGGTTTCGTTTTCATGTACAGTAGTTTCTGGTTGAAGTCTCAGGATTCTGGAAGGATGTGGCCCCCTCTTTTACATCATTGAAACGTTGATACTGAAGCCTGAGTTGGCTTTCAATACATGCTGCACTGATAGGTGTTATATTTTTGTAAGTTAAATTGTGTCACTGCTCACTGACAGATATTCAGAGATCATCAGTCACAGTATTGTAAGCAAGTCCCTATAGGGCAAGTGGCTAATAAAGTTGGGAGTCATAAATTTTAAAGTAAGTTGCAAATCTTTTGATGGCAATTTCAAGCCCCAAGTCTAAAAACGTGAAACAGGAGTTGAACTGGTGACAAAGTCTCGAGACTCAAGTCTGTGACTCTGCTCAACTTTAATCAGAGTTGTTACTTATTAGGCCGATGGTACCCAACTTCAAAAGTACTGAAGTTGCCCAAGCCTAATGTTTAATAGCAGGAAAGGAATACTTTAATGGAAGCTTTTACTAAGTATTTTATATCTGGGAGTCTGCATTTGCAAGCTTGGAATTAGGTTTAGGCTGCTGTAACATTTTGGGCTACAGCCCTTGTAATTGGGGACTCTGAATGGAGTTACAACTCCTACATAACTGAGGTAATATTAAACTAACAAGAACATACAGTATACATCAGCATGCAGCAATGGACTGTCAAATACTGTTCCCACCAGTAATAATGCACCTGTAGACTACACCATACAGGCTTCTCAACACCAGATGTGTGGCACTGCACTTTTAGGAGAATGGTATCAGCCAACATGTGACTGAATGCAAAAAGTAGCCAGTTGCACTGAAGTAAGTACTCCATTAAAACCTATGAACTTAACACATCTTTACTCTAAAAAATTATTTTTGTGCCTATATTTGATGTTATTGAAAATTCCCAAGGAGCAGTAATTCCAAGACTGTAAAGCTGTGACTTGACTCGATCCCTGCCAGGAGGCAAAACTCAGAGATAAAGTTGACCATAAACTTTGCCAGCGGAAGCCTACTGTGTTTGGAAGGCTTTTAAGGCTCCTTTCATTTTCCAAAGGCTTTTTAATATCGACCTAGATTGTAAAATGGTAAAAACTGTGACTCATACATTTGTGCCCATGCTAATGACTTAGCAGTTAAAAGTTAGTGTACACAGCTGGACATTAATGGCTTCCTTTATTTAATTTTTTCTTCTTTTTTTTTGAGGTGTTGGCCATTCAAATGACACCTGGACAGGTTTCTAGCTAAAAGAAAGCCTTGACTTGATCAATAAGCACAGTGGTCACTGTGATGTAGTGATGTTCACTGTCAATGAAGTTAAACGGGCATATAAAGTCACTAAGTTGAATGAGCATACCCTTTCATGTTTAACCTTGTATTGCTCTTTAAAATGATGTCACAATATTTTTTTACTGAATTGTTGCATTTACATCAGATAAAACCTTGGTTAAAAACCATTAAAGGCTCTCTAATCTCATCCCAGACAGTAAAAAATTCCCCCAAGTTTACTTCTAGCCCCTCCTCCAGCTTAAACAAAACATCTGTATAGTACACCTCCGAAACACAGCCACAGAGTTTCAATTGCTCTAGGTCATAGTTACACATATCTGTGTGCAGGGCTCTAGCCAGGATGGTGAGCTCAGGGAGTCCAAACAGGTAATACTAGTGAAATTCTTGCATTAAAATGTACTATACATATGAGGCAATCTAGGATTCAGGGAGTCCAAATGGCTCTCTGGCTAAAGCCTTGTCTGTGTGTGAGCTTAATTAGGAACACAACTGACTGTACTGTACAAGTCATCATAGACCAACCAGAGTGAGTGGAGCTATTATATTTTTTGAGTGAATTTCAATCAAGGTGCAGTCATCCACTGTATTTAGAACTATAGGGCTATTCCTAAATATGTTTGGGCAGGCTTTTGCTAACAAGTCCTCCCGGAGGGGGGGGGGGGGATTTCATATCCCCTTTAGTTTATGCAGTATATATATTCCAAAACATGAAAGATATCTTGTATTAAAGACTTAGAGATTAATAAAGCTGACATTTTAGTGAAAGGTTTTGGTAAGTGTGTATACCCTTTAAAGTCATACCTGTAGCACCTCTCATTGGAACTGAGATGTCTTCAGATGTTTTCTGCTTTTACAGGTCTATGTATTCACAAGAACAATTTCGTGTACCGAAATAGTGCTAGGCCCCAGTCTGTTATTGATTTCTTTCATGAAATGGAGTTACTATCCTTTGGGAGTATTTAACCTGTATACTTGAAGTCTGGTCCAAAAGTTAAATTGATTTTAGCCTAAAAATGCTTTTGGTTTGTTGTGTCCTCAGGCTAGGAAACTTGGCCTATTGAGATTTAAAGTTTTTGTTTAAATAATTTACCTTTAAGTTCAATTAATGATTTTCAGGTCATGAGTTGATGAAGCTGTGGTACAGTATCTTGCCCAAGATGTGTTCCTAATGCAGTGTTTATTGTTATAAAACTAAGATTCATACAGTAGGAATAATTGAGAGGCAGTTTGATGAGAATGTGCTGGAAAAGTAACTTAAAGTCCTAAAATGCTTTGAATGTTGATTTCTTTCTATAATTAATGCCCTTCAAAAAAAGATATGTGTAAACACACACCCCTGCATGGTGACTGAAATTAAATATTTAATCACTGCACTTTAAATATCTGATTGTAGGAATCTTATTGGAATATTTTTTGGTAGAATTACAGTGTAGGATGCACTTTAATGTTTTGACATGTACTTGAGTGTTTCAATACAATATTTTACACAGACTTAACCTTCTGAAAGGAGGTACTACCTGGTATTTAAATGAAGTTTAGGAGACTGCAAGTCTAGTTTTCCTGTTTGTGTAAATTTAAAACAAGATTTGTAGAAAACTGCTTGCAAACTTTTTCTCAAGACATCTTTGTAATGTGGGACTGTATACTAGTAAAAAGATATGAGGACTGGGGAATGAGACAAGCCTGGCAAGGAACATTCAGTTGTAGTATCAGTTGAAGGAATGAATTTCTAATGTTGAAACAAAGTAAGCAAAAATTTAAGTTTGATATGTGAATGTACATCTCACGTACAGTAGAAGCATTCTGGTTAATTTACATGCATTTCCTTATGTTTTAGCTATTTTAGCTAAAACATACACTGTAAGACCAATTTAACTGGAAGCAAGGCCATTTGACTTCCCAACCTCACATTTAACCTACACTTTAGATTCTCAGGTGGCAGGCCCACAGGCTATTTGCGGCCTGCAACATGCACTAAAATGACCTGTGGAAGAGTTGGAGGAGCCCCAGATTAGAAGGAACAAGTCCATACTAGCTACTGCAACTCTCAAAAGTGGTCCCTGGCCCAAAACACTTTAGCACCTTGACCTACACTGTTTTGTCTTTCATTAAACTTTACAACCAATTTTCACCTCCATAATCACATTTCATAATGTGAAATACATGACAGGCATGGAGGTTTTACCAGTTTTACATTCCCAATGGGAAACTCAGTCCCCATCTTTCTCACAGTCCCAACTAGAGATTGAAACACAAGGGAAGCAAAGTATTGCTCATTAATGTGATGAAACGACATTATTCCTTCTTAAAGTTCACTTTGGGTTTATGTAGCTACTGTATCTCAGGAACCTAACATAGGAATAAAATGGAAACTCCACCGGTATGCTCAGATTACAGGGTTCTGCCCAGGATGGTTTGAGTGCCGGCAGGACTATCTAAGCGGAGCGCCACCATCGGTTGGCGCGGAGCGTACAAGAAAAATTTTGGAATTTACAGACCCCCAGATGGCCGGAAACGGCTTTTCCCGAGTTTTTTAAGCTGTCTGTACACAGCCTTGAAAAAGGGATCTCATGTTGTTAAAATTTCTCAGATAATCAAAAAAAAAAAAAATCTGTGAAAAATTTACCAGATGCAGAAAAAACAAGATGTCACCTTTTATTGCTATTACTTCAGAGTTTGCTCTAGCTTTGTTTTGATTTGAAGCAATTTCATGCCGTACATAGCGCTGAGGCCTAAGTTTGGGCAATATCTCCAAAATTACTTTTATCATAATAATTTTTTGTGAGTCCATACATTTGTAAGAATTCAAAAGCATGATGTACTGTATGCTTGCAAAAAATATGAAATTATTTGCCTTGTATTGTTTCCTTTCTTCTTTTTGCTGTCCAGATTTATATTTTCTTCTTTTATGGCATTCGTTTTTAACCCTGAACTAATGTATACTGTGGTTGCCCTTAGATCACCTAATTGGAATCATGCATGGCATAGTACTATTTTCTAGTAACAGCAATATGAGGGTCCTTTGTAGGGGGAATGGGTGGGGTAGGGGCCACGACTGTTTTCTTTCTGCTCTCATGGCTTTGGACACATCTTTAGTTAAGAGTGGGGTAGGTTGCAGCAACTCTTTTGCATTTGAATGGACTTGGAGACATGACTTTGTTCCACATAACAGTCATATATATAGTAATAAAATTAAAATTTCATGAAAGTCATTTTCACAAGAAAAAAGCCATCCTGTCAGTATATCACCCCTTCTATGCTAAACAACCTTTTTTGGAACACGTTACATATTTTAAAGCACTTTGGAACAAAATTTTATCAAAATTCTTTGCAATGTAGCTCAACTTGTAAGGGAACTCCCACAAATTACACATGTGTAAGAAAGGCTAGGTTCTCAGTATACACGTACTTCACATTAGGCAATGGCCAGTGTGCTAAGCCACTATGAAGAAAGACACCCGGTAGAGAAAACCTGTTTGACTAGAGCTTGCGATTATCATGCAGATTGTTGTTTTGGGGTCTTTTGCACATGTCAGGAAAATGTTTTTGGCATTTTTAATGATTTGGGCTATTTTTTATTCTTCTGACGATCAAATATGCTACCTGTGCTTTACACAGTACAAAGTGTATACAGAGGACTGTAGCTTGCTTCAGGGGTCGAACGATGTGTTTCAGGACTGAAATCCTTTCCTTTTTGGAGTAACATGGAGTTTGTTTCCATTATTAACCATGTGCCAAAACTGTCTCTAAAATAATATCAATTTAAGTCATTTTTGAAGTCAATTCAAATTGATACGGTCAACACTTTTATCGAGGTCTGATGGTTTCACTTACTCTTCATGCTTCAGTTTGGACCCTTGGCCAATCACAATCACAATCATTCTTTTATGATTGCATCTATGTATTGGCAAAACAAAACGTAATTCATTGATTATGGCTGGTAATTTTACACTTTCTTACCGATATTTCTTGTCACTTTTTCAAGAGTCTGCCTCAAATCAATTCTTGTTACGAGAGTTTTTCCCACCATTTAGATTTCGGAGGAAATTTTTGGCCAATTTAGAACTTGGGTGCAGTTGTTTAAAGGCAATTGCAAAAGCATGGGAAATGTCTCAGGAGTTCTGTGTGGTTTCATTGTCAACATGAAAACATTCTCCATTTGTAAGGGAAATATCTAGTCCGTGCCTTCCAAGTAATTTTCAAGGGAGAAAAAGTATTAGAGGCGGTAATTTCAAGGCGAGGCAGTCGCAAAACAGCAAGGCGGCCGTCTCGTGAATTAAGTAGGCTACCAGGGGAAACGCTCATATTAATCCGTATGGTGTGAACTGTGCTTTGTGCATTTGTGATTTACCCAATTACAATACCTGAAAAGTAGCCCAGTGAGCTAGCTGTGCATGAAAGTTTGTCACACTCGTATGTGCTTGCTAAGGTATGGCCGCGGTACAGTATGAGTACCATTGATTTACGCAAAGTATTGAACATATGTACGTACGGATATTTAGTACGTGTATGCATTGCATACTGCTGTAAGAAGCTATTACTCTTGATAGTCTACACTCTGTATGCCTAGGTAATATATGATAGGATTGTGTGAAGTAGCCAAGCACTTGCATTGAAATATGGCGCGCTTTGATAGTCTCTGTTTTACCGTTCGTTTTGTTAGCGAATTTGGCTATGTTTCTGAGTGTAAACTAAGAAGAAACACAATAGGCAAGGGGTATGGCAGCATCATTTTACTCCTCATAGTTCTCATCTGCTAAGTGGAGGGTCTACCAAGGGTTTGCAATATTCATGGCTGTAGCGTGACAGGCCGAAGTTTTACATCGTTAATTTTCAATCCCAAACATTGGAACAAGGAGCCCCAGGCACCCCGCGCATAGGATTTTTAAGCCCTGCTTAGGTTCGTGGTCATACGTATTTCATTAAAAAACTTACTGCTGGCATGCTGGTTACCATGTACATCACTCCTTTTAATAATTGAAACTAAAGCGCGAGGATCAGGCATAGAGTCATTGCTCTGGATTGCAAAATTATAGTATTTTGCAAAAGGTGTGTTTTGGATATTATGAACAATTATGAACTGGATTTCATCCAGTCTCAATTATGACCAGCAAATAATAGTTTCTTTTTGGTTGATCCTTCGACCACTAGGCTATTTTATTTGGTTTCTTATAAGGAATAAGTGCCGGTCGGAAAAGTTACTTTGGCAGATTGTGGCAGTCGGCAGTGCTGCATCCTGGTCGGGCCCGACCGGCGCCGACCGGCATCGGCAGATCACTGAGATTATATAGTTGTCGTTTCAAAAAAAAAAAGAAAAATCCTTGAAGCCTTAAACCTTTTCTTGTAGGAATGAAGAATTCCAAGCCATCATATGCAGAGAAAACCTTTTGAAAAACATCTCATTTTACAGTGAAAAGTTGATTGTACTATTTAAAGTAGGGAATGTCCCCCAACTGTACAAGTGAAGTGCTTTATAAAAGTATGAAATACTACATTTTATGAGAAATTTGAAATGAGTTCAACAGTCTAAGTGAGTAGGAAGACAAAACTTGTACAAATTATTCATGACATAATAATGAGTAATTACATGTTGGTATTCCAAATGGAATACAGGATTCCAGGGGCTGTTGAAATTAACTCTAGGGAGTAGTAGTGTGGACGAAAATGTGTATTAATGAATGATTTCATGAATTTCAAATTGTGAATTTGTAAAATTGAAGGATCTAGAAGAGTGAGTAGTCTGGTGATGAGTACTTTATAAAAGAGGGCTGCCTTGACTTTATGGATGATTGTTCTAAGTGTACTGTACTGTAACTCAGTTATTTTTCTGTTAAATTATGTTGACAAAAATATAACTACAGTTGTCTTGAATCTGTACCCTGGGAGAATTTTTTTAATGAAGAAATGGTTCATCTTGAGAGGGTAAACTCATTTGTCTGTAATCTAGACTACTTTTAGCAGAGTGTCATTTTTTGACATGACAGTAATGCTGGGGCATACATGCACTTAAAAAAAATGTAAAAAAGGTAGTCATTTAAAATTGTATTTCCTTGATTAGGATATATATGTGTTAGAGTAAATTAGACTGAAGATTATTTAAGTTTTCATTCAGTGATAAAGGTTAAAAAGAAGATTAAGATTTCCAATCAGTAAATGCCCCCAAAGTTTCTTTAGTTTTCAAGACTTTGGAATTCATAGGATATTTTTGGCAGGCCTTGCCTTTTGATTTTTACAGTGCCTTGGTTGACTGCACCTCCGAAAGAGTATGAGCAGCTCAAGCTAATTGCTGTCCTTATTCAGGGTCATCTTTTCATGTCTTTATTACCTACAGTACAGTTATGCCTACAGTACAGTTTATCTAGCTTAAGAATTAAGATATCTTTTTTCATTTAATGAGCATACTAAAATTTAACGGTCCAGAAAACAACTTGGAAAGACCAAATTTGTTTCCATGACTTCAATCTTGAAAAGAAAAAAAATGTTCCATAATTTTTGCCTCAACAAACATTTACCTGAGTGACATAAGAAATTTGTTTGCTTCTGTATACGGGTATACTGTTTTGTATGCCAAGTATTGCACGTAGGAAGTAATTACCATACTATGTAGCAGATGGTTTGAATACAGTTTAAGTCATTTTGAAGTCGCAGGGTATGCCAAAGAACACTGTCAAGTAATATGTACATGTGGGAAGAGAAGTTGTAAAACATCATCAGAGCTTTAATTCCTACTGGTTACAATTTGTTCTGAATTTACAGCTGAATTTCTTTTTTTTTTACCATATTAAATTTGAAGCCTAAGTTTGTATATAACCTACGATACTTGATAGCCCGGAAGTTATACTTCAAATTCTTTATTGTTTAAGTTAATTATTTTATTTTTGAGAGCCTATTGTTGGCGTGGAAGCCAACAAGAAAAAGCAGGGTGGAAATGTAAGACGAGTCAAAATTTAAGTTAATTTTCACATTTTCAAGCTCTTTTCAGCAAAGAAGAGCAAGTTACAATTTTATCTTTACCAGAAAATGAAGTTGTTTTGCTAATCATTTATTCACTTAATTACCATTTTATCGACTTTTAATGTTAATATCAAGCTAATTGTGTATGGTGTTACTGGCTAGGCTGCGATGTATTGCATTGGACCTAATCCTATCCTAACGATGCATTAGGCAATTATTGCTACCAGCTTAGGCCTAGCTAGGCCTATATGCATATATATAGCCTAACCTATGGCTAAGTTAAGGCTTACCTTGCAAGTTACGGTACTTTGCTGTCAGTTGTATGTTTATATCGTAGCCTAAGCAATACCCAATCTACATCGCCCCTCTCTTACCTCCTATCTACAATTGTAACCCTCACTTACCCGTATTAAGGTCCTGGCAAGTTTGATCACACAGAAGAGGAGGCCGGCCTCCGCTAGAGGGCGGCCTCCCCCGTCCTCTTCTCACTTGCCTCGTCAGAGCTTAGACACGTATTTTGTGATCCTGCGCATTTTTCTCCCTCTAGCGGAGGCCGGCCTCCTCTTCTGTGTGATCAAACTTGCCAGGACCTTAATACGGGTAAGTGAGGGTTACAATTGTAGATAGGAGGTAAGTATCGGGGCTCGTAGATTCACAAACCAGGGAGTTTTGGGGAATCTATTTTTACTAGCCAACATTCCTAACCATTTCAATCAACTTATCTCTCTCGTCGATATTCTGGAACGCTCGTACTTTAGTTACAAACAAGCATTTACTACATGTATAGGTCTAAATCATTATTGCTTTCTGCTAGTCTTAATGCATAATGTTACTTGTTGCATGTACGGTCGCGAACTTTCGTACGTTTCGCGGGTTCACTGTACTACTTTTACTACGTTTCTTCTTTAGCTAGCTGAGTGCGCCATAGATGTACACATTCGTGCGTACATAACGAGGAAATCTCTCTGTGACGTAATGCTGAGTAAGGCAACACGCATATGTATACGTCACAGAGGATTCCTCTCTTCAAGTTTGTTTACATTGTGCATCCAGACGCAGTAATTTTTGTTAGTCATTGAATATTTGAATTATTTTCATGTTTTGAACTGAGTTGCGTAAAATGAGAAGAGAGAGGATTCGGAGACTGGGTGCCGAAGGAAACGGACGTCCGTGTGGTGTGATTGAGATCGAGTGCGAGTGATTATTAATGCTGAGAGCTAAGTTGTTTCACAATTTACTGTCATTTTATTATCTTCATTGATTGCCTTACTTAATGATTGATTCCTGTTTTTGTTGAAATATCTAGGCTTGAATCAAATTGTAAGGGTCGGGCATGGGATATTAAATTGGAAATCTGTTAAAATAGCCTAGATCGTCTGTCATCATTTTGGTCCCCTTTGAATCTCCATATTCTAAGGCAGGACGTTCCAGCTCTTTGCCAGTTCAACCAACCCTCTCTTTTAAGTAAAAAATATCCCTCCATCTCATATTTTTACATGTATACAGTATAAAGTACTGTGATGAAATAATTTAGCTTTCAAATTTTGTATAGCAGATCTCCCAAATTTTGTTGGTGAGTCTACACTGCTGTCATATGGACTTGGTGAAAACCCTATGCCTATAATTTTGTATAGCAGATCTCCCAAATTTTGTTGGTGAGACTACACTGCTGTCATATGGACTTGGTGAAAACCAAGTCCATGTATGAAAAATTGCTACATGGAATATAGATCATGTTGTGATCTAGAGTAGGTATGTATGGATACAGACACGTGGCATCATATTAATGGTCCTGCTTTTAGCTGTGCTGCCATTTTGGATGTCAAACTTAGTTAGTGCATGCCCAGCAGCTACACTGTGCAACACACAGTAATTTTGTTCCTTCTTTTCAAAGAAAGTTTAGGTGAACTGTACAGGTTGATTTTAAGTAGGCATACTGTTTCCCCCAGGCTTGCATGCAGCCTACATATGTTGGGTTTTAATGCTTTGTAATGATCAAGAATCAACAATTTACTGTGCTGTAATATCTGAAGTGGCTCACTGTATATGAAGAGACCACTGCACAATGTAGTGCTGCATGTTGACTCGGGGTCCAATGTTTCTTGTGAAGTATTCTAAGGGAAAACAAGCCAGTGAGCCACAACTGGAAAAAGGCCGTGGCCGGCTCGACTTGAACCAGTTGGTCGGAAACTGGGCCGTTAAACCTCAGCTAAGTAACTAACTCTACATAGAAACTCATCAAGCTCCATGTTTATATATTTCTTGGAAGTTGATAATAAAACTGTGGGCCGTGGTTTTCCTTTACCATTATTCAACAAACTTTCTCAATCATTTAGAAAACATTCTTTGAAAAGAAGGCACTAAACAGTGGAAAGCTTAGACCAATAGTTTTGTACACAGGGTATATGTTGGGCCCAGTAAGTTTGATGTCCAATACGGCTGTCTTCGTTGCTGTCACATGTATTTGTGAGTTCAGTGAAAAACCACATGTATATTTTATGTCAAGTACATGGTCAAAAAGTACTTTAGAGACAGTACTGGCCAGTAACATTTTGGTCCGTTTATGACCATATTTCTACTTGCTGTCATGGACTCTAACATGAAGATAACTCCTGCTCATTATTAAGAATGTGGATGTCAGGATGTGTATAGAATCAAGGTTATGTGCAAATTCTTACAGTTGTTTATATAGGCAGAGGCGACAAAAAAAAAAGGAAGATGAACTTCACTAAGAAAGAGTGTAAATTCCAACTGGTACCAAAAAATGTACAGTACAGGTATTTTGTCTCCTCTGCATTGAATACTGAATCTGATGAATAAGTGACCATTTAATGTGATCTTACACTTGTGATGATAAATTTAAAGACAAACTTGTACATCTTAGGTTGGCTGTATCAAAATTCCCAGTTGGTAACTGCTCTTTGATTGACATCAAATTCAAAAGATGCAGACTAGCTCACATTTCACACAGTGCAGAGAGAGTGTTCAGATTACACATTACACATTAATGGGGCCTTGTATGCTCACCAGGACATGGTCTTTTAAAGCAATTAACTACTGAAGGTTTGTATAGATCTGCACAAGGAGGAGCCTAAGACAGTTATGGGGGGGGGGGAGGGGGCTAGAAATAACTTAGTTGGGAGAATTGGAACTACCTGGGGCGGCAATTGACCTTTAAGCTACAACTGTACATGTATAGTTTTACTACCTCCATCAAATGTACATTGAAAATAAGTTAATGACTGTTATCATTCAGACAAATACGTGAAGTTATCAGTTAAACGTTCCATTGCAGTAATGAACATCTTCAGCTAGAAGCACTTAAAATTAGGCTTACTGTTGCCTTTGGAAAGAAGTGTAATTGTTTAATGAAGTTTATGATATGTTCGTAAGTCTATATGTACATAGAGCTTCTTGTTGTACTGTGTGTATACCTGTACTTCTTTTTCATGGTGCTCTTGAATGGTATGTACAATATATCAGACTTGTCCTGTGAGTACCATGTCATGAATACAAGTATGCACGTGTGTATTGTACTCTGGTTGTGGTAAGTAGTACAAGTGCACATGTTTTCTATGATTACTGGTGCAAAATTCTTTGAGTACATATAGAAATGTTGTCTGACAAGTATTGGTACCAGCAAATGTACAAAAGTGTCAGTGTAAGTAAGTAGTCACTTTAAGTTAGCAATGGAGTTTCAGTGAGTTCATACTAGCAGAGTTTTTAAAATTAAACATTGATGCAATTAAATGCAAAATGTTGTTCTTTCAGTAATGGGTAAAGGCATGTACTTGTATCAGATGTGTAGTGAGTACACGTGCCAAAGCATTAGTAGCAGATTCATACTTTGGTACATCTGTACTCATACTTATGAGAATGGATTTGTACTCACAGTTGTACTCAATATTTTTAAGTTGAGTATATTGGTTCTAGAGGGAAATCTAGTTAATACTGGTATTGGTCTATCCCCCCATCCATCCATCCATCCATCCATCCATCCATCCATCCATTTACCTAATAGCAGTATTCCGTCCGTCCATCTGTCTATCTATCTATCTATCTAATACAGTATTTACAAGATTTCACTCTAGAACCGATATACTCACGGGTTTACTTTTGATAAAATAATTGAAATATTTTGGGGGAAGATGCTGACAAATACATACTTGTGGAGAAGAGAGTAATTAGCAGACCTGAAAAAGTGAAATATTTAATTATGTACACTTAAAATACTGCAAGGTTAGGACAACTGCTTGTGCCTTCAAAACTCACCATTTGACGTGTAAAATTCATTGATTCATGTTCTAGCTTTTCATTTAACTTTTCTGTAGTGCTGTTATTCAGAGAAACCCTTCACATAGTCACAGAATTCAATTTCAAGGGCTCTCTGAAGAGGCCTTTACATTCTTAAGTACAGTTCAGTACATACACTGTAGACTGAATGTAAGGACTGCCATACATTCATCTACAGTAAAGCCACAGGAACAGTTTTCTTCATAATTTATTCTACTGTAAAAGATGACAAAAGAAAACTGTGGCATACTATACTGTAGTTGCCAGGGGGAAAATAGCTCATGAATAAGGGTTAATGACGTCACTGGCGAAGATACTGTAGTATAACCACCATGTTACTGCTTTCTGTTATTTTCCAAATTAATACATACTATGCTACATGTATGCATAGTGATCTACAGTACCCTAACTTTAATAGTACTGCAGTGTAATTAAAACACAAAAGCACTCCCAGTCTACATACTGAATATATTGTAAACCATGTCAAACCAGCATATTTTTGATCATTTGCAAAGCTCAAACTAAAGGAGGTTAGAGTTAATTTCAATGCGGCTAGGCTTTGCGTGGTCTAGAGTGGTTTAAGGACTATCAGTATATTCGTACTACTGCATCACATGACAACAGACTAATGCATCATTGTGTGCCGAGCAGATTAGATGGTTGTCTTGCCATGGTTGGTTAAATTTGACTGTAGGAATTAAGATGTGAACTTTGTCAATACTTTGGATGTGAAATAGTATTTATAGCATTGAGGAAACCAAGGTTATCATAAAACATGTGACATTGTGGAAAATTTGGAAGAATATATGCCATCAGATTTGGTAATATGTAAGTTTCTTTGTACATGTTTTGTAGATTTTAAGGTTTATTCAAGTGAGGGGACATTGTCGATTTAAAGCACTTTAAACAGTATTTACATTTAATTTGTACTGCATCAGTCTACAGTGTGAAGTGCACACAGTACAGTGTGTGTATAGATAGAAACTGTTGTGTGTATTGCACTGCACTGCTGATGCAGTATTTTTGTGTGGGAGAATGTGAAGAAACCTGTATGCTGCAGGGTTCAAATTTTGTTTATTTTTTTTTTCTTTCTTCAGAGGGGCTCTTTCCACATACTTGGAAATGGCCTATCGAAAAAAATAACCTCATGGAGGGGCTTTTTGAGGACCGTTGCCCCTGTGTATATGCTGAATTATAGATGTGCAGTATCTCTCTGCAGAACGTACAATGGATACAGTGTAGATTAATTTGTTATATTAATCAACTACTACTGTATAAAGAAACATTGTCATGGGTCAAAGCTATATTTTCTACAGTGATGCTTTTTTTATTCAATTCCAAAAAAAAGGTATTTTTGTCTATGCTCCTAGCCACAGATCCACAGGTTTAGTAAATTTGGGTACTGTTAATTTGAGTTGTATTAATATTGATTTAAAAGAACAAGTTTTGGATTTCATGCACATAATACTATAGAAGTAATTAAATATGTTATACTTTATTCAGCTTTAAAAGATAGTGGATGTGAAATGCTAGAAGAAACTGTAGGTGCTAGCTGTATTTTTCCATTTTCTGTCATAGATAGAAAACATAAATAAAATAGTATGCTCCGTGTTTATCCAGGAAAGCTTCAAGTGGAAATTCATAAAATGTGTACATTTTTGTAGTGAAAGTGAGCACAAGAAATGGCATTATTATTTCATTTAATTTCCTACAGGGCTGAGATACTACTAAGTTACTCTTTTATAGCTAAAAGATTAGTCTAGGCCAAGGCCCTGGATATTAAAAAATAAAGCAAGTCAATTTGTGTCCACCAGTGTGATTTTGTTTCGTTATGCGAAGTGTAAGTGACATGAGAGATGAGAGGTTATTCCTAAGTAAATACTTAATACAGTACAGTACATACAATTTCACTACAGTAGGAAAATAGTCTCCTGTAACAGGCCAATTTTAAGATAATTGAAAACTGCATGCAAGACAATAAAAAGAGCAGGACATTCATGTCAGTTCAGGCCCGTATTTTAAGAAAATTTTATGGTTGTTCATTGGACAACCTGTCTGCCGTTTTTGGTTGTCCAAAAGAAAATTAAGTAGTCCACAAAGAAATTGGCAGTAACCCTAGAAGCAGTCTGTTCACATGGTGCATGAACTCTGGTTGTCCGATGGACAACCAAACCCACCCTTTTTCGGTTGTCCATCACAGTTGTCCAGTGACGGGTGACTGGACAACTGTTAAAAACGAGCCCTGCAGTTTTTAAGATTCGATGTAATTTGGGACTCCATTGCAAGTATGGATGAACTGGAAGAGTTCTGTCACATTTAAGATCATAGTGAACTGACCAAAGGCTGGAAAACTGGAAAAGACTTACTACCTTGGAAGCAAGTCCAATTCCCCACAAGTTGGCCTATGATTTCATTTCTGGTGAAGCCTAATGTCACTCCAGTTGCCAAAATTTCCTTTCAAAACCAGTTTTCTGGCAAGGAGCTCTACAGATTTCTGAGTTTCTCCACCCAAGTAAGTAGCCAAAGTTGGCATTATAATGATATTAATTTACTAACTTTCAGTAGTTTTGCAGTCCCCTCCCTCCTTCCCCCTCCCTCTCCCTGCCCATCATCATCTTGTGTGCATGGCCTTTCTTTAGGGAAGTTGCAATTCTTATCTGTGAACCACTATACAGGAAAAAAACCTGTCAGTCTGCAGATCTGATTAATTTTTTGGCAGTACAATACCTCTGCAGTGCAAGTGACTTTGAGGCAGTGACACAGTCCTGGGAATCATTGATCTGCAATCCTCACAAGTCACAAGTTTGAATTACTGCAATGTTCCTGCTAGACGTGGCAGCTTAACACGGTGATGCTTTTGAATGCCTCTAAATGTCAAGACACACTGCTTGTAGAGTTCCACCTATCAAGACAAACGTGAAAGGTGTGAGTCGATGAAAAGTATGTTGCAGGTTCATAGAGAAATTTGTTTTATAGCCAGTGAGTACTGCCAGTATTGTTAAGTACCGTTTATGTTACTGTGTAGTGAATAATATTAAAGGTATGTAGACATAAAAATGTTCTGTATGTTTATTTGATTTTCAGTGGCCCTGGACATGAAAATTTACCACTTTTCCCATTAAAATTCATCAAATAGTGACAGTTACATAATGAATTTAAGCAAGTGGCTACAAATGCAATTAACAAATTTATGATATATAGGGAGTAACAGAACTATATTTGCTTGAAAAATCTGGCCACCCACACTAAATAGCAGATTAGTGGGCAGGGAATAGGGTTACAACACTTCATGTAATTTTTACATTGGTAATGAGTTGTCTCAGAAGTGGTCATCTTTGAATAGGCATTTTGAGAATGTTAACAAATATTAAAATAATTCCAACAGAAAATTTCATGAGGGAATCTTATCTACAGGCTGTGCAACATTTGAATTTGTAGGGAGCTGGAGTTGTACATATTGTTGTACTGTAGATCAAACAGAAGATTGCAGTTTTCCTCCAGTGATGATTTAGATGAAATAAAATCCCACAAACACCAACAAGTTTTGTTTTGTTCTAGATGTATCTTCAGTAGTTAAAGCAGGGATTGACAGCAAAATATCATAAATTTACTTTGTAGAGATAAAGTACTCCTTGATTTCTATTATACATTATCCTGCAAGGTAAGTGAAGCATTTGTGGGTGTGTCCCCCATGTCACTGACAGTTGTTTCAGTGACTGCCTCACCCATGTATGTATGGGATATTTTACATGTAAACTGAGAATCTGTTACAATTTGCGGTTTGTGTTGTTGGAGTTTGCCTACACTTAACTGTAGTGGAAGGGGATTTATGAAAGATTCTTGATTGCAACAGCCAAGTGGGCCGCTCAATTAGGGCTTCCAAAATATCATGGGGAAGCTGGGGCTGCATAAAAAAAGCATTGAACAGCATATGGCTCTGTGGGCTGCACTTTGGCCTCGTGATTTGAGATTTAATATATGTCATCCGGAGCAGCAATGTAGCAAAATTGCAAAATTTTTTGTCTCTTAGTTCAATGTTTCCATTAAAAATTTTAAAAATAAGTTTATAGATTTTCTTATCATTCAAACTTTACAATTAGTTTAATTTTGTAAAGTATAAAACAGAAGTAGGATTAACTTTACACTGACAGTTAATACATTGAAGAAAATAATTCAGACAGATGTAAAGATTGTTGCAGTGGTTAGGACAATCCCAGTATCATTCTTGTAGATTTGTTGCAAGTTATTTATTGCTGTATCCAGGGTCTTCAGAGCCAGGGCTGAGAGACTACCTACATTCCCCCTCCCAGTAATTTTCAAAAGTGTAGATAATGATCATATGAGCAAAACTTTCTCCACAGGTTAAAGGAATTAAGGCCTACCAAAATGGCTGCCAGGTTACTGTGGTAGTGTATGCATGATTTGATTGTGAATCTGCCTGGTATGTAACATTTCAGGCTGAGTGCAACATGCATAATAAAAACTGTCAAATTTCCTCTTATGTATGGTGGATTTTAATTTTTGTTAAGCCTCACATTTTTTTCAGAATTTTCCAACTTTTTCATATCAGTGTGTTCTGAACCTCTCCAGTAAGTCCAAACTTTACACAGAAGATGTTAGCCCACAGCCATCTTGGAAGCCATATTGTGCAGGTACAGAGGTTCATCACTGTCACATGGCATCATAATGCCTCTGGTTTTATCTGTACTACGTACAATTTTGAAAGTCAAACTTATCGCACATGCAGCAAGTACTCTGTCCATAGGCAGAAATCCCTTTATTTAAGTGTTCCCATTGACTCTCACTCTTTCACACAGTAACTTTTGCCTCAAGGGCCCAGTATCCCTCTCACTTTTCCACACAAATCTCCTCTACTTGACTTGCTGTCTACATAAACTATTCTTCAAAGTGTAAAACGTTTCATTCCTTTCTTTTCAAAAAATGTCTTCTTTACTAAACTAACATCCTTATTAAACTATTAAATTAACATCAATTAAGTTTTGGTACTGATGAAAAGTTTTGGAATTGTACTCATGACTTTTGCTCATACTTACAACCAAAGACACGTCTGCATAATACAGTATGTAGTTCTCAAAATTTTCTTCAAAAATAAAATTTTATCCCTCTTAGAAAAATTGCACACGTAAATTACCAGATTTGTAACCAGACAGGTCTGTTTGTGAGAAGTCTTAAACAGCTTTTTAGTGACTTTAATGTCAAGTCATTGACTGGAGTCACTTTGTTTAATACTTCAATAGGGGAAAACTCTAAATAAATTGTGAAGTAGTTTTGGAAGGTTGAGACTCAAGTCCCAAGATGATTACAGCCCTCTAATATACATACATACATACAAACATACAGTGCAGTATATATCATTGATGAACTACAGTATACTGTACTCTTTGTAGAGGGTTGTTGACCTGGGTTATCTCTTTGACTTCAGTCCAAATATTTACTCTTTTAGGAGTGTTGTTGCTTATTGTGTTAGTATTTAGACATTTAATGAATGGTGTATTCATCCTGTTGAGTTCAAATGATGACATCACTAATTAAAATACTAGCAATTCTTGGAGCTGATTGCAAAAGTTATTGGACAAGATTGCCCAATTGTTTTATACCTGTCACAAATATCAAACTGTGGTATCCCATTTTCACACTTTTATATCATGAAGAGATTCAGCCCAATGAACAGAGCACTCAGAATTGAGCAACATTTGAAGGAAATAGTTGTTACACATGACAAACAATCATTTGAACAAGGATGACCAGCTTTTTGGGCATACTATAACCAAGTAGCAACTCCCTGCTACAGTATAACTACAGTAGCAGCAGTCTTGTGAAGTCTTACATTGTATGTTGAAGGAGTGTTTAACTGTGAGTGAATACAGCTTTCATATTAGGAAGCATGTTTGCAAAATTTGCAAAACAGCCAGGAAACGACAGAGAAAATGAAAGCATTTTTATGCAGGAGATTTCGTTTTTAGAACTTCAGTAGTTTACATCATTTTAAAAGTTGTAACTGTAAAGGGAAAACAATATGACCCATTTCTCTCAATATGAAAAACTCCCTTCCTAAAAGAAATCATTTTGTGGAAGTGGAAATTCAGGGGGTCGAAATTCCCACTGTTCCAATGTTCCGAGAACAGTGCTTTTAGTGCCGGAACAGTAACTTTTCAAAAGCAACTGTTCCGTGGAACAGTGTTTTTCCACAAGAAGCAAAGTGCATACAAATATACGCACATGCTAATCTCTGATAAAGTAATGATGTCGTGAATATAAAAAATACCTGTAAATTTTGGCTTAAGTATGAAAGCAATCTCGTTCCGCCGTTATCAATTAAAGTCAGTTACACTTCCACGTGTTATTCCCAATGCTGCATGGTACAGTGCTGTGTAAATGCACATATTGAAGTTTTACTACCAAACGCAGAAAAACTTTTAGTACAGTATGTCATTTATTGCCCTGCAAGCGAAGGTCATCTTGGGTCACCCATTCATTGATATTCCCTCCACTTTTGTGTTTTTGGGGGGGTTTTGTATTAATTTCCCCTCCAAGCTAGCAACAAAACACCGAAACTTGAAACGACTAAAAGCAGTTCTGACTGCTGATATCTCGCAACCAAAGTCAATTGGTCCTAAGTGTTTGCTTTTCCTCGCAAGATCTTCCCATTGGCTTACTGTGTGGAATGATACTCGAATCAAGGTTATGGCGAAGGATACAACTAGAACGATTTCATGCAAATTTGCTGTGAGAAAATAACAACAGTATGTGCACTCATATGTTGGAGAACCCAGTCATTGCTTTGCTATACTGTAGCAATGAACTGCAATGCAAAGGATGAATCAAGCAAAAATGTTCCTTTACCGTGGATTTTTTTTTTTTTTTTTTGCTCTCACTCAAATCCCATTTGCCTTGCTTGCTGTGCCTTCTGCATCAATTTTGAGTGTATTTCATCCTACGGTAGGTTTTGGGACACTGCAATGCTAGGTCTTGGGACAATGCAAGATTATTGGCAATAAATTTGTGCTTAAAAATAAGAACCAAAAGAAAATCAGGATATCCCACTGGCTAATCCTCGCTGCAGGTGAAAATTCACACTCCCCACATTACGGTCAAGTAGTGCAGTCATACCACTCGAATACATTAGACAACAATTTGCACCTTTGCAGTTTGCACGTGTGCACGAACTGTACGTATGCCGAGGTACTGTGCTCTGGAACAGTATAATCTGATCCAGAATAGTAATTTTGGAGAAAGCGCTGTTCCGTGGAACAGCAGCAAAAAAATTAAATTTCGACCCCTGGAATTAGGGAAGGGAGATGCGCTCTGATTTTATTTCTCATGCAAACTGTGGGCTGTATGATTGCGGATGCTAGTGGCAACTTCTGTTACATTGACATTAAAGTGAGAATTTGCCACCAGGGAGTTGTTACTCCGAGTAACATAGCCCTGGTACTACTGAGTGAGAATCTGTGACTTTGGCGAGTGAGAATGTGAACCATAGTAGAAATCTCCTTGCAGCTAATTAGTCTCAAGAAGTGCCACCGCAAAATACCTCTTGAGAGTAAATTTTAAAGGGTACCTGTACCATGCATTCAAAGTTCTAAAGGACTGTCTATGTCAAGTTTTGTTATTGGAAGGTTGAACATGTCAAGAGCCCTGTATTATGTCAATGATCCACTATTGTAGATAGCTAGGGGCTTAAAGAATACAGGTTAACATGAAACACTGGGCCTGCAGTGTTCAGTTTCTGTACTTGTATGTTATTCCTATCCGTGTAGGGTTTATGAATGTTTGATGGATGCAGTGTGACAGCTGTTTTTAGGGGCAGTCTGTTTATTGCTGTCATAAAACAGTGCTGCTGTATCAATATGCCCATGTTTGGTCTCACAAAGTAAATAGAGCTTGTTTTAGTAACTGTGTATCTACTTCACCCCTCATTACCTCCTATTTACATATGTACATACTAGATTCATGATCAGTAGTGGATACCAGCACAAGAATGCAAACTACAGTATAGTAAGGTGCCCGTCAACGGCAGGGGACCCGTTCAGTGCTTGTCTAGCCTAATATTCCATGCCACAATCTTGGTATGGTAGATTGCTTAAGTGCGCATTGGACAGTCACCCCATTATACAAAACAGATTGTTAATCTGTCTGTCAGAGTTCATGCATTGCCTTGTCACTTGTCAGGAATTCATTGGTGAAATGGTTTCTGATAGATTAAAAGTGCCTCCAATATTTGTGCCATCATAATTATCAAATGGCATCTGAATCTACCAAAAGCTTCACCTTCAGTATTCCCTCACTGTGGAAGCACTGTCATGCCACTGATTTCACCATAAGTGTTATGCTGCATTTCCTGAAAACTCATTTTCTGAATTAGTGTATGAGACTACAAGTCAGTTGTGCAGTGGTGCATGTCTTATCACAAACAATAGAACCTGTAGTGATGGCGTGTAAGTACAGTACTGCATTTTGTTTATAAGGAAGTTGTGGTCAATATACTGTAGTGTCTTGGAGGCTTGCTTGCTCATTAAAGTAAAGATAAATACCCTGGGGATAGGAAGTGTTGGGTGACATATCGAAAATCATCGTTACAGCAATAATTTCTTTTTATTGCGATAAGATAACAAGAATTCAAAAATGATGATAAATTCTTGAAGAAAAATGAAAAAAATTGCCTTGTAATGCTTTATTTCTTCTCATTGCTGTCTCTAAAATGTTTTTTTTTTTTTTTTTTTTTTTATTGAAGACATTCTTTTTTTACATTCAGCTGATGAAAAATCCATGAAAGTTAATCACTGAATATTCTGACATGCATGAGCACATAAGTGAACTTCAAGGGAAATTGTCTATATGAAAAATATCGTGGATATCGACTTATCACGATAAATTTTGTTCTGTTATCGTGATGGTAAAAAAGTCAGTATCGCCCAACACTAGGGATAGCCCAACACTAGGGATAGGTGGAGAGTGCTGCAGACAGTGCAGCATATGGCTAATGGCACCTCCAGTGACATGTATCCCTTGATGTTGTATTAAACTACTATACTGCTACAATGTACCATGGCACATTACTGGCAAAGAAAAGGGTAAAACAGGTTGGTCCATCACAGAAAGGGCCAAAAGATCCCTCAAAAATTTTGGTTTAAGCTGTGGCACTGCAGCAGGTATGAATGGTATGATTTGTTTGTGTAACAATTTGTTAGAGAAGTCCTTACATTATGGGATACATGATGAGGATTTTTTGCTGATGGAAGTTGCGTCTGAAGTTTATCAAAGTTTAATTGCTCAATCAAAAAGAGGACAACTTTTTCACCATCAGAAACAGGCATTCCAGTCAGGGCTACTGTTTCAAAATATCTATGGAGGCCACAAGTAAAAGTACGTCAAACTGCTGACATTTAGCCTTAGGCCACACTGTCCCAGCTGTGTAGAAGATTTTATGGGGCAAGTAAAAAAGCCTAAAAGAAATGTAAACATGTTCTAGAAAAAGGCTTGTTTTCCTTTGAAAGTCAGGAATCGGTTTTTATGGAATTAGCTTTGTTTTCAAGCCATGCATAATTGCAAGTGTACACCTTGCGAATGGAACAGATCCATAATGTTTTGGTGCTGTCACTTTTTCCAGACTTTCCCAAAATTTAGGAAACTTTTCATTTGTGTTATGTACACCCATGTGGAAAAAATGACAAATAGCCTGTGGGAATGTTTCTTGCAAATTTCAGGACGTCAGTTCCTGGGAAATTTTGCGCTCTATTTCAGGAAATTTATTTCTGAGTTGTGGAAGCACTGTACAGTGTGCACACTAAGTGATGACAATGTGTACTATTGATATTTGTAAGCATCTGTGTAGCATCTGAGTACCATCTATGCATCTGTTGTACAACAGGGGTTTGTTATGTACAAGATCATTATCACCTGATCTCTGTACAGCATGCTCGGAGTAATAAGCAACAGATGTTTTTAGCAAACCCAATTCATGCATGCAGGTATGTGGATAAAATATGTACAGTTTTGCCCAGATGTGCAGTTTCACAGTAAAACATACTTATTTCTTTTCTGCTTTTCTTTGGTTTCGTGTAGATGTCTAACATATCACACGTAACGACAGAGTCTCATCTATTGATGACAACCATTGCTTCAATATCCGGTGCTTCATCAACATTCCCAGGCACCACCAGTGACAGCACCGAAGAAATCACAACAGACCTGGTCACCACCAACCCGATGGCTACTACAGCCGCACCGTCCCCCCTTTATCAGAGAGATTTCTTTATAGGTTTAGGACTAGCTGTGGCATCCAGTATATTCATTGGGGCAAGCTTCATAGTCAAGAAGAAGGGTTTAATAAGAATATCAGCCTATGCAACTAGAGCAGGTGAGACAGAGATACCCACCAGATTAAAAAGGACAGTTATTAATAGATACAGACTAGGTTCAACATGATGAATTTATCAAAGAATTAGCTCCTTGGGTCATGCAGAATGTTAAAACTCAGGAGATTTTCACAAGCTGCCCCCCACCCCCCTTGAACCCTTCCTGCAAGGGCATTGCTCCTGGACCTCACCTCTTAGGGATGATCCCCATCAGGTGCTTAGAGTGCATACTATGTATGCATGAAGTAAAGATTTGTTCTAGCAGCTTGTACTTTGTGTGAAATGAGATGTAAAGCAAGAATACTTACCAATACTTACCTATCTAATGTTGGCAGGCCTGCTCATCTGCCTGTTTTAATACTTTTGTAGTTGGAGGATGTCACTTGCTCCTTTTTCCCCATTTTCACATTTGTAGTACCTGAAAAGATGAGTTGGGAAAATGTTTCCACGGAGTGCATCATGGGATGGGTCAAAGGTCAAGTGAAACATGTGCCTTGGCAAAAGAGTTGTCATGGTGCAGCTGACCTTGTGACCCCACCAGAAGTACGGAATTACCCAACTGGCTTATTGCGTGCAGCTAGGTAAAATTATGTGCAAAGTGGAAAAAAACTGTATCCAAAGGGTACTTTCTGAATCCTCATACTGTACCCTCTAACTAGTTCTAAAATAATTGACTGCTAAGCCATTAATACTGTGTTTCCTGTTACAGTCTGAGTGGTTGTCATTGCTGAGGAAGCTAGCCCTTTTGACCTCTTGCTGACCACTTAATGTAAATGACAAAAGGTCCTGTTTTGCATCATTCTTCAAAACATTTCAGTACGACCTCTTTTTTCATTGTTCTTTTTGCAGGCGATGGTGGTCATGCCTACTTGAAAGAATGGATGTGGTGGGCTGGATTTCTACTTTGTAAGTGATGTTCATATTTACTAGCTTAAATAAAAGATCTGTTTGAGTTTCTGTATATTTTTGATGTGGTAAGGAAGAACTAAGTGTTAAAGAAGAACAAAATAGAAGTTTCATATCATTTCTCTGTGTGGTTCTCGAGTTATTTAGTAGATGATGTTATCATAATTTCAGCACAAAGTGAACTTCAAGCCAGCAAAGATAACATCATACCCTCACCTTAATTAATACTCTCATATATTTCAATTACCAAATTTTCCCTTCATTCCCTGCATTCCGAATGTGAATGCAAAAGTATAGAAATTCTACAAACTTTATCACATTCCTCGGATGAAGTTTTATCTACAGGTACTTGTTTCAAGTTCAAAGCGTAAACAGTAGATTGAAAAACAAAGCTTTGCTCATCAATGCAAGGACATGAAATCTCTCCTACTTGCCTGAAGTTCACCTGGAAAAACAAACTGAATCTGGTAATATCTTGAGAATCATGCATGGAGCTGAAATGAAAATTTTACCAGAATTCTCAGACGAAGGGTTCCCACGGTCATGGAAAACCTGGAAAAGTCATGAAAATTTGGAAAGTTATTTCAAGGCCTGGAAAGTTTTGAAATTTAGGGAAGTTGTCTGAAGTCCTGGAAAAGTCATGGAAATTTTCACAAAATTACATAGTTCCATTCTCACTTGTAATATCAAAATGTACTCTCACTCGTATTATCAAAATTTATTCTCTTCATCTCAAATTTAATACTGCCTGCTTGCTGAAAATTGCCAAAAAAGGTCATGGAAATTCTTTATTTGGTCCTGGGAAGTCATGGAAAAGTCATGAAAAAAGTGGTTCCCCAGAAAGTGCAAGAATCCTGCAGACATTTCCCTTTTGTTTAAATATAAAATCTTGCTTAAAACCTTCCAAATGTTCCCTCACAGAGAATAAGTGGTGATCTCTTATACAAAGTTGTTACACATTTCTACTCCATCCCATTTGTGTGTCTTAATCTGAAAGTATTATTTTGTGAAATTTGTGAAGGCGAAAGATAAGTTGTTTGCATTTTGATTCCCTTTGCTTGGGTGAAGCTGAACAATATCTTGATTTTTAATTCAGCATTTATCAACTCACCAAGAATTTGTGCTGTACTATCAGCTTATTGTTGACATTCTAGTAAAAACCTCAAAAAAAAAAGTGAAATATATACTATGATTGTTTGCATCTCTTTACTGGGCGTTATACTGGACATGTCACTTTAAATTTGATAAAAGTTAAATTTCTGATCCAAAAACACGTCATGCTCAGTGACACATGACCGAAGGAGAAGAAAGCTACCAGCAGGTTTAGAAAATAGATTTGGTATTATCAGATATTGGAGTTACTGATTCTGGACCTTCATCTCAAAGACCCTACCTAGTGCATCAGGTTATAGAACAAGATGGGTGGTAGTAAATGCTTACGAGGAAAGAAAATTGTTGGATCATTATTTCCTGTATAGGCATTGTCTAAGAATGTCAACAATGAAGATTCCTTTGCTTCATTGCTTGTGTCATTTAAAATTGGTATCAGATATATTGTGTTTTGAGCTCATACCAGCATGCTGGTGTGAGCTATTGTGATCACGCGGCATCACTCTATCTATCTATCTATCTATCTGTCCACACTTGTTCAAAATGCTTCTCCTCCCACATGCTTTCATGGATTTGTTTGAAACTTGGGCACAATGTTCCTTGGGTGGTGGGCCATTTAGGCTGTTCAGGAATTTTTGGTCCAAGGTCCAATGTGGACCCTAGGGCCCATTTTATGAAATTCTACAAAATGCTTCTCCTCCTACAGATTCTCTCGTACAATTTTGATGGTTTGCCATAATGTTACTCTGTTATTGGTCTCTTCGGGGTGTTCAGGAATTTTCGGTCCAAGGCCCGAGATGGACCGTTGGGTCCATTTTGTGAAATATTGCAAAGTAATTAACTTCTTTATTTACTGTTTAAAGAGAGGTAACAGTCTCTCATTATAATGCTTGGTTAGTGATCTCGTAATGGTGTTCTTGAATTTTGGTCTAAGGTCCCATGTGGGCCCCAATGGCTCTTTTTATGAAATTTTACAAAGTACTTTTTCTCCTACAAATTTTGTTGTACAGTGTTGATGATTTGTCATAATGAAGCTCTGTTAATGGTCCTTACAAATTACTTCTCCAATTTGGGATGAAGAATACTTTTGATACCTTTCTAACCAATTTTGTGCCACCCCTCTATTTTACCAGTCTCACAAAATCACTTTACTACCCATTTTTCTTTGTACTGCACCCTCTTTAAAACTGTCTGTGTAGAAGAGGTCAGTCCTGTGCAGTTGTTTAGGTTAGTTTAAAGGGAGCTGCTTAATGGGATATTCATTGGGTATTTCCATTGTGTGTGCATTGTCACAGCACGTGGGTGTGTTTGTCATAGTGATCCTCTGTTAATGGTTCTTTTAGGGTGTACAGAAATTTTGGGCCCAAGGCCCAATGTACCCTAGGGTCCATTTTGTGAAATATTGCAAAATGGTCAATTCCTCCTCCAGTTAATGTTAAACAGAGTTGAAGGCCTGTCATAATGGTGCTTGGTTAGTGATCTTTTTGTGGTGTTCTGGAAGTTTCGGTCTAAGTTCCCATATGGGCCCTATGGCCCTTTTTATGACATTTTGCAAATTGCTTACTCCTGCAGATTCTCTTGTACAATGTTGATGGTTTGTCATAATTATATTCGGGTAGTGGTACCTTCAGGGTGTTTAACAAGTTGGGGTCCAAGGCACAAGATGGACCATAGGGTCCATTTTGTGTAGTATTGCAAGTGATTAACTTTTCCTCCAGTTAATGTTTAACAGAGTTGACGGTCTGTTATAATGATGCTTGGCTAGTGATCTGTTTCAGGTTTTGTGGAATTTTGGTCCAAAAGCCCATGTGGACCCTTTGGCTCTTTTATGAAGTGTGCAAAAGTGCATCTTCAACTACAGATTCTCTTGTACAATGTTGATGGTTTGTCATAATGATACTTGAAATTTGGGGTCCAAGGCTGAAGATGGGCCCTAGGGACTTTTGCTTTCTTAAATTGTATTCATGAAACAACTTACAAAGCAAAGATAGCATGACAAATTTTTTTGTGACATTCGGGAAGGTGCCATCAGGGTATGTGAGATTTGGGGTCATAAGCCATTTGGCATCATTTAAAGTCATATGATGCTTGTACTAACAAAGACTATAAGCCAGGGACCCTTAATTGATTGAAGGTATGAGCTTCAGCACCATTGGTGCTCTAGTTTAGGTTTCAGGTTGATGGATTTGGCCATGGTTGAGAGATGCATGCTACTTTCCTTAAGGTTTTAATATGATAGAATACTAATGCCTGTGGTGCACTTACAGTGCATTACCAAATCCTTCAGATTTTGTACAGGGGTAATAGACATTTTCTGTGAGTTTTAAAGAAACACCAAAAATCATTTTTTGATGAAGGGAATGTATGATATCACACTTTCTTTTAATTCACATTTTATAGCTGTAAGTAAAGTAAGTGTTTGTTACTCCTCGCAGTATCCCCTATTAACATATGTACAAAAACTTATAACTGCCAGTCATCATACTTTGTAGTAATGGGGCTAGCATTTCACAAGAATGCCTAAGTTGCTCTCCAACCTGTCACCAAAAAAAAAAAAAAAATGTTAGCTATCCTTTTGGAGCAGCCTCTTCTTTCCTGTGTTCATGGACTGCCTTACAAACGTTTTTGAAAATTTTAGATGTGAAGAAAGAAGTTTTTAAGTTTATATAATATGCCACTGTAGAAGTTACATACTGTAGCTGTTCAATCTTAGATCAATGTTTACATCATTGTATCTCCTGCTTTGCCAAAGCCATTGGGGATACCTGTTGAAGCTTGAATTAAATTAAAATGTGGAAAAGGAGAAGGCCCTATGGAGGATATTGTATGCAGATCTCTACAGTTAATCCATACCAGCAACTTGGACAGTGTGTGAATTCTCTTATCATGCCTTCCTCTGTCTGTCTATTTATTGTGTTTTCTTATGGAAGGTTAATGCTTGAGCAGAGTACGTCATTTCAACTGTAAATTGTAAGGGTCAGAAGTAAAGATCACTGTATGAGTGTACAATATACAGTATGTACAGTATTAATATGGCACCATGTACAGGTTGATTGTAAGATTGTGTTTATAACAATATTGGAAGGATTTTAGAATTTACTCTACACATCAAAGATGTGTTAAATGTATGCTTCAATAGGCATTTGTGAAAGAATTGTGTTAAGATGTGAATTTAAGAATTGTTAATAATCTGGTCCAGAGTAAAAATCAGTGGTAAAAGGATTGATAGCTGGCTAACTTGGTGTTGTCTACGTCAGGCTTAATCCATTTGGGTTGCTTGGTAAGCAGTCAGGCTGTGATGCTGAGCATCAGTGGTACATTCCACATTGCCCCTTGTAAAGCAGCTTAAGGCTGAGGATACAGTACATTCTTGTCCATCATATTTGGACAGTAAGAAGCAATTCCAGAGCAATATTCATAGCCATAGTACACTCCTGCCATATACTGTGAGAATTCTAGTCAAAAATTGAGAGGGGAATATCACTCAACTTGATACTGTTTAGAGTCCTTGATGTGCCCAAGTGGCAGCTCCTGATCCTGGATTCAGTAAACTAATACAAAAGTCATTAAATGACATTGTTAGCTTGGTGTCATGACACAGTAGGTTATGTTTTGAAATACTGTCAACATAATTCATCCAAATTTCACTCACTGTATCCTTCAACCCCCTCGTTATACTGTACAAGTACAGAACATCAAAGTATAGACATACAGTGGAGCCCTCAAGTGTTGCTGTGGGACCCGCACAGCATCAATTTAAAGTTTAAGTGTTGCTGTATGTGTGTTGCTGCACAGTACGTAGGAAACAAAATGTGATAGTTCATCTTCATGTTGGCAGTAGATTCACGCACTCAGTGATACTGTAGTAATATCTTTCTGTTGCTGTAGGTCTGATACAGGAACAGTACATATTTCTGTATTGCTGATAAATGACATAATGTAGAGAATTTTAAGTTTCTTTGTTTTTGCATGGTCCACTCATTCACAGTGGTATTAACTTTATTTTTGAAATATTGAAACCATGTTTGGCAGCATGGAAATGGTAAAATTGTGATATTCACTTTTGGCTGTCTATGAAATACATGTAAGTCAGTAATGCAAGAATGCATTTGAAAGATTTGAACTGAGTTTGCAAACAGGTCCTTTTTTGTGTTGGCTGAGAAAGCACTAACCAGTTCATGAATACCAAAAGTGTGAGAACCAGTAATGTGTCAACCTGTGCCACCAGGGTTAGAGTGGTCCATGATGTCTCACCGTTTGTCATACAGTAACATTATGTCATTCTACATATTTTGCTAATTTTGTATTTTTTCTTTTATTTACAGTGGGAGTGGGAGAATTATGCAACTTCATGGCATATGCTTTTGCACCCGCAACATTAGTTACCCCACTTGGTGCCCTCAGTGTACTTGTAGCGTAAGTAAACTATTTTATGTGCCATTTCACGATTTATTTAGGCAATGGAAAAGTCATGTTGGAAAATGTTTGACTACTCATGCTTTAAGCATTCCCTAATAAAAGAAAAAGATCAGAGAAGTATGGTCATCTGAAAGAAACTAAAATAAGCAAGTACAAGAATAAATTATGTGAGGTAGCATAACAAACGATAAACTGCACAATGTAAAGTAAATGAAATACAGATGTAAATAATAATTAAAAAACTCAGATAACAGAATTCTACATTCCTAAAATCCAAACATATTAACATTTCAAAATTCAGATTAAGTAATGCTAACATGTTCAACTAATTCTTTGCACTTTTAAATTTGTACATTATGTCATTCGTGCATCATCTATCAAAATGCAAGTATCATGCAAAATTATCCTGTATTCTCTGGAAGGTTTTTGATTTTCTTTAACTCTTTGTTTCTAAGGCTGTGAAAGCTCCAGTTTAATTTAGGAAATTCCCCAAAGTGCCTTGGAATTGGTAGAGCAGTATTCTATCATCTTTTTCATGCTTCAAGGGTTGTTTCGAGGGTTGTAAGGAGCATATTTGTTCTTTAAGGCATGAACTCATTTTCCCAGATAAAAGCATTTTTGGCTTGGTGAAAGGTTTAAAATTGTGTATGAATGTCTCTGTTGCCTTTGGTTGGATATGGATTTTGAAAGATACCTGCCAGATGAGCTGTAACACTTTTCCAGTCAATATATTTTATGTGAGTGGGAGTCTCTTATGAATACAGTTAACGCTAGGAAATTGAAAAATAAAAGGACATTCCCTCCTTTCCATACCATGCATAAAAGTTTCAGCTTAGATTTTCCTAACTTTGGGAGAAGTTTACAGACATGTGAGTGGCAACTCAAAAAAATAGAGGAAATTTTGAGGACAAACTCGGCACATGCAAAAAACTGCATCCGGGAGCCTGGAGCGATACCGATACCATTGCATGTCAGGTGTTAACAAGGGCCAAACCGCCAGGAGCCCTTGGCAATTTCTCAAAGTAGGCTTAGGCCTAGGCCTAGCCTAAAAATCACACTGAACTTTACTTTCAAGTATTCTGCCTCCAACCCCCTTCAAATGCCCTAGTACAATTTCTGATAAAAATAAACCTTAACAGCTGGTCTTAGCCACTTGTTTGGTTACTTTTTGTCATCTAGCCTAACTTTGGGCTAGTCCTTGGTCCTTAGCCAACTGTACCTACTACTGTACCTGTACATATAGCCAGCTTGGCTAGGCTCAATAATTTGGACTTCATGTATCACATTAAGCACTCCCCGCCCCTATGTTAACAAAATACCTTAAACCTTGTTGTAACTAAGTTTCCAAAATGTAGTATGCAAACGTTGAGAGGATGTGGTTACTTCTATAAAGTTTTATGAAGCAGTACACATCGGTATAGGCTAGATCACTTAGACCATACATAATACACATTAGGATAGCAAAACTGGTGGGTGCCATGACTCACAAGAAAGAAAAGCATCGCATGTCAAAATTATGCAGGAAAAACTCACAAAAATAATGCGGATAGCTCTTCTAAAGTATTTTGCACATGTCATGTAAATATTTCCGGAAATGTGCACTGACTGACTGTGTATGAATCCTCTGACGATCTACAATGAATAGACTGAGCCAACTGGCTCCTGTATATCACTTGGTGCACACAATTAGTGTGTAGTAATCATGCAGGAGCTAGCTAACCGGCCGGACAAAATTTGGCTGGGTTATAAAAAGCACATGAAACTTGTACCAAAGCATGTGGTAATTGCAGTTAGCTACGTAGGCCCTACGGCAATGCGAACTCCCATCTGATTGGACAAGTCCTAGGGCTGTTTGTACTGGGAGTCTAGAATAAAACATGTACAGTATCCAAGAAAGAACGTGTACAGCATATTACAGCACACTTTGCCAAGATACTCGGAGCGGGAAAAAACGGAAAAGTGACAAAAGTAGCGGATTCCCAAAGTTAAAAAAACGGAATTCCGCTAAATAACGGAAGTCTCACATGTCTGAGTTTAAAAGTTTTATTCTTGTTTTTTTCTGTATTTGATTGTATAATTTATGCCAGCTCTAAAGAAGCAACACTTGCCTGCATAGTAATATTTATCTTTGCATGTTTTTGGTAGATATTACAAAAATCCTTTATGAATGCTAAGGGATACCTTGCATACTGTACAAACACAATTCTCACAAGTTAGCTTTTGGAAAACATTACATCTTCGTATGCAGTATTGTGAGTTACTTTATTAAAAGAATTTTCAAGAAAATGTGAATTTAAATTCAAATCAGGTCAGATTTCTGCCATAATTGAATAAGACCTCATTTTTAATTCTCATATAATCCTTGTGTCTCTCCCTTGTCTTTACACAGAGCTGTGTTGTCTTCCTATTTCTTAAATGAGGCATTGAATTTGTTGGGAAAAATTGGCTGTTTCCAGTGTATCCTTGGATCAGTATTCATAATTCTTCATGCACCTGTTGAAGATTTTGCAGACACTATTGAAGAATTGCAAGAGAGAATAATTGATCCAAGTAAGTTGAAAGTTTCTGTGTAATTAGTTACATTTGCTGACATTTTAAGTGGAATCAGTATTCATAGTTCTTCAAACACCTGTTGCTGTTTTGAGAGACACAGTTGAAGAATTTTTTGAGAGAACATATGATCGAAGTAATATTAATAATAACAATGGAAATTTACAAGTTGCACATACCACCAACAATGCTCAAGACACCATAAAAACATTGAGAAAGTAAAGGCTTTGACCTAAACTGCAAACCAAAATTCTAAATACTTGAGACAATTCACAATGGAGAAAACTTTTTCATAATAACTGAACAAATCTATCCCCTAATGCCTCATTAATCAAAACACAAAGTTTTACTCATATTTTCAGGAGAGTTGATGATCTGATATGAAAAGGTTGTTTGGTGGGATGCAAGGGTGCAGCAACTGAAGATCTGTCTCCCAAAATATTTTGATTTTTGTTAATGTGAGAGATCAGTTTCTGATTGGATTGGAGGTTGCAAAACAGAGAAAAATAAAACTTCAGTTGTTCAGAAATGTAATTGAAAATTTCTTTGTGATTGATGATAATTCCAGACATTTTAAAAGCGGAAGGGTGGTTAAGTGAACATTTGTCATACTAGATCTCATGAGCAGGGTCGTTGTTAATCAAAACCATGCCTTCCTTGTAAAGATTCAACTACCATCTCAGGAAAGGATGGATCTTTCAATCTGTAAGGACCATTATTACAGCTTAGACCACTGGGAAGCATCTACTGCTCCTCCCAGGCCCTCCTTGTGCTGGACCCTGCTCCTAAGAGGTTGTGCTCAAAATAGTTTTCATTGTATCCATAGGTAGTTCCTTTAGATAAGATTAAATTTCAGTCGAAAAAGTAAAGTTGACAATCTGGTGTGTAAAGGACACTTGCAGTCATCCTGACTTGAATAAGCATGCCCTTTTATCACAATTTCTAGTGTTGTCATGTGCAAATATTGTTTTCATGTGAAAATTTTGAAGTCATGCTGAATAACTGTTTACTTTATTTTTAAAATTGAATTTGCTGTTCTGAAACCTCATGAAAAATATCCTTGGGAAATTGGGAAACAATGAGAAGTATTAAAGATTTAACCAACATTTCAAACTAAGGTTTGGGGAAAACTTATTTGGGACAAAAGTAAATCCCGCATACCTGCACTCATACAGACATACTCACATGTACATACATGTTATACTCTTGAAAACCATAAATATCCCCTACCCACTCTATTATGTTGTAAATATCCTATCTGGCTATATGTAAATACCAGGTGTCTGTAACTGTCTACCAGTAAGAAATGCAACACACTTAGCACTGTAGCACACCTACCCCACTCTACATAGAATTATGTGTGTGCCACTATAGTCCATGGCATTGCCTTTCTTTCATTGCTAGGGGCAATTCTCTTGTTGAATTTCAGTGAATTGACAAGTATGAGTGATGGCAAGTATGAAGGAGACACTGTCTGAAGTGGTTAGACAATGTCAGAAAAATGTGGAAAACACTGTTGTTCAAAAAGAGAATCTCTGCCCTTTAGGAGGAGGTTGATGATCAACAGCAGTTCTTTAATATTAAGTGAGAACTGTCAACTACTTTACGATTTTGGCAGTTGTTTAGAGACTGGACAAGTTGTGGGATGGGTACATTTTTTTCTTCCATACGAGTTAATACAGCAAGATAATTTAAGCCCTTAGCCAGTGTAGTGTAGTTCTGTCATGTGAGTGATAAAATTGTGCACTAATGCTAATTTCCTATAGTGCAACCTCTTTAGTATGATTAAGGTAAAATGTCAAGAGATTTGCTAGGGACTGATACATAAATATTTCAAAAAAATACAGAAAATATTTCTGTTTCAGCAGGTAAAAAAAAAAAATTCAATAGCATTTAGCATTTGGAAGGTATGAATTTTGAAAGAAGTGAAAACTTTTTTCCAGAGATACATTGTATGATGGGAAATCTGTGATATCATTACAGCATAATTTTGAGACTGTATTTCTTCATGATGTTGACATTGCTGTATGGAATATTTAATAACTTTGTTTGCTATGCTCTACATATGTCATAGTTTAATGTGAGATCTACATGGAAAGATATTCAAACTCCAAACGTATCAAATTTCAAGGACAGATAGGGCATTAAATGATGTAAATAATAACAAAAGGATTCTGAGGCAATGTACCCACATAATTTTCTGTGACCTTGAGGAGAACTGGAGATATTTCTTGATAAAAGCAACTATTATTTAAAATGAGGTTTATATCTTGAGTTCACAGATTTGCATCTCATTGACGTAGAGTCTCTATGAAATGTTAAAATAATTTCTTTTAGAGCTGCTGTCATTATCAAAACCACGGGATAGTCTAACACACTAGGTTTTGATGGACATAAGATTTGGGTAAAATGTGTCCATCCATGAAAGGAAAAAAAAGGAAAAAAGCAGGATTAAGTGTATATTTTGGTCTTTATGTTCTAATTGACATAATATTGATTTTCTTTGCAGTATTCCTGGTGTTTCTGGCAGTAGTGCTATTTTCAATGGCCGTGCTGATCATCTTTATTGCCCCACGCTATGGCCACACTAACATCCTTGTATACATCATCATTTGCTCCTTGGGAGGATCATTGGTGGTCATGTGTAGTAAAGGTGTAGGTATGGGCATTTTGGAATTCTTTAGCGGGGCCGGACAACCCTTCAAACAAGCTCTTATGTGGATCATGATAGTTGCATTGATAGTATTTGTTTGTTTTCAAATGCATTATCTGAACAAAGCACTGGATATTTACAACACATCAGTGGTGACTCCAATTTATTACGTTTTCTTCACGATAAGTGTACTGGTGGCATCCGGGATTCTATTTGAAGAATGGCATAGCATGAGTTTCTCAGATATAACGGGAACGTTAGCAGGTTTTGGAACAATTGTTGCAGGGATCTTTTTGTTACACGCATTCAGAGACATAAACGTTGGTATTTCTGATTTACCATCCGTGAGTAAGACAGCTAGCCTTAATACAAGTCAAGCTTCTCTTAATAACCAGTTTACATCTGAGGAAGACACCAGTCACTTCCACACAGAATCATTGGCTCTATTGAATGATGTTGAAAATGGCCGCCTCCGACCAGAGTAGGTGAAGTGCAGTATAAGCAGCTCTTGCAGTATGTAGTTCAGTCATTCTTTATTATGTTTCATCATGTAATGCTTATCAGGGATTTTACATCAACGAATTTTGTGCGTCAATTACATTTAAACCCTTCACAACGTAATTTTCTCATGGAGGTGTAGAATGGTAAGTTATAGTGTAGGGATTTGTCAGTTATTCATTCAAAGTTATTAAGAAAAGCTGTTTGAAGAATTCACGTAAAAGTTAGCTCATTACAATGACCATCTTCATTGCAACTCATGTACACTGACAGTACCAAGGAATTGCTCATATGTATTTTTTCATCTCTTTTTTTTTCCATTTTCTAAAAGTGTGGGTACAAAATAGGCCCCTCGAGGCACATAGTTAGTAGTTGTATGCAACACACACCATACAATTGAACTGTTTTGTCATATGATATAATTGTACCCAATTGAGAATGCCTGTACGTAAAAATGCACTTCAGAACTACTAGCATGTGTTAAACTTTCAGTGAGAGTGTCATTAAACGTGTGACTTGCATAGTTGTAAAGAAGGTGAATGTGGTCAGGCAAAATGATTTTGCCCTTTTGAAGGGAATAACAGTCAAGGTTTTTCTGCTTTGTGATGAAATATGTTCAAAGTGTAATAGGTTTGTAGGAGTTCAGAAGAACTTTCCCAGAATTGTTCAACTGTAGAGGCTTAAATACTGAATAACAGCTGTCTTTAAAGTGGTGTCCATATTTAAAACATATTAGCACTAAAGGTGTGTTGATATTGACTGATTTATGCCTTGTTTTTAATAATTACTCCTAGTTTTGGAGGATCCAGTGATTTAAAAGAGAGAAGATTAAAAAAATCAGAACATTGTTCATAAACCAACATCACCAAAGACATTTAACCTTGAATGTTCCTTTGCTTTATGTAAATTGTGTTTTGCCCCATGTAGATCCTTGTTTCCCCAGTTTAGAAGTTTGAGAAGATAAACATAAACCTCACAATGTGTTCTATCATATTTAATTCCCTCCTTTGGTTTGGTCAGTGGTTTTAATAGGAGGACAAGTAATATAAAGTATAACATAACCAGTTTGCACCGAAAAACCTTTATTTCAACTTTGAGTGCTTTTTGCCTTATTTATTTAACTGAACTTTCCATGTTTTTGTTTTCATTTTTGAACAAAAAAAGTGCAGTAGTTAATTACAGTATCAATTCAGTAGTTATCGTCATAAATCAGTAAAGCTTAAAAAGTTCATTGTTTATGACTTTCTTGTGTTGTCTCAAGGAACCACACTCTTTTCAGAGTCTGGTCTCAGGTGGCTGTGATAACTCTTCTCCAGAATAAATCTTCAAAGCCCACCTTGTAAGCCACTAATTACAATGGACCTAAACACCGCCTGCACAAATGAGCATTCGTAATGATCAGATGAGTGAAATAGTACTTTGTGCAAAGTAAAATAGCAAATAAAAAACCAAAAATTGGTGCAAATTTGTTTGAGGAAGTATCAACAGGTGAACAATCACATCTAATGTTACAAAGTGCTGGAAAAATCTATTTCTAATTAAAGAAAGGTTTTATTATCATAGAATAGTGTGGTTTAAAAAGTACTTTGTTTTTTACTTCTTTTCTGGTGGTGATACAAGGAGCCACACTCTATTTAGAGTCAGGTCTCAAATGATTGTAATGACTGTGCTTCTGAAATGAGTAACTGAAGCCCACTTTGTAAGCCACTTCTAATAATTAACCTTTAACAGTGTGTGTTCCATTGAACAGTTAGAATAATCAGATGAAAGAAAAATACTTTTTGCAAAGTTTTGTTTGCTTTATCAAAAATGTATCACCATGAAAATTGTGCAATTTTTTTTTTCTTAAATTAAATTTTTCTAGTTTATAATATTAAATGTATATTAAATGACAAAACAATAGATGGAAATCTGTAGCACCAAACTTCTTTCAAATTTCTAAAGTGATAAGAGTTCTATCAATGAATTTTTCCTGTATAATGAGTGCACTAATTTTTAATACAACATCTCCAGTCAGGCATACAGCTTCCGTTAGTTACTTGCCCTGATAATTTTGTACTCAACTTCAGATTACAGAAATGAAAGCAGACTGTTCTGACACTTGCAAATTTTGAAAGTTTCTAGCTGTGTGCTAATTATGATAGGTTAGAAGGCATGTTAGAGACTTGCTGCATTGTTTAATGCAGGGCTACCAAGGTGAATTTACACTTTACTGTCACACTTTCCCCCAAATTACGGACAAATTCAAGACTTGTGATCCCTTAATCTTTACAGGGTGACTTTTCATGCCTAAAAAATGATTTAAAGCTTTTATGGGAGGCCAGATTTGCAATAGTGGTCATAAAGCTGGCCAAGCAACAGGTGTGATTTAAAAGCCATGGATTTTGGTTCTCTCACTCTCATAAATATTATTTGTTTTTGATTAGAGTTTTAATATCAGAACAGTGGCTTGTTTTAGCAATTAATCAAGTGTTAATGTACAGGCTTGATAGTAAATGTAGGTTACAGAGATTTCTAGTGACCATCTCCTATCCATAATGATTAATTACAGTATTTGTCAGTATTTGGTTGCAAAGTATTGGACAACAAATATCAAAGTATTGGACAGCAGAAATATCAAAGTATTGGACAACAGAAATATCAAAGTATTGGACGACAAATATCAAAAGTATTGGACAACAGAAATATCAAAGTATTGGACAACAAATATCAAAGTATTGGATAACAGAAATATCAAAGTATTGGACAACAAATATCAAAGTATTGGATTACAGAAATATCAAAGTATTGGACAACAGAAGTATCAAAGTATTGGACAACAGAAATATCAAAGTATTGGACAACGGAAATATCAACTCCTAATATTTTTAGGTCCATTATTAATTTTCAAAGCAGTGGTACTGTTATTAAACAATTTTTGTTTCTCTTTTTTTTTTTTTTTAGAAAAGTAAAACAATTAGTTAAAGTACATGGTGTTGGTTTATTTATTCCATTTATGCATTTTCCTTTCATTTCATGTTTTGTTTTTTCGTATACAGTACTGGACATAACTTCATCTTGTAAACCATGTGCAGATAAACTTGGCATTTAAAAGTAAATTTTGAACTCTTTGATTTTTTTCCTTAAGAATCCTCATATATTTTAGAATATGGAAACCTTTATACATCTTTTAAATATCTATTTGCATAGTTGAAATATTTAGATTCAGTTTGGTGCTTTTGCTTTCAAAAGTCACTCTAAAGCATTTGTAAATTTGTTTCTGGTTATCCAAAACTTCACACAAGGCTACTTGAATTGGTTCCCCTAAAATGTTTTCAGATTTATGTATTCACTGGATATGGTTTTTCTTCCCACCCACCCCCCTTTTTTTGTTTGGTTCATTTTTTTTTCTAGGCATCACCTTTCTGGAAGTATGTCATATTCATAAAATTGATATTGATAGAGACTCCTATTTTCAAGTTGTTATGCATATAATAGAAAGTATGGTTGTTCTTGAGATGCAAGTGATTGTGTTATATGACTATGCTATGGAGGAATTACTTTATGCAGAATTGTTCCTACAGTTAGTATCATAATTTGTGTAGGTATCTTCTGACCAGGGTATAAATTAAACTTTTTTCCTCTTCAGTGGGGATCTTCAAAATTGAATTAGTAAATATTGACTTCAGAAGAAAGTTCACAGGAGCTATTTTGGTGTCCACAGGGACTTTTTAGTATTCTTGTTGACAGTTTTTGCAGATGGGAAGAAAACAGTTTAACACTGGTATTTTTTGTGCTCATCTCACTGTCTTTCTGTGGCAGTTTTGGCTGCCCCAAGAGGGGTAGGGATAAGGTGGGGTTCATGATTCTCCCATTGCACCCATGAATTTTATGGCTGCTTGTACTATTAACTTATTTCAACTGAAAAACAAAACTTTTTGACCTGTAGTATAAAAAGAGAAATGAAGGATTTAACCTTTAGTAAAAAAACAGAAATAAAATAAGAAAAAAATATTTTTTATGAAGGATATACTGTAGCAATGACTCCAGCCATGGTAAACTTATCAGTAGGTAGTTTTTTTTTTTTTTCAGTTTTTTTTCCAGCAAGGAAGTTTTTATGTTGCAATGGGCAAGTCTTCAGTGGAGTCGTGTATTTCTGCAAGGCAACTGCAACTGCATGCTTCTCCATTTTCTGTATTTGGTTCTCGTAACCAAGGAGAATAGTTGAAAGATTCTGATTTTGTAGATGTCTGTGTGAGCTTAAAATTTATTGCCATGTATGTGCCTTCAGGTGTATTCTATTTTGGTGTTTATGCCCTATCCTGAGCTGATTATTGTTATAGCTGTTCAGTAGTGCTAATAATTGGAAGATCATGTTATGAATTTCATCTTACTAAAGCTTTTAATGGCTAGAAGTTTCCTCTGTATGTGGGAATACTATGCTAAGTTATCAATCATCAAGACAATTTTAAAGCTTTCAATCTGAAATGCTGGAATGCACTCTTAGAAAAGTTATGTATGTCACTTTGTTCCAATCCAAATGTTATTGTGTGTGTCTGTAACAGGTAATCACAGGTATTTGCATGAAAATGTGTGGTACTAAACACCTCACTTTATGACAGGTTTTCACCGAAAATGTGAGAAATGCCTGATAGGATCTTCTTTCTGTATTAGGTTTTCAAAGGTTTTACATTTGAAAAAGGATGGCAATTAAAACCAGTGTTCAACAAAGGATTCTAAGACAAACCTGTGTCAGGACTTTGAAAGAAATGTGTGAATTTGTCAAACCTTTGTCGAGTGTTTGAAATACATGAGTTTGCCATGTTCACACCTATAAAAATGTGATATCTGTTTTTACACTAGTCCTGTGTCGCCACAAGCATGGGTTATACAGGCTTTTTGTAAGAGAGGTCACTATCTTTTAGGGAGAGGACAAAATGAGAGTTAAAATGTTTGATAGGAAGAATTGATCATGATCACAAAATGTTTGAAAAGCTAGATTTGCTGGAAAACAGCTGTTTTTGGTGTAAAGATTTAAATTAATGTTAACTTGCTTTTCTTTGGAGTAGAGCTTTGCTAGGGTAAAATATCAATGCTTTGTAGTAGTCATGCTTCAAAACTGATTGCCCTTAAGATATAAACATCACACTCTGTTGAAATTTTGATCATTGTTAGTATAACTGCTGCATTGTATTTTTTAGCTATTTCTGTAAACTCTGAAATGCTTTCCTAGAGGAACTCAATATTTGTAAATTACATGGTGCAATGACCATCTTGACTTTCAACTACAAAGTCTTGAGGACAGATTTACTCAGCATTGTTGTAAAAATATTGTTAACATTCTGCAATGTCCATCTTGAGTTTCAGCAGCAAAACATTGCAAACAAATTTATTCAATAATGTTGTAAAAATATCTTTACATAGTGCAATTCATCTTTGGTCTACAGAAAAAAATAATTTATGCTAGCAAAATTAAGTCCTTCGTTTTGATTTTTTTTATAGTGACAAGTTTTTCTCTCACCTGCATCCATCAGGAGAAGTGTACCCAAAGCATATCAAAGCTGTAATTTAACAAACACAAAAGAGTGACTAAAAGAAGAAATAAGTCATCCCTGACTATCCTTGTTAATTTACATTATCTTTCATGAAAAAATAAGAAAAGCTCTTAAATTCATTGCATTATTGACTCACTTTGGTTGCTAGAACCTATCACAGTTGTCTTATTCAAGGGTCTTAAATAAATGGAGGCCATTTGTGCAATAACTCTTCTAAAGTCAGGCTTTCAAAAATACCAGAAAAAGATTTTATGTTAAGGAAAATATGCAATATCAGTGCTAAATTTTGGTTCACATAAACTATATACTGGACAAAAGTCTCTTTTTACTCAAATGAGGACAGTGTTTTCATTTAAAGGAATTATATTTTCCTTTTTTTTTTTTGGTCAGTTGTCAGGCATTTTCCAATGTTGGTATTCTTTAACTCTTTCTCATTTCTATTTCTTTTAGAGTTTATTTATCATATCACAGTTAACTGAAAAATTGCATTTGTAGTAAAGAAAAAGCATATCAAGGACATTTGGTTTAGAAACAATGTCCCTCACATATTACTTCATTTTGCTTTCAAATTAAGCTACTTAAAAGAAATGCTCAAATACATTTAGTAGGCTGATCATCTGTGTAGTGCAAGAAGTTAGTGAAAAAGGAATAGCACAATTAGGCATTTTTTGCCATTATAGGAAAGCGCAAGAAATACGCTAAGGACCATGCATACTTAGAAACCCTGTCTCAGCCAAACTGTGATTTCTGCTTATGTATTTTAAGAATGGTACTGTTACCATGGCAACTTACCATTTTCAATGGAGAATTACTTTAAAGGTACATAATTTATCATACATAGTTGTAGGAGATTTCTTAATATGTTGTCCTGTAAGGTTAGAGAGATAAGAACCTTTGTATGAACCTTTAAAGGTAATATCATTCCATTTCTTTTGGATATGTCTTATACAATTGTTGTTTACTGAAGTCTCAAATGTACATATTATATGGTATAACAAAGAAGGTGACATCCCAAGTGATCATGAGGGCAAGCTTCTAGGTCACCACTCTGAAGTAAGTATTGTGCCACCTCTGTGTCAATCAACTTTACCAGGATTTATTCCATGGTAGAGGGGATTGTTCACATGTATAGTTGATTAGATAAGTAGGCTTTCTAGCTTCCATCGCAGGTTAGTTTTGAGGAATTTATAGTCTCAAGAAAAAATTATGGCAGATTTCTTTTTATGGTGGTATCAACAGTTAAGGGCTCCTGCTACTTTTGAGATTTGTGTTAATAATTGTTGACTTTGAGTCCCAGTACTCAGCAGTTTTCAGTGACCTCACTGCAGTAATGTTACCTAGCTGAAAAACCTCTGCAGTCCCAGCTATGTACTAGTGTAGAAATTTTTCTTTGAGATGTTTCACCTTGTATATGTCTTTCTACATCTTAGTAGTCACCAACAATAGAAGTGCTCTAAAATGTTCCCCCTAGTAGAATACAAACTCTTTTTCCAAAATGCTAAACATTGAAATTTGGCTTCATACCAGTTGTATAGCTACAGAGAATGTATTGGGTGTGCTATTAAAGGTGCATATATTCTTTTAAACCTTGCATGTATAATCTTGGAAAGACTGAATAATGAATTAGTCTCTGTGCATTTATAGCAACTGTTCGAATCAGTCTCAAGCAATATTCACGGTAGAAAAGTTGTTCTTGAAAGGCTGGTTTGCTTGGAACATGGTGGTTATGTTTTTGGTGCAATAATAACATATATAGTGCTAATGAATTGTACAAATAGTGTATATAATACGACTTATCATAGATTATGTGAATGAAGCTAAAATTTGGCATTTATTTATAGATTGTGACGCTTATTTGCTCTCAATCAAGAGTGCAAGTTTAAAAATATTTTCGAAGATTACAAAGTATTTTTGTTGGTGAAAATTATGCAGGGGTTTCTGGTTTGCAATGACCATAACTTTCATGCAGTATTGTTTATGCTCATTTAACTACTAAAAAGTTATTCAAAAAGGTGGTATTAAGAAAGGTGTGCTGTTTCATTATTTCTTTAAAAATCTTTACTTTTTTCTTTGTAATATTTTTTGTCCTTCATTGTACTTTTAAAAGCAGCAGATTTTCTCATACTATAGTTACTGAGGGGTTGACTGACAGGCACATTCTGATTACACCAGCAAATACTTAAATGGATTATTCTATAAAGGCACATGCTTGTTTGCTACAAGTCTCTCATAATTATTTAAATTGCTGCTATAATATCACAAGTAAGAGAAAACTGCAAGGATTGGTCAACCTATGGCTCACAAGCAAATTTCCTTCAACACACAGAATAATTTTCATGTTAACTCTGTTTATTCAATTTGCAGTGTTAGCATTCGTGGGAAACAATGAATTTGGTACACTAAAATTTGGGTCATATTTGATGGGAACGCCCTAAATGCAAAAATGTGAAATTACACCACATTGAGTGACTACAGTGATTACTCATTTATTGAGTGGAAATCAATTCAAATTAATCTCTGCTTGGAGAGGGTCAAAAATCTCACTTGAGGAAGACTACAATGTCATGTGACAAAGCAATGGTCACTATAACCATGGAAGTACTACCTCAGTACAACTCTTTTGCTAGAATTTCACTCTTTCATATCAGAGAGTACAAAATTATTTACTGTAATAAATGAATTTTCAGGTGTTGGGAACAAAACTTATCCACAATAGTAATTTCATGCCCACTCCTACAGGTTTTGATCTAGGAGGGGTGTCTGGGATTGTTGCCAACTTGCCACAGATCACCATGCCTGGAGGTGCAAGGCTCGCAGCAGTCTGACTGCTTGCTTCATTATCTTGACTTTAAGTAGTGTTGGTTGCTGAGCACTTGTGTGTTTGGACCACCTGGATCCTCCGCTCAGATCTATGCCCACATTGTGCTTCACAAATTAACCAAGCAGTTACCCTTCATCCATGAGATTTATTCATAAGGAAACAAATTTCTTAAGTATTCCAAAGAAAATTAGCATTCAATGGTTTGGACAAACCTGTGTAGAATGTGATTATTTTTTCTTCTATATATTATATTTTCCCTAGTTTTCAGCTTTAAATACACGGACATTTTCTTTGATGGACTATGTGAAATTTTATTCTTTAACACTAGTAGTTTGTCAAAATTTTGGAAGTCATGAGTGAGTTAAATTGTGAGTATGCAAAACATACTTAGAAGTTAAAATACAAGCAAGTGTACCACAGTGTGAGTTTAAGTATAAACTCACAATTTTTAAGTGATAGGAGTGTGCCTTTGAAATAGCTTCTGCTGCTCTACAAATAATGAAAAACAACTGTTTTGAATTTGTTGTATTTTATTAGCATTCACATATATATCAAATTTATATATGCAGGAGTCAAAGGAAACAAATTTGTAGTAAAATTGTAAAATTCCTGGTGAAAAGGAAGAATATAAAAGCTTTAGGTGAATGAACATTATTAGCTGTAGATAATTATGCTGTTATTTTACACAGCTAGTCTTTTTGTCAAGAATTGCTTTGTCATTATCTTGTCTTTTACCATCAGCTAATTGGTATCGACATGTTTGGTGCATTGACACATTAGGGCATCTCAGTTTTGTTCATTATTAGTGCAGTACTTGTGTACAGTTTAAACAAGAAATATGATCACATTTTGTTGTCAGAAGAGATTTTGTCTCAACAAATGGCATATTTTTTTTTCATCGAACGAAAGTGGTATTAAATTAATTTAATTATCAAGTTAAAGATTGCTTGAATGAATACTTTAGCCAGTAGAATAGAGTCAGTTTGTCATCATTTTGTTTGTAAACTTTTCTGGGTCATTTGGGCGGAGCTCATGGGCATGCACAGGGGGCTGGGGAGCTGGAGCACTCCTGTTCTTGCAGAAAATTTGCTGTTTTCGGGCGAAATATGTGCTGATTTTCAGGCATACATGCTTACAATTGCAGGTCCACCCCCTTGAAAGGAATGCATGAATGAATGTGATCCTCCTCCCAGGGCCGTAGCTAGGGTCATATGTTTGGGGGGGTGTGAAGGTCCCAACTTCCGACTGGATAGATATATTTTCCAACTGAAAGGTGGCGCGTAAATTGCACCATTTTTTTATGCGCCCTGCGTTTACATACGGCAGTGAGGATCCTTCCTTGTCACTACATAAAGGTGCCGTCGTGGGGAGGGGTCTAAGGGGAGGGGTTGAATTTTTTTTTTAATTTAAGGTTGCTTAGATGCAAAATGGAGATATCTTTGGGATATTTTTGGAGCTGATCATATATGGCTGGAAAACGTCCATAATTAAATGAATTCTAATTTTTCCGACTGGTTTGATTCTTTTTCCAAATGAGTGGCGGCCCGTAAATTGCATTTTCGTTTTTATGGGCGTTACTTTTGTATGATACAGCAGTGGTGATCCTTCCTTTGTCACTTCATAAAGGTGCCGTCCTGGGGGTTAGGCCTAAGGGGAGGGGGAGGGGGGTTCCCCCTCCCCTTTGAGAAATTTTTGTTAAGGTAAGGTTGCTTAGATGCAAAATGGTGCTATCTTGGGGTACTTTTGGAACTGATCATATATGGCTGGAAAATGTCCATAATTTAGTGAATTCTAAGATTTGGTGAAAGTAGAAAGTATGTTGTCTAAGAGAAGAATACGTTGTCAACAAACCTCCTGCAGCCCCCCCCCCCCCACACCTTTTGACTACTTTAATGCCTTCTATTCCGGCACCTATTGCTGCCATATACCTGTATAGGCCTCCTGGAAGCTCTGGATCAATAATATAAAATGGGGCAATGACTGGCATCTAAATAATAATATAGAGTATGACGCCAAGCACTTTACATCTATCGTATTTTTACCAATTTTGAACGAAAATCGAGACGAACAATGGGAAATGGGCGGGAGGGAGAGTATAGGTGCAGAAAAATGATACTAGACCTCCCAGACAGGTATAGCAAAAAGGGTTTAGAACTAACAAGCGCGTTTTCAGAATGTACACATAGTTTATGCTATAAAAGTTCACAGGTACATTTTGCTTATAATGTTCATAAGTGATACAACGTGGATTGTGAGGATTGCCCGCGAATCGCGCCGAAATTTGGGCCGGGGGTATACTTCAATGTCAAAGTGAAAAACCTGCATGCAGGCTCAGCCAGGGGTGGTGCTTTGATTTGTCGACATGGGGGGAAGCGCCCTGACTGGGGGCCAGCTACTCTAAATCCCGACAGATGCAATGGGTTGCCGAACTCAAAATATAAGGCGCGCGAAGCGCGCCGAAAAATTTGGGGTTATATTGAATTTTCATTAAGGAAAGTTGAAAAAGTTTGGGCTTTTATTGGAGAATCTGGACAAAACCAAGAACTTTGTTCGGGTGACTGCATGGTCGTCGTCGGGGATTACATTCTTTATATTACTCATTAAGGATCTCCTACGAAACTGAAAGATCTTTTTCTTACAAAATATGTTTGCCACGATGGCGAGGCTGAAGAAAGAATCTTCTAAAAGTTAGGAAAAAGAGGAAAGAACTTCGGAATGATGCATACATTTTCGTGTTTCTCTAGAATCACGCCTACACGGAAGAACAACATTTATGGAAACGTTGAAATCCAATGTTTGAAACGGGGGCGTTACCACTAGATAGAACTAGAGATGAAAGCGCGCGTAGCGCGCGAAATTTTTTTGAAGTTATAGAAAAAAACGTTACAGAACTTACTGGCTACGGGCCTGATAAATAGACGTTTGGAATATCTTCTGAGTATATCTATGTCTTCACCAATATTAGTCTATAAAAAAATTGGGGGGGGGGGGGGCTAAAGCGCCCTAACTCCCATAGAACTGTGTCTGGTATAATTACCTTAATAATGTTCATGAGATTGATTGTAAATCGTAACGCAGGCGCGCGAAGCGCGCCCAGATTTCATTAAATAAGATTTTCATAATAAAACCTGCATTCAGAATCTCCATCAAAATACGTTCAATTGCCCAACAAACCAACATGCCACTCAAAAGCTAGTCTTTACCTGGTATTTTGTAAACAGCTTTCAACTTTGTGCTGCTGTGCTGCTCCGAAATTTGCTATCCAGGAATGATATTGATAATAAGAAAAACACTGAGGTCAGGTTTGAAGCGCGCGGAGCGCGCGCGAAAATTTTGAGAGTTTGAGAAGAATTTGCGAAAAAGGACAGCTTTTGAATTTGATTTTACGTGAGGAAAATAACGTTTGGTATTATTCTCACTTGGTCTAGTTGGAAAATATATACAAAGTTGACATAGGCTCAGTCGGAAAAATGTGCTAGACTGAGATATCAGAAATTCCAACTGGCATTTCAGATTTTCCAACTATCGTCGCTCTGACGAACTTTGGGGGGTGAGACACCCCCCACCCCCCCCCCCACCCCCCCCCCCCACCCCCGGTCGCGACGGCCCTGCCTCCTCCCCCCCCCCCGAAATGAATATGATCCTGTGCACTTAATGGCAGAGCTTGTTTCAACAATCAAACTCAGACTTACAGTTCCATCGATTCTAAACTTAGTTTAGGGTGGTTCCATATGTATGTCTCTTTTGATTACAAATTTAACCATTGGAGACCAAATTTTAAGATAATGGGAACTTTGTGCAGGAAGTATGGAGATAGAATCTTGAATCCATTGGGTGGTAAAATTCTGTTATACTGGCCGGGGGTTAGTATGCGTGGGGCCCCGCACAAGTTGTGATATTTGGGAGGAATCGAAAGGATCAGATAGCCTTACATCATCGCCAAAAAGACGGTAGCAGAGCACGAATTTGCTACAAAAAAAAAAGGAAAATAAGAGAATTGGAAATCACATAATGGGGGCAAAAATATGTAAAACCTCTTATCACAAAACGTAAAACGACAAGTAGGCCCATTCATTCATGAAACCAAATAAGCCGCATACTGAATATTGCGAACTCCTGGACAAAGCTTGAAATGAATGGTATAAATGTATTAATTCAATTTTTAGGAGCACTTAAAGGGGATATGCAGTCACCCCAACTTGAAGTAGTGTAGTAGTCTGTCCGGTTTCATGATTGGGTCTTGAGAGTCATGTGACAATATGTTTTCTCCTCAAATGTGAAATTTACTAGAAGTAACTGATTGGTTTACCTTGAATATGCAATACTGAAGTCCTAAAATATTGTGAAAGATACTTTGCAGAGAAATAAGAAGAAAATTGTGAGATTTAGCTGTTGCTTCAAAATAAGTTTGGGACGACTGCTCTTGCCCTTTAACGTTTTTTCAAGGGGAATACTTCCCACCTTCAAAAGCAGTAATGGACTTGTAAGCTCCATTTTACTATGAATGAAGAAATATAGCATCCGAAAATCTTAAATGTGCACCAGAAATTACATTTGGGAGTGCAAAATTTCTTTCAAAATTGCTCCCGAAAATGAAACCGTATTTCAGACGCTGCTGTGGACCCGTTCATTACAATTTGGCACAGTTTACTCGTGCTAGTAGTTCGAACACTGCCTTACATACTACATAGGTAGTAGGATATTTGGAACTTGATGTAAGAAGGCGGTTAATTTCGAAGTTGTCATTTGGGCTAAGGATGGTAGTGAAGTGGAGGGTTTGGGGGATCCAAACCCTCTTGACTCGAATGCCAAAAAATAATTTCCCAAAATTACTTTTTGGGGGCTTTCTCCTTGAACCTCCACCAGGAGTTGTCCCCGAAAAACCCACCAGGGGCCCTGGACCTCACGCCCGTAGAGAGGGCTTTGCAATCAGGCGGTGCCCCGGGTGCCATTGTGTTCTGAAACCCTCTTCACACCACAAAATTCTGGCTACGTACGCGCCCGTTTGAGCGGAAGGACATACCACTAAAATAGGCTAGTGTCCGGCTGGATCGTTGTTTCATTGTGTTGGCGATTTTCCTGGTCCAGATGTAGTCCAGCACTGTATAGCCTTGGGTACAGTCCCCTAAGGACCTCCACTGATGACTGTGAAAAGTAAGGGAAGGGGAAACTGTAGATGTTAGACATGCTAGACAGTTTCTGCAATGTACAATAAAACAGCAATGTAAAATAGTACCCCCCCCCCCCAAAAAAAATGGAAAGTTTGAGTGCTTGGCATGCATAAGTGAGGTATTCTCCTTAGCTCGATCTAGCGGCCTATGTGTGCTGCGTTTGGATTCTCCTGTAACCTACCCACCCACTCGACCCACCTGTTACGCCTTGCTAAAGTCAATCGACTGATGCTCTCCATTTTTTTTTGTTCAAAATGGCTTAATTTCTTTACAGATTTCCTTACAGAACACGTGTTCGTGTATACTTGTATGTGTATGCGTGTCCAGGGAGGTGTTATTAGCTAACAACACCTCCCTGGTATGAATACTTAGATAGCAAAGTTGTCGACTCTTTAATATCAACAAAATATTTCTAATGTTGACCAAATTTCAAGGGGTGAAATGCATCGCGCTGCAATCCTTGCTTCAAGGGCTACATACCGCTTTTTCACACATATCTCCGTTACTTTCGATACCCCATGTTCACGGCCACGAGTTACTAAATTCGAATTTTGGTTACGAATCATGAAAGTAACTTGGACGTTGACCACAAAATATGGAAAAAAGAATAATGAAGCTGCCTGCAGCGGCGTAGGAAGATGTTTGACATGGGGGGGGGGGGCAGACCATATGCGATTTCTCGACCTTGATCCCCCTTCCCACACCAGAACGTCATATTTTCTCTTTATAATTTTTCCGATTTTAATTTAAGCAAAATAAAAATATAAAGAAAAAGCAAACAACTACAACATCAACATCCATGCAGCAGTGGTGTAGCTAAGATTTTGTTTGTTTGGGAGGTTCTGAGGACTGTAATTATTTGGGTGGGAGAGGGATGTGGACTCCCGTTTACTGTCTATGCGGAGCGCCACCACAGGTTGGCGAGGAGCGAACCAAGAAAATTTGAGATTGAAATTGAATACATCTCAAATCCCCGGAAATGGCACTTACCAGGCTTGATAGCAGCCATCAAGATATGCAATTTTTGTGAAAAAATGTAAAGCTTGATTTTATTTTATTCTAAAACACATTTCTGTCAGGACGGATTAGCTGAGCTGGCCGGACTTGGGGTCCGAGGATTGCAAGTTTGAATCCCATTTATTATCTAAGCGGAGCGCCACCATAGGTTTGCACGGAGCAAACCGAGAAAATCTGAGATTTTAATACATCCCAGATCGCCGGAAATGGCACTTGCCAGGTTTGACAGCAGCCATCAAGATGTGTAATTGTTGTGAAAATTTTTTACAGGTTGATTTGAATTTGTTTTAAAACACATTAAGTTTGTCACAATCTATCCGACTTTATTCAAAATTATTCAGAGTGGAGTTAGCCCCATGGATTTCGGTGGATTGATTGGAATGGAGATTTTCCACAGCCAGAGTTTATTACTGTTAAGTTGGTGGCGCCAAGATTTGCCCGACGGGGGCCACCGACCCGAAGCCCCGACAGCCCCCAGTGCCATCGGGTATAAGTGCCCCGAATGAAATGGTTTAGTACACAGGTTTTCTTCAGATCCCATATATTGCATAAAATTTGTATATACTAGAGAAGAATAGTTCCGCGTTGATTAAATGTTCTCCCCGGAATCTAGGCTGTAAAAATTGCAAAGCGCGAAAATTTTTGGGTCGGTTTTCACAAAATACACATGTAAACATTAAGAACAAAAAACGAAAGAAAATTTGTGGGGGTTCCAGACCGTATAGGAGATAATATGCATTGTATGGAAACTATCTTACCTATTCGATGAAATAGCCAAATATTGCTACGTGAGTCCCTCACCAACTGACCGTATACCGCTTGACACACACAAGAGAACAGTTACTAGGCTTTGCGATATGGGATGAAATTGGCGACCTCTACATAAACTGTGTACTCTTCCTACATGTTACTTGGTAAGGTGGAAAGGACTTGCGCTATCTAGCGATGTGGAATGGAACTATTGAAGAAAGTAGAGTAGCTCCTCTGCGCGCGTAGCGCACCGAAAATTTTGCTTTCTTGTTAGAGAAATGGTCCTCTTGAGAGCAAAAGCGGGTAAAACGAAACTGGAAACTGTCGCGATATTGGGGGACCAAAATGACATTTGGCCCCCCACAAATCATATTGGTGGCCATTGCCCCCTTGGCCCTCGGTTCCTACGCCACTGGCCTGATGATGAAAGTTGCCTCTAGTACCGCCAACAAGAAAGAACTTTTGGAGGATCGAGCATCTACAATCCTTTTTCGTTTTTTTAAATCTAAATTTTGACCCTATCATGCAGAAAATTTCGTCAGGTTGAAGCTACCGATTACAGAACAGTCCACAAGCTGGCCTAGATTTTTAATTCACCATATCATGACAGTAAAGATTTTGTCAATAAGTCTTAACACTTTTTAACCTATGATGTCGATCTTGTAGCAATGAAGTACTCAATGAATATTTAAATGATTACCGACTTAAAAATACTTCCTTCTCATTGCCACTATGTAATAAACCGTTAATTAGGTATCCTTAAGCAGGGGCGTCACTATCGGGGTGAGGGTGGGTGCTCCCCCTCCCCCCCTCCCCCCTCCGATGCTCTTCCCGGAACTTTTAAAGTGCAGTCTGTCTGGAAAATCAGTTTGCGGTCCGTCGAGAAAAATGGCCACTCTGTTTTGGAATTAGTTTACTTTGTCAGGAAAAACTTAATTGGGACTATAGAAACGAAGGGAAATTTTATGATCACAACGTTTTACTATAAGTAAATTATCGTTGGGTGGAAATATTGCTTTGGATACATTTAACCAGAGACCTAGTGCCCCTCCCAAATGTAACTGTGTTGGGAAACGATTCCATTTGTCTGGTAAGTACTATATATTTTAAGGAAAGTTACCACAAATTGAGTGCTCTGTGTCAGTGATCTCTACCACACTGTTCGGGAAGCCATCATGGTCTTTTGACGAAATCCGGGCTGTCGGGAAAAGAGTAGTACCGTATTTGCTTAATTGTCTGCCTGGAAATAGACACCATGTCCGACACTGTGAAGTAAAATCTTTTGGAATGTGATGCAGCTCTAGCGACTGCACGTCGCGGATGAGTTATAGATATTCGCAGTCAGTTGTGTCGGGTAGCAATCGGATTGTAGGTCAACCACCCAACACACTTTTGGGGTTGATATCAGTCTATTTACTGTTCATCAATCACAAATGAGGGCGACCGCATTGACTTTCTACAACGATCGTCCGATTTCGTAAACCTTTCTTTTTTGTCCAATTCATAAAAAAATGGGTCGCAGTTGGATCGATGACAGCTGCACTCTACCACGACTCAACTGCGACGCGACCCCCACTACCCCCTCCCCGACCTCCACTACGGATACGGTATCAAACAGTTTTATTTTTCCGGTGTGGTCATAAAGCAGACTATCAGATCGCAATCGAGGCCAAAAATTGGGTAGAGGACAAAATTTGGAACAGATTTAACCGACGCGTCTGCCTGTCTACCGCGCGCTGGTTTTCGCCGTCGGGTTATATAGTCGGGGTCGGTGCAGTGTGAGTTGGCTTTCCACTTACTCAAATCGTGAAGTCGGAGCGATTGCGTGCTTGTTGTAAACACTTGAAAATGCGTACACTTTGTATTGAGTGGTTGCGAAGGACGCTCGTTTTCCGACTCCTGTAGATGCAGTCCCTAAAACGCTACTAAAATGCCCTCCTTTTCAATTAATAATTCAAGAAGGATAGAGCGTGCTTTGGATAATTGCCAAACTTCGTGCAACCTTCGCGATCATGATTGCACACCCTAGGTCCCAGCCTCTCAACCCTCAAACCTTCTGCATCATAAAGAAATCAACGGTTGAGTCCTGGCTAATATGAAACAAAAGGGATAACTTTTGCAATTTTAGGTCTGTTTAGTGCGTATTCAGTGCTATTTGTAGATAGGTAATTGCTATAGAAAATTAAGCAACTGACATTACTAAAATGTCCGCAAAAGTGTTACTTTTCCGCTCGCTTGGCGCACATTCATCTTGTACTCTTCTTAACCTATCATAACTTCCCATGGGACAAATTGAGTATAATTATTGCAAAACTCGGTAGAACTCTATGACCTGAGACCCACTTTCAATCCCGCTGCATCTTGAAGAAATCGACCGGAGGTTAGTCCGAATTATGCTTTTGAATAGACAGACTCAGTGGCATAGCCAGGATTATCCAACGGGAGGGGGGGGGGGATAAAGGATCACCTAAGCGAAGGAGCATACAGAGGCCGAGGGCCGAACCGGGGAGGGGGTCAAATATATTGCTGTATACACGCGTGACCAAAATAACTCATGAAAGGGGTGTTTTGTGAGATGAGTAGGGTAATGTTGTAATGTTCGCAGTGGCGCAGCCAGGATTTGGTGATGGGGGGGGGGCAGATGACGTCGCAATGGCAGGGGAATTGAGGGAAATATATAATTATATGAAAATTGAAGGCTTTTTTACGACTTACCAGGCAAAGAACTCTCCATCTAATTGGCAGATATATTTTTTAGGGAATTGAAAGTTTCGGTGCAGAGTCTACATACCGTCAACTTTTGTCGCGGAGATTTTTTAATGCAATATTTTGGCGCTCTTTGCGCGAATTCATCACAATACGCACTCCATATCACACGACCACTTTCTGTTCAAAACATTTCCCGAAAAATGGAGGTACATCTCCAACCTCTGTAAGGGCCACACATCAAGAAGAGATCTTACAGTAATCTAATATCATGAGTAGCCTCTACGGTAACATGTGTAGTATGCTTTGAAATATGTATTTGTCGTTATACATTTTCAATACAGTTTTACTGCTAGCTTCGCGCGCTCCCTTTATCTTCTCGTTCACTCCACATTGCACGCTGATCTCTGAATTCTAATTGCTCATTTTAATATCGCAATTTTGTAATTGCCACAGCTTTCAGGTCTTCGCCGACTGGACCACCGCCGGGATATTTGTCCTGACAAGCCAGGGATAGGGCCCCTTGACCCCGCGCCTTCTGGAGAGCGCTCCTCACAGGGCAAGAAAACATCATTATACTTTTTCTGATCATTTGCGAAGACTTCTAGCATGCAGGGTCTTTTTAACCTAAAAGTGTAAATTTGTAAAACATGAGATCGCAAAATAAGAAATGTTTACATACACTGGGAAATTTATTACAATTTGGGAGACTTTTTGGTAAAACTTTTCTGCGTACGTTACGCTTAAACCGATTGTGGAACTTCGCTTAGTGCTTTGGCAAATTGGGACTAGTGTGAACGGGATTATTCAAGAGAGAACTATTTGCCGAAAACTAGAAGTCTAATCCTTCAAACCTCAGGCGTGCATGAAGAGTGAATTATTGCATTCTTACATTATCAGCAACATTCAAGCAACGGTAGCGTGATGTACATGGTTTGAATTATACTACTCGTCACACAAGATTATTCAAAGGGTACAAAAGGTACTTCTTATTAATACGCGTTTCGAGAGAATTAGTGTTACGAAAACTGCTTGTTAGTCCTCCATACCTCTTTTTGTTATGCCTATACTCCCTTCTCGCTCATTATGTTATCTCCATACATGGCATGCGGTATTTGAAGATGAGGTATTTTACTTCACCTAACATCAGAAATGTGAAGTTGTGCGTGTGTGTGTGTGTGTGTGTGTCTGTATGTCTGGGTGTCTCCGATCAGTGGGGGTGTCTACGTGTCTGTGCATGTGTGTGAAAAAAATGTATCGCAAACTCCTTCTAAACCGTACGTCCGATCAAGTTCAAGTTTGGTGGGTAGGTATCTGACCATGAAAACATGTGCATGAGTAATTGATGACGTCATAGATCAGAGGACAAGGGTCAAATATGCTAAAAATCAGGTTTTTGCCATTACTTGCCTGTCAGTATGTTAGGAAAAGTAACAAAGCCCTATCATATGTTAGGATTTATAAGATAATTATGAAAATAATGGTCTTTGTTTGCTAAGGGTGGGGTCAAAGCTCAAACTGTAGTTGAAAGGTCAACTTTGAAAAAGTTTTGTGAATAAGCCTATCTTGAACTCCTCCTAAAACATATCTCATCAATTTCAAAGTTGATGGATTGGTACACGAACATAAAAATTTTGCCTGCATAATCGTTGACGTCACACCTTCGAAAATCAAGAGGCCAACGTTCAAATGAGCTAAATATATTAAACCACTATTTGCGTAAACGGTATGTTAGAAAAGATCATAAAAAGCGTGATATATATACATAATTATATATAATTATATATAATTATATATATATATATATATATATATATATATATATATATATATATATATATGTGCGTGTGTGTGTGGGTGTGGGTGTGGGTGTAAATATATTTAAATAGTTCATTCTATATAGTAACTTTGGTTGGAGATCGAAGTTTAAATGAGCTAAAAGTGATCTTTTGTCATGATTTTCTTATCAGTATTTTGGGAAATTTCTCTAAGATTTGCAACTCCATGGATTGCCCTCTTCATTGTTTCCCATTGCAATTGCTGTTCGTCTTCATTATCTTAAATTAGAAAAAAATACGATTTTTGTGAAGTGCTCGGTCCCTCTAGTGTCATTTGGATGTCAGTTAAAAGCATATCATGTTAGTGTCCCCATTTTGTGATTACCCCAGAGCTTCCAGGAGGCCTTATGCCGGTCAGACTGTACCAGCTTTGGGGTGCAATTCCACATCCAAGATTTCCTTAAATAATGAGAATTTCTAAGCATGTAATTAGTCCAACGATTTGTTAAAGACAAGCCGCCTGCCATGATAAAGAAATTCTCAGAGGTCCTTCCCAGGACGCCGGGTAGGCTACCTGTACAATGGCGATGAAAGGAGAATTAGCCCCCTGTGCTATACTGGGCACTGAGACACAAATATGCAAACTGAAATTTTCACTTTCTGAGTTTATGTGGGGTGGGATTACGATATCATCTTCTGCGATGCCCCCAATCACCAAACCTGAATGAGCCTGTTCCCAGTTCGCCGTCAGGGAGCTCCTTATCCACCCCAACCCCGGTTGACAAATCGTGACACCACCCCTGTCAATGATTTGCCAAAGAAATAGCATCACTTTGAATGCCACCTGAAAGGAGCTTTCCCAAAAGGGGACTGAGGTGCAGCATCCGTTATTCCTAGGCTTATAAAGACCTTGTCACTCTCAGTCTACACGGGGAACAAAAGTATTCGCCCCAAGTCCCACTTGTATGATAGGCATGGAATTAAACTACTACCTCCGAAGTTGTACCCCCTTGGTCACGGTTAGTGTAGGATACTGTGAGCCAATCGCTCCCTGCGAAAGCTTCGGAATGTAACTCGGTGCGGGAATCCAAATAAAGAAATTTCCTTGATGTGATTGTTCCTGATTTATATTCGAATATTTACACATGATTACAGATCAATTATTGAATTATACTGGCCAGCCTTAAAAGTAAAACGATTAGGGCTTCATGTTCCTCGAACTTTACACTATGTTTACACTTTCGAATCTGCAACCGAGTGTGTGGGCTTGCGGTCTCCGACTTCCTACAGAAAGTAACTAACATGGGATATGTTTTTGATTGGCTGAAAGTGACACGCTACAAATAATTGACCAATCAAAGAGGGGATGGGAAACCAGACAGGTACTGTGTGCAGTGTCGAACTTTCATGCAAACTTCCATGATGCAAATGAGGTATTGAACCATAAGGCTGCAATCCTAGCTGTAAACAACAAATATGACGGCCCTCAATTGTTGAAAATCTAAAATATGTAGTTCATTACCCTAGGTTAGTCATTGCCTTTCTGCATCCTTCGTATCAACATGGTTTTATTTTTTAGAGTTAGCCTACACCGGGCCGTACATAAACTAAATACTACATATGATGGGCTTCAATGGGCTTTCCTGTCTGTGTTTATTAAATGATATTTGCGTTATACGTTACCAGATCGTTAAACTTCATCTTGTTTGTTCTGGTATCCTGTCTATATTTACACTGAATATGTACTGTGAATGAATGAGTGAATGAATGAACGAATGAACGAATGAATGAATGAACGAATGAACGAATGAATTAACGAATGAACGAACGAACCATGAGCGTGGATCATGGGGGGATGGGGGGAAGCGTCCCCCTCACTTTTTTGGAAGGGGGGGGGACATTTCCAAAAAGTCCCCTCCACTTTTTCAAAATGATGAAAACTAAAACTCAGTGTTATGAATTGTATTATAACGTAGATTACGAATTGACAATGCATTTTAAAAGCTAAATTGCGCCCAAATATGGCACCATTTGCCATAATGACACCTTCTAATTTCCTTTCTTTTAAAAGGGTAGGGGAACACCCCTCCCCTTAGACCCCTCCCCGAGGACGGCGAATCGCTAATGGTGAAAAGTCCCCCTCCCCCACCTTTGGAAATGGATCCACGCCACTGGAACGAACGAACGAACGAACGAATGCATGGGCGGCTCTAAGAAATTTTGTTTGGGGGGGGCAAACTCAAGTCCGTATTCAGGGAGTTTCGGAAGACCCCCCCCAGCAATATTAATGGTCAGCTCCGGATAGTACAATAGCCTCAATGGGAGTATGCATAGGCGTAGGGGCCCAAGTTGATGGGGGGGGGGGGCTGTAACGATCTGCCAGAAAAATAGAAACAAAAATTACCGCGTGCGTTCAAAATGTTAATGTACATATCATATAGGCATGTATCCGTTATCACACCGCATGCCAATTACATACAATAATTTACCACGTTACTACCTATTCCATATTGGTTATAATTCTGGGGAAGTCGTTACAATAATGATGATAATAATCAGTGGTGTAGCCAAGATTTCTCTCATGGGGGTGGGGCAGGCACTATGCTGTGTGATCGCCGGCCTGGGGGAAGGGTCTAAGGTGACCCCCTCCCCTTTGAAAATTTTTTGAAAAATTAGGTGTCCATACACGCAATCTGGTGCCACATATGCTACCTTTGAAGTAAAATTTGTGTGAAAAAATTTACCGTACGTATTTTAGTACTAAAAGAAAAAACAGGCATCACCCCCTACCCTTTGAAATTTTTTGAAAAGTTAGGTGTCCTTACATGCAGTCTGGTGCCACATATGCTACCTTTGAAGTAAAATTTTGTTTTATTTTAGTTACTAAAAAAATCGGCGTCAGTGACGGGGGCATGCCCTAATGGCTCCTCAAATACACCACTGGTAATCATAATATATGAGTTTAACCATTAAAAACACACTGGTGAATAAATACCGAATATATAGGCCTAGATGATGGTGCAATCCAAATCAGACCTATATTTTAATTACCAAGGAAGTTTTTTAAAGTATCGATTTCCGTTAAGCTACATTATTGCATTATTTTTTTCAGTGGGTTCCCGAAAAATTCTCAGAATATTGCCCGAATTTTCACAAAAATATTTTGTTGGGGGAGCTGCAGCCCCCCGCCCCCGCCTCCTACGCCTATGGGAGTAGGCCTATGGTTATTATTATGTATTACAGCGATGCCCCATGTAGTTTTCAAAAGCTCTTCAAAAACCATTTCAGCCAGTAAGTCATGAGCTGACTACTTTAAAAATAAATACAACCATATCAACCGATCGCTACCGTACTACCATAGGGGTGGAGTAAGAGCCTGGTGAAATGAGCAAGGCGGCTTGATCCATTTGTATAAAATGAGCCCCACCTTTAAATATTTTACTGTTTCATTTCATTGTGTCACAATATGTTTCAGCTTTGCCAAGAAGCCATAAAATGCTGGTTTTCTGGATTGTTCTCTTAAACTAACGAAAATTTCGAGCATGAAGACACTTGAAAACGATGAAGTGATAGCACTAGTATTTTGGATCTCAGTACCGTTCCGAAACAATTTTTTTTAAGGGGGGGGGGAATTCCCCTAACTCAGAACGACGTCTCATCCTATATACAAATAGCTAGACCACTAGTCAAAAGTCTCATCACACTGAGCTTAGATTGACTGTTTGGTGTGTTTATTTTAAATCAATTGAAACGACGGTATACTTTAGCACAGAGGTGGAGAACCTTTTGCTTATAACAGGCCATTTGACAGTCATAAGACCGCTCGTGGGTCAACGGCGCTGTCAATTTTGGACAAAGGAAGGGAAACCTCTCTTTCTATGGGAAACACAATACTTTTAGACAACATGCCCGTTACAACTTTTTGTAGACAGATACCTATGCTAATCTGGCCAGGTGACACCCGGGCAAAACTGCTTTTAGTCGTGGATGATAATCAACACGACTAATGGGTTGTGTATCTAATGACCCCGAAAGCTCTGAAGTGTCTGCAGAACTATGGGCATTTCACTCCAGCATTACCGTTACACTCTGTAAATGACATTATGATGCCTAAGCTAATCAGATTACAAATATCACAGCGTGATCATTTGTTTTGATTAATTACCTTAGCTCGCACTAACGGCATGGTCCATTTGTGATGTCTGAAGTATATATAGTAGCAAACAGGCAACTGAGAAAACGCGCGCGAAGCGCGCCGAAAAAACATGTCGTTTTGAAAGCAGTTTGTTAATGTTTAACCTTCGCATTGCTTTGGAAAGTTATTCACTTCTTTAATTTTAAGCCCACTCAAGGAAAAGGGAGGGCCTAACCCATCTCGAATTACATGTTTTTTTATTTATCATTTTTATTTTTGAAAATTGAAGACCATGCTTTGCAAACTTTTGGGGGGCAAATGCCCCCCCCCGTGCCCCTATGGCGAACCGCTAATGAACGAATGAATGAATGAATGAATGAATGAATGAATGAATGAATGAATGAATGAATGAATGAATGAATGAATGAATGAATGAATGAATGAATGAATGAATGAATGAATGAATGAAAGAACGAACGAACCAACCAACGGACGCATCTTACGCTTACGGACTGAATTCAGGGAGCTGCCGCTTGATGTGGTGTGTGCTCTAACTTGAACCAGCAAGGTGTATAACACATCTCTACATGCGTGAACGACTTACTAAACTATGTCACACACGGTATAGGGAATCTTATGTTGAGCTATCTTCTGAACATTCCACTAACTTCGAAGCAAGGAGTTTCATGTGTTGCAATATCCAACACATGCACGCGCTGTACCAACTCCGTTGTTTCTGCAAGATTGTCAAGTCGAGCTCACGTATGTTTCAGTAAACGTCGTTTTATGTACTTCACCATGAAAATGGTCGTATTGTGGGGATGTCTGCCTTACGTAGTTTAGCAATTCTATTTGCTTTAGATTAGAATAATACATATGAAATTATGAAGTTAGGCGCAGCAGTGCCACGACGTGACTAACACGGTTACAATTGCACATACTGTAGGCAAAGTATTGTTAGCAAAGCATAGCTTGTAACACCGAAGAAGTCAAACAATATGTCAATGAACTAGCGTTGAGCGATTGCAACATACTTATGCAATGTGCATTGTTACATCGGCTATTACCGATTAGTGTGGTAGAAGGCGGCAAGAACCTTCTTGCAGGGACGTTCACATAATAACAGTACTCTGGCTGTAACTGTTAGCTCTTAACTATTCAGAGTGTTGCATTGTCAGGCAGTCCTACAGCTCCTACTGTATAGCCTACACAGCATATGTAGGCCTATACAGCGAGCCCTAAGTCCCATAATCAACAAGGTTAATCACTTCACAGCATTTTAGCACCAACTTTCTACATAAAATCTGTGTATTTATGCAGTGTAATGTAAATCCATCAAATCTAGTATGAGAAAGGGGCTATGGCAATTGCACACCTGAGATTTTTTGTTCAGTTTCCAATTGCACACTTGGATGTTTTGCTTCATTTCCACAGTGGGTAACAGAAATTTTCAGTAATACAGAGTGATGACTAGGCTAGAAGTTGATATATATTAAACTGGTGGTAACATAATTTTTCTGTCCTTGGAGGCTGCAGAGCATGGCCACCATCAACTGGCATGAAGCAAAAATATTTGTTAAAGTACTCCTTATGACAGGGTGACCATAAAAATATTTCAGTAGGCCTATTTGTAATTTCTGGTTACAGTTTCAGAACATATAGTATTTGTTGATTTCCTTCTTTGGATTTCCTGTTTGCACAATTTAAATGTGAACCTGGGAAAGTTGAACACTGCACACTTCGGGCCAACTTTATCAGTGCACACCTAAGATCTTGGCAAAAAGTGACATACTTTCAATACAGGTATTTGTCAATTGAGTGACATGGCACACTCCACTACCACAAGTTAATCAGTTTTGTGACCTACAATTTAATGTGAAATGATGCACCCCTGAGTCACAAAGCTGATGCACAATTTGGAATTTTGACAGACATGTGCATTATCAAATCGAGTGACAAAATGAGAACAATGTGGAGGAGCATGCTGGGAGGTTGGCATTGCTACAAAGTGTAATAATTGACTGACAATGACACACCCAGGCTCTATCATTTAAGTGATTGATACCAAAGGTAGCATGGCTCACCTCTTGGTCACCATGACCCTAGTGACTTACAGTGTTGGTACAGTGAGGGACATGTGAGTCATGCCATTGGTGGTCAATGACCCACATTTGAGTGACCCATGGCTGGCAGTAGTAGGTTTGTTAGTCAGTTGATAAGTGCATAATATCTTCCAATGGATCGAGTGTTAGTACTGTACTTGGACTATGAATGTTGTGAAGAATGGGGCATTTCTCTGCAATAATACCCCCAGCACATGACTGAAATCAGTTGGCATTCGGTGGAAAATACTAACCAAATCTAGGTGATTTGGCCCTATACATTACTGAACACTCAGATAGCAGTTAACACAGACTGATTGCATTGGTCAAAAAATAAAGCTACCACATGAAGAATGCAAAGAACAAAAGGTAAGAACTCTTAAAGAAATTATGATCAAGGCCTGCCTTCACTGAGAGAAAGCTAAAATAAGCCACATGAGTTCACAGGGATTTGCTTTCCCTCACACCTCACTGATGATGATTACTTCACAGTGAGCTGTTTTACCAAAGTTGCCACTTCACAAGAACTTTTAGTAAGGTAATACATTAACTTTATTGTGAGGGAGAGTGATCCCTTCCATTGCTACTTCGCTGGTCATATCTATGCCACACAGGCTGCTTCCTATAGACATTTTTGGTTTCGATGAAAGAGAAACCTATGCATTGCAGTCATGATGGTGTGTGTATGTATGTCTTTATGTATGGGTGTATGTTGTTTGTGACACTTAGCTCATTAACACGATATCTCAAGAAGGGAAACTCTGACAGTTCTCATACTTAGTATATGGAAGCCTCATGTTGAGAGGAAGATCCGTCATATTGAGAGGAAGAACCCTATTGTTTTTGGTGGGGTTCAGAGGTCATAGATCTGGGATCACAAGGGGTCAAACTCTGAAAACCTTGTTAACATAATATCTCGAGGTAGGAAGCTTTGAGAAATTTCATACTTAGTGTGTAGATGAGATGGGTGATTATTTAAATTAGGGTACCAATGGTAAAATATGCTTTTAAAGGTAACTGTCTTGCTATTTTAATCCACATCGTCTTTGCTATGCTTTCATTTTGTCCTCACTATTTATGTAAGTGCATATCTTCCAAAAAATAAGTATCATTGTAGTGAATCCTCCCAATTTTGATGAAAAAATTGGCTAAAATTATCAATTTTGGGGGCAAAAAGTGTGACATTTAAACTACCATAGCAGAAATTAGATTTTCCCTTATTTTTACACTTATCTTTCTCAGTTATTTTAACTTAAATGGTTGATGAGGTATCAATTGTACCCTTGAAACTCATATTTTATGAGAAACTGACATTTTTCTCTTTCCTGGGATTCGACGAAAGAGAGGTTCCACGTGCAACATTTGGTGTTACCGTTACAGTGTGAAATTTCAGTATCTTATTTTCCAAAAATTACCTACAGTAAATACTAAATCTTTCTTGTTTTAGTGGTTGATTGAAGCCTGTGCAATTGTTTAATGCATATATAGGTTTGGACAAAAGCAATTGTACAGAAAAGAAAAACATAGCCATTTTGCATTTTGACAGGCCACTTTGGTGTCACGGAAATATGTTACATAGTGAACCTTTGCAGTTAAAATACTACTACTTCCTAAACTTGATATGTTGTCATTTTTAGCTGAACTATAGTATTTAACATAGCTTTTAACTTACAGGTAGTAAAACTGTGCCACCTTGTTTATGATTTGAAATATCATACAATATTACTTTGGTGTTCTCCCAATCTAGGTTACACGTGGAACGTATTGTTTGTACCACAGAATTGAGATGAAACCGTTGACTAAGTAAATCACAAGAGGTTTTAGCTTCAGACTGCTCAGATTAACTATAGAAAACCCATAAATGATATAAAATAACTCAATAAGTAGTCTTAGTGGGACAAACATATTTTTGGTGTTCATGTTACACTGTGAAACCTATAATTTCTGTGCAATGGGGCTATTTTGAGGTCAAATGTCATCTGAACATTCATAAAACAACTTGTACAACATTATTTAGGCCTAAGCCTACAATGAACAAGTAAATGTAACAATTCCACCCATGGTTTCACATCAAAAATTATGATACATGAAATTAGGGCTATAAATGTCATGTCACAGTCTGGTACCCTAATTAAAATAAACACCCAGATGCCAATTACGGTAAGAGGAAGAACCCAATTGTTTTTGGTGGAGGTCAAAGGTCATTTGGGGTCACCAGGGGTCAAACTCTGAAAACCTTGTTAACACAATATCGTGAGATAAGAAGCTTTGATAAATTTCATAGGTAGTATGCAGATGCCTAAGTATGGTAAGAGGAAGAACACTACTGTTTTTGGTGGGGTTCAAAGGTCACTTGGGATCACCGAAGGTCAAACTCTGAAAACCTTGTTAATACGACATCTCAAGTTAAGAAGCTTGGATAAATTTTATATGTTGTATGTAGATACCTCACGGTAAGAGAAATAAACCCTGTTGTTTTTGATGGAGGTCAAAGGTCATTTGGGATCACTGGGGTCAAACTCTAAAAACTGTTAACACAATATCTGGAGTTACGAAGCTTGGAGAAATTTCATATTTAGTGTGTACAGTAGATGCATCATGGTAAGACAAAGAACCCTATTGTTTTTGGTGAAGGTTAAGGTCATCTGGGGTCACAGGAGGTCAAACTCAGAAAACCTTGTTAACATGATACTTTGAGACAGGAAGCTTTGATAAACTTCATACTTATTTTGTAGATGAGTTATGGTGAGACAAAGAACCCTATTGTTTTTGGTAATGGGTTCAAAGGTCTTATGGGGTCACTGAGGTCAAACTCTTAAAACTTTTTTGACACAATATCTGGTGGTAGGAAGCTTGGACAAACTTTATACTTGGTATACATGTAGATGCCTAATTGTGGTAAGAGGAAATACCCTCTCATTTTGATGGAGGTCAAAGCTTATTTGGGGTCACAGGGAGTCAAACTGAAAACCTTGTTAACATGATATCTGGAGGTTGGAAGCCTGGATAAATTTCAAACATAGATTGTAGATGCATTATGGGAAGAGGAAGAACCCAATATTGTTTTTGGTGGAGATCAAAGGTCACTTGGGGTCACCGGGGTCAAACTCTAAACACTTTTTTAACACGATGTCTGGAGGTATGAAGCTTGGATAAATTTCATACTTAGTATGTAGATGCGTTATAGTGAGAGGAATAACCCTATTATTTTGGTGGAAGTCAGAGGTCATCTTGGATCACAGGGGTCAAAAACTGAAAATTGATGTATATTGAGATAGGAAGCTTGGATAGATTTCATACTTAGTATGTGGATGCCTTATGGTAATGGGAAGAAACTTGTTGCTTTATAGAAGAGGTCAAAGGTCATCTGGGGTTGCCATAGGTCAAAGAGCACAATTTCCCAAAATTCCCAAGATCGTCATCTGGGGTCCTCAGAGGTCATAAAGCAAAATTTGCGAAGAATTCCTAAGATCATCATCTGTGGTCATCAGAGGTCAAAATGCAAATTTTGCCAAGAATTCCTGAGATCAGTTGTAAACACAAAGCTGTATTTTTCAAACAAGGTGGTAGCATTTGACCAGTTACTGAATTAAAGAAATGTGACGTCATGGCATTATTTGGACTAAAACATCATTGAAACCTCAATGTATTCTGGTTTACACCATATCTTAAAATTGTAGCCAGCTTGTGCATTGTATTGTTGTTAATGAAAAAGGGAGAGTGTGTGCAATGTATTCCATTCTTCTACTCCATCCGCTATTGGCAGAAAAGTCAACATTTTTGGATGTTTTTCTTTTGTGGAGTTTAAGGATTACAACTCATTATGCTTACAGGGTGTGGAGGGCTTGAGACTATAAAGCTCATTAAGTTCATTCTTTTTGCATAAATTGTAAGGAAATTGCTTAAAAACTTCTAGCAAGTTCCCCCATTCCAAATTGAAACTTGGTCCTTTACACTAGTCCTGTACACTCAATCCATTTTATACTTACTGGTAAAAGCCATTTATAATAATGACATAGATCTCCTCATTAACCAAAGTATGGTGGTTTATAAGGAGGTTTCACACATGCAAAAGTCAACTAAGGCAACCGTGTTCAGGAGGACAAGTAGCACACGCAGATGCTAGGTCATGTACTAAAGCCTTGTGGTGTGTGGCGGGGTGTCCTCCAGAACAACCAGCACGTTCACTGAATTTGACCTTTTGACCTTTGGTGCAAGCTCCCTATATTTGTTCAACTGTTGATCATCCAGTAACATTTTTCATCATTTTTTTTTTTGGAATGCAGATTGGATGAAATGCCAAGATGACTGACAACCTTGACTCCAAAAGGAAAGGGACTTACAAGGTGCAAGTGTTAAAAGATATTGAGGCTCAAGTTCAGAAAGAATGGGATGCTGTGAATATATTTGAAGAGGATGCCCCAGAAAATGCACCCCCTGGAACAGGGTAATGATGAATGTGTATTTGCTGCAAATGCCCCTTTATACTTTAATAAATAAATAAAATGAATGAATGATGTCATTCTTATTCACAGATGGTCATATACCCTTCCTATCATTCAAATTTGGTAGTTTTTGTGCTGTCCCAAGTGCTGGTCACCCTATTTACATCAGAAGAAGTTTGTTGTGAAAGAGAGGATGACACAAGATGTCACATGTTACGTGGAGATTGAGCATAGAATAAAAAACCCTGATGCTTTTGTTTGAGGTTATATGCAGTCAGTGGAGGCCAGAATGTGACAATGTAATGGTGAAGTGATATCTCCAGAAGGGTATCTAGAAGAGGTGTCAATTTGCGATGCAGATGCAGACTATTAGCATACTATTTTGGTGGAAAGTTTAAGATAATTCAAGGAAGAATAAAGACCTTTTGTAATCTTTTAATATCTGTAATGAAGGTAGTACTTGTGTAAAGTTGATGGATTGTTATTTTGTTACGGTATTGTCCCATATTCTGAGAAAAAATATTGTTTGTGAAGGAGATCAAAGTCAGTAGAGGCCAACGTTCAGATGACTACTTTCTTCTTCAAAAATTTGTTTAGACATCTCTGTGTTCTGATATCTACATTAGGAGGTTTGGCTAGGTTAAGGTAAGGGGAGGCTCAGGGTTAAGGGTAGTGTTAAAGGGGCATATTGAGTTGATATCGATAACTTAACGAGGGTGTTGAAGGGCACTACCACATGACGATTATTATTAGCATTAGTCAAGTTTCACATCCAGTAGTTGCGCATAAGGCTAAAATTTTGAATTTTTTGGTATCCTGGCTTGTAACGGTTGTGTGCATAATTTGAAAAAGTGTCTGGTCACGAATTTTTGAAAACCGAATTGAATTGTTTATTACTCACTTATGAAACATTTATTTGTATGCAAGATGTAGGGATTGTTTAAGTTTGACCATTTGTCATTAGTATGTGAAGAAAACTTAACAGGTTTGGCAAAATTTGGTGAATTTCATGAACCAACTCAATGTGCCGCTTTAAGAACAGGAACCATTTGTCTCAATTTCTGTGTGAGATGGCAAAAAATTCTTATTGGTCACTTATTGACACATGTCTGAGTGTATAATGTCATATCATAGGGATGTCTGAACATGGAGTTGGAACCATGGAACCAACATACCAATATTTTGTTCACAAGACATTATGACAACAATTGGGTATCTCATAACTGGCCTGTGAATGGCCAACAAACTTAATTTACACTTTTGTGTGTATTACTCAGATTTGTAAGGGTGTGTTTGTAATTACAGTGCTTCATTCAAACCACTGTTATCATTTCTGACTAAACCACTGACATTAAAAGCTAGAAAGCAGTCGCCTCAAGTTTATTTTCAAAAATTTGCTAAATCTTACAGCTGCTACACTGTAGATCTCCTTATATTGGCTCACCAAGTGTTTTATGTTTCTGTCTAAACATTCTGCAATATAAACTAAGGGGTTGGTTTGCATGAATTTATCAAATAAGAATAAGAAACAAAAAAATTGTCACATGATTGGAAGGAGCCATTCCTGAATTAGGATGATGGAGTACACTAATTCAGATTGGGGGGACTGCATTTTTCCTTTAATGATATAAAAGTACCTGTACCACTGGATGCATTCATAAAAAGGTTATTTCTGGTTAATTTATTTGATGCCTTTTGCTTTTGTTTCCATTTCTACAGGAAGGACAAGTATATGGTGACCTTTCCATATCCTTACATGAATGGACGTCTCCATCTTGGACACACCTTTACATTTTCAAAATGTGAGGTAAGTATGAACTTGGCAAGAGGTAGCATTCTATGCTAGAAGCTGCTACTACAATTAATGCTTGAGATGTGAGGGCTTCTGCAAAAAAAAAAAAGAAAAATAATCACAAAATTTGCATCATTAATATTTGTCATTCACCTGTTGAACAGTCTGTCCTTGTTAAGGCTTTAATTGTTACTACTACATTGTTTTCTTAGCAACAAAGATGAGTTTTGCCTTTTGAGGGAAACTTCCTTTTGTTAGCTTCTGTGTGTTTATTTTAGTTTTACATCATAAAACCCCTTGGTAATGGGAGATCCTGTTGGCACATGGGCAGCCTATTGTTTGTTAGCAAGGCAGTTGCATTTAACTTACAATGGCCAGGATAATAAATTGTTTATTTGCAAAATTGAATTGAGTTTTGCAACCTATCAGTTTCATACAGGGTATCAGCCAGACAGGAAAAAAAGTTGATGTCTATTTATTATTGCAATAAAACATCAAACTCATGGAATTCAGTGGCAAAGCCTTGGTGAAGTCTGAGAATGACACAAAACCCTCCCAAACTTTCCATTGTGAAAGGTTTATAAAACATCATTGTTCTTAATGGAATTAACACTTATAGTTTCCACTTGGAAATAGGATATTCCCTCCCTGGCTTTTGTAAATGTGGTTACAATCTACTTTTTCCTCCTAATTGCCCTATCCCTCATTGTAGAAAACTTGCTGTTGGGAAGAATGATCACATTCTGCTAATGCTTTGACATTTACATTAAGATGGAACTTGCAATTTATGAATACACCACCTGAAGACAACTGAATAGTTATGAATTCATTCAGTACACTTGACATTACCCAGATGCTATTGATTCCCTCTTGTTGTAAATCTTTTTCAGTTTGCAGTGGGCTATGAGCGAATGAAAGGCAAAAGATGTCTATGGCCTTTTGGTCTTCATTGCACTGGTATGCCTATAAAGGTAGGAATAATATGAAATGAATGACTTACTAAAGCCTTCCAAGCATTCTGGGCTAACAAGGCCAAAGCTTATTTCCAGTTTCCATGATGTGAAGCAGGTTTAGAATGTGACACCAACCCCCCTCCCCCATCCCAGATGGGACATCAGTCCATGGCTGGATAATACCCTAGATGAAGGTAGTGTCCATTGTCTACTGGGTTGACTGGAGCAGTTTAGGGAGGTATCCTCTGCCCAAATTGCAGTATTTTACATCAGCAGTTGTCCTTCAAGGGGAGTCAAGAGGTTTGTAACTTACTTTTGTGTAGGATGAAGAATGCAAACTTGCAACACCCTCATGTGTCCTGATTCCCTGAACATAGATTTCAGTTTAGAACTTTTATCAGGGAATTTAATTTAAGAATGAAAAAAAAAGATCATGTTTTCTAAGTCATCAGAGATTAATTACATATCTTGAAATTTGTAGCTCATTTGAAGCAGATGTTGCATGTTTCCACCGTGCTCCTTAAAAATACCGTAACAGAGTAGATCTATAAATGTGTATACCAGTGTGGGATTTGTTGGTCCAAAAACAAAGAGAAACTAATTTTGATGTGATAATTTGCATCCTTTTGTCTTTCATCTTAATATTTTTCTAGAAAAGAACCCAGTAGACCCTTTGCATTGATGTCACACTGACATCATGTTAGAGGACAAATAATGAAGCTAGCTTAGATAAGGTACATGACTTTTGTACACACACTGTACACACAATGTAGCTTTGAAGTGCTCAAAGACTTGGGCTGTCCTACTGGTACATAATTTATAGTTGATGTAAGTTATAATGATGCATGCTTATCCTAGCCGAGAGCGCACTTCTGTACTGTGATGTCATGTACATACCGTCTGTTGTCTGGCAGTTGTAATACATTTTGACAGTTGAAATGATGCTTAACATACGACTCCATTTTTTCTTCCCTTTTAATGTGAAGGCTTGTGCAGACAAATTAAAGAGGGAGATAGCAGAGTATGGTTGCCCCCCAAAGTTCCCTGAAGATGAAGAAGAGGCTGAGCCTGAACCAACTCCATCAGATGGTACACCTGTAGATAAGAGTAAAGGGAAGAAGGTAATTGATGGAAGGGAGTGCTACTTCAGTTTCATATTTTGTCATCTGAGTGTTAATTCTCAGCTGTTAACAAAGTTGAACAGTTTGGTGTCATGGGAGTTATGTAATAGACAGTTTGATTGATGTAGAATGAACATTATGGTACCCCACCAACTATGTTACGTTATTCCAAGTTCTGATTTTCCAAGTGGTAAGATTTTGAAATGTTGTATAAGTGACAAACGTGACCAACCACATTGCTTTTCATCTGATTCAAGGATAATCAGTTCAATGGGATCTCAACGTGAGCCTGACGTCTCAGCAGGGCTGGGAATCTGAGTCTACTTCCTAGTGGGGGTAGGAAAACAGGGAGAGAGAAACTCAGTCAGAGAGGAGAAAAAATCAGTGGGGAGAGAATGTGGAGAAATTGAAGAAATCTGTTTTGAAAGGATACTGAATGACATAGACTTGCAAACCCCCTTCCAAGGTTGTGCAACAGAAGGTCCTCAGTGGTCATCCATACAGACATGCTTCTACAGATTTAGAAGGAAGCTGGAAAATTTCAACACTTTGCATAGATATTGGAAGGAATTGGAGCATGTTGGGTGGGTGGGGGTGGGGTGGGGGGGGGTTGCTCACAGTGAACATAATAATGGCTACTGCATCTTTCATAAACAATGTAATATTTGAATTGCCATGTAAAATTCTGAAAAGTAAATACTATTTGTTAAAGAGAAAGTAAATTAATCAGTATAAACAGATTTTGCTCATTCCATTCTTCAGAGCAAGCAACTTGCAAAAGCAGGGAGTGGAAAGTACCAATGGCAAATCATGGTATCACTTGGTATACCCCTGGAGGAGATCCCAAAGTTTTCTGAGGCAGAATACTGGTTGGGCTACTTTCCACCAAGGGCCAAGCAAGATATGAAAACTATGGGTTTGAAGGTAAATCACACCAGTATACATAACATGACTTTTGTGAAAAAGTTTTATGAAAAGAAAATTGGTTTTTTACCAAAAGCACGAAGTGACTGTGATTTGGGGTAAGAATCATTTCTGAGAGTCATATATTCTATAGAAAGAAGTTTGTCTGTAATGTGAGTTGCATGTGGAAAAGAATATTGCATTCCTTTCCTGTTGCAAAATGGATGTGTACATATTTGGAGGTGTGTGTGTGTGCAGGGCCATCGCGATCAGGGGTGTGGGGTGTCTCACCTCCCCACCCCCCACCCCCGAAGTTTGCCTGAGTGACGATAGTTGGAAAACCTGAAATACCAGTTGGAATTTCTGATATCTCAGTCTAACACATTTTTTTCGACTGAGTTTGTCAACTTTGTGTATACTTTCCAACTAGATCAAGTTAGAATAATACCAAACATTGTTTTACCAGTGATGCAGATTCTGAATGCAGGTTTTGTTATGGAAATCTTATTTAAAGAAAATTTTAGGCATGCGTTCCCATTTGTACTGCGTCTCATGACCATTATTAAGGTTATTATACATGGAACTATTCTGATTACAACACTTTCCGAAAAACAGAGATAAATTTCCAAACATCTGTAGGGGCCTCTCATCAATATGGGATCTTTCAATCTAATTTGTAGGGTGATGTGGAAGGTTGAAAGCACGTTTTTGCTGTTATTAAGTTTTCAAATTTTTTTTATCCAGCTCTTCACGCGCAGCCATTATCGGTAAATAGTTATTGTTAATACACTTATGACGAAAAAGCATTCAGAAACGTGCTTGTTAGTCCTTCACCCCTTTTGCTATACCTATTAGGGAGGTCTAATATCACCTTCCTGCACCTGCACCTGCACCCTCCCTCAGTCCCCATTAACGGAAGATGTTCATCTGGATTTTTTTTTCAAAATTAGTAAAAATACGATATGTGATCAGCTCGAAAATTTGTCAAAGATAGCACCATTTTGCATCTAAGTCATTCTGAATGAACAAAAATTTCCCAAACGGGAGGGGGAAACACCTCCCTTTAGACCTCCCCCAGTACATCACCTGCATAAGGGAACAGAGGAAGGATTCGCTCTGGGTTCAAACTACGCCCGATGCGAATATGCACAATTTACACCAGCTTTCTGGGTGTGTCTGGGGTGGGCTTGAAGCATCATTTTCTATAGTGCCCCGATCACCAACCTCTGGCACTGCCACTTACAGTATATTCCAAGGCAAAGATATTATAAGCATAGATTCCAAACTCCTACACCTGCACTGTTATGGAAATTGACTCCTCATGGAGATGCAAATATCGGGGCGGAAGAGTGAATTTGACATGCACGTCGTTCTGATCGGGGATCTGCGTACAAAAATAAGAACGTGTTACAGAAATTTCATCGTTGAAAGAGTTAAGCGTGCGTGCACTTTTACAACAAGTTCTATACGTGCAGAATACATTTCTGTGTGTATTATCTGGAATACTTGATGCACACTTTTGCGCGCTTGGGAAACAAACGTGCTAGTTGATTTCCCGTTGTGAGCGCGTAAGAAATTAAATGCATATAAAAAGTGCATTACTTAAAGGTACCATAGAAATTGACCAATGAATATAGGCGAATAAGTCCATGAAATCTAAACCAGTCATTGTGCATTCATCTTCAAGTTTACTTATGCCGTCAGTAAGAAGTAAACTTCTTGTAAGTGGAATTTAGTATTGAGGAGTGATACTTCTTAATACATTTACAATGTTTCTAAATAACAAGTATTAATACTTTTGTAAGACGTTCATTTCTCTGTAAGTTGTCAAAACAACTGAACAGTGATCAGTGCTTCCGCCCCGATATTTTAGGGAGTCATTGTGCCATGTTAAGTTTGGAATCTATGCTTATAATATGTTTGGTCCCAAGAAAGTTTCTGTGGACTGCACACATGTACGTAACACATTTTGCGTAAAAGCTTTGCCTGAAAAGTAGGCAGTAAAGTAGCCAAAAGGGGGCTTCAAGAGGTTTGTTGACAACATATTCTTCTCTTAGACAACATACTCTCTTGTTTCACCTTAAACCAAAAATTAGAATTGGACAAAATATGGGGCATTTTCCAGCAATACATGATCAGCTCAAAAAATATCCCAAAGACAGCACCATTTTGCATCTAAGCAATCTTAAATTAACAAAAATTTCTCACCCCCTCCCCTTAGACCCCTCCCCCAGGATGGCACCTTTAAGAAGTGAAGAAGAAAGGATCCCCACTGCTGCATGCAAACACAGGGCGCATAATAAAAAGTGCAATTTATGGGCCGCCACTCAGTTGAAAAAAACACAGACAGCCAGTGGGGAAAGAATATTGAAATTCACTATATTATGGACATTTTCCAGCCATATATGATCAGCTCAAAATATATCTCAAAGATAGCACCATTTTGCATCTACACAACCTTAAAATTAGCAAAAACTTCTTAAAGGGGAGGGTGACCCCCTCCCCTTTGACCCTCCCCTAGGACGGCACCTTTACATAGTGATAAAGAAAGGATCCCCACTGCTGCATACAAATGCAGGACTCATAAAAAAGTGCAATTTATGTGCACCACTCAGTTGGAAAAAACATCCAGCCAGTCGGAATTTGGGACCTTCACACCCCCAAACATATGACCCTAGCTACGGCCCTGTGTGTGTATGTGTTGGTGTGTGAAGATATGTGTTTGTGCTTGTGACACCTAGCATGTACCCTATTGTGTACCTAGCTGCTATTCCAGTTTGATTGTGTCAGTCCCTGTTAATGTTGTGGTTCATCATTCACTTCAACTTGTGACTTCTTTTTTGGACTATTAGACAAGCATGCTTCAGTTTTGTCCTCCCTCCCTGAAAGTGTTTTCAGATTCTGTTTGTTACTCTGACTCCTTCTTGTTTAGGTTGATTGGAGGCGTACTTTCATCACGACAGACGCCAACCCCTACTACGATTCTTTTGTCCGATGGCAATTTTTCCGCCTGAAAGAAAGAGATAAAGTCAAATTTGGAAAACGACATACCATCTACTCTCCCAAAGATGGTCAACCTTGTATGGATCATGACAGATACAGTGGTGAGGGGGTCGGTCCTCAGGAATACACCCTTATCAAGATGAAGGTCTTGGATCCATACCCTCCAAAACTCAAGTAATTATTTTTTCTCATTAATATTATTTTCTTTTTCTAGTATCCATCTATGGAGGGAACAACTAAATTGTCATTCATGACAAAGAGCCCTGCAAACTAGTGGCATACCAAAGTTGACTTCAAGAGTAGTTGGAAATACGGTGCTTGGTGGGTGGATGGCATTGTATTGTACATAACGACAATAGGCACAATGGTGTAAAAGAATTAGTCTTACCAATGTCCATCACTTGTTGACAACTAAAATTTCCTCATAGCATAAGGAAGTCTATGATTCTTTTGGCCATGTTATCATATAAGCAGTTAGTGAAGCAGTGGTTTACTTTGAAAATTGTGATTTAGGGTTACCCTTTTGTTTGAAACTTAGAATGCAACCAGCACTAGTAATGTGTCATTTCCAGTAGAATACAAACCCATACTCTCATTGTACCTTCTGCTAGATAGTGCTTTCAAAAGTGAGAAAAAATATGATTTATGGCAAGGAATGATTTTCGTAACATTTTGAAAAGAGTTCAGGGATCTTTGACCCCCCTGCTAATATGATTCTTATGCTTGTGAAAATTATAAAAGAAGTGGATGGTTCCTAAGAGAATCATATGCACAATAAAATGAACGAATCAGCATGCAGCGGTTTTGTAACATCACATTTCCATTTTAAATGTCTTTCTATGCAGGAAATTTAAGGGGAAGAATGTTTACCTCGTAGCAGCTACTCTAAGACCTGAGACAATGTATGGCCAAACCAACTGCTGGGTGGCGCCCTCTATTCCTTACATCGCATATGAAACTGCAAAGGGAGAGATTTTTGTCAGTACCCGTAGGTCAGCAAGAAATGCATCTTTCCAAGGTATCTTGAAGACAGAAGGAGAAGTTAAAGAATTGGCCCAAATGACTGGTCAGGTATGGAACAGGATGAGGGAGCAATATCTTAAATTAAAAGTGTCTTTGCTGTGTTAAAAAAATGCTGGACAAGGTCTTACCAGCTTATGAAATTGTTTACTTGTTACTTGAAAATTTAAGGTATCAGATGTGATGGCATCTTAAAGTAGTAGCTTCTTAGAATCGTAGGACGAGCAGAATGCCATCTGTGCTTTAAAAAGGATAGAAGAATCAGTCAAAAGCTGCTACTATCAGTGGGATGTGCATAGGTTTTCAGAAGTTCTTAAGGGGAGGGAGAACAAGTTTCCAGTTTCTCCTACTAATCTCCTTTTCTTTCTGTTCCTGTCAGTATTTCTCTCTTTCTCTAAGCACCCCACCAAATATGGGGATGTCCCCCCTTCTCCCCTGCTCCCTACACATGCTCTGAGTGGTGTAGAAACTCAAAGTACATGAAAGGGAAATCATTTGTATAAATCTTTCAGCAATGAAGTATCAAACCCCATGTGACAATCTGTTGTGATGAGGAAGTTAAACACAAGGGTATGTGGAAAGTCAGCTCCCTATCCACTGGGTTGTAGCACTGGTAATACCCTTTTAACTGTATCAGTAGTGAATAAGCATTTTCTTAAAATCTATTGAGAATTTTAAATGTCCTTTTTTTTCTGTTTTTGTTTGTGCGTTTGCATCATTTTAAGGACATCATGGGGGTTGCTTTGAAGGCTCCATTGACATCGTATGAGAAGATTTACACCCTACCGATGTTGACTATCAAAGAAAACAAAGGTACAGGTGTTGTGACTAGCGTCCCATCAGATGCACCTGATGATTATGCAGCTCTCAGAGATTTACAAAATAAAAAGGTTTGAACTTTTGCAATCAGTAAATGAAGTATTGTTTGGGTTGTGCCTATATGATATAAACCTGTCAAGGTTTTAAAGTAATTTTGCCAAAGTTGATTAGCTTTCATGAACATTAGAGTAGCCTGTTTTCTTTAAGGGTAAATTTTTCCTTCTGGTTACCTGACTTGTTATGTGACTGATGTGAATATAAATTTGTTGCCCCACGTTGTGAATGTAGACCCATTTTCCATATGTCACAGTCTAATGAGTAAAAAAAAAATAGCCGCCATGTTGGTTGCCTGCCCGGCAGATGTGTATTACTCCTTCACCATTATTGCCTGTACTCAAAACACCAGAGTCTGTGAACTTTCACAAAAATTCCTCCTAAGTTGACATACAGATTGTACGCTATTAAATTCATACATGCAATCACAACGACACAACCTAGTGTAATCATAAATATTCAGCAAGCAAATTGACTACAGCAAGTCTGTTTATCATAATTGCACACCACCAATGTCATTGGGGCTTTATTGTGTTATTTCTCTCTCTTAAAACTCACCCCTTGAATGAGAAATGATGTAATGTGTAAAAATAACAAATATTGTAGAAAATGTAACAGTTTATGCTCCATCTTGCAATATAAATATTTGAATATTTGAATATTTGTATAATGAACCAATCAACAGTTGAGAGACAAATTCAAATTAGGCTCATGAATATAGCGAAATTGGATTTTTTTCTGTCATTGTTTGCAGATGTTAGAATATGTACATGAAAAAGAGGTACACAATGCCACCTGCTGCGAAGGTGACCATATTAGGGGAACCATGCGCAAAATGACCAAATCACACAAATTAGGCATTGTGCCACTCAATCATGTACAGTATACCATGTATGGTGGTGCATAGATGTATCATGCAAAACAAGTACACCTTTCTTTCTAAACAAATCAAAACATGACATCACATGAAATGGTTCTTTTGGGACAATCTTTTGTATTACAAGTTTATAGTTTGGTCGAAGTGACCATTAGATTAAAGTCTGGAAATCTGGAAATAGAACAGTGTTTTGTCATTAAAGGGTCGTGGACCTTGCAAGCTTCCTCCTTCAATATAAACAATACTTACATGGACCACTGTGAATAATTGTTGAACCACCTAATTGCATTCATAACAGAGATGGCTGGGGAAAGAAAGCTCTATTCTCTTGTCAATGTGTACCACCACCCCCACCCCAAAAAACTACATTTGAGTACCTCGTTATAGGTTCTACAGATATTTTCAGTAGTGTTTCTGCAATTAGGAAACTCCTTCGATATATTAAGATATGTTAACAGGTGAGGTACGAACATTTTTGTGGCTTATTGTCCCTTTTATCATTTATATATCTCTAGTATTTTGTTGCTTATATTTATGATATTCTGAAATTTCGTTTACATTATCGCAGGACTTCAGAGCAAAATATGGACTCACTGATGAGATGGTTTTGCCATTTGCTCCAATACCCATCATCGATGTGCCAGACTATGGAGACCTGGCAGCCATCCAAGCCTGTGATGAATTTAAGGTCAAAAGTCAGAATGACAAGGACCAGTTGGCGGAAGCCAAAGCCAAGGTGTACCTCAAAGGATTCTATGAAGGTGTAAGTATCAGTCATAAAATACTATGTTACATTGAGAATATGTCATTTGACCTTGCTTATTCATTATTCTTTGGCTAAAAGAATCTTCAGTTTAAACTTTCAAACTGCTTAATGTTGCCTTAGTCGTCTCGACTGTGATAGCAACAGGCAAGTATGAAGACTGGGTATACTCTCTCATCTGATATGGGGATGTTATAAGCTCTCTAATCTCACCACAGACAGTAACAATTCTTGTTACTAAGTTTAACTTCTAGCCCCTCCTCAAATTAAAACCAAACCATCTGTTCAGTACACCTCAAAGACAGAACCAGAGAAGCATGTGCTGAGTTAAAATTGCTTGAGGCAGTATTGCCAAACAAGTGTGTGTGAGCTTAATTGGGAACAACTGACTGTAAAAGTCATTGCTGACCAACTGGATTGGAGCTGTATTGTTTAAATGAATGTCAGTCAAAGTGCAGTTATCAACTGTATTTAGATCTCTAGGGCTGTTCGTAAATATATCTAGGCAGAAAGTTACTAGCAACTTCTCTTTTGATACCATATCCCTTTTAAATTGCAGAACAGGAATGGGGATGATTAGTACACCCCCTTCCTTGTTACACCCTGAGCACCAGTCTAACAGGGAATGAAAAGCTTGCAGATGTTCATCCCATGCCACCTGGGTATAGGGTTCCTAATGAATCCAAGTGGCTACCTCCTCCTTGCACTGAACTATAAGCATTATTATAAACATAAACATAAAAGTATAAGTATTTTTGCTGGTTGGTTGCCCTCATTCTTTTTAGAAAATTTGATGAGTTTGATTTCGATATGTCAGGTGCTGAAAGTTGGCAAGTACGCTGGCCAGAAGGTTCAAGATGTCAAGAAGGCAGTACAGCAAGACATGATAAAGAGTAATGAGGCACTAGTCTATTATGAACCAGAAAAGTTAGTGATGTCACGGTCAGGGGATGAATGTGTTGTGGCTCTGTGTGATCAGTGGTACTTGGATTATGGTGAGGAAAAGTGGAAAGCGCTTACCCTGAAAGTACTGGAGCAACTTAACACGTAAGGAACTCATTTAAATAGGTTCATTTTTTGGCGAAGGTAGATACTGTCTTGAGTGTATGCATATGGTGCCTGTAGGTGTTTGCATCGGAATCCATGGTGTTTGTGTATGTGTGTGTGAGTGACTATTTTGGTACATGCAATTCTGGGCCATGTGATGTATGCATGTGTATGAGTCCTATAGTGTATGTGTAGGTGTGTGCTTGAGGGTGAAGTGTGACTTTCTCCTGCAGCTGCTTAACTTGGCCCCATAAAGACTTTGAGGAGGGCAAAAAAATAAATGTTGCAAATATGGTCTTTCTCCCATATGTAATAATTGACAACAAATTCAATAAAAATAGCCAGTGTGGAACTACAAATAGCCCCTTTAATCTTTTTTAGGGGTCAGTTTTATCCAAACTGTTTGAGAAGAGTTCTCTGAAAAATATTAATATTTATGCCTTGATAAGGTGCCATGAAGTTTATGTATGTTATTTTATGAGTAATTATTAGGACTGGGCAACTCCAATATTTTTTAATTAAGTACCCACTGCCCTGTTAGGTGCAACTCTAAAGGGAGTCGTGACTCCTGCAATGACATCATAACTGACACAGGAACATATACCTCAGCAATGGCTGAGATGATGAACCGCCAGTGTTGGAGAATTGTAGAGGTCAACTGAAGAGAAAACTCTTGACTGAAAAAAGAAAAAGATCAAAAGAGCCATTGTGTTGAAATACTTCATGAAAACTTGGCAAAATAGTACTTAAATAGTATATCCAAAATATGATTTTTGCACATCTTTTACTGTTTTCAAATTTCCCAGGAGTCCCCATTCCAAGGAAAGTAGGGTCCTTACTCGGCTCTTGGCTAAAAGTCGCGACTCTGAAGTAGAGTCAGGTAGCCCCCCCTTCCCGGCCCTCAAGCCTAGTAATTATGGTTGGCATGAGTGATGGAGCATTGGGTTTTATGTATGTCGGTGTATGAGTCATATGCTTTATGTTGGGTGTGTAGCCAGTTGTCAAGTAATCATCGTCATCATCGTAGTTGGTAGTTGCAGAATCCCATAGGGCCTATGCGCAACAGAGTGAGAGAGGGGGCTAGTCAACATGCTATACAATGCCTGAAGATTTCCAGTGTCTGCGAGTTAGCTTCCTCGTCATTTAGTTTATTCCTGTCAAGTGTAATCAAGAGGAAGGAGAAAATGTACATCGGGGTTGTTGTAATTAATATACTAAAGGGCTTTGCTACTATTAATAGTTTGGTAATATGTGCAGCTTGGTGAAGCTAGGATAGGTACGGTACATGATGATTGTGCATGTATTGTGTAGTTTTTGTAGATGTATATCTTGTAGTAGGTTGAGGTTGTTAATTTGCCAAGAGGTCCATAAGCAGGAGGGTAGTGTGTTGTTTTCTGGCAAATGTACACCATTACCATCTTCAGAACATATTTCAATAAAATGACTAGGAAACTTGTGGGCCCTTTAGGAGCATGTGTCATTTCTTCAACTTTACCATATGCTTGTCTCATAACTATGTGGTACTTGCCCTTAGCTATGGTAGCATTGTTTTCCATTCTCATACATTAGTTTTCTATAACTCCCACCCCCAAAAAATTCAGTTTCGTGGACAACCCCTTGACAATTCCCACTTGGGTGGTTCGATCCAAGCTCCTCACCCAGACAACTTCCTTGGTGACTACCATGCAACAATTCCCACTGGGGATAATTTCTACCGTGTTTCTAGAGGACCCATTGGCCGTATGTTGCACCTCTGCAACTCTTCTCCACCTGTCCCCAGAGTTGTAATCTGTACTTTAATCTCTTGAGCAAACAATCTTCCAAGGCACTATTGACCACAACTCTCTTATCAGTCAGTAGAACTACTTGGCTTGCAAGGTATTCTACAGATACTATTGTTTGAGATTAGACATGCACCACTGCACAACCTTTTCAGTGAGGAAAAGAGGAGACAGCTATGTGTGAGAAGATGACTCATGCTCTAATAAACTAAGTCAGAAAACCACCCCAGACAGGCACACGACAGGTTTTCGAATTCTCAGAAGGTGCATCCTATTAGTAATGGCAAAATTAGCAGTATGACCCAGGCAATTCCCATGCTTGCCTAGACAAATCTTGAAAATTCAGAATTTTCTGGTGGATGGAACAGTGGCTAGGGTGTGAATTGTTTGAGATAATTATCTGGTCACCAAATTCCCATCCCCAGAGTTACAGACATTGCTATGACTTTGCCTGTATATCCCCATGTTGTGGAATTGCAAAATCATCTACTTTGGCAATGAAGCAGAGAATATATGGTACTGTGATTGTTTTGATGGGTCTTGCATATAAACACAATAACTGTTTTTAATGAATGTTTTGCATTTGCATCTTATTTTCCAGCTATTCCAATGAAACCAGGGCTAATTTCAATGTCACACTAGACTGGCTCTATCAGCATGCCTGCTCAAGATCATATGGGCTTGGTAAGTTTTGGATTTAAGAGAGGAGGGTTAATTTAAATATAGTACAGACTTTAAACACTGATTGAAAAAGTTAATAATAATATGAGCCAGGTCAACATTGGATGTTCAGGAACAGTATGACATTTTGTATGGCAGATGACATGGTCCAAACATTATGTTTCAGCCTGTCATAAATCATTGCTCAAATCAAGGTATGAGTCACGTTCTCTCTCACCTTGTAGCAACATGGTTAAGTTTATACACTGGCCTTTGTTATGTTCGTTTTACGTGGGTCTGCTCATGATAGATTGTAGGAAAGTTCTATTAGAGTTGCACCCAAATAAAGTAACTTTTATTTGGAAGATTGGAAAACCGATAGCTAAGTTTATAGTTTAGTAAATTCAGGGCCATGGAGACAATTTGCTCATCAACTCAGGACACAGGGTCTTCAAAAGGTGGCAAGGTTGGATTTCTTAGCCCCTAGTTTCATTATGTGATATCGCCCTTACTCATATCACTTACCACTGAACAGTGCAAAATCCGACTTCTGGTCTAAAAGTCAGGATTTTACTTGATATTCGCACCAACAGATTATAGCCTATAATTTTGAAAAATCAATAAATTATGAAAAAACCTTATAAGCGTCCCAGTGGCTATAATCTGTAGGTGCTAACGTCTACTAAAATCCCAACTTTTCGGCCAGAGGTCGGGTTTTCCACTGTCCAGTGAAGGGCAATTTGAGTAAGGGCGATATCACGTAATGTTTAAGGAGGGTCATTTTTGGTCGTTCTCAGGCACAGCCAATGATAATTTTCGGATGGAAACTTAGAGCTGAAAATTGTTATAGGGGAGGTGAGTTCCAACAGTCATTGGGCCCTAAATAATGTTGTTTGTTGATGAACACAAAATGATATGTGCCTCTTTTTGACCGGTGTCTAGAGAGTAATGACTTGCTTTACTTATTGATGATTAGAAATGAATCTTTCCTCTTAGGAACTAAACTTCCATGGGATCCACAGTACTTGATAGAATCTCTGTCTGACTCCACAATCTACATGGCATTCTATACTGTGTGTCACCTGCTACAAGGAGGGGTCTTTGATGGCTCCGGTGCCAGCCCTATCAACATCAAGTAAGTTTGAGCCTTGTTGCTTGTTTCATATGAAAAAGGAATTTTTGTTGCTTTGACTGGCATTCTGAAAGGTTCTTCTGTCTCAGGAAAGTTAGGAACTGTGTTGGTTATTAGGGTCAAACTGAGTGGATGACATCACTGTTTTACCTAGCCCACTAAAGCTTTTAGCAGAGGGATGATAAAAGTTTGAAAAACCAGTTGATTTTTGTCACAGTTCATAGGACACTGTCAAGTTTATTTGAAGTATGCTTTTAGATGATTTGTCCATCATCAAAGTAACTAATTTGATTTTCATGTACTATTTATAAGATTGTATAAATACCTGTGGTAGTATAAGGTTTGAAATATTTTGCTGTGTAATCCATCTCAGTGAATTTGCATTTTTCCTTAATCTTTATGCTATGTACGGTACATGTATTGCACATTTAAGGATGATGCAAATTTGAAACTTTTCTGTCCTCTCCAGAGCAGAGCAAATGACACCAGAAGTTTGGGATTACATCTTCTACCCCAAAAAACCATTTCCAAAGACAGATATACCCAAGGCTGCCCTACAGAAGCTTCGTAAAGAATTTGATTACTGGTATGGGGTGGACCTCAGGGTATCTGGGAAGGATCTAGTGCAAAACCATTTGACTTACTACATCTACAATCACTGCGCAATGTGGCCTGATGAAACAAACCGGTGGCCAAAGGCCATCAGAACAAATGGTCATCTGTTGCTGAACAATGAAAAAATGAGCAAGTCCACTGGAAATTTCTTGACTCTGGCTCAAGCACTGGAAAAATTCTCAGCTGATGGTGAGTCTGAGAGAACCATGGAAATGATTTGTTATGGATTTGTAGTGAACTTTTCAAGAGAACGCTATATGTGTGTTTGTTGGTGGGTGGGTGGGGGAGGTGAATGATACGTGATGGAAAGGTGGGCAGGAGGAAGGGGAGAAAGAAGAAACATAGTATGGTACCAAGTTCAGATGGACTCTGTGGACAATTTACTGTTAGCAGTGTTAATAAGTGTTCAGTTAGTAGTTTGTGGGTTCATGTCTGCAAAACTGGGCTTGCAGCTAACACTTTTGCTTATAACTGATTCATTGACAAGAAAAACAAAAAGCAATTCTTAGAGGAGCTCTTATAGATTTTAAGACAAGTTTGTGTGTACATATGGTTCGAATGAAGTGTGAAAGGAGTGATGCTGCAGGAGGTTTTAAAAAATTTCCAATTTAAGTTTACTGCTTTCATTTTACTAAGTCCTTTTCTGTGTCTGACAAGAAGTTGGCCCTACCTGTTGGTCAAGATATTTGCATGGGGAAAGAAATGGAATATACTCATTTATCAGTTTTTGTTGGAAATGAATTGGCCCATATCTGTTAGTGAATAGATTTATGTGGGAAAAGAAGTGAATATTCATTTTGCAATCCTTTTGTTTTTCTGAGACGTAGACTAGCCCTATCTGTTAGTGAAGGTATTGGTATGGGAAATAGTGAATATTAATTTCACAATTCTTTGTCTGGAATTAAGCTGGCCCTAATCTGTCAGTGGTGGTGTTAATATAAGGAAGGAAAGTGAATATTCATTAGTCATTTTCATTAATCATTTTTGTTGTCAGGAATGAGATTAGCACTGGCTGATAGTGGGGATCTGGCCATTGAGGATGCAAATTTTGTTGAAGACATGGCAGATGCAGGGATTTTACGTCTTTATAACTTTTTGGAGTGGACAAAGGAGATGTTGGATATAAAAGACACTCTGAGGACAGGACCAATAACGTCTTTCCACGATCGTGTCTTTGATAGTCAAATGAATGCATTGATCAGAGATACAGATAAAAATTACTCTCAGATGTTGTTTAAAGAGGCTCTGAAGAGTGGTTTCTTTGAGTTTCAGGTGTGTTTGTCATTTGAAATTTGTTAGTAGTGTAATTAATTTGGTTCTAAATTCTTGATTTAAGTATGAGAATACTGTGAAGTTAAATTTGCAATGGAGATAAGTTAGTCACATTTCATTTGATTTGGTATAAAACTGGGAATAGTTACATTTGTTGAGTGAAGATTACAGGTTGTAAAATGTGTTTGGTACATGACACCTCAAAATGAAATTCTAAAAGGAAATTAAGAAAGAAATGTGTGTTAGGGAAGTATGTTGTTTACTTTCTAACTATATATGGAGGATTTGTATAATCATCAGTAATGTAAGAACTGTTTTGAAAAGGATAATTTTAGGCTTTTTTTTGTCATATGTTTGTTTTGTCCATTGATGGGATTAGACCTGACAACCTATGCAGCTATGTTGACTTGTGTGTGTCTTTTGTATGTGCCTGTTCAATTGTGACATCTGTGCTTGTATACAGGCAAAGTCATAGAAGGACAGTTCAAGTTGATTCAGAGATGTAGCCAGAAGGGGGGGGGGGAGGCATCCCCCTGTCAAAGCCTTGCCCCTCTGGTCCCCACCCCCATATGTCACAACTAAATAATATAGTGTAGTTGTTGCAAATTTAGTTTCCATTGTTAATTTCACCCTTGCAAAATTTGTTTCTGCCCAACCCTTTTTCCTCCACCCCCTCTGCAAATAAAGTCAGTGCCTGGCTATGCTCTTGAGTGGATCCCACACTTGGCAAGCCCAAAACAGATTGCTTATGGAAGCTCTATAAGTGATGTATCTTTTGCTCTCCATTCACAGGCTGCAAGGGATCGGTATCGTGAGGTGTGCTCGGAAGGGCTTCATCGTGATCTCATCCTTAAATTCATTGAGATGCAAACACTTCTGCTGGCCCCCATTTGCCCCCATCTTGGGGAACACATCTGGAAGCTGCTAGGAAAGGTTGGTGTAATACTCTAACCTTCCAAATTAAGTATATTCTCTCCCCCCCCCCTTTCCCCAAATACTCTCTCCTAATGTTTCAGAAAAAGGGAGGGTGCGGTCTTTTTCTTGAGGGAATAGGGGTCAAGGGGTCAAAAGTGGCAGAATGACAGTTTGAATAACTCGTCATGAGAGGTAGCTTTTGGAACTGTGCATTGAATGGCATCAACAGTCACCTTGGTAAGAAAACAGTACTCTGTGCCTAGCTTTCTATATGAGACACTACACACACTCAGCAGTTAACCTTCTTCAGCGATGAATTGTGCAACGTAAAGACTTTGCAGTAAAACAATAGCATATTTTGCTGTCTAGAAAGAGAAACTTGATGGGGCAGCAAAAAAAAAACAAACAAAAAACAAAAACGAAAAAAAAAATGGATGAGGCTTTCCTGAGTGACTGCAAGTGCTGAAAATCACAAAGTGTGCATGGATTCAAACCGAACATTGGGTGATAATCCAGTTCAACTGTCTAACTTTCACTTGCATCCTTTCAACTTTTGAGTTCTGTTCAGATGGGAAGGTGAAGATTGGTCATGAATGATATAAGAAAAAGAAAAAACAAGAATTATCTCTTCCAATTCAGACTCTTTAGTAAAGACACATTAATAAGCAAGGTCTCACTGCTTTGAGTCTGCCCAGGGCCATAGGTGAAAAGGGAGGGGAGGGGAGCATTTTCCTCCAACTTTTCATTAAGTAATTACAGATGTGGTATTAGGGGATGCACTCTGAGCCATACCAAAGAGTGTGTCCTCTAAAATGTAAAATTCCATCCCTTTTACGTAATTTGATTTGGCCATGCACACCCCTAGGGCTTTGAAGGTAGTCTTTGTTAAGTTGGTTTGAAACCACTTTGTGATACACTTCACAAAAGGAAAGATGAAAAAATGATCTGAAAGTGAATCCATCAGCTTTTGTCCTTAAACAAAATAATGTGAACCTAATACCTCCAAATACCTCAGAGGCCATTTCTTTTAATAAGGTCTTGTCTGGATGCCTCTCATAATCAAATGCTTCCCCATCATTTGACTGTGTGATCTCTGACATGGACAATTTGTCCATTGGCTGTCAAAAAGCCTGTAGAGTAAGCCTTTTGGGACAGAAAGGATGCCATTTAGAAGGATGAAAAGTTGGAGTTGTGTCATCAGTCAGGATCATGACTCTTAAGGTTGCAACTACCTACTCCAAAAATATTGCCACCCAAGCCTAACGACTGTACCAGCAATGTAAATGATAGTTGAATATATTGGTACACAGCAAGCACCTAGTATTATACTTCTTTACCATATTGTGGATGTACTCCAGCCTTGGTCACTAGATTTCATTGTTAGAATTTTGGCATAAACAGCCCTCCACAGAGCCTCGATATCAGTGACATTTGCCATATTCAGCTATAAACTTTTCGCATGTATCACAGAACAGAAAGTGCACCCTCCAGTGGCGGCAAGGGCATACCATTTCAGCTTACACCAGCAAATGCAAACAGTTAATTTTCTACGTCGTGCATACAGTATGCTTAATTTTTTTAGGCACCAAAATAATGTTGCATGACTTTAATGCATAAGGTATATTGGCAGTTGACATTTTGAGATGAACACAATATCATAATTTGCCCCCAATTTCAGAAAGATTTCCTGATGCGATCAAAATGGCCAGAAGCTGGAGAAGTTGATGAAGTTCTCTTGAGATCATCACAGTTTTTGATGAACACTGCCAGGGATCTGCGTCTACGATTAATGGCCTTGAAGGACCCAAACAAGGTTTGTGTGTAGAAGAGTTAGAGAACATTCTATTCATTTTGGTGTTTGGATAATTTTTAATAGAATTTTAATAGTATTATAATTAATTGTAATATGACAAAATTTTGGGGGGTTTTCTAAAAGCATTTTTGGTGACATTTGAGACTGGAGAAGAGTATATTGGGATTTTGAATCATTGCATATGTTTGAATAGCTTGATGGTGTGCAGTTGATACAACCTCATGTCAGGATGGTTAATATGATTGTGCCCATCAGTTATATTATGACATCTTTACATAAATATCTTTGTACAGAAGCCACCAAAGAGTAAGAAAGGTCCTCCAACTCCCAGCAAGCCACCCACTCATGCCATTGTATATGTGGCTAAATCATACCCTCCTTGGCAGGATGCAGTTTTGACATGTCTGAAGAAAATGTATGAGGTGGGTTGACTGGTTGTTAAATGTGAAGCCACCTGTGTGTGACTTATGTACAGTCATAGTATTTATACTGGATTTTATGAACTGAAAAGTTTGATAGCAAAATTATATTTTGAGGAAGTAGTATATCTCTGCCTTGCCTTTTGTGTGGACGCATTTTAGCACGGTTGTAGTATGTGTTCGCATTCACACTTTGATACACTTGTCTGCCCTCATACTTGAAAACATCAAATTGTATTCATACTCACAGATTTTGAAAGTTAAGCATTGGTGCAGATGCAAGATTTTGTTTGTGTACTCATGAAAAAAGTGTACTCATGAAAAAAATGTACTCATGAAAAAAGTGTACTCATGAAAAAAATGTACTCATGAAAAAGTGTACTCATGAAAAAGTGTACTCATAAAAAAGTGTACTCATGAAAAAGTGTACTCATGAAAAAATGTCATGTTTTTGTACTCATACTCTTCAGTAGAGAGAATACACCTGTACTTAACAGTGTATTCACAATTCAAGTCTTCATTTTACTAAGAATGTTGACAAAATTTTGCATAGAGTGGAACGTTATTAGATACTCATTTAAAGGCCATGGCCAATATTACTTCTAGATTTCACCATGTGTCAAAAAATATAACTAAGGTTTGTTGTTAATAAGACTACTGCTTTCTTTGATAGCAGTGATATTTTAAGGCTGTTTACAAACAGTTCTAAGTTGTATGATGTTTGACTATTTATACTCAGTTGACATAGCTATCTGTGATTGTGTGACACAGTTTTGCAGTAAGTTTGTTAGAAGTTTGTTGTATGGCTGATTCTCATTCAAATATCTTTTTATCTGCCCTGTTTGACCCATCCAGCAAAATAATGGTAGTTTTCCAGATAACAAAGTTATTCTGGGAGAACTGAAGACAATTGATGTCGTCAAGAAATTCATGAAGAAGGTCATGCCTTTTGTACAACATGTCAAGGTAGGTATCATACTCCCAATCAGAGAGTCTATTAGACTGTTATGCATCTCAGAAATACCATTGAAGGCATGGGGTCATAACACATGGCCTCATTGGAGTTGGAAAGGGGTTTAAGGGACAAGGTAGGGGCTGTAGTCATAATCAGGAATTATACCAGAAAGTTAAGATATTAAGTGGCTCTTAATGTATTTAATATATCATGGTCAAGAGACAAGGCCCCACTGGGATCTAGTTGGCAGAGCCCTCCAAACTTTTGAGAGGTTCTGGTAGTTTTACTTCAATTTCCTTGTTATGCTGAGATGGGGAATTTTTACTTTTTAATTTAAAGAAAAGATATTTGTGATTTTCAAAGAAAATCAGTCAAAAGTTGGACTGAAGTTGATTGGCAATAAGAGCCATTGCACCATGGTAAATTTCTTACATTTCAGATGTTATCCTGCCAAGGGTTGATGTGAAGGGTGATAGCCTGATGAATTAGTCCTTATAGCATCCAAAAACTTAGGAATGACATGAAGTTTGAAATCAAAAATAGATGCTTCTATCCTAAATTAAGCTGGGATATGGGGCAGCTAAAAGAATGTGTAAATCTGGCTTTATGCACAGTTAGATTTTAGCATTAATGATTTCATGACAGATGTGGCTTTTGCTGGTACACAAGACTGTATTGTTGGGATCATACAAGGTATGGACCGGTCAGAGTTACATTAGGAGAGGACCATTATTTAAAGTTTTTACTTTTAATTTTAAAGTTGATTTTGTGTGATAATTTTGTTGCTTATTAGTCCTCTCTTATGATTAGTACTTAATCCATTGCAGGTAAGCATGTAAGTAGGATTGCCAGTTAAATTTTCAGTGAGTTTTATCAAAACAGTGTTAATTTCAAGACTTCTAAAAGGTCTGCCTGAGTTGCAAATGTTTGGCACTGTTGGGGTGATATGGTTTGAGTCTCTAAATTATTTCTTTTCATAAGCGTATGAGACACTTCCACTTGGGGGGGCTGCACCACTTTGCTGAAAGTTTAATTCAAGTTTGCCTGAAAACAGTGTATTTTGCCCAAAACAGCAAGCTGTTTGCCCAGATGAGGAGCTTCAAGCTCCCCCTTCCCTGCCTCGCATATCTATGATTTTGTTAAAGACTAGTTTTTCTTAAATATTGATCTTTTTTTACTAGGAAAATGTTTCATTAAATGGAATCCGGGCGATGGACAGAACGTCAGAGTTTGATGAGAAAGCAACCCTGGAGAGTGGCTTGGAGTACCTTGTCAGCTCTTTAGAGGTAGGTTTTACACTTAGTGTATACTGTCATAGCAAATGAGGAATATTGATTTAAAAAAAAAATGATAAAAAAGCAGCAGTAAAGGTTGCTTTCAAACAAAAAGTGAAAAAGCAAAATGCATTGTGGTATTCAAGAACACAAAATTATTGGCAGGTTGGAGGGGGTAGGAGAGGGTTGGGGTGGGAGGCAGATAGCTGTGAAAGAAGTAAAAAACAGATCTTGGGTGGTGGCTTTATTAGTTTAGTTGTGATACAAAAATTAAGGGGTTGGGGGAAAGAGTTAAGGTGACAAATTGGCTAGGCAAGTAGTATGTGTTGTTAATGGGCATAGCGAAGTTTGATACATCCCTGGCTGGAACTTTTTAAATTTTCTTTTGTTTAAATGCTTTTTATGATCTTTTTCATTCAAACATTGATTGCCAGAGGTACACTGGGGAGCTCCTTTGCATAAAGTCAACAATAAATGAACTAAAAACTTTTCAATTGTAGGAACAATAGTTCTTTCATATACCCAAGGGTTTACATTTTAACTCCTCGGGTATTACTGCATTAGCCCTTCAAGTGTTCTTGCATGACTTACAAATTTCTGAAGATGGGTAAAAGCATACTCTTTTTAACTGGATATTGGATAGCAACGTGACATTAACTCTTTAGGCTTAACCTTTTTGCTACGTCTAGATTCACTGAGAAAGCATGTTTTACTCGCCATTTACACTTGTGGTTTCCTGGGAAACCACAGAATACATCAGGCTCATAAAAAGCTAGAATGACAGTCAGCTATCATGCTGTTGGGACAGCAAGGCTTATGGGTGATCATTTTACATCAATAAACCCACGGAGGTGGGTGTACATAAACAGCCTGAGCAGCATTTTTCTGAAACTGGCTCAAGGTGGAGGCTAGCAGCATTACACTTTGTGGAATTTAACTTGCTAATTAGTTATATGCAAAATAGTTGCTGAACATAATCATTTAACTTCCCACAACTGCTCCAAAATCATTTTAGAGACTCAAATTTCATAAAAGACAAAGATTACATATCATCACAAAATTGCATTTATTCTTTCAGTATTGTTCAGCACAGGGGTCGAGTCCCCTACTGTAGTGAGCAGGACAATTGTAATGTGGAGGGAATATTGAAATAGATATGTGTAATGATGTGAAGGCACATGATACTTTGATTGATGAGGTTGCAGAAAATATGAATTGCATCCATTTTAATCGTTAAGGGTCTCAACAGGTATTCTGAAATATTTTTGACCTTTGTACATTTTCATTTCTTTTCAGCTTGAAGGTGTAGAGATCAAATTTAGTGAAGAGGCATCTGATAAAATACAAGAACAGTGTGCACCTGGGAAACCGTTCTCAACATTCGAATCAAAGGTAATGGCGGCCAATTATGCCAATAGAATGATTTTATGTTTGGCTCATTGCTCATCAAACAGTTGCCTCAAGTTTTATAATTTTCATCTTAAATCATCCCTACCTTAAAAGGCAGTAACTGTACAACTACAAGGATGCATCAGAAGTGTACAGCTTAGTTCACATTGAGTGGTTTATTCCCTCAATGATGAAAAGGGCAACTCTCCTCATACCAGTTTCAATTCTCCCAAGTAACTTCCTTCTCACCTCCCAAAACTGCCTTACGCTCCTTGTGTAGTCTTAGACTAGTCTATTGCTTATGAAGGCCATATGCTAGTGTGCATACAAGGCCCTGAAGTGTATTCAGAACACACTCTGTGAATGCTGTGTAATGTGAGCTACTCTGCACCTTTTGAATTTTCTGACTGCTGTCAGTCAAAGAACAGCCACCAATTGAGAATTTTGGTTTCCCCCATTCAGAAATATACTTGGGGTGATGAGTGTTTGTCTTTAATCAATGGTTGTGCTCTGTTTATAATATAATGGGTGAAAATGGCAGATTGTTCTGGAGTGCTCAAGACCTGCCTACTTTTGATACAGAGTTTATTCAGCCTGAAAACCTTTGACCCCAGCTGCTAATCATTAATTCAATCGCCACCACCTTAACCTACTTAACAAAGCAGATATTACAGTGAATTGAACAATGAAAAGTTTGATTTCTGTGGAATAATAAAATCATTAATTTCAGCAAACTAACAGAGCTTTTTCCTTTTTCAGCCATCTGTCACAGTACAAATGGTCAATCCACAACCTCTGAGTGGACACTTCAGTTTAAGTGTAGACATAATTGAGGGAGACACAGTAGCTTCCATCGTCAGACGGATCATGAAAAGGGATAGAGGGATCAAAGGTAAAAGAGATAAAAAAAGAGCAGAAAATTCTTTAACTGTTTAAGTATCCTTTCCAGGCCCATGGCCAGACAAGGTACTGAAGGGGGAGAATGGCCAGACAAGATACTGAAGGGGGAGAATGGCCAGACAAGGTACTGAAGGGGGAGAAAAAGCTTCCAAGGGGGAAGGGGAGGCAAAACAATTTCAGGGGGAGAGACATATACTAAAATGCATTAAAGCAATGGTAATTTTTAATCTTCTGGATGGGACAAAAATATTATCATGAGGGCTTCCCCCCACCCCTCCCTCCCTTGGCTATGGGCTTGATCCTTTTACCATCTGAATTAATGTTACAAGAAATTTCAGTGGTGGATGTCAGTAGGTGGGTCCATTATTGTTATGGAAAAATAATTCGGTAACTTGTTGATTTTTACTCATTGTAGAAATAATGTGAAAAGCACTGCCTGCATTTTGGTAGAGTTTCTTAGACACTTGTTGCTCATATTTATCAAAAGTACATTGAAGTTATCAATTTGTTTGGATTTTTCTTAATTTTTAGATGTTTAAAATGTATGAAATTTGAATGTCTACTACTGAAAGCTGTTAGAAGAGATAAAGATACTTCGTAATTTTTGTGGTTTCCTTCAGGGCTGTCAGTTTCCGTTTAATCTCCTAAACGTTTAAACGGTTAGAATAAACGTTCGTTTACCGTTTAAACGGTGTCTACATTGTGAACCTACACTGTAATGCATTAATGGCCTCATTGATCGTGTACTACGATACTCCCAGTATGCGCAAGCTTTTAAAATCTGTATGTAAAAATCTAGCGATCATTTCAGCTATTTCTTTTTAATTCACCCAAATTTGCCAATGAACGAAACCAAGCATTAAATTCACAGTCTATGATCGCAAGTTTGATACAGGGCCCCATACGTTTGATATCAGGCCGAAATGTACGCAAACACCGATGTACATAATATTAGGTCGTGTCCGTGCACTGTACAAATGCAGAAGTTCAAGTGACACGCAAGAAGAAAGTCGAGTTAAAGCACGTGTATAGGTCCGTTATTGCATGCAAACAGTAACACATTAGGCTACGCACCTGCTCTGTGCAAAAGTTGACATATATCGCAACAACATTGGGCATGGTATGGAAAATTACAACGTTGTTCATTCGCTGCTTGTACCGCTAAATTACCAGTTGTTACATCGTCGTTTGCAGTAGTTTACGATAGGTACTTTTATGTTTATCATGCATGTTAATTTGTGTAAAACAAACGTGTGCCTTTTACTTTTATGATTTAAACAAAACAATGTCTGGAACGTTACCCCAATGAACGAAAGTTTACGATAAACTTCTCTCATCCTACGTACTAGCTCCATTGATTTGCACACAACTAGCTAGCGGGCAGCGGGGCACTAGCCTCAAACAGATATTTAGGTATGGATATATAGTGCGTGCATGAATTATGTACTGCTATATGAAACACTCAAAACAAACACGTGTGCGAGCCTACACTGTCTGTTTGTGTATAGGTAATGCATGGTAGGATGGTGTGAATGCTTATGTTTCTGCATTGAAATACTGCGGCAATTTTCGGGTATTTCAGTAAGCCTGTTTTAACGTTCGTTCTGTGAGCAGCTTGAGCTACAAATACGATGTAAACTGTGAGAGAGTGAATTGTTAAGCCGATATTGTGTACGTGTCCTAATAAGCAGATTTGGGCTACTGCTTCGAACGGGGATGCGGGCACTGCGTGTTGTTAGGGGAGGGCTTACTGTGAGTAGGTGGAAGTCAATTCAATCACAGGATTACATACTATGAATGGAGAGACACAGACAGTTTAGTTTTGAAGCTTTATTCGGTCATTGAATTTGCAAATAAACATCGTTGTTAAATGAGAGATATCAAAGAAAACACCGGGGAAGAAAAATGCTAAAGCTTTTGTTGTATTTTAAAAGGAAAACCGTTTAAACGTTTAGCTGAATTAGGCGCCATTTAAATAGCTGATCGATCGTTTAACAGTTTAAACGTGACAACCCTAGTTTCCTTACAAGGGTGTCATAACAAATTTAAACTATTAAACATATTCTTAAAACAAATCACTCCTATAATAAGATTACTCTGGCTCATTTGGTGTCCACAGGGCTAGTTATTTAGTAGGGAAGTAGGGCACTTTTAATAATGCTAGCTTTTTTTGTTCACTATCCTTAACCTCTGTGTAGGTATGTTTTTGCAGGGGGAATTGCCTGTTGCCCCAGGGTATTTTGTACACTGTTGTGGAGTGTGAAATGTGTTTAATAGAGGGATTTCATGTGACGTCATGCGAGTGGGATTGCCAGACACTGAAGGGCAAACCACATGAAGTAAGCATACTTACAGCACATGAGCATGGCATTATCATAGATACTATTGTGACATAATGGACGCCCTTCTAAACCAAAGAGACTTGCAATCTTGCCCTTCAAAACCTCAAAACCAAAGCGACGCGCAGTCACATGACGTTGGTGAAATCCCTGTATAGTGACTGTGAAGTAGCAGAGCAGTAAGTTTTTAACGATCACAAATATGGTAACCAGTAAGTAGACCGTGCATTCATCAATAATCTGTGTCTTTTCTTACAGATTCTCGCAAAGTAGATGTATTGTATTTCCAAGATCCTGAGTTGGGTCCTCGGAAACTACCAAAGTACGATGACCCCAAGGCTGGTAAAGTGATCCTTGAAACTGATTCCAGGTTCACCATTGATGTTGAGAAACAGGATGTCACTTTTACCAGGAATGGAACCAAGGTTAAAGTTGGAAATACCATGGCGTATATAGTACATTGACCTCTGATTGGCTGGTAGTAATCAAATTAGCAAATTTTGAATTAAAATAGGTTTTTCCATTTATTTTTTGTTTATTTTTTTATGTTTATTTTTTGCTTTATTTTCCCCTTTGGAAGGGATTTCTCTCTCTTTCACTCTGCAGGTCATAGATGCTGCAATTTGTGTTGGGGTTTCCTTGTAAACTTGCCTTAAGAAAGTTAGAAATTTTTGGCAACTTTGTGCTTTAAAAACAGCTGGACAGAGATGGAATGCTTAAGGAAATGAAAACATCAGATGTTGTGAAGTTTATCTCAACTCCTAAGATGATATCCAGGTTGTTTGAGCATAGATGAGGGGTTATTAGGGAGAATAAATGAGGTGAGGGGTAGTTGGGGGAACAAAGTAATGGTGGGTGGGGGCTAAAAGGTTGTTGGGGTAGAAGCATTTTATTACCAGAAGCAATTTAGAAATCAAGAAAAGGATGCAACAGGGTCAGTTTTAAATTTTACAAGACTTAAGATGACTTTACATTCTTTGATTTCAGGACATTTAGAAAATTGCATTTGAGATATACATTTTGAGGCCTTTATAAGAGGTATTCTTTAATTAGTTCAAATGTATGGTAATACATACAGTGATATACTATTCATTTATTCTGCACATGTAAGTTTCAGTGTCATCAAGAATCATGAAAAAAATGCTTCATCTCTGAGATACATTACATAAAACATGAAGCTAGGGACACTATAGGGAAAGTATCGGAACACTGTACCCATATGATGATGTCACATTTCAATAAGGCCTTCAGTGTTATAACTATGCATATTAGTTTTTATGTTAAGGTGACCAGATGTCCCTGATTTTCGGGGACAGTCCCAGAATCCATGTTCCGTCCCCGATGAACAAGTGTCCCCGAAAATGTCCTGGATTTGCACAAATGTCCTTGAAATTTGAAATTTTCCAAGATATTAATTTATAGAATGTTGTAAAAAATAATATTTTATGGATTGTGTAGCCTACTTTGTACCTTTCAGCCGGCTAGCTAGCATTATAGGCCTGGTATTACATCAACATTGTTGCGATATATGATCATAGCGCCCAAGTACAAGGTACGTAGGCTAACAAATAACAGGTATCTGCAGTCACAGATAGAAAGTCAAGAGCATCACTGACTTTCTATTACTGCTGTGATACTGATCACACATATTTACTATTGCCAATTGCACACTTATGATGTATATTTTCCTTATATGGTGCCTGATCTAGTAGCATCCCTGATTTAAACCCCCAAAATATGGTCACCTTACTCTATGGAGTAGGCACTTATACCATTACAGTGAAGGCATGGCAGTGCACTGTAACAGGCTTACAGGCTGGTTCATAGTTTCAAATTTTCACATGCTATCAAGCTGTAAGATCCATATATGGTCATCCCTTGCTCTTCAGGGCCATTCACAGACATAGCTCAAGGTTGAACAGTGTTCAACGTCCAAAGCTTTATAGTGCTATAGTAAAGTATGAATGGGCTAAGTAAACTTTTTTTTGGAAATCTTTCTTATGGTTGTGATTCAGACAATATCTTCTCCTGTTATTCACTTACTCATCCTCTTCGCCTTTGTCTCCACTTTTGTCCTAGATTCAAGGTGCTCTGTTCTGATCTGGTGTGAAATAGACAAAGTCTACCATTTGTAGAGAAAGCCGGGGGGGGGGGGGATTTCTTATATTTGTCTGGAGCATAAGCACAAGGGTTATAGACTGTTTTCAACCTTCTACTCATTGTACACTAAGCTAGAAGCAATGAGCCCATTATCCAGCTGCTGCAAGACTGAAGTTTCTGATGGTTTTAATCTGTTTGGTCTTAAACTGGAGGGAATACTTGTAGAATGAAGGTAAAATCCTGGAATTTCATTAAGTGAGACAACAAAATTGTATATTTATTTAGTGGTACAAACTATTCCTATGTTGTTTCTTCTGGGTTATGTTTGGCAGTTTTCAATGGATTTGTGATAGTTGTGTTATGATAAACTTAAGGAAAAACCCTCCGATCCCCAACACTTTCTTGTTAATTCCTTCTGTCAGTATTGCTGCATATTTATGTTATATTCATGTTTTCAGAGTGGTGTGGGGCCAAGACTTCCTTAATTTTTGTAAAAAGTTTCAAGTGGTAATGGATTTGGTAGACTAACTCAGCTTTCTTCATAGGGTTATCATCATGCAAATGGGACATGTTGCCTTCAAAGGTTTCATTTGTGTATGAATATATTATTTAGGGTTCCAAATATCCAGCAATATCTTTAAAGTGAAATTGCAGTCCCCCACCCCGCCCGTTTGAATTAGTGTACCCTATCATCATACTTGAGGAATGGCTCCTTTCAATCATGTGACAATATTTTTGTTACTTATTTGTTAAATTCATTGAAAATAACTCCTTGGTTTACCTTCAATATTCAGTGCTTTTATACAGAAATATAATGCAACATACTTGTGAGGAAAATAAGGGGGGATTTTCAAGATTTAGCAGATTTTGGGGGGAGACTGCTTTCTTCCTGTAACCAAGTTTTAACTCTTTGGTGTCAGGGTCCAAGTAAATGGTTCCTGATATCAATTTTTCTTGTCATATAAAGTAATTTCTTATCTGAAGTAAATGTTATGTGACATTCTTGTCAAAGAAATAAATCCATTTCAGACAAAAAACAATTTATGGAGTGGCTTTTTGTGCTGAGTAAATGCTATTTGTAAAATATTCCTGCATAAGCACCAAGTTAACCTGACATTTATTCACCCAGGTACTGTACCTACCAAGCTGACTACTACTTCATTTCTAAAGGTCAAAATGCTGTCATGCAGGCAGATCTGCAAAATTGGGACTGCAGCAAGTTAGAATCTATAATATCATCCATAATTGGCCACATCTGCTGGCCAGTAAAACTTTGAAACTTCCAAATTTAAAGATTCTCACACAAATGTACTATTATCATAGTTCTCCTGCAGTCTCAGGTTTAAGTGCCCTTAGGGAAGGGCATAACATTACACTGTGAAGGGCGTGTAAGTTACAAACTGTTCAATAATTCTTTGTTGTCACTGTGTTGACAGTGTTTTTTTTCACCTTATCATTATGATACACTAGCAAGATCCTGCTTTGTCCAAAACGAAGTATTAACATCTGAGTAAACAAACTTTCAAGGGTAAATATTTTCTGAAGCCAATTCATACAAAAGGAAATGCATGTTTTCAAGCTTATAGTGTCGTCACATATTATACATTTCTACAGGTACTTAGCTTAAACAGTACATATCCTCTAGATCAAATGATTTGGAAATGCATGTTTTCAAACTTAGTAGCGCCTAATCTGACGCCTAACGGACCCATTGAGTGTTTTTTTTAATATGTGACATGCATATTCATGTACTTGTTTCTGCACTCTTTCATGCATAAATGAATAAATATGCTTTTCCTGGAGAGAAAACTGAAAGATGAAATAAATGACAACAATAAGAAAAGATTTATGACTAATATATTGCATGGTATTAAAGCAAGAAAAATATTAATACAGTCGAGGACAAAGCACAAGTACTGTGGATAAAACAGCCAATCACATTGCCTTGCATGACCATCATTTTTAAATGTGATGTAAATTCAGTGGAAAGTGAGGAATAAATCTGTCGGTAACATTTCCTGAACAACTTGTGCGAAATAACAGATACGAAGCACATATATGGAACATAAGTAATGTTATTACACTTCCAGAATCGTAGTCTAGTCTCTAACTGTGGGGGAAGGTGGGATCTCCCCAACTTCCAGTGACATGTCTACATAGAGCTAGAAAGCAGTCTCTGAACAATCCCCCCCCCCCCCATCCCTCATCTGAATATGTCACTGGTAAAAGATTCTCTGGGACTGCATGGTCTCATGGTAACTATTTCTTTTCCAATAATATCTGTATGACTGATATTTGGCACATGACTTGTGCACCTGCATGGTGAAAAGCAATACCCAATCAAGGTTCATGGTGGCAGCTTAAACTAAATGCCCCCCATCCCTTGCTCTTTCCCCTCTTTTCAAACTGCTTCCCATACTCAGACCCAGACCCTGGGGGCTGTGTACAGTACACACTAAATAGGGGAAGTAGGTGAAGCAGTACAGTACTCCTCCCAGTGTTTGATTTCACCATGTGAAAGCATCTCCCTGGTCATCTTGGCACAAGCAATTTTATGGATTAGACTTCAAGGGAGAAAGCAGGGGCAGACCTAGAGTGCCTACGGGCCTAGGCCAGGCCCAGTATAATTCATAAAAACCAGTTCAATTGAAATGTTCTCCCCTTGTGAGTTACACCTTATTTTGTTACTAATTTACACAATTTATAACATACTGTAACACTGTTTGAACATGCAATATGACCTATATTCAGATCACGAATGTGCAGTATTTGAAAAACATATTAGCCAAAAATTGTACTGAACAAATTTCTTATTGAAAAGAATGGTTGGTTAATTTTATACCTTTAAAGGTAAGGGCCCTTAGGCTATGGCCTAGTTAGCCCCCTTCAAAATTCTCCATTGTGCATAAGCCGTAATAAGTCATTTATATAAGATTGATTTAGTCAACAAGGACAACATTTTGAGCTGTTTACATAGTATTACTTCAAATGTTCCACTGAAAGACAAACCATAAGGAAGACTTCACAGTATGGAATGTATCTGAAAGTTGAACTATATCCACAACAAAGTATTAAGTACGTGAAATTCCATTAAATGGACTTTGAAATGAAAACAAAAAATGAAAAGTACAAAAGGCATAGGTGACTAATGATACTGGAGTCAGGTACTCCCTGCCTTATAAGGCAGGGAGTACCTGATTCCAAAATTGTTATGACATGCACAGGTGACTAATAATTTTGGAGTCAGGTACTCCCTCCCTTATAAGGCAGGGAGTACCTGACTCCAAAATTGTTATGACATGCATCTATGAAGGGAACAGTAACATCTGTAATGATGTCATAACTGACATTGGTATTCCAGTCCCTAAGTACAACATCAGCTATCAAGTGTGGAGTACTTGGCTGTTTTTCAACAGCAAAGCTGCAGCACTGCCACTGCTGGAGAATTCTAGCAGTTAGTAAACTCGACATAAAACTAATGGTTCAGAGAAGAAACAGACTATTAAGTTATGTCGTATCCCAATATTTCCTTATGACTTGCAAAAAGAATACAAATGCTACCAGAAACCATTCCCACTGGACAACTCCCATCCTTGCCAATTACCCATCGGATGACTTTCCCCACAGGTAAAATTGGAATTAAGTTGGGATTTTTGGGGAAGGAAGTTGATTGTCTGGACACCATTGCATGTAAAGGTAGCGTACAACTTCTAAACTCATTATTTGGAATGATTTTAGGTGATGCAATATCACTGCTATGCTATGTCACAAAAGTTTCTCCCTTCAACCATGGTTCAATGAAAAGTGGCCATAACTGCCCTTTCACACTAGACCAGGTCACAATGTCCTTGCCATCATCAGACACACCACCCCCATACTTGTAAATAAAGACTATGAATGAAATTTGGCTCACACTTAAAATGTGCATTTTCCTAATACTACAATACCTACAACCATAACTTATTAACTTCGTAAGTGTGAGAAGGGTAATATTTTAAATGCAGCAGTTTAAATGATAAATACCAATGAATATGCAGCACCTGAGTTGATAAAAGAGCCCCTTGTACCATGGAGAAATGTACAAAATGTAAATATATATGTAAATAACAGTTGGCTAACAATATTAAATAAAATTTAATGAGAATACAAAGGATGAATGAATATATACTGTAGGGACACTATGGTATTAGTCTCAATGTGGTGTTTGCAAAGAAAGCTTAATATAATACTTGCTGAATATATGGAGTAGGTTTATAGTTGTCTAGCTCAAAACATTAAATGTAAAAGTATACCAGCTCCAAATCACTATCATTACACTAAACAGTATGTTAAATAGCTTAAATATGGTTTAGTAGTATCTGTTCTTTTCAGCCGGCCACACATAACAGACCCTTGATGTAGAGGTCTGAAGGTAAAGAGGTTGGTCATGTTCAATCTTGTTGTCCCCTTAGGGAGATAGCTCCCTTGGGAAGCCGAACTCCTTCAGAAGTAACATTTGGTTTTGCCCTTCGGCGAGTCAAAGGGACTTTCAAAAAGTAAGTTAAATACGTCATGCCTAGCCTTATTAGGGAATGTTCTTGTGTGCCCATCTACCTGTATGTCGGTCCTAAAATGAATATGAAATTACATACAAAAAAATCTGAAAAAGAGATGAAATTTACAAAATTTACTCAAGAAATTTGCTCAAAAATTTACAACACTCATACTCTCTAATTTGCATGAAGCCAAATTGACAAATACTTTTCTAGAATTAAGTCTCAAGATTTGCAGATAGAAATTTGAATTTATGTAAGCTAAAATATGAAGATTTAAAAGAAAATTTACAAAATTTTAAGTACTTTCCAATTTCTTATCTTGTGCTTAGACTATAAGCAGTCCTATAAGCTCTAAAAACTGTCAAATTTATCCATTCCTTCCCCAATAAAGGAATTTACACACAAGGCCCTACTAAACACACTGTGATATGGGACAATCTGATAAAGTAGAAAATGATGTTACAAATACTTTGAAGGTCATGTGACATGCCATCAAAAAGAGCTGTTTCACTTGTCAGTTAAAGAATTAAGTCCTCCAATCAAAGATCCGTTAAAATTATTTCAATATCTTTTACCGTTCTCAAAATATACGTCTTCAAAGTGTGATGGTTTCTGAAGAAACTAATTGCCTGTGCAAAAATAATGATGTGGAGTGTTGCACAGTGTTATGATTTCTTTTGTTAACCCTATATAAATTACCTCTTAATTACTGATCATATAGATTACAGTTTGGTTAGACTTGCCAAGTCTCTCGAGATGTTCCCTCCCAGCTGTAAGGATTCTCCTCTGTCGCTATTCCTTCTCTACGTGTCACCCCTCTAACCTCTCCCAATGCACCTCTGCAGACAAACCAACTTCTCACATTCTCCACTTTCCACTTCGACTCGTTATAACGCCAATACACACTGTGCTAACCAACCCACATCGACCAACAATGCCCGCTAACAAGTTCTTACACTCACCGCTTCGAACGTTTCGACACTGAACCATTGTAACAATCGTGCGTGGCAGATTCCTGTTTACACGCTGTGCACATATCAACCAGCGGAGATCTGGCTTGCTCGAGAGACTTGTAGCTTTTGCAACTGGTGACGTAGAATTTTGGGCGGTCCGGTTTTTAATCACTAATCTCTGTAGCCAATGAAAAGCTTACTATATGTAAACAGACAGAATGACGCACGGTTCATCACACGATGATCTTAATGAATATCCAGCAAAAGTCGAACAATGCCGAAGCCGATTGAATGATACAGTAAACTATCTTGAAAAATATTCATCTGATTTCTAAGATGAATAAAACAATAGAGAAGTTAAAAATGATGACGTAAACAGTTGCAAAAGTTACAAGTCTCTCACGGCAAGCAGAAAGTTTGATCTGGCCGCTCAGCAGACTAGAGTGTGTGAGCTGTGTACAGTCTTCGAGAACAGTTGTAAACACGTGTTACAGCAGTGCTCGTGGAAGTTGCAGCAACGGGCAGTGAGAAGTAATTTGAATGGTTGCAATGGAGCACAATGCGATGGAATCACCGTGAAGAATAGGAACAGTAATAAAATAAAAGGTGGATGGAAGGATTACGTGAGAGACTTGGGGCAAGTCTTCAGTTTGGTGAGTGATATCAATATTTTTCAAGGAAAAAATTTTAACTTTTATAATAAACCCCTCAGGGAATAACAATGCTACCAGTGTCCTTGAAATTAAGGTTGAAAAAACAAAGGCTAACATGTGCCATATATGGTATGTCCCTCTTTCGATGTCACATATTTGCATATTTAGCTCATGTTTATTCATGATACAAGTGTGAAATAGAAATTTCCCTGTAAAATGGTCAATATTTGATGGATTTTAATGGAATTTGTGGCTATTTTCTGGATTTTTAATGCTTTTTACATCAAATATCCAACTATGTTATTTTCATGTCACATGACCTTTAAACCCTTTCAAACTAGGGATGGTTCCATGCAATACAAAGCAACATAATGTGACACGATTAAAGTGAGGTGAAATCACTGCAACATTCCCCCACTTGCCATTAAGCAATATTTTGTGTGACCAATGATAAGATAGAATCGTGATTTTGTTAGATCACATGATTAATCAGGCAAATGAATATTGCTGAGAGATGGAGAAAAAGTTCCCTGTAAGGCAAAAGGCCTGGCAACATTTTTATCACATTGTATCACCTCCTACATAGTGAAAGTTTTATGACATCATATTGTATCAAAATGTATTGCAACACATTATATTGTATCTAGTTGTATCACATCATATTTTATCTAGCTGTATTATATTGCATCATATTGTATCTAGTTTTATCGTATCGCATCATATTGTATCTAGTTGTATCGTATAACATCATATTGTACCCAGTTGTATCTTATAGTATCATATTGTATTTAGTTGTATTGTATAGCATCACATTGTATCTAGTTGTATCGTATAGCATCATATTGTATCTAGTTCTATCATATCGCATCATGTTGTATCTATCTGTATCATATCGCATCATATTGTACCTAGCTGTACCATATCAAATCACATTGTATCTAGTTGTATCGCATTGCATCATATTGTATCTAGGTGTATTATATCACATCATATTGTATCTAGTTGTGTCATACTCGTAGTGTGAAAGTGGCTAAATATACTCATAGCCAGGCATTTCCAATTTCCTACGATGAACATTGTGTACAGAAAGTTCTGCAGGAAAGTAGGCCATGCTATATGCTCTCAGAAGAATCAGCTTCGTCCAGGAGCACTGGTCTATTTCAATGTTGGGTGATTTGAAGATTACTGTCCCATCTTACAAAATTTTAATTCCATGGTCCACTACCAACCCACACTCCATAACATGGTATCGAAAGTCATGTCCTTGTACCAGAAATTACTGACTGCCAGGAGATGAAATCATCTTGAGAAGCAAATATGAAACCCAAACACCATTTCATAATCAAAGAGTTGAGTTTGAGTGTCTTATACAAACAGATCTTAGAAGTAGAAAACAAATTCTACGAATTTTGTCAAGACAGCAAAGCAAACCCTGTTATTCCTCATCAACAAACGTAAGATGAATATGCAAATCTGTTTTAAAATTCTTGATATAACTTTTGACTAATCACAATCTCCCACAGGCAACATGAGGGATTGGAAGCAGGTCTGCAGCTCACTGAGATGAGAGAAATCATTAACTTTACCATAAAGATAATCTGACAATATTTATAATTTACATACAAGTTTGGAAACTATGTTGCCCTCATCTAGTTGGCAGTTAGTGATGATGTGCATATCACACCATTCTAAATAAACAAAAAAAGACAGATCAATGTGAACAGTAATAAGTAAATGAAGAGCAGTGGTGCTCAACCTTTAATAAAATGAACTATTTTGGCAGTCGCTAGTCTGCTAAGATCCTCCAGTCCAAATACGTACCCAAAGGGCTTGAAATATTTTCCTTGAGCCTTGTTGCATGGTAAGAACAGGGCACTGGAGCTCACATTAATTCTTTTGTTGAAATTTATTGATTTTAATTGCTCCGGTCATCAGAAAGGGGACCACTGGGCACTTGGCTACCAAATATTTTGTGCTCTGCAGCCAGATTTGTGCAAATGACCACACAATACAACCTATAAAAGGACTATTGCACGTGCAACATGCAGAAATGTGCACCTCGTGTTATGCTTTAACGGATTACGATTAGTAGGACGGAACCCCCAAAAGGGAACGACCCTGGAATGAAAGTCGGTGCCATTAATGCAAAAGCCCAACGCAGGACTAACAACAAATCAGCACAGTGGTAAGGCCATGCCCCTATTAGCTTAAGGGGCATATCAATGCATCTCAAAGGGCACCAAGGCCAAATAAAATTTTTTGTGTTACCTGGTATATGTTTGGTTGTATTTTCTATAAAGGGCATGCCATTTTGCGGAGCACAAGGCTATTACCAAACATATTGAGGCCAGACCTCTGTGGTATTTGTTTAATTCCAGCCCTGGATTCAATGGCAACATCTGAAGATACCTCAAGGACACTCGACAAAGTAAAAGGGTGACTGGAGTATCATGATGGATAAATACATGATCCAGAGGTAAAAAATTTGATGATTTTGAATGGAAATTTGACCCAATCAACCAGTAAACTTCTATCTGCTGGTTATGCACCCATGGTGAAGAGCATTTTTTGTGACAACAAGGGTCACTTCTAAAACCAGGGGTCACTTCTAAAACCAGTCACTCTGTAAATGACTGCTTGGTTTAAATACTAAACAAATAATTACAAATGGAAGTTGGTGAAAATCTGGTAACTACACACGATTTTCTATGGAATACTGATGACTGCACTTGATTTTAAGTATTACAAATCTTTGATACCTGTACATCAGTGTTTAAAAATTACCCATTCATCTTTCATGATTGCATTCAAAATCTGATAAATTAAACAATGTGTGATAATTGCACACTGTTGTAAAATCATTTCTAATGACTATATTTAGTTTGATGCACCCAACCTGTAAATAAAGTATCACTTCACCTGCCTATAGTACTCTCAATCATGAAAACATACACATGACCTCCTATTAAGTTCTCCATCCTTGGAGAGTGGCCACTCCACACCCTTAAATTTCATTTCTATCTCCTATCTCCACCCCCCTTCACCCCCTCCTTTGTTTTTTCTTCTTTCTTTTGAAATCTAAGGTTCAATAACAGACCCCTATGTTGGATCCATGTATATGTCATCCAAGCAAAACTTCTGCCCCTCCTAAAAAATATTCTGCCCCTTCAAACTTCATAGCTAAGAACCTACCATCCATTAACTACTGACAACTTTCAATCGAATCAGCCTTTGAAAGATTCTCTCTGTTGGACCACAAATTTCATCTGTTGATTTGATGTTAAGTACAATAATACCTGAGATGTGACACACAACCCATACATATTCCAAACGAGTCTTTAGTGTTGTAAATGATGCTGGTAACGTTGGCATATTGCATATTGGAGTACTGGAGCCTGCCATCATTCTGACATCACATGACGAACAAAATCTATTTTAAATGAGATGAATTACCACCGTTAGAACAGAGGGTAATATTTTGCAAGGGTAGATGAATAACATGGTATTTTAGAAAAAAAGAAAACTGCAATTCTGTGATATTCCCAGCCAAGATCTTTTGAAATTTTTTGGTTTCATGAAAAAATCGCTGAAAATGTTTCATTAATTCTGCATCATTTATGATTACCCAGGGCCAGACTAAAATCAAATCAGCTTGAACTGTCATGAGCAAAGTTATGAAAATGATAAGCATCAACCCATAGACATGGTATTTAGGTATACATCTGGATGTTCTTTCTGTCTTGTCATCTAAAACCCTACTCTCCAGAAAAATGCATTACAGAAACCCTGACAACAATGATGGCTACATCCCTGGTCATTTGATTACAACACCCTAATTAAAAGCTAAGGGATGAAAGCCTGGAAATAAGATATCATGAGGGCAAGGCCATTTTCCCACTAGGTTTTAGGGTGTATTAATCTGAAAGGGTACCAAGGACAAACAAAAGATTTTGTCTTATCTGGCATATATTTCTTTGTCTTATCTGGCATATATTTCATTGTAATTTTCTAGGAAGGCCATTATGGTCTTGAAAAGTATGTTTTTGGTAAGGCACCAAGGCCACTGCCAAATATATGGCCTCCACAGCCTTAAATTCCATCTCTAGAAAGCTATGTCCAAATACAGAAGAAACACATGGGAAACATTATCTCATCTTGTGGACTTCAGGAGAGATATGACATTCTGTTTGAAAATGGGAATTGCTGTTGTTATTTTGTTGCTATTGTTGTTGTTAACAAATTTCAGTGTTCCAATTCTTTTGACAATGAAATTCAAGACTTTTTCAAGACAAAGATGGTCCTATTTAAGCCTCAAGAATGACGAGTCATGTTGGGAGGAAGACAAACTTGCACTCATTTTACGGATGTACAGTAAAACCACGTTCATCCGAACCCTGTTTATCTGAAACCCCGTTTATTTGAACTAGCTGTCAGATTTAACAACAGTAATATTCAACACAATTACAGTAGTATCCATCAAGTTTTAAGTGCTTTACAAGGCAAAATTCAATGTTAATTTTTGCAGAAATGCACTAATTTTTCTCAGGACTTTAAAAGTCATGGAAAGATGTCACGATGGCTAAAACAGCTGATATGTGGACATAAAAAACAATTTGTTATCTCTTTGTCAAATTTGGAAGAAATATCGTACATATTTGCTTGCACATTTCCTTGTTAGGAGCCATAAGTCAGTATAGGCTCAATATCCTCTTATACAAAAATACGTAAGGCTAGCGTAAGCCCTAGTTTCACTAAATCTGAAAAATTAGTATCGTAGTGAGTGCATAGTGCATACCTAAAAATAGCAAGAGTAGACCTTACAAAAACATTGTGAATTGCTGTTTGAGAGTCTCCCACACGTGTCTCTAACATTTTTGGAAATTTCTGCAGAAATTTTACTCTAGATACCCGCTCCAGATTGTTACAACTTTTCTTAGCCCACACACTCATTTAGTGTGTAGAAAGCATTGGTCATTCAGAAGAGTGAAGGTTCGAATTTTAGGAATAAAATCTCTCTGTTTTAGAAGTCTTAAAATTTATTTGTCATATCATCGGTCACAAAAAACAGTAACAAAATATTCCTGGGGATTTTGTCTGCAATTTTTAGCCTTTCCAGAATTATTTTGGAAATGTATTGACACACTGTCTTATGGACCCAGTGTACCATGCCTGAGGCAATAATTTGGAACCCTGTTTATCCAAATTTTTCCTTTATCCGAACTACCTTCGGTTCGGATGTGTTCGGATAAACGGGGTTTTACTCTACTTCTTATCTAACAAACATTCTAATGGTATTCATCACTTGGAACACTCACTGTCACTGTAGCATACACAGCATACTGCACATCTTCGGTAATTCTAGCATATGCCTACAATTTTTTAAATTTTTCTCCATTTTGGATTACAAATTATTAATACCTATGCCTAGTCATCACATACACCAACAATATGCATAATGTTTTCATGCAGTATTACAGGCCATATGGCAATTTTCCGGAACAATTATCACAACTGAAGGACATTCGAAACTTAAGCAGTTTTGTCATTCTTCCTGATAAGTGGAAACCCTGTCTTATTCACAATAATTATTATTATTCCAATGTCTACCCAAACTTAATTAGTCCATAATTTTTCAGTGTCAAATAGATTTTAGAGATTTCAGAAAAGAAATATTAATTTTTCAGTGTGAAAATATACAACAAAAATAAAATTACCTTCATAATTGACTTGTCCACCATCGACTCTCATTTCTCTCAGAATATCATCCAGTTCTTTGTTGGTGAGTCGGTCACCTGCACAAAGATAAAGCTCAGTAACTCAGTTGTCACACTCTCATGTCTCTTGACAGAAGTTTAAAAGCTGCTTAAAGGCCTGTCTAACAACTCTGTATTATGGCTAGTGCAAGGACTGTACAATGTGATGAATACAAGCCTAAGTGCAGTGCCTCTAGTTGATGATTTGAGTACAAGTATAAATTTATTGTGAGTACAAGTCTACTTTCTGTCACTTCATTTTCCTGATGTTTTGATTCCTGTGATGAGTACAAGCACAAATCCATTCTCATGAGAATAGGTACAGGTAAATGTGCTTCAGTGTGAGTATGAGTACATACTACAAGTCAGCTTCTGATTCTTTTGATGACTACAAGTACAAATCCATTCTCATGAGTACAAGTACAGGTAAATGTACTTAAGTGTGAGTATGAGTACATACTACAAGTCTGCTTTTGATTCCTTTGATGAGTACAAGTACAAATCCATTCTCATGAGTACAAGTACAGGTAAATGTGCTTTAGTGTGAGTATGAGTACATACTACAAGTCTGCTTTTGATTCTTTTGATGAGTACAAGTACAAATCCACTCTCATGGGTAGAAGTAACAGTAAATGTAAAAAGAGTGTGAGTACAAGTATAAACTCACTGCAAGCCTAGTCTGGGTCTTAGAGTCATAATCTGCAAATGCTGTAATAGTCACCAGTGATGGAGGTCTCATGACCAGTTTTTACAGGTTTCCATCTCAACTTCCTGCGGTCTCGGTCTCAGACTGTAAAGATTTTGATGATTTTACTAGTATCTGACCAAGACCAGAGATTTTTACCGGTTAATAATTAATCTTTTTGCACATTAAATTGTAAAAGGAATTGTGAGAAGTATGGAAGATATAAAACAAATCACCCTCAGTATGCAGAAGATGGGAAACACATGTAATTTGTGATAGGTTATAAGATAAAATTACAATTTTTTGCCTCCACAGACATTATGCTTGCTGTTCAAGACACAAAACTAACCCTCTACTTTTGTTTGATCCAAAAGGGAGGATGATTTGAATATCATCCAAATTAAATTTAAATTCTTTGGCATGTATTAAAGGGGATGGCAGTATCATTGTTAACTCCCCAGATTTTGGATGTGTGAATGTACAGTCAAAATTTTGAAAACGCTAACTTCGATTTAAAAAACATACGTCATACTTTTTGCATTGCATTAAGATGTGCTTGTGACTATTATTGTTGCTACAGTAGTGCTTCAGATTAACATGCAGTTTTACCTGTACCAGCATAAACTGCCCCTGTAATGTATTTTCAGTAGGACTTGAGCTTATGTGCCTTCCTATTGGCAGATATATTATCTCCCCTGATGTTTTCCAAATGTAATGAGAACATATTGAGAAAAGAAGAAAATGGCATTTTATTGTTTTGGCTTACAGCCTAACCTTTGTGTTTGGTCATGCCATACAGTGGAAACAAAAACTGTTTTGAAAACCATACAATATTCTCTCTTTATAATATGTATGTAAGATCTTGATCTCAGTCTTGGTATCTTACCTTGCAGGTGTCTGTCTTGGGCTCAGATAAATTCTACAGTAGTCTTAGTCTCTGTCTCAGTCCCAAGAGCTTGGGTCTCCCTATCAAATGTGGCGGTCTCAACTATAACACTGGTAATCACAACTTAAGTTTAATCACAGTAATGGCCTCATTCAAAGAACTGGGGTTCGACTCCTGGCCTGGTCATACAAAGACTTTAAAAATGGAACCTGCTGCCATTGTGCTTGGTGTTCAGCTAAGCAATGGAGTAGGGAATACAAGTCAGTGAGCCACAACTGGAAAAAAGGCCATGGTCGACCCAACTTAAACCAATTGGTTAGAAACTGAGCCGTAAAATCTCATTTAACTAACTCATTCAAAGAACAAGGAATAAACCTCTGGCCTTCCACAAACACCATAGTGTAACAATTTCCAAGTCTGTTAAGTCTCATGGATTTTCCGATATTTCTGTGAGTCTCATGGATTTTCCAATATTTCTGTGAGTCTCAAGGAATTTGTAATGTCCTATCTGTCAACAATCTCACAGAATTGAGATCCACAGGACACAGTGTGCATAGTGTACTGGGGAATCTGCCTATTGACTTCATTGAAGTTCACTGCTATCCAGGCAGGCCAAAAAATTGAAACATTTTCTCATCTCCTTCCCAACTGTGTGGGGCCAAGGTGGGTTGTTTCTGTCTTATTTTTCATGATTTCAAGAAATTTGAACAGCTCAAAGCTCAACTTGACAACTGTGAAAGTGTTTTTCATTAGTTTCCTAACAGGATAAGTCTCTTGCTATTACATGGTATTGCAACATGTATTACAGTGTAACTTTGTGAATTGTGAAGGATGGGTCAGCAGATCTGTTTCCTAAATTCACTTCAGTGCAGTACATGAAGCAAATGATATCATTATAAATGCAGACTCTTACTTGACAAGGTATAAATTATTTACAGGTTACGGAAGCTAACATTAACAATAACAGCCAAGGCTTCCATTGCACAGCCTCCCCCCCCCCCCTATTTTTACCATAATGTCCACCAGATGCATTACCTGCTTTGCTACAAAAATATGTGATCAGGCGACTTCTAAAGTTTGTACAAAGCACCTGGTCATATCCCCCAGCTTATGAAATCTAGTACTGAGGATATTACTTTAATTAATATTTAAAAACGGACTTTTTGTCATGGAAACATGGTACCTGGTTCTACCCAAATCTACAAAAGCAGATGCCAAACCATGAACTGAACTAGCACCTAGGTCCCACCATGACAATTTGCCCCTGCAAGACTCCCCTAGTAGAACAAGTCACCCCGACATTTCCCACTCATGATAAGTATCATTCAGACAACTTCCCCCACCCAAAAAATTAAGGAGTTTCCTAGGTGGGAATTGCCTGGGAGGAAATTGTTCCAGGTGAGAATTGTCTGGAAACTGCAAGTTTCTACCTACACTTACAGCTAACTCTGCAGGCTTGAACATATACAGTACCGCCGCAAAATCTGTCACACTCCACCTTGACTTTCAACTCAACGTTCGTTGATCAACTAGTTGAAACTTTTCAATTTCAACTCGTTGCCAACGGCCCCTCCTCCTCTCTGAGCTTTCCTTTGAAGTTGCGCACATTGTTAGTCAACGTGGCTCCCTTTTCATGCACAACAAGAGGGCACAAAGGACTGGGAAATATCAATGGGGTGGTTTGCCGATCGATATCCAAGGGATTATATCCTTCACAGAAAGAAGTTTCTGGATGTGTGTTACTGCATGCTTAGACAACAATCAGCACACAGTGACTAACTGTATGTTAGCGCTAACATGTTTCCGTTTTCCTAAATTTGGGATTCCGTTTTGTTAATTTTTCATTTTCCGTGATCATTCCGTTTTCTCGTCGTTTTGCGTGTTTCGTCCGTTTTTCAATAGTTAAAGAATTTGCACCATGAATTGTACGGTTTACAGTGGTCACGGGTCTTGGTAGTCTTGGTAGTCTCGCGTATGTGTGTACGTTTTTCACGCTACTAAACTGTAGTACAGTAGTAGTAGTAGAGTAAGTAGACCTTGATAAACAGTAAAAGTATCCACTGTTCTCCACTTAAGAGTGTTTTAAAACTGAAAGTTTACAACTTCTGCTCACATTTGTAATGTTTTTTTGTCACTGCCAGTCAAAATCGCGAATTCTGTGCATTTTCCATAACGTGGAAAAATGTTGGTTTTAGACTACCGATACTGTATGTGCAGGACACCTTGCGGTATATCATCTCCGGTGATGTTCGTTCGTTGTTAAATTATTGGAAATGGAGCATACCGTACGGCAAACGTCACTTCTGAATTGCCGCAATTTTAGACCAAAAGCCATTAGGCCTACAACTGATTTGTAAAGCTTCTTCAAGAAGATTTGCAGACCTAGTGGCGCCCATTTTTTGGCACCCGGGTTTTTTTTTTTTTTTTTCTTTTGAAAATCATGATGGTACTATAGGTTGATGACGGCAACTTTATTATAGGCCTAACATTGATTTTCCTCCACACTTTAAATCGCGTGCATGAAAAGTTATTGAAGACAATATTTACCGACAAATTACAGTTTTATGATAACCTTATGATCAACTCCGACTCGCTAAGACTTAAAGAGAGGTACATTCAAGGTGTTTATTCACCTCAGTTTGAGGTAGCCTTACATCTAGTATCTCCCCATGATGGTAATTCTTTCCCAGGTGACATAAAGTAGGAACTGTTCCCTCAGGCACGATCAAGCGGGGTGGGTAGATGAAACATGGGACGGCGCATGTTTGAAATCTCACTCTAGTGAGCAATCTTAGTGCATAGACACAAAGGGAGAGAATGCAGGGGGTGCCGAAAGGTGAAAGGTTTGTCATTTTCGTGTATCCCCCTACTCCAAAGGAACTTTCGCCCCTTGTAAAGCTATATTGCCGCCCTTCAGTTTTCTGACAGCGGCTTAGGTTGACGTTTACCATGTTAGTGAACTAGTGTAACATATTCTCTATTGGACAACGCCCAAGGCTTGTCAAATAGAACAAACGCAAAAGCAAAAAAATGCATAGAACCTAAAATCCATGGACTGCAGGGAACCTTGAATCTGAGCCTGTCATGAGATTCACAAGACGTTTCCAATGGTAAAGTGTAAGAAACCATTCAAAGGATGGCTAATTGGTTAAAACGTCCCTTTGCCCAAAACGTTCCCTTTTCGCGGTTAGTCAGAAAAGTCCCCGCACGCAACCGCCGCGTCTAACTTGATACAAACTTTCGTGATACGTACTTGGCAAGGGGCTGACATTAAAGTAAATTTACGAATATTTTCCAAACTTCAATGAAAACTGGTCCTTACAAAATGTGGTAAAAGTGTATGTACAAACCAGAACGCAAATTTTAAGCAACTGTTATACCTTAGTCTACGAGCGCTGCACTACAGTGCAGGCACAGCTGTTCTTGGCAAAGCAGTCGTGTACAATTCCACATCACATTATCTTATAAACCTTCAGTGCCTTATCCTTTCGTACATTTACAAACAAGTGTCCCAAGAACATTTTACATTAAAATTCATCTCTGCTTTGTAAATAGTATTTTAAAATTTATGGGATGGTGTAAATTTGAAAAAGTCAGTTATGTGCATATGTTTACTGCAGGGACATTCTGAAAGATAGAACGTCTTTGGTGCCTACTGCTACAGCTATAGCTCGCCGGCCAGCGCCGTTGTGCTCACTCCTAAATTTGATTGAAATTTTATCATCGAGTTTATCAACTTTTGAAACAGGACCAGGTCCTGTACTCTCTATTTATCTCTCACAACAGTACAATTTCATGAAATGTGTTTCGCCGATGATACCCGTATTCCGCACCTCATTCCAAATGAACGTTTCAATTAAACATGCAGCACGCTTTGTTAAAAGCATTATTTTTTAAGTTGCATAATTGTTTGGCATATTCATTTTTTTCATGTTCAGTGATGAAACGTCATTGAAATGAAGTTATACGGTACGTTAACAGATTCCCGTCGTGACTTTGCCCGTCATTGGTCAGACTTTCTATTGGTCCGTGTCAATCCCGTAGCATGTAAAAAGCATTTTTCTTGAAAGACTTTCACAAAAATCCATGGCTGTTTTACTGCGATACGGAAAACGGAGCAAGTCTAAAAATCACTGAATCCGTTAAATCACAAACTAGATAACTTTGGTCACCCAACATGCGACCCAAGTTCTCACGAACTTTACAACTTGAAACAATTCTGACTGTCATTGCAGGGAGTTGTTATATATCCAGTTCCGTGTATAGCATCAGAACAGGTAAACTTAACTGCTGAACATCGATCTTTAATACGACAAACTGTACAGCTCAAGAGTTTCTTGACTCATCCCTTTCTTCATTGTTCAAAAAAACTTGACCATTGATGAAATAATCCGCTTACCGATACAAAAGAAGTTCTTCTGGAAGACACAATAAGGGATAGGGACACGATGAATGGGTCAACTAGTTGAGGATTAGGGGCAACCTGGACAGACATGATTGACTTGTTGCTATGGTTCTATTGAAAATTCACAATGAAAACCTAGTTGATCAACGAACGTTGCTCAACTAACGTCCAACGCACGTTGGTGCGTTGAAAACGTGACAGACTATGCGGCGGTACTGTAACACCTTGCAGTGCATACACAAAATTTTGGGGAAAGTTTTATACCACATTTTGAATTTTCAATTCTGAATCACCTACCTATGTTAAAAAGTTACAACCACTGTCCCATGAGGCCCATAGTCATGTAGGGGAGGGGAACGTGGGGGTGTTTCCCCCTCAAAAATGTTTGCCCACTGAAAGTTTTCACAACAAAGATAACTACTGACTTACCACACTAAACCTCAAAGTATCTTGCCCTCTCTGAAAAATATTTTGTGCCCAACCCTACAAGCTATGTATCTTACCCCCAGCATCATGTCTAGCTACAAGCCTCACATCCTGCCTTACCAGAATGTGCACTTTCTTCATTGCCAAAGAGTTCATATAAGAGCAAAGTACCACAATCACACTTTACAGACAGGATAAGGAGACGTGTTCATGTGAAAGGCTGGCGTGCAGGCCAAAATAAACCTACCAATGTTGGTTAGAATATGTCTGAGTTCTGACACACTGATTAGACCACTGCCATCACTGTCAAACATTCTCAATCCATCGATGAAATCTGATGCAGAGCCAGCGCTCTTTTCTTTGGCCAAGGATGCATAGATTGGTTGGAAATCTTGAAATGATAACCTAGCTCCTATTGTAATAAAGATCATAAACAGAATGATGAGAGAACTTGATACTTTTATCAAACTCACAGATGACATATATATCTAGACTTTCTGATTAAAATCATCTTCACACTGTGTTTTATGAACAATGAAAAGTCCTTGATACTTTGACTTGCCACCTACAGGCATATGCTTGCATTCAGAAATGAAATATTCCTATCAAAGTGCTTATTTATATTCAATTCTTTTTTGTGGGTTTTATTTGGGGGGGGGGAGGGAAGAGGATGCATACATTGTATGGAAATCTTGACCTGGTGACCTTGTACCAAACAAAAAATAAGGCAAAAGACCATAAATCAGAATTAGAAAACTTCTTGATGATTCACAAAAAATGCGATAAAATGATTCCCGCTTCCCAATAAAAAGTCCTTCAGAGAGATAAATTTACAAATCATTAGTTTGACTTCTTATACGTAAATGACCATTATCATGGATTGTACAGTAAACATAAGTGCCCATACACTTGTTCGCAACGACAGTATGCTTCAACCTGTACATCTTTCTGTGTCTACAGATTTGCCATGCATTAGGTTAAAAGGCACACGCAGTAGCAGAGATTTGCATGAAAAAGTGGGGATGATGGGCCCTTGAAGCAAAGGTTACTGTGTGAAAAAGTGAAAGTCAATGGGAACACTTCAAAAAAGTGGGGGATATATTACCCCTCTCTCCATCCTCCTGGGATTTCTACCTATGAACACACATACAGGGTGCTGAAAAATATCCCTTCTGTGATCATCAAATGATAAAAAAGTCTTCTTGTAATAAATTTAATTACAACCCATTGACCACATTTTTGAGGAAGGGTGAAGGTGGACAAATGGTAAGTCTGTTGCCATCCTCAAACAAATTACGGGGGAACCACATTCCCCACCCCCTAACTGTTGCCCTTGACAAGGAAAAAGGTATCTTCCTTTGAGTTCTGTGTGGGGTTGTATTCACAAATGTCAATGCAATCTCCATACACATTTAAACTACAGTACAGTATGCAGCCTTAAAAGGCATCTCACCATTTCTTTCATTATCAAGTTGGTTTACAAGTTTCTTGATTACATCTTGTTTGGGGTTCAGTCCTAAAGCCCTGCATGCATCTCCAATCTGATTTATTTCTATCTTCCCATCTCCTTGCTTATCAAATAGACCAAAGATCTGCATAAACTCTGTTGAACAAAGAATTGTGAGTGAAAAACTTTGATCAAGTGAAATGTACACTGTAACACATACATATTAGCATTTTGATCAATTTTCTAATGACTCTCATTTTTGTTGAGTATGATCTGATTTGTAAAGAAATTCAACTGAGGTACATACTTTAAATGTTCAACTAAATATGATGAAACAGAAACTTCACATATTGACAATTTAAACATTGGAAACACCTATCCAATTAATACTGTATAAAAAACAAGTTAAAGAAAAGCAATGGATGAATAGGTGGACTGTCACAAATTATTAGCCTTACTCGGAGAGGCTTATTTCAAAATGTGCTTGTTTCTAGCAAAACCTGCACATTATTGGTAAAAAGTAAATAATGAGATGCAGTATATAGTACAATATGAATCTTTATTTACAAATGTCAGGCTTCAAAGTGGTCCATCACAAAAATATCGGAGGTTTTATAGGAAGGATACTGATGAATACATAGGGTTTTATAGGATTTTTCCAGGAAAATATAGAGTAAATATAGGAATGTCATACACTAGCAGTTCTACTTATCTTCAAAATTCCTCAAAGTTGTGGATGAGGAAAACATGGTAAACAAGTTCCAATTTCAAAATGGATTTTCTACCTCTATCTGGACAGCTCTCTTTGCATAACTTCTTGCCAAACCTGTGACAAAATTACAGCCAATTATGGGAAACGGACTGACTCCTTGTCGCACGTGTGACAAGTAGTCGGGGATAATTGGCAAAAATGGCATTCTCTCGGGTATTCTTGCATGAAGCCCAAAGGAAACAGACAAGCTTCATGAAAATGATGAATAAACATGGAATTTGGAAATCCATTTTGAAACTGGAACATGTTGGTACCTTAGGAAACTAATGAACTATACTGTTTAAATGATACAAATGTGATAAACAGTATCACAAGTATGGGCTATGTGGCAGAAAAGTGTGGTTCTACCATCAACATGGAATTAAGAAAACCACCTAAATATGTGTGCATACCAAAAAGGCACCAAAATTTGCAATATCAGAAGGTGAGGACACAGAATGTGCCCATGATGGTGCTTTGATTAGATGGGCACTGTAGTTAATGTGGACAATAAACTGTTTTATGTCCTAAAGTACACAGACAGAATTCACCTCAGCTCCAATAATAAGGGGGTTGAGGTGAGGAAATTTTTGAATTTTTTGCTGCTTAAATTACAGGAAATAGTCTCTCAATACAACATTTCGCTATTAACTAGTTGTACAGTATTGCTAGTCAATCTTGATATAAAGTGTGACACATGGGTGATGATAGACCAAGATCACAGGCCTATGACAACTGTATGGTTGCTATGGATACCTTCCAACTCACTTCCCCAGTGGCATAGCCAGAACTTTCTCATTGGGGCCACGCAGTTTATTCTGTGGTTACCAACATGGGGAGGAGTGTCCCCCTCCCCTTTCAAAATTTTTTGAATGATTGGGTGTACTTACATGCAATCTGGTGCTAAATATGTTATCTTTTTGAAGTAAAATTTATTTTCAAAATCATGTTTTAGGTTACTAAATTAAAAGAAGAAAAAATCAGAATTAGGGAAGGAAAGTGGGCATGGCCTAATGGTCCCTCAACCTAAAAATACCACTGCTCACTTTGAATCTGTACAACTTGGCAGAACAGTGTAGTTCACATATGTCAAGATGCCTACAGTGTACAAAACTGTCTGTGCATTAACATACTTAACATCTAAAATCTCAATTGAGGAAATTACATGACAAAATTAGGGAAAGGGCAACTTGGCAAGTGCCCCTACTTGTCACCAATGATGGGCACTGCAGCACCAGGCCCATACATGGATTAGACTTTCCACTTTGGTCTGTTGGACAAATTGATGTGGCATCTAGAGAACTACCACAGAGCTTCTAGTGGAGTTTAGGGAAAACCTCCTTAGAGATCTGCACATTGTAAACTTGTAAACATTTAAGTAAGATTCTTAATTTTCTCAAAGCACTAATTTCTTATTCTTTAGTGTAAAATTTTAATTGTACAACACTTTGGACAATCAACTGATCTAATTGTTAACAAAGTTTGAGGAAAGATGGCAGATGACAGGGAAAATGTTGGTATTTCAAACCATTGTACTACAATATTTTAAATGAAAGAATCATGCAGTTATATCACAGACCAGCTATCTGTGCATACAAAGCATAGGTAAGGGTTTTTAAAATGTGGGAGACTGCATGATTACAGGGGATGCCAGGCAAGAGGCTCTAATCCACCCCTTACAATACCACTAAAATTCCTTCAAAGAGATGAAATCATAGAGTACTTAAAATCACATGTGTGAGAGTGGAACAATATTGGTGATGAAATAAGTATTCATTAGTGCCCAATGCTGTTTTATATGAGAATATTTCTGAATCCTATAATTGGCCATTGTGTACTTGCATCCAATTAAGATACTTGATATCGTCTGAATAAGCCACTCTGAGTCTAAGACACTCTGAGTCTACAAAACTACCTTGGAAAAAGAATCCATCTGAAATTTTCACTCCAAAACACCATATAAAGAAAAACATTTTTTACAAGATCACAGAAAAATATAGGAGAATATAGGAAAACAAGCCTAAAATCATACAAATAGGAAATATAGGATTTTTTTAAATTTATAGGAAATTATAGGAAATATAGGATCACTTTGAAGCCTGATTATGTAAATAGTAATAACATAATTGCTAGGGCTTTTCAGATAGTGACATTGTTTTATCACTCATTTCACCCACCTACAGTATTATCACACAAAGCACAGTACACCAGCAAGGCACAATTTCCATTTCCCCATGGACCAGTACTCAACTTTTGGAAGTCAATGGCCACACATTTTACAAACTGCTTCTTAAGTGAGACACATACTTGGGTGCAGAAATGTACATAGAAACAAATATACACAACTGGTACAACTTGACTGTTCTGTGGCCATACTGGGTAAACTGTGTTTTTAAGACATACAGTATGCCAGGCTAATATACAGTATGACATAACGACTTTGCCCAAAGAACTATCCAGCTGTCACCTGGATGGCCACCCCAACCTTTGTTCCTAGATATATAGTATTAACATCTTTTTTTAAATACAAATTGGAAACCCCACAGCTACTGACTGCAAACTCCCTGACACAGTCTTGGCTTCAGCCCCAAGGAGCTGATGCTACAACAACAGAACATTCAACAAACCTCTTTTCTGCTGTTCTGCACTTTGTCTCTGAAAAATAAAAAAAAAAAAAAATGAACACAGGACTGAGTATGTGTATATGCACATATCTTGAGACTTGAATACAATGAAGAAACGGCCAGAGCTACTGCTACAGTAAGTTCTACATACAGTAGGTGTTTTAATCCGGTGGGCACTGTATCAGTGCAGCATCATGAAAAACAATTTGCGGGAGGAACTGCCAGTGCATGAAGCAAAACAAAGCATGAATACACCATAATTAATGATGCCACTGCATTAGTTTGATCTACATTAAAAAGTGTGACCTTTGTACTATAAACACACTATGTCACAGCTTACAACAAACAACTAGTAAAATCATGATCAATCATAGGAATTATTATTTTTGGAAATTTTATGAATGGGCATTTTCTTCAAATGATGTCTGTAACACATTTATTCACAACTAAGGAGTTACGGCATAAATGTCAATGTTTGAAAAGTGGTTTATACATGAATTTGAAAAAGAACATGTCCATTTTTTGAAGAACTGGGTCACCAACTTCACAGCGGTCATTGTTGCTGAGTCAGTGTTACTGTGGGATTCCATTAGGTGACCCAAAATACCAAATCAGCAGGCTATGGACAAGAAAATCGTATAGTATGAAGGCCATACCAGTGTATGTAAAATACAGATCAAACTGATGGAGTGACATTGTTAAAATATGGTGTAGTCATGTTTTGTTTTGGACAAGAGAATGGTACGCATGAATTCAACTGCCATTGAGGCATTGCTAGATGAATGGCACTGATGAGAACTAGAGCAGCAATGCTGCTGTGGCTCACACAAATGTGTCATGTGATCAGAACTGACAATTATGTATACAGTGGCAACTCAAATTTTCCCTCTTACTGTAGTCAGAGTTATCCACTAATACACTTTGAATTACCATCAAAATGAAAGAAAACTCAAAATGAATTAAGGAAAAGGAAAGTGCATGTGGAAACAGATTTTCAGGTGAGACCTTCTCTGAGTATAAATCTTACAGTAAATGCCATCGCCGGCTCAAGAAACACTAAACATACTGAAACACATACTGCCACTGCACAATGCAACTATTTAATTTTGGACACATTGGCAAAGTTGCTATTTTGTTCAAGCAACCACTTCATTTGTTCTGCTATATGATGGAGAGTGATGTTTTGCACTTCTGGTCTCTGTACAAAACTTACAGTATTCTTTTATTAGAACTGAGCACTGAGCCATGGATGCAAGATTCACTAGACCACATCTGTCCCCACATGTCTCTCTTTGCATGTCTCTCTTGTATATTTGTTTTATACTTTTCAACTTTTACAAGTTCTGATGCAAAAAATTTGAAGGTATTTTCTTTAGTTTTTATATATATATCACAAAAGGGCCTTTATGGGAATGAGGGAGAGAAAAGAGCAAACTGCTTTAATTGTACCACATGAATAGGGAGGTTATGAAGATGTTCTTAATATGCATGCATGATAGCCATTAAGAGTGAGGAAAAATGCTACGTAATCAAGCAAGATAACAAGCCAAAAATCTTGACACTTAGGGCCTACATGGTTGTTCATTACGTTTCAGGACCAGAATACCCTGCAACTTTTGCAAAGCCTCATTTTCCAGAAATACAGTAGGAGTCACGAAAAACTATTTTTTACTGAAACAGATTGAACTCCTTTACTCTGTTTCTGTGAATTTATATTTCATGCTCTTCTTTCGCAAAAGTAGTTTCCTAAACACATGGCCAAAATAATGACTAGCATTCAAACAAGCGCTGCATACATCTACTGTTACGTAGGCTTAGGGGCAATTCCCTAGTCTATGGAACTGAGGGAGATTTCCTACAAGCTTGCTTGTTATCCACTCCTATTGAATTCACTTCTTATCAACAGAGAGTATTTTTTTTTCAAGGATTAAGCCAAGTGGAAAACAAAGTGGCTGCTACATTAAATGAACCATGAGAATTAACTCTACTCAAGATCTTGGTGAGAGAAACATGATCTACTATGTCAACAAGCAGTGCCCACTTTCCTATTACTAGAGTAGGGTTGTGTGATGTGTGTGCAAAGCTGACTTGATACTGTAAAATACAAAGAAAATAACAAGAAAATGGCTTATAAATCAATTTTCATACAAGATATTCAAAAGTGCTCCCTACAAAAAATACCATTTTGGCAAAAAACACACTGACATTCCAGCATATCTTGAAAGATGAAGAAATGCATGCTGTTTCTAAAAGTTGACAACAAAAACCCCAAACCATAACCTCACACACGTAAGTGTGTGAGCTAAAAACCAAGGTTTCCACAAAACAGACCATCCGAATAAAACAAAAATGAAAACTGGGCGAATAAACACTGTAGCCTAGAGGCATACCAGGTGCCTCACTGCTTGCTATCTGTAGTCAGTGATGAAAACACATGACTGTAACATCAAATTGTGTACAACGTAAGGTCCCTTTGCATGACTTTGGCATGGCAAACTGGCACGTATCCACATCCTGAGTGGAGTTGCGGTGTGGTCCTCAGTGGGGAAAACTTATGCCTGTCACATCGTGTCTGCCGTAATTATTTTGCAAACAACAGTACATTTAATACAGTACAGTACATTCGATTCTTTTTTGAAAACGACAATACTCACGAGTCTCACGGACTGCGACCTCGGCTCCAGGTGTCTCAACTCTTGTGGCAACAGTAGTATCCCAACTGACTGGAGTCATGGTCTCAGTCCTCAGTATGACATCTAGGCCTAATCACTTTAAGAACGACAATGCACTGATAACATTGAGATGTACATACAGTAGGACCGTTACCACGACTCTGGGTGTCTCAGAGGGAAAGCTTTTGGGGTGACATTGACATTACTCTGAGGCCATGACCACAACTACCTGTAGGTGTCTCTGTAGGAAAGCTTTAGGGACAGCAGTTGGGTATCCCAACTGACTAGAGTCAGGGCTCGATTTTAACAGTTACTGTATCTGGTTGCCCGTGACGACCAAAATTTGTGATGGACAACCAAAAAATGCTGGGTTGGCTGTCCATAGGACAACCATAGTTCATGCAACAAGTTAATAGACTGCTTCTTGATTACTGCAAATTTTTTGTGGACTGTCCAAAAAAGGCAGACAGGTTGTCCAATGGACAACCATGGAATTTTCTTAAAAGCGAGGCCTGAGAGTCATGGTCCCGGTCCTCAGTATGACATGGGCCTAATCATTTGGAGAACGACAACACACACACAACATTTGGATGTACAGTAGGACCGTGACTCTGAGTGTCTCAGACAGAGGGAAAGCTTTTGGGGCAGGGTGTTCTGCAGTTGTACCTAGTACTAGTAGTACCTAAAAAACCTCGACAAAAGTACATGGGACAAACCCCACTCCCCGTATCAATGCTGAAGTTTCAGAGCACGTTGGGTTGCCGCATAACTGAAAAGGGGATTGGGGTGCAGAAAGGGGGAATGGTGATCTCGTTGCTTCTTTTGCCCCATCATTTTTGTTGAGGATTGTCTGAGGCCTGCACAAAGGTATAGGGAGAATTTTACGGACTTAGGCAATGCATGAAAATTGGTGAAAAAAGTAACAAAGTTTGAAGGGAGTGTTTTTATGACAAATACCATGGTGTACGCATAGAAAAGAAGTAATTGCTGAATGACAAAAAGCGGCTTTTAAAAATATCAAGGGTAAGAAGTGTAACATATTCAGTATTATAGTGACTTGTGTCCATAGCCGTTCGTAAGAGAGAGCAAAATAACTCGGGTATGAAAGATTTGCATATTAATTTTTGGCGTTACACTTTTCGGAAGGCCAGAAGCCAGGTAGGGTATCGAAAGGGGGGAAAGAGAGAGCTTCCAAGAGAGAAATACTTTTTCGGGGAGGGGGCAGATCAAAGTACTCTTCAGGGAAGGGGGTATGCAGATATTAAAAGAATTATAGGCAAAAGAGATATTCGAATTTCGGAAACCGAACTGTGAGAGGAAGCCCTGCATGAGGGCACTTTCATGCTAAATTTATTCTTATCTCAATGTAGAACTTGTTATCACTACTTTACTATTTCTCAGAGTATAAAAATAGTGCCACGATTTACCATTGACCTCATCACGGTTAACCATTGACCTGCACACTGTTTCAACGTATGTCGATGGTCAACCGTCCAATCGACAGAAAATCATCCGGTGTATATCTGAAAGCTTTTATTGTGGAACCAGAATGCAAAAATGCATTGAGGTTGCGATGATATGTTCCATTCCAAATAATGCCATGATGTCCCATACCTTTCAGTCACTGGTCAAATGCTATCTTAACATGTTGGAAAAATACAGTTTTGTGTTCCTATTTAATCTTGGGAATTCTTGGGAAATTTGCATTTTGACCTGTGGTGACCCTAGATGACGATCTTGGGAATTCTTGGGAAATTTTGCTCTTTGACCTCTGGTGAACCATAATATTCTTGGGAATTTTGGGGAAATTTTGCTTCTTTACCTCTGGTGACCCCAGATGACCTTTGACCTCCACCAAAAACAACAGGGTTCATCTTCTCACCGTAACGCATCTACATACTACGTATTAAATCTATCAAAGCTTCCTGCTTTGAGATATTGTGTTAACAAGGCTTTCAATGTTTGACCCCCAGTGACCCCAAAAGACCTTTGACCTCCACCAAAAATGATAGGATCATCTTCTTACCATAATGCATCCACATACTATGTATGAAATCTATCCAAGCTTCCTAACTGGAGATATTGTGTTAACAAGATTTTCAGAGTTTGACCCCCACTGACCCCAAATTACCTTTGAACTCCACCAAAAATACCAGGATTTTTCCTCTTAATAAAGGCATCTACATACTAAGTATGAAATTTATCCAAGCTTCCTTACTTGAGATATATAGTGTTAACAAGGTTTTCAGGGTTTGACCCTCGGTGACCCCAGATGACCTTTGAACCCCACCAAAAAGGACAGGGTTCTTCCTCTTAGAAGCCTTTTTGCACTCTCAGCTGAACACAGACTGATGGGTAATGTCAAAGGTCACGGAAGATAAACAACCGTGATGCCATGGTTACAGTACATGGGCATGTTGCATATTCGCGTACAATCAGTGTGTACAGCATTTTGCACGTGTTCGTGAAACCAGTATCTGTGCCCTGCGTGTTTCTTAAAACTCGAATCTTCAGTCACTTCTTGCTTTTATATACCAATATGGAACAATCAGGGATTGGTTTAGAGGAATTTGGACATTGCTTAGTTCAAGGATTGAAAGATTTTCTTCGAATTCGATCCATACGCAGAAAGAGAGAACTCAAGTTACTCGCATACTGCAGCTGCAGTGTTACATGTGGAAGTTCAGTGATCAGAGCAATGTATGCCAATTCTCTACTGTAAATTGTTATCGATAGACTATAAAGACTGGTTAATAGTAGCCTAGGCTACAGGAAAGAAGACATATCCTCCTGTAAGCTACTTTGAAATAGCAGCGAGGCTCTTCAAAGAGGGTATAGGCCCCATGCAATCAGTGAATCAGCCAAGCAGGAGCTTCGACTTTCTAGTAGGCCTACTACTTAGTACTAACATAGTCCCCAGAGCATGCAGCTATTTCGACAGTAAATGGTTGGTTAGTTGGTTGGTTAGTTAGTTAGTTAGTTTGTTTGTTATTTAGTTAGATGAGGTTTTACGGCTCAGTTTGTAACCAGTAAATGGTTTGGGAAAGTGTTTTACCACCTAAAGGCCTTTTGTCTCCCTTCTCAAAATGTGAGAAGTATGCCCCATGTCGTAAGGGATTGTCACATTAGCCTCCTTGAACAGGACTGTGCCTGTACTACGTTAACAGTAGAACCTATTCAGTACCACTATATAGTGTAGTCTAGTTGTGGAGTAAAACAAACGGTAGCCTATAGGCCATCATAATGTCATGTGCAAGGATAAGGTAGCGGTGGCTGAGAGACACTCCAGAGAGATTTTGATGTGCTTACTGCACTTGCTTTGCATGGTAAGTGTATTAGTTAATTCGGTTAGTTGTCTAATTCGATTTCAGATTCCAACTCCTTTTATTTTTGAGTGAGTTTTTTTCCTGATGAAAATATGGATAGGCCTTGTACGACAAATTACTGTCCCTGTACGGTAAGGAACAAAGAAAATTGCAGTGAATTGTAACGTGTGTTAAATTTATACAAGTATGTGATGTCGTGACCTGTCCTAAAAATGCTAGAAGCATTCATTAAATTTGGAGGGGGCAGTCTAGCCTAGGCCTTCTGAAATCAACACACAGGCTGCAATGACCCTTTAATGTTACATATTAACAGCATTTGTTGTTTTAAGATTGGGAGGCAAAAGCCATGGAGGGGGGGGGGTGGCTATAAACCTCAAAAAGTCTATACTCTTGTGCACTTGCCCATGAGTGCTCTGTTTATACATTAATAGTAATTTTCTTACATTCAGAAGTTCTGCTGGGTTTTACTGCAGGTCAATGCCTAGAAAATTTCACGACAAAGTTGAAAGGGTTTGAAAAATGTTGGAAAACGTTTTATTGGCCACAATTTAGAATCAGTGACCACAAGTCAAGGTTTGCGTTGAAGTAGGTACATAGTATTTAGCAGATGCCAAATTTTCATAGAAACATTTTGCTTTCAAAACGTTTTATTTTTCCGCAACGGTGAAAGCCATAGGCCATTTGAGTGCAGTACATATTTTATTTACTGTTTAATGCAGCTAGCACCTGTAAAGTCTTATGGGAATAGTTTTTGAGGGTGAATGGATCTTGGAAAGCAAATATGGACTTATGCAGGCTCATCTTCATCACAAAAGGGACTGTTGATCCCAACTATATGGTGCTAGATGTTGGAAGGCTTTCCATATATCCCCTATTGCTTTAGGGCAGGGGTGCACAAGTGTTTTTGGCGAGGGCCACTTTTGCTTGAGTTTGTAATTGTAGTAGCCTAGCCAGAATTTGTGGTGATACCATATAGATACCACATAAATATGGGCTCCTCGAATCTTCCTCGGGCCACTGAAATGCACGTCGCGGGCAGCAAATGGCCCGCGGGCCGCCACTTGAAAACCCCTGCCCTGGGGCCTGCCTAACTGTTAGTGTATATTATAGGTTGACAGGCTACAACTTTACAAGAATGAAAAAGACGTAGCCCAGCCTGTACTATTACAAGGATCTGATGAGATTCCCATTTATATAATACTTGACAGTTGACACAAAGTAAAGCAAAAACAACTCGAAGACCAAAAATCGACCGTTTTTGGCCATTCCAAAATGTTAGTTATAGGCTAGCCTAGTTCATCACACATTACATTGCCAAGTCTATTACGTTATTCTATGTTACAGTGAATGTACATATCACGTAGATACCATATACGCGAAAGTAGGAAATGCCCTTCTACGATTTCATTTTACACCAAAATGTTGATACAAAAGTTGTTTTGAAGTCTTAAACGCTACATTAAATCACTTTCCTACATGATGAACAGTCAAAATGCACACGGAACGAATATCTATCGACATTTCGACTGTGAAAGTACGTCGCGCTATACCGAGTTGTTTATCTCTCAGTTGGTCGTATCTAGGTACATTCGCACATGCGCAGTTGGAATTGCGAAAAGGCTTAATATAAGGCATCTACATACAAAGTATGAAATTTATCGAAGCTTCCTACCTCGAGATATCATGTTAAAACAAGGTTTTCTGAGTTTGACCCCTGGTGACCCCAGATGACATTTGACCTCCTCCAAAAATGATAGGGTTCTTCCTCATACTATAAAGCATCTACATAACACATCTACATAGTACGCATGAAATTCATCCAAGCTTCCTACCTCAAGATATTGTGTTAACAAGGTTTTGAGAGTTGGACCCCCAGTGACCCCAAATGACCTCTGATCTGATAGCATTCTTCCTCTTCATATAAGGCATCTACATACTAAGTATGAAATTTATCCAAGCTTCCAAACTTGAGATATGGTGTTAACAAGGTTTTCAGGGTTTGACCCCTGGTGACCCCAGATGACCTTTGAACCCCACCAAAAATGATAGGGTTCTTCCTCTTACTATAAAGCATCTACATACAAAGTATGAAATTTATCCAAGCTTCCTAACTCGAGATATCATGTTAACAAGGTTTTCAGAGTTTGACCCCTGGTGACCCCACATGACCTTTGACCTCCTCCAAAAATGATAGGTTTCTTCCTCTTACCATAACGCATCTACACACTAAGCATGAAATTCATCCAAGCTTCCTACCTCAAGCTATTGTGTTCACAAGGTTTTCAGGGTTTAACCCCGGTGACCCCAGGTGACCTTTGACCCCCACCAAAAACAATAGGGTTCTTGCTGTCAATATGGGGCATCTATGTACCAAGTTTGAGAACTGTTGCAGTTTCAGTTCTTGAGATATCGTGTTAACGATCAAAGTGTCACAAACACGTACACACATACATACATACATACACACACACATACACACACACACGCCATCATGGATGCATAGGTTTCTCTTACCATCGAAACCAAAAATGGTTAACCGTTTCAATTTAGTGTAATCTTGAAGTAAATTGTCATGTTTACTACTCGAAATGATTCCGCAGAATTTCATCTATAACCAGATTGTAGTTTCCAATCATCATTCAATGTTTATTTACACGGAAAATAGAAAACTTTGTGGTTAAGATATGACGATATCAGCCAAAAATATCGATATAAGATTTTGCCCCCGATATCGTTTACGAAAATCCCCAAACGATATCGTGAAAATCCATGCATGCAACACATCCCCACAAACTTGATGAGCAGCCTGAAAATGTTTGTCACGTAGTTTATTTACTTTACTACTCACAAAAACAATGAAAATAGCAAAGAAGATTTAGTTGATAAACCTGCCAGATCGCACTGCAAATTGGCTGACCCACAGAAAAAGGTAAATAAAGTGCTCGCAATACATGCACAATCGCTGCATTGCATGTAGTAAAATGTCAGCTAGCCTGCAGTGGAAACTGTGCAAAGTGAGCATCATGTACCTTTTAAAAGGAAGGCCCTGGGCGAGAGCGAAAAACAGCTGTACAGTAGGCTACATTATTAGCAATTCTTTCCGACAATGTTGAAAACTTTTTATGAAGTACAAATCAGCAGCCTGTGCGGCAGGCCGCACAGCGGCTACGGCTGTAGGCTTTAGCATTTAATGCAATGAAATAAATACAAAACTTTGTCCACTCCACAGTCAACATGTACTCTGCATCGTAGATACCTTCAATTAACCAATGAGAGCGAGAGTATTCTCTTTCACGTCCGAATTTGCAAGTTGCGTATTTTTGTAGCCATGATTTTGTCAGCGATAGCTTTGGAGCTCAGGCGTACCTTTTGTGTACCGTTAACTCAATGAAGTGGGCAAGGCTTACCTTGTGCTGTTTTGTATGGAAAGAAAGCCATTGCGATGGGCTGTGTACACTGTTGCTTCAGTTTGCAGTTCTGAATGGCTCTAAATCATACATCGCAATTGAAGTTTAAATTTCAAACTGGGAGAAATTAACTGTAGAAACGAACAGACTCGTGTCTCGCCCGATTTTTCACATCGGGTTTTAAACTGTTTGCTAATGCACTTGTCTTCATTGGAACTTTTCACACTTGTTAAAAATCACCCAATGGTGAAGTACGCAGTAAACAACAGGGAATATACAAACGTGTCGGCTTTTTTCTGTGTGCTTATTCTTGAGTAAAAAGATTTTTTTTTGTTATAAACTTCGAACTTCGTCGCAAGAAATTAAATTCTGTTTGCTATGCCTACTGTTTGCTACCGTGTACACTCCTAATACGATATAATTTGAGGGTGGTTCATACACACTTGGACCCATCCAACTCCGTTCTGATTCTGATGCTGATTGCCTGATCACACAAAACTGCCTGTGACCTATTTAGCATTGCCTAATCCCAGCTGCAAAACTACTGCAGGCTGTTTTTCTTTTCAATATTTCCAGCCTCACTGGGTGTCAGGAAGGATAAACAGAGCAACCAGAAAGCCAAAAGGCTTTGTGATTCCTTGCCGAAAGGGGGGTGCTTTGTTACACTGAGGTTCATCCATCAAATTTATACTTCTCTACTTCATCATTTTTTATGATGTGGTCACAATGTCACCCCTGCTCACATCAGCTCATGCCACATGACCTTTGAACCAAAACTTAACCAAAAAAATGAAAAAAAAAAAAAAAAGTTTTCGGACTTCCACCTCTCGTGACCTTGAATGACCTTTGACCTCTGCCAAAAACAATAGGGTTCTCCCCCTTGACATGACAAATCTACATACCAACTATGAAAAGTGTTGGCCATTCCTACCTCGAGATACCAAGATTACAAGGTTTTTGGACTTTGACCTCTGGTGACCTCTAATGACCTTTGACCTCTCCCAAAAACAATGGGGTTCTTTCCCTTGACATGACAAATCTACATACCAACTATGAAAAGTGTCGACCATTCCTACCTCGAGATACCAAGATTACAAGGTTTTTGGACTGTGACCTCTGGTGACCTCTAATGACCTTTGACCTCTCCCAAAAACAATAGGGTTCTTCCTCTTAACATGACAAATCTTCATACCAACTATGAAAAGTATCGGTCATTCCTATCTTGAGATATCGCGATTACAAGGTTTTTGGACTTTGACCTCTGGTGACCTTGAATGACCTTTGACCTCTGCCAAAAACAATAGGGTTCTTCCTCTTAACATGATAAATCTACATACCAACTATGAAAAGTATCGGTCATTCCTACCTCGAGATATTGCGATTACAAGGTTTTTGGACGTCGACCTCTTGTGACCTCGAATGACCTTTGACCTCTGCCAAAAACAATAGGGTTCTTTCTCTTGACATGACATGTCTACATACCAAGTATGAAAAGTATCAGTCATTCCTATCTCGAGATATTGCGATTACAAGGTTTTTGGACGTCGACCTCTGGTGACCTCGAATGACCTTTGACCTCTGCCAAAAACGATAGGGTTCTTCCTCTCAACATGACAAACCTACATATCAAATATGAAAAGTATCGGCCATAGACCTCTTTCCAGATAGCAATTACAAAGGATTGTGGGATAGCATTTTGGTCTGCATCATTCTTATCCACAGTAAAATGCCACTGACAAAAATAAAAGCACACAAAAACTATCCCACAATCCTTTGTGACTGCTATTTGGAAAAAGGTCTATTCCTATCTCGAGATATTGCGATTACAAGGTTTTTGGACTTTGACCTCTGGTGACCTCGAATGACCTTTGACCTCTGCAAAAAAACGATAGGGTTCTTCCTCTCAACATGACAAACCTACATACCAAATATGAAAAGTATCGGTCATTCCTATCTTGAGATATCGCAATTACAATGAGTGTCACAAACACACATACACACACACACATACACACACACACGACATCACCATCGCATAGATTCCTTGCCTGCCTACGGCAAGGAATCAATAATATAATGATAGCACTGCAGGCCTGAGGATTTCAGATTTCATGGTAACCATTTTTTAGGTTACGTGGTTTTTGAACCACGTAACCTAACGTAACCCATTTTGTTGAGTCTCAAAAACCCATTTTTGCGTATTCCCAATATAAAGAAAACACGACTCTGTGACAGTTTACCACACTGAGTTTCGTATAGTAGGTGTACGAGCGATCACTTGCACTGTCAATGCCACAGTGCACAACAAGTGTCCAACTTATACGAAAAACAATATTTCAAAATGACATGATGCTGTAAATGTGTGTGCTGAAGCCATGTCGTGAGGTAACAGCATATGGTTTGGAGTACAGCAGTAAAACCCCATTTATCCGAACACATTGGGACCGAATATATTTCGAATATCGGCGAAATTCGGATGTACAGGGTTTCAACTTTTTGCCTCAAGTACGGTACACAGGATCCATAAGAAAGAGTGTGAACACATTCCCCAAATAACTCCGAAAAGGCTGGCAAAATTGCAGACAAAATCCCCCAAAATATTTGGTTACTATTTTTGGTGACCGATCATATGACAAATAAATTTTTAGACTTCTAAAACACCTGGATTTTATTCCCAAGATTCGAGCCTACGCCCTTAGAGTATTAGAGACACATGTGTAGGAGACTCCCAAACAGAAATTCGCAATGTTTTTGTAAGGTCTACTCTCGTTATTTTTAGGGAAGAAGCTCACTACGAAACTAACTTCTCAGATTTAGTGAAACTAGGACTTACACTAGGCTAACGTATTTTAGTATAATGAGAATATGAGCCTATACCGACTCATGGATCCTAGCAAGGATTTAAAAATAAATTCGTACGCGAAATTTGACAGAGAGATAAAAAATTGTTTTCCATGCCTACATCTTGGCTATTTTAGCCCTCCTGACATCTTGCCGTGACTTTTTTAAGTCCCGAGGAAATTAGTGCATTTCTGCAGAAATTTACGTTGAATTTCGACTTGTACAGTAAAGCCCTGAAAACTTGGTGGATTCTGCCGTAATTGTGATGAATATTATTCTTGTTAAATCTGATGGCCAGTTCCAAAAAACGGGGCTTTACTGTACACATAGCATCATAGTAAATTACTGTTGAAGGACACGCTGATATCTCATTTATTTTAGGATCGAACTGAGTACAGATAAAACCAATATCAGTCTGACACATCTAATTTATCATCTCCAGTATCAGTTAGCTGCATAAGCAAGAAGTTTCCTTGACATCGTCATTGCAAAAACATTACGAAGAAATCTTCGCGCACTCATGAGTCCCCCACTGACATACTGTGTGTTAACTGTGGCATGATTTTTGAAACAACTTTCATGATATCGAGCTATGTGCGAAGTCAAAGCAGTGGGGCCGTAATCACAGCTTGTGCAGTGTATCCGCATTGTGTACAACCGAGAATCATGGCTGGACAGGTCGTCGCCGTAGTGCGCGATACCAGTCAGCTAGTGTGGAGTCGGCAATTGCAATTTGCGATAGCACGTGCTGCAAGGTGTGAGCCTCCTGCGATCTATTTTATGGTTTGTGATATGAGGCAAGAGCAATGTGAGAAAAATGTTGCAATTGGTAGTCTGTACTTTATCAGATAATATCTCCTAATCGAATTTAAAATGCCGCATAATGAATGTTCAGATTTTAGGTCACAGAAGAGTTGAATGTGAGTGTCAAATGGGACATCGTAACCGATTTTTCGGTTACGCGACCGCGAACGATCGTTCGCGTGAAATCCGCAGGCCTGGCACTGGGTCATTCTTACGCCGGTTGCTGAGACAGTCTGTCACAAATTACGTCGTCATTGGGGATGCGGCCACTGCCATGTACTGCAGTTTTTGACATGGTGCTTCAGTAAACACAAACGGGATCTGCGATATCGCGATATCGTTTGGGTATTGAAGGAAAATTTTCACGATACCGATAACGAAAATTTCATATCGCAACAACCCTAGTTAACCGTTCAGTATATCGTGAAATGTGTTACAACCTCCCCCCCCCCCCTCCCCATCAAGAAAAATAAGATGCAAAATCTCTTTGGCTTCTTTCCATAATAGTATAAAAACTGTCTGACCGGAGTGCTATCTCCCTTGCCCCCTCCCTCATATGAACTTGTTGAGGAAGAACATTCCATTACTCAAGCCCCCACTGCCATTCTGACAAGCCAGTAGGCTATACTACCCGGACAAATTCAACTGTTACAAAAACTAAACCCGCAACCTCCTTGTTTCAAAGCACTAAAATCCAAAATTTGGAAATTCTTATACCTTTGTACAGGCTTCAGACAATCCTCGACAAAAGTACATGGGACAAACCCCGCTCCCCGTATCAACGCTGAAGTTTCAGAACACATTGGGCTACCGCAACATTGAAAAGGGGATTGGGGTGCAGATTGGGGGAATGGTGATCTCCTCGTTGCTTCTTTTGTCCCATCATTTTTGTCGAGGATTGTAATTTGTAGGTTCCCAACTTTATTCTAGCCTATTCTTCTAACGGAGACCTGTACAAATTACCAGACTCACCATGCTCACTGTAATATTATAATATGCCAAGTTAGTTACCAACTAGCAAAGGCCTACAACTCAGTTCTTCCTAAAGGTTGGCCTAACTTTACGACTTAGGCTACTTCGTCCGACTTAGGGCCTAGTGCTAATTGTACATTACTTTGGCTAGGCCCTAGGCTAGGTGCTAATTACAGACCTAGAGCAGCAAACTTGGCATGTTCATGGATGCTTCCATAATGAAGAATTAAATACGTTTCGGCACGGAAATTGTACTTCACTTACTTGTCGTGACATATCTCTTTCGTGATCTAAAGAAAGTTGAACCTGAAGATCTTTATTTAACTAACAGTAACAGAATTCAAGCTGTCAACCACCTACATGTAGTTCTCTATGCGTGAGTTGCGTATTTAGTATAGCAATGTACTATGCATGCTACATGGTACCGGTACTGTACATTATATGACCGCATGCACTCTGTGGTTGGCCTGCGTATAGTATAGTCAACGAGATCGAGACATAAACAACGGAAGTATGCCCTGCGCAGCTGTCTCAATAATTTTGATTTGTCGAAGATTTTGTGGAAGTACTACTGACAGCTATAATACAGGACACAGATTACTCAGGCGTAAGGTGTAACCTGTTTAGGGCGGCGCTGGTTGAGTCAACCCATATTGCAGGATATACTAGGAACAGCTCTATGAGTCAGCCACGTCTCAGAAAAGGGTCACAGCCTGATGAATTGTGATCGCTGCCTGACCGAAGACGACGAAGTGCCATTTCCGGGACGGAGCTGGTTACTGGGTCCCTGCCGACGCACCGCTGCATCCGCTCTGCAGCAACTTGAAGTCTGTGCTGCTTGAAATCACGTCACGTCCTAAGTCATAGGCTTATTGAATAGCTGACCCCTTATTTTTAAATAAAAATCTTGGACAAGGCAGGCCTGTAGCCAGATAAGGTATTCTGAAGAAGGACGATATAGTCTCCAGGGGGCAAAATATATTTTAGGGGGTGAGATATACTAAAAAGCAGTAAGTGTCGGTAGGAAGTTCTAATTTTCTGGAGGTGAACCTTTTATAGGGCGCCCGGTCCACCCCCTTTGCTACGGTATTGGTCTAATGGGAGGGAAGGGTCTAATGGGAGATGCTCTCCTTCCCCTTTCTCCATGGGGATCCAAACGTCTTAGGGGAAAATTGATAATTAACTGATAAAGGAGGAATGAAGACATTTGAGAATGGCTTAAGAAAATCTGATCCATACGAGCGGCCTCGTATTCTCTCCCATCTAACTTATTCATCTCGTTTGACAATAACATGACAACAATTATTTGGTAGCTTCTTTTCTAAATTGCAAGGATCGAGAATTATTGAAGATTCAACTGACATTGTATAATAACTTACAATGCCACCAAAATGCTTCTTTGAACACTTAGGTTTCCGTCTTGGCCATTTTGAACAGTTACCATCAAAATTAGTGACTAGTTTTTCTCGAAGCGGAATTTCCGCGAAAATTGCGGAATTGGCATTAGAAAGTGGAAAACGAAGTTTTGACATAAGTTGGAAAAATAAAATCAGGAAATAACTATCAAAATAATTGTTATAAGTTATCTGAGTGATTTAAATAAATACAAGAACAAAATGTTTGAAAAAAAAACATTGTACAAAAAGCATAATTAACTGCCCTCTGTATTATGTAAAAGTAAATCACAGAATCATGTAATAATTAACAGACGAGAGAGCCAAACAGAACTACATTCCGGCAGAACAGCAAACGCTCAAATTCAATGGGGGTGTAGAGGGCGCACTAAAGTAAGGCAAGCCTCCATATTGCCTTTTCTTTCCTCCAAAGCAAATGGAAGTTTGAGGTTTTATACAGCTTTTGGGGAATAATATGAACTTCTAAAGATGCCTAAATTAAGGAAGCAAAAAAAAAAAAAAAAAAAAAAAAAAAAAAAAAAAGACGGATTTTGTCTATTATAAAGCAGAAGGAAGAAAGCGAATTTCAGCATTTACAAAGCGGAAAACTTTGGGCCCTATCGTAAAGTGTTAACAGTATTTTTTCCATCACAAAACGAGTTCCCTTTTTCATTAAATTACGGTCCTGGATCCGTGCATGACAACATAGGCGTTGGAAGCTGTTCTTGACGGTGGGGGCTGAATGTTGTTTCTGACAGCCGTCTTGGGGGAGTGGTCTAAAGGGGGTAGCCCCTCCTCCTTTAGAAAACGGTAGATATTTGAGGGTCCTTCAGAGGGTCCCAGCTTCCGATGGGTGGGGGGACGAGAAATTTTTTGAAGGGGACGAGATTCACTAAAATGCATTAAGTCAATTTAAATTTTCTTGGGAGTCGAAAAGCTTTCTACGGGATGATACATCCCTCTAGAATAAACAAGCGGTACTGTCTACAGATTGACAGAGGGAGCAGACGACGTGTACAGAGAATAAAAAGGTCGGTGTGCTTCCGGCGGGAGCCTTCAGTGTTCTACAGAATGGTTTTTTGGAACAAGTAACGGGGCAATTCTATGTAAGGTGTGTCTGACAACAACATAGGCATATAAGGTCAGGATGTCGGGGGTCTCCCCCTCCAACTCACAACCACCCCAGATGTTGATTTCATGCAGAGGCGTATGCAGGATCTCGGAGTTAGGGGCACAACTTGTTGTTCCTTCGACTGATATGGAGGAGTGGTGTAACGAGATCTGAGGTCACAAATGTAGTAAAGGTGCACCACGATCGAGCGCTGGCGTGGGGTCCAGGGGCCCTCGTTTGGGCCCTGGCGGGGTCCAGGGCAGAGCCTTAGTGGGGCTAGGGGCTAAGCCTGGGAAATTCCTGCAATATAAGATAAAAAGACCGCCGAAAATTAGTTGCGGAGGCCCCTTTTGTCAGCCTTATTTCATAATTTTGTGAAATTGGATGTTAATGACTGAGAGTACAAACTGAAGCCAGCAAATGAACTTCAAAATCATATCCATGAAATGAACAATTAAAGGCAATAGGCAGTCGCCCCAAAATTTTCTTTGAAAAATCAGCAAACTCTTGCAAATCTCCTCATATTGTATTACAAGCACCTCTGAAGATGTTTTGAACATAACTATTACAAACAATAGGTAAAGCAAGGTGAAATTCTTCTTGAATTCCACAATTCACTAACAAAAATATTGTCACATGATCAAAATAGGCCAATCATGAACTAGAGTGACAGGATACACTCACTCTGATTGGGGTGACTGCCTACTGCCTTTAATGATACACCTTTGTTATTTCGCCCAATTAAAGAGCTGTTTTTTCGTCTTAGATGAATACAACATGTTGGGAAATTTACACGTTTATCACTTTCAACACGCGAGTAAAATCCTTAGTAGAAGGGTCTTTTTTGAGTGCTTTAACTTAATGTAATTGCACTGTAAGCAAAAGCATGTGGGGGTTATATAGGCGGCGTTGTTTTAATTATAGACTGCAAGAGGTATTGAAGCAGGCGCAGTGAATTTTCCCTAGTGGAGAAGGTACTCTACAAAATAATCTTGTTAAACCTCATTGAGCGGGTCATCCAGTACACAACTGAGACACATTTGCATGCATTCCTAACAGCTAATGGACCGGTTATAATCTTTATATGGTCAATTGGTAGCGGGTTTAAAAAAATTGTCATTGGGTTGATTCCTTAAGAGTGGGGATGTACACCGGCGGTACCAAAAGCGGACCTTAGCCGGACTGACTTACACTGTCGTCAGAAAATTTGGCATTCCAAATTGCCAGATTGCAGGAAACCCCACTCTACAGCACAACTGACTGCATGGAATGTGTCTAGCACTATACGTGGATCGCCAGTATGAGAGAATATTCGGCATCCTAGGAAACTGCATTTCTAAGCCACTAAGACGATTTTGTCATTGCAACTCTGCTAGCGACATCCCTTAATCTGTGTAGTCTACAAGGCTGTCATCACCATGATCCGAAATTCCAAGATTGTAGGACATTGCATTTTAAATTTATAAAACACACGCTTGCCACTACAGGTGCGCGCGCCTAGAATGCATGCTGAGTTTACAACTCAAAAAAATTATTTACTCCCTCTGTAATAAGATCTCTACTTGTTGCTGCTCAAGGCATAAGTTTTGTAATGATTGTTACCCAATCAGGTAAATTTTCAGGCCAAACGCCTTCCACGCCCTTGTGAAATGAAATATCTTCTTGTATGTTTAAAGAAAAGAACAAGCAGCTAGTCGCCGCAAACTTACCTTGACCAGGGAGTTAGTGCCAAATAGCAACATCCTGCCTTCACAGATGAACTGAATGTTACAAATGTAGTCTTATCTCTATTGCAAGTATCTGACATAATGTTTCAGAACATAAGTGTGGCATTCTCAAGGTAAGGAAAGGGGTTGTTCAGTTACAAAATTGTTGCCACATGATGATTAGAAAGAACTAGTCATGAAAAAGGATACCCAGGTATACTGATTCAATTTGCGGTGACTGCATTTTTCCCTTTATGGGCAATGACTGTCAGATTTGATCATTCGATGTTGCATAGCAACTAATGGATGCGTGCGAAAGGCTCCAAGAAGTCACATAAAAGAATCATATTCGAACAGTCCAAGACTATTTACTGCATTGTCTATATCTATAGGTGCTGGCTGGAAGAGGGGGGTCTATATAGTGTTGTAAGGGTTATTACAACCATGTGTTCTATTGGTAATGCAATAAGGCTAGCGTTTTCATAACAATAGTTTACAAACTGATCGTTTGCAAGTTAAAATAGCCCAGAAGTCTCAAAACGCGAAGTCATTCTAGCAGTGCTCAAACGAGTGCAAACTTGATGTCATGAGCTGCTACTACAGAGAAAAGAAAACCCATTTTTCCGTTGTAAACTTTTATAGCGCCATCGATTTTGTAGATAAGGTTATTTTTTGGCTACAGTGTGTTATAGGAAGAATCTGCCTATAGTAACGCTCTGCTAGTCACAAAACCGGTCAATACATTAATGATATGACACCCTTTTCAGATAAACATAACATATAAGCTGCCACTGTGAGCTGACAAGCTGTCTTGTCTCCAAGACATGTGCAGATCCTGAAATTCTTTCTTTCGCAAAACGTAACTTAAAAACCTATACCTTCTCAGTCAGCCAGTGGCGTCGCAAGACTTTTCGATGTGAGGTGGGGGGAACTGGGGGGCACATCACTCCAATGGCGGGCACACCAACGTGAGTTGCGCTGGAGGCGTTGTCGTGACGCGAACGTTCCCTTGTAGGCGTTGGGGTCCAGAAGCCCACCACAGGGCCCCTAGTGGGATCCAAGGACAATGCTCCGGTGGAGGTCCAGGGGAAAATTCTCTGGAGGCTCTGGGGTATGAACAAAATAATGAACATTAGAATGAAGCATTTAAACAGCTCCAAATGGCAATGGATGCTCACTAAGCAGACCAGAGACCACAAAAATAAAAATCACAAATCTGACATTTTTTGCTTACTGACTGAGACTAACTGGCACTAACGATTTAATGATTTGGAAGGGAAGGTTGTGATTAGAGAGGACGGATCATGTTAGGGCTTGCAGTGGGCTTTAGAACGATTCATCCACTCATGCTGCCTTATAGGAAAGGCAAATTTCAGTCCACATATATTTAAAATAAACCGACAGTGCTTCACAAAGTTCACAAAAACAGATGGAAGCAAAATGTAGTTTAGCCCCATGATTGAGTGAGAATGTGACACTGGGTCCTTGTGTCCAAATCGACCTTTAAACGGTGTGCTTTTGCATATTTTTAAGACACAAAATCTCATTTGGGGGTCACGCGGGAGGAGGCAGCCAACGGTTTTTGGGGGACACGTGCCCCTTCGCACCCTGGCTACGTCAATGCAGTCACCGCTTCACTATTGAGATGATTCTAATTCTTGTCATGTCTCAATGGATGATACATTCGGGTAACGTTGTAAAGTGTAGAAATGAGAAGTTACTTTTTCCAAAGTCCCTTCGACTCTCTAGAGCCGAAGGGCGAAAGCAAACGTTTCTTCGGAAGGAGTTCTGCTCCCCCAAAGGAGCTACGTACCACGACGGGACACAAGACTTAACTTGACCAACTTCTTGACCTTCTTGACCATCATGGGTCTGTCATGTGTGGCTCCGTTCTATACTGGATTAAAAGAACAGATACTGCATGATCTTAGCCAAAAAGCCGAGACGTAGAAATGAGAAGTTCATCGACAACCAAAGAAGATTCCTCGCGAAACGATATTTTTCTTCAAAATCCATAACAGATCATCTTGGTAATTTAGTTAAGATATTTCGGTTTAAAGATTTTAATTCTTGTCAAGGGAGAAATACTGGTAATTTGCAATGGCCTTTGTTCTTACACTTCTAAGTTTAGATCTGTATAATGGTATAATTAATATTATGTCATAATCTGTCATTAAATTAACCAGCTTTCCCTGCCAGATTCAGTAGAAAAAGACGGAGATATTTAATTCATGAATTTACTTGGCTTAGTTTAATTCCTAATGAATACGCATTCGAAGATATGTCTATTTTACTTTTATGATTATTCGTGATATAAGAATGAAAAAGATATTCATATGAAACAGTCGCTTACTTGATGGATTCCTGTGCAGGAAGTTGGTGATAATTTTACATTTTTGATATTCTTTGTAACATATACGTAAGCATGATATTTTAGTTGCCAGAACTTTTAAGCACAAGCGTTCGAACCAGGGGAGCGGGGCTGAAGCTTCCCGCCGGAGTTCAAGAAAACCTATTTGTCGGGGATATTTTTGGAAAAATAGGGCAATTTTCTCCGGCAACAAATGTTTTGTTGGCCAGACGGCTCACGCCCACCAGAAATTTATCCCGCTACCCCATATGCCTTAAAGAGAGGTGGTGTGTGTGTGGGGGGGGGTGGGGATAATAGAAAAGAACTCATGTCATCCGAATCTGTCATCATTCGTGTTGTGTTGCGAACTACAAAGGACGAAATGCTATATTTTCTAGGGTCCACCGCATGAGCACTCGAGCTGATAAAAGCATTCGCACTCGAGTACATTTTCTGTCCTCATATTCGGACTGATGGATTCGTCCTCGTACTCAGAGAATTTGAAAATGAGTTTGGCCTTCTCTTACTGGTACCCATGACTTTGAAGTCTTGTTCTCATGCTCGTACTCGGTGCATCTTCCTCGTACCCAACAATTTAAGCCTCTTTTATTTTAAACTCACTGAATGCCTGGATCTGTGCAATGGTGTTTCGGAAATCTCATTCGCCACTAAGTTTTTTAGCTATAACCTTGCATCGAAACTGGCAACGAACATAAGACGGAGAAATTGGATTTGTCGTCATAAGATTCACTCGGCTCCATAATTTTATTCGCAATTGAATTCAGTTCGAGACAAGATCAATAACTGTTTTTCTTCACGGTAGAACTTATTCACGCTTCGATTAATATCAACGTGACAACTTGAATCTCATGAAACCATGAGCACATATCCCTTTAGGAGAACTGTTGTAAGGAACAACATTAATCATTTTGCTTCCGTCATGACAGATGTTCGCGAAGGTCTTTTTGGCAATCCTTTCAATATAATTATGTTTTATTGTGAAGTATTCTTCACACCTGGGAGACGAAAAAGGCACCATTTCTTTTTGCAAACATGTTCAAGTTACAAATTATAATTTTATGGCTTTTATATCCTTGTATATTAGATTTCTCCTGTAAAAGTGTTTCGGAAATGGCTTGGCATTAAATGTCAGATTTTTCAGAAATTCATTGCTGAACAGCACGTTTTCAACCAAGCAAATTCTCATTAGTAGAAGAGAATAAGCATCAGAAAAAGCGTCGTTAATTTTAAGTGCCAAAAAATCTGGCTATACGCTCCCTGGAATGTTTGTGGCGCCATGATTCACAGTGGGTCCGATGCCGTGAAAGAACGCCTTCTGCGCTATTTACGTCATCTGTGCTCCTTACGTCATTGGTCCTCAAAAGAATAAGACGAATTGCACAGTAGGGTGCCTTTGATGAGCTGCATTAGGACACAATTTACAGCTTGGTTTTATACTATGCTTCCCCAACTGCATGTTAGAGAGTCTGGCGACAATGGCACACTGTAAGAAAGAATCTGCGAGACATGCACACCAGAAGATAATTCATCAAATTGATGCAGTATGGTCTATTTAACATCGGGGTAGAAATATAATTTCATTTTCACCACATTAAACTTCGTTTGTACCGAAACCTAAAGACATGTAAGCGCATGGAGAACGTACAGAATGCGCCCTTCAAATAAAATCTCGTACTGTTCTTACGGAAGTTACCAATGCTAGATTTTGTGTTCCATTATGGTGAGATTCCTCATTAATAATAATAATGACAATTTAGTAAAGCGCCGGTATCCGCCAAAAGACGCTCATGGCGCTGCCACAGTCCAACCAGAACAATTAAAAGTCTAAGAACAGGTGAGTCTTAAGTTTTTCTTTAAAAATATTCAAAGAGGTTGCAGAACGAATAGATAAAGGAAGATTGTTCCAGAGTTTGGCTGCAACAAAAACAAAAGACCTACTTCCCCACTTATTTTTAGCTACGTGCTCCTTGAGAAGACTTTGGGATGAACTCCTAAGACCTTGACGGCCGGGAGAATATGAAGTCAATAGTTCATGCAAATACACAGGTTCCGAAAAGCTTAAAGTCTTATAAACATAAAGTAATAATTTGAAGCGAATTCGCCTTTCAATGGGAAGCCAATGCAGTTCTCTCAGTACTGGAGTTATATGAGAAGATGATGGAATCCTAGATATTAATCTTGCTGCAATATTCTGAATACGCTGAAGACGGCTGATTTGAGTTTTGGAGATACCATAAAGTAGGGAATTTCCTACATCCAACTTCGACGTCACAAAGGCATGAACCATTGTTTTAGCTGTATCATTGTCAATATGATTGCGAATACGACCAATGTTTCTTAAAGAAATACAAGCAGCTTTACATATAGCTGTGACATGATGTTCCATGGATAAATGAGGATCAAATATCACTCCAAGGTTTCTCAGCTGGGGGGATGGAGAAATTTGCATGTCACCAATACTAATGTAGGGAATATGAACTTTGCTTGTATGGCACTTGTTTCCAATTAACATAAACTCAGTCTTGTCATCATTCAGCTTTAAAAAATTCTCAGACATCCATTTTCTAATATGATCAATACAGGTCTGCAGACTGAATAGAGCAGCATCAACTTCCGCTTGCACAGGATTAACAGAAATGTATAACTGAGTATCATCAGCATACAAGTGGTACTGTATTTTATATTGTCGAATAATATCACCAAGAGGGAGAGTATAAATAGAGAAAGCTCTTGGGCCAATGACAGAACCCTGAGGCACACCATACTTTAAACCAACCTTCGTAGAAAATGAATTAATGAATGAATGAGATTCCTCATTGTGAGGCCAATATGCCTCGCTCTTCTCAGCAATAATTTCTAAGTAGCAGTATGGAACCATACCGCACACACCCTGAGGAATCGGCATCCTGCTTCCTGTCACGACCATAGTAGACTGATAGACAGATGCAAGTACGGTCTCGAATACTGAGTTGGATTTTACAGCCTTTGTACAGTCGTTTAGTTCAATTTGGTGAAAAACTGGTCCTGTGGTGTGTAAAATATATCCCACGTCCCACCTCCGCAGAGGAGTAGAGGCAGTGGGCTCATGCAACTCCTAGTTTCAAGAGCCAACAAAGGTTATCACTGATAAAGGGTACACTGTACCGCTATCATATAGCAGGCTAATCCCAGCTAGTCTTTACAAAGAAAACATGCGTAACTAAGACAGATGAAGGTCAAGATATATATTATGAAGATTTCTACTCTCCTCAGACTAAGCAAAGACAACATTTGATGGAAAGTACACGCGATATGAGTGGTAATGTCTAGAACCACATAAAATGACAAAGCACTCCGACTGGCGGTTTCCTTTATTTACCAGCAGTGTTAGTGTAGATCGTCTCGGTAGACATGTCATGAACATGTAACACGGTCTCACTGGGATTTCTCGCGAAAAAGGGTATGATGGAAAAGCAGTATCATTGCGAGGAATATATATATATTCCATATGCATAAGGTGATAAGCTATAGCTTATCACCTTATGCATATGACGTCACAGAGTAGAAAGTGCTCCCTCGTTTGGAGCCAAGCGCGTATCATTGAAAGTTACATCAACAAATACAGACAGCTGATTTGTCAACCAATCGCCTACGCGCGTAAGTCTACTACACGCGGGTACGAAATCTACTGCATGCGTGCCATGTGCTTCATTGTTATGCCTCCAAAATGACCTCGCGTGACGTCAGTGCATAAGGTCTATAGAGGTTCCTCGCGTGACGTCATTGCGTTTCAGTTTGGCATACTGGCCGTCAATGAATATGCGCAGGTGTGTTATCGATACGCACGCACGATACGGCCTTAGTTACAACTGTTGCACAATTGACGCCTGACCGTCAAAATGGAGAGACGCGCAGCGCAGTGACGTCGGTGAAGAACATCTATAGAGCTTATGCACCTACGTCACGTTTCACTATTTTTCCATCCAGGCGTACATTGTGCAACAATTGTTACTAAGGTGCTGTCGTGAGCGCGTATCTTTAACACACCTACTCTGTATGGCAGTTCCATCCAGTAAGCCAAATCGAAACGCGCTGACGTCACGTGCATAAGCTCTATAGAGGGATTTCACGTGACGTACCGCGCAATGGATTCCCAGGCACTGGAGAGCAAAACACACACGCAGTAAGCGAATTTACAGCTCACGCGCACGGCATAACCATAGACACTACTGTGACACGATGGACGCGTGCCCGTCAAAACCAAAGAGACGCGCGATCTTGCCATTCAAAACAAAAAGGACGCGCGAACTTGCCCTTTAAAATTGCGTCTAGTTGGTTAAAGTCACATGACTGAAATACCTCTATACCTTCGTCAGAAGTGCGTGTCGATCCTGGTGACTCCCACTGTGGCTTTCCTAAGCTTAATCATTGACTGCCGTTTAGGTAAGTGAGGGATCTTAACATACAACCTCTACTTTGGTCAATAATGCAGGAAGTTTATTGTAACCAGCTTGCACCTGAACCCATTCCTTACAGGCTTCAACAACTGTTTTTTAACCATGCAAAGGACGAGTTATTTTTTCTTCGCACTTTCAATTCATTCTCCGTGAAAATAAAACATTTCTCCACGCCGAGCTATTTGTTCGATACCAAATTTAGGGCGGGAATTAGGTTAAACGAGTCCAGCTCGATCCCCAGTTTATGCATGGTCGGCCCCAAACTTTGCTTTACAACCATAAATACAAAAATTGCGACTTTTGCAATCTTAACGATGCGGAAACTATGTACCGAGATTACTGAGTACCAATGGACAATCAAAGTTTCTTTACGAGACTCAAAACAAGTTGTCTGAGAGCAGGTTGGACTAGGTAACGGGTGAGTCCTCGCCCACCCTATTCTGGCTTCCCACTGAGCAGCGTTGGATTTCTCGAGGTCAAGACTCTTCCATAGGCGGGATTTGGGGCCGACTTTTCCAACATCTTTCTCGTTCCCTGTGGCCTCGGACTCGGTTCCTGTTTGAGGTTCCCAAGTCCTCTTCGAGACCGATCTGAAACCAGTCTGAAATAAAACTTATGCAAGTTCCCAGAGATCCATTGCAACAATACAAGTCTCTTTTTTTCTCTAAAAATCACTTTTATGTTTGCAAATGTTTAAGAAAAGTCGATTCACCAAGCTTGCCATACTGTATCGCTTCAAGTTATGTAGGCCAAATGCAAACTAGCATGGTTAGATTACATTTATTACATTATAAATTATATCCGTAAACTGCTAGCCCGCTTTGAGTTTGGTTTCAGAGCTTAATTAAAGTCTCAGCCCAGGATCATGGGGACCACAATATGTCTTGCTCGTTTGTCCGTACATCAATTTAGCATTAGGCCGTGACAATTAAAGACACATCGGCATTCACCAAATGTCTATTTTCCTCATACTATTATTGACTAGTTCGATTAGTGGCGACAGCATAGGGTGGTGGCAATGGCATAAGAAAAAAAAAATAACTGAAAGGTATTACAGTGTATCAGGTATAAATGTATATATATATATATATATATATATATATATATATATATATATATATATATATATATATATATATATATATATATATATATATATATATATGAAAACAAAAAACGAAGCAAAAACGATATTTTCATTTCCAATTTGAATTTAATGACTTGAACAAGTACAAAATATTTCTAGCGTAACTACTGCTTTAATGCAAAGTGGCTACAAGATCTTATGTAGTACCAGGTGTGACTCTCGCTTGACTGCTCATAAAAGAGAGGTCCCTGTTAAGCCCGGTAATATGGGTATTGAGTCGTATGATGGATTTCAACTCTTGCTTGATCCTTTCCTGGGTGTTTTTAAACTTGCCATAGAGAATAATACATTTTAGGTTAGATATCTGGTGATTGGGGAGATTAAAATGCTCAGCAACTGGGAAGCCTGGACTATTGGTACGTATGCTCTGTTTGTGGTTATTAAACCTTAGTCTAAATTTGGTACCCGTTTCACCAATATAAGTAGCCCTGGGACATTTAGCACGATACAATAGATAGACCACATTGTCGGAGTCGCAATTAAAACATCCAGGCCTCAGAATGATGTTGGAGGCCTGGTGGAGGTAAGAAGGTGAAGGGTCAAGGTGTCCACAAACAAGGCATCTTGCTTTTTTGCATGGAGTATTGCCACTAATTGACTGTAAATCGTTAGAGGGGAGGGAAGTACGAACCAAGAAGGATGGATGCTCTAACCACTGGAAAGCTTGACTCGACAGTATTTAAGCTCAGTTGACCGCGTTCTACCACATAGGCTCAGTGGTCAGAGCATCCGCCTTGTATGCGGGAGGTCGCTGGTTCGAATCCTGCTTGAGGCTTAGTTTTCCATTCACAAATAAATATTCTCTTTCAGTATAAGGCAAGTGCTTTGTTAGAGGAAAAATGGCCTAAGGTCTCTATGCGACTGTTTAATACGGCGGTGATTTGACTCATTCATATAAAGTCGCTACGTCACTCTACCTACTCTCTCTCTCTCTCTCTCTCTCTCTCTCTCTCTCTCTCTCTCTCTCTCTCTCTCTCTCTCTCTCTCTCTATATATATATATATATATATATATATATATATATATATAAACGCATTTGTTCCACTCAGGGAGCTTTTGTTGAGAATTCAGCTCAACTTTTTCATTATTTTCAAAGTAGGGGGTACCCTTTTAGAACCTTACTTAAATATTTTAACCGAGTTTGTTTGTTAAACCGTGAGGAATTGCTTGAGTACAAAATTAAGTCTTCTCCGCAACGTATTCCTATCGTAACGACGTACAACCCACGGATAGAGCCCCTTATCAAATCCGTTAGGAAATCATATCAAATGCTACAGAGCGATCCTTCGATTTCTAACGTATTTTCCAACCCCCCTGTACACGCCCGTAGACAACCTCCTAACTTAAGAAAATTACTCGTTCGCAGCAGTCTGGAATCTCCTTCTAATGACAAGGGAAACATTCCTTGTGGTAAGCCTAGGTGTAACACTTGTCACCACATGAACACCAACCCCGAGGTCCAGATTGGCAAGTCTAAAATACATCTTAAACCGTTTAGCTGCGACTCGTCTATTGTTGTTTATCTCCTCTATTGTAATAAGTGCAGCAACTCTTGCTACATTGGGGAAACTAGAACAAAGTTTCGTTTGCGGTTTAACAACCACCTTTCCTCTATCAGGAGAAAGGTCCAGGGGCTACCCATTGCGGATCATTTCAACAATAGCACTGCTGATCATTCTTTAACGGATTTAAAGTTTGCTTTACTTTCGGGAGGTTTTCCTAATGATCGTAAAAGGAAATGCGCAGAAATTCAGTACATTATTAATTGTGACACTGTCACGTCCGGCCTTAACAAAGATTTGGGCGAACTTAGTCGCTACAGACACTTTTGGCAGACATCCTGTTGATATTAACCAATTTATTTATAAGCTTTTCCTATTGTATGCATTGTTATGTCATCATCTCTTTACACGTTCAATACGTCATAATGTTACGCGCCTCAACTTTAAGCATTTCATTTACGCGTACTTTTTATGTACTTTTCCCATGATTGTACGCATTACCAGGTCATCTTTTATTTGTGCTCTTATTTCGTCTTAATATCACGCGCCTTACTTCGAAGCGCATTTTCAACTCGTACTTTTGGACTGTAAGCCTTTCATTAACGCGTATTTTTGTGTACCTTTTCAATTTTACACATTATTATGTCATATACGTCATGATGCTACGCGCCTTAACTCTTAGCATATCATTAACGCGTACCTTCTATGTACTTTTTCCATGGTACGCATCATCTTGTCATCTTTTATTTGCACTTTTATTACGTCTTAATGATACGCGCCTGAACTCTTTGCGTATCTTTAACTCGTACTTTTGGACTGTAAGCTTCTCATTAACGCGTATTTTTTGCATACTTTTTCCATTGTACACACAGGTATGCCATTTTACGTCATAATGTTACGCGCTTTAACTCTAAGCGCCTTTTTAACGCGTACGTTTGCATTACGACTGTTATCTTTTAAGTTTCAAGTGTACTCTGTCAGTTAATTACTCACACTGAAGAAGGTGCTGGGAGCACCGAAAATTTTGTGAATAAAAGATCATAAATACAGTTGATTGAGAAAGGACATCAAACTTTTCGCTCATTTATTCTGCTATGATTGTTCGATCAACACACGGTTTCTCTAAAATACCACTCACACTGAAGAAGGTGCTGGGAGCACCGAAAATTTTGTGAATAAAAGATCATAAATACAGTTGATTGAGACAGGACATCAAACTTTTCGCTCATTTATTCTGATATATATATATATATATATATATATATATATATATATATTAGATGAAAATCCGAAGACATAAACAAAAGATGGACAAAAGAGAGTACTGTTTTTGTTAACGTCAAATATTTCCACCCCACCTGGGGCCTTCTTCAGTGACAATTGAAAGCTTTGAATCTAAACAATATATATATATATATATATATATATATATATATATATATATATATATATATATATATATATATATATATATATATATATGTAGTAATCATGAGTCGATCAGTCGATTACTGTGCTGCATTCTAAATGCCAGTACAGCGTGCAGGCACGATGTGATAGAAATGTAAGAATGACCGGCGATGCATTTTCTTCAAACAATATCAAAAAGAATTATTTGCCTTATAATATTTGATGTTCAAAGCAAAAATGTTACTCACGGCCAAATTTTCATGTTTCGGCATAAGTATGAAATAGAAATTTGCAAAAATTACCAAAAATGGTGACCAAAGTGTCTTTCATGAAGCTCTGATTCAAAATTTTGATATATAGGAAGACATTCTTCTCTAACATTGTTTACATAACTGTTCTTAAATATGGTAATTTATACTATTTTATTTGCTTGTTTTTTTGCAGCGATTGACTCAAGATTCCTTCATAAGTATTGCTGCATGTACTGCCGCCTACATTTCAAAATTCATTTTCTACGGATTACGCAATCCGAAGAACAATACCAAAATGTAGCACAATGAAGAAGACATACAACAAAATGTTACAGCAAAGTTTTGATGATTTTTGAGAATGTTTTAATATTTTTATGGTCACAATGTTCCTTAAGTGATCGACTCATGATAAGCCCAGTACATATATATATATATATATATATATATATATATAATATATATATATATATATATATTTATAGATAGATATATATATAGATATAGATATATATAGATATATATATATATATGTATATATATATAGGGTCAAAGTTTTGCGTTGCACTTATGAAGTAGGTAGGTAAAAAAGAAGTAGTAAATGGTGCTAAAAGTTTGTGAAAAATTCCACGACGTTTCGGGTTTAAACCCTTCATCAGGTGGCAAAAATGCAACTGATCGTTGACACGGCCAAACGTACAATTTAAAAAATACACAATAAAATTGGGCGCGGAAAACCTGCTAGGAAAACAGACAGTGTTAAGTGGTTACCACAAGTCAAAACAATGCAGGAATTGCTGCGTTATAACAGTTCAAGTCTAACGTTCAGACCATGTGGGGACAGGGTTCCAAGTTTCATGATTAGGCGGTTTTCGGCATCTAGGCGGTTATGATCGGAACCTCGACACGAGATGGCCTCCGAAACCATCAAGTCACGGATCGAGCATGTTGACGGGGGATTGAAGTGTGTGGCTACAGGGAACCCTGGGAGGTTCTGTTTGATTGACCTCAGGTGCTCAGTGACTCGGTCAGCAAGACGACGTTTTAATTTGTTTCTCCCACGTACAGTATATTACAGCGTTTACATACGAGAACGTAAGCAACATTGGCTGAAGTACAGGTAAAATGCTGATGAACTTTAAACCGGTTGTTGTTGGGACCTACAATGGAAAGGTTTTTGCCCGGTGGTCAGTTATGACAAAAACCTTTCCATTATAGGTCCCAACAACAACCGGTTTAACGTTCATCAGCATTTTACCTGTACTTCAGCCAATGTTGGTTACGTTCTCGTATGTAAACGCTGTAATATACTGTACGTGGGAGAAACAATTAAAACGTCGTCTTGCTGACCGAGTCACTGAGCACCTGAGGTCAATCAAAGAGAACCTCCCAGGGTTCCCTGTAGCCACACACTTCAATCCCCCGTCAACATGCTCGATCCGTGACTTGATGGTTTCGGCGGCCATCTCGTGTCGAGGTTCCGATCATGACCGCCTAGATGCCGAAAACCGCCTAATCATGGGAACCCTGTCCCCACATGGTCTGAACGTTAGACTTGAACTGTTATAACGCAGCAATTCCTGCACTTTTTTGACTTGTGGTAACCCCTTAACACTGTCTGTTTTCCTAGCCGGTTTTACCGTGCCCAATTTTATTGTGTATTTTTAAATTGTACGTTTGGCCGTGTCAACGATCAGTTGCATTTTTGCCACCTGATGAAGGGTTCAAACCCGAAACGTCGTGGGAATTTTTCACAAACTTTTAGCACTATTTACTACTTCTTTTTTACCTATATATATAAATATATATATATATATATATCTATATATATATATATATATATATATATATATATATATATATATATATATATATGTTTGGGAATGACTGGGGGAGTTCCAGGGAGAATTATTGAAGTGAGAAATCTAACCATCTTATATCTAATTGTAGGAGTCAATCATGAAGTGGTGGTGCTTCGTGCCCCACTTTTCGAGGGATGAGTCCAAAATCACTAACACTTCTACATTAAAGCAGGAGTGCCCAACCAGTCGATCGCGGTCTACTGGTAGACCGCGGACTGATCCCAAGTCGACCGCGAGGGGTGTAGGAAAATATGAAAAAATAAAGTTTTTCTATGTGTTACTGTATTAAAGTGTATGTTTTGTAGATCTTGGGAGGGTGGCTACTTGAAAAGTAGATCCTGGGTCAGAAAAGGTTGGGCACCCCTGCATTAAAGTATATGTTCCGCCATTTACGTCCTCCCCTCCCACTTTTCACTTGGGACTGATGGCTTTGACGACACTGGTCAGCGATTTATTCTCACAAGTTTACACAAATTCGACTGGCTTCAGTATGACTGCAGGGCTATTTGACCTTGAAAAAATTAATTTGCTTGCAAAGTGCACCATATAGACGTATGGGAAGGCCTTTCGCAAGGGGAACGAACGGCGAGATTTTGTAAGTTTCTTCGAGTGTGTAAATAATCATGCATGACTTTTGCCTGAAAAAATTGTGTTGAATTTACATTTTGTGTTCGCTCAACTGGGTGCTGGCATCTCAGATCCCCGCCTTTGTGGATGCACCTTTTGTAAATAAGTACTGGTCGCTATCAATGGCGTTGTTGGATTGGTCAGAAATCACGCAATCTAGGTTGATGTTACAGATGTATGGGATTTCTTTGTTTGTAAATGGAGCAACACAGCCTAGTTTGAGAACATAAGGGATCGCTATGGAACAAACATCCTTTCAAATGAGCACAAATTTGCAAAATTCTCGAGAAGACACGATTCGTTTTTTTTTAAAAGACGTTTGTCATTCTAGTTTTCATTGTTCTTGAAGATGATGGGGTATGTGTCATTGAATACTTTACTCCATTGAACAGTTGAACTCAAGGACTTCGAATCATGGAGGACACCCTAATGGCACGCATGCCTTCTCTAGGTCAAAATATGCACTTTTTCCTGCAATTCTGTTTCTCGAGAATTGGTGTGAATTCGGCAAAAAATAACTTGACAAACTTAATACTTGTAAAGTTTTCATCAATTCTAATAAAATAAAGTGCAATTACGTAGTTCAAGCCCAGAAAATAACATCTTAGATCATTCTTTGACTGCTGCTGGATTGGAAACACATACACAAGGCAAATTCTTTTTTGTTTCATCGTTTTGGACTGATTTGAATATTCCGCTTCTTTTAAAACCTACCATCTCCGAAACTATATACGGCTAGTGACCTGGAATTTTGCATGATTTTTGCCGAAGGATAAAGTTTAGGCACAATGAAAGACAAAAACGAGATCTTTGTCAAGTTTGCATGATTTTAATTTTATATTGCCATATCTCGTTATCATGGCAACCGTCTCAAAAGGCCGTACATGCTTTGATTCTATCTATGAAGTACATCCTGTGTGCGACTCTTCCTTACAGATGAGTAATAATGACTTAAAGATTCAGAAGTTACGGTCCTCTGAGTGCATGGTTACCGTGGTAACTAAGACGAGTTCAGTACAACAATACAACAACGAGAATTTTGTTATGTATCGCTTCCAACGATTATGATTATGAGTGGGAGTTGGAATTTTCAAATGCCTAACACAAGTTTCATTTTACCCACCCCCCACCCCATAAAAGGCTCTACGGAGACCAGGTGCAAAATTGTGTGAACCATACGTTGGCAAGTATTGTTGAAACAATTGCAGATCTGTACACAATTAGTGACTGTAATCCAATTGAAACAAAACAATAGGTTGAAGAAAGAAAACAAAACATTGGCCATCTACTTTCTTTAAAGTATACCGCCACAGGACAACTTCCACCCGGACAATTACCACCACAGGCACTCCTTCCTGGAACATTCCCACCCATGGCATTTACCACTCGTTCTCTACCATAAAATCTGGAATTGATCTGGGCGGGAATTGTCCGAAGGCAAATCGTCCGAGTTAGGAATTGAACGTGGACAAATTGTCTAGGGGAATTGTCCGGGAACCCAAGTATAGACCTTGTGCATTGACGTCACGGGGAGGTCATTTTGGGGGGCAAACAATAGGGAGCTTTAGATTACACGAAGTGGCCAGGGCGACGCAGCGTTTTAACCCACAGGTCACGTCGTCGCACTGACGTCCGCGCTCTGAAACTATCGCGCTTTAGATTTGTACGACACGGAATGAAAGTCGTGTGCAGGTGATATTCGAACTTCGTTTGAGCAGCAGACGCGCAAACCGATCTGTCAATGGTAACAGTATTTAGCGGAAAGTATAAGTCAAACTTACTCCTTATGTAAGTTGAAGAATGACAAACCTTTATCGAGTTCGTGAAGCAATTTCTATGGTTATTTAACCGATATAAAGGACGACGAATGAATTTATGTTGCTGTGTGAGGCTAACAAACCTTCCAACCCCGAATTTCAATACAACGATTGTCATTCGTCCGTTTGCCGAAGAAGATTACAACGGTGATTTGTGTAGCGCGTATTTTAAGTTCCTAATGCAACGATCGACTTGACAACAAAATTAGTTGACGTCATATGCTGCCTCTCGTTGCCGTTCTAGCCACAACGCCAAAACGAGCGACTCCCGGTGTAGAATTCCACCGGCAACGTGAAGTTCACGCATGCACATAATCACAACATGACGTCATTACGTCGTAGCCGACGTCCGTGTCGTGCAATCTAAAGCTCCCTAATGAAGCACACAGCACGCACGACGCGTTCTTCGCGCGTATCCACCAGGTACCAAATCAGCTGCCTGTATAGACCATATGCATATGATGTCACAAAGGAGAAACTACGCCCTCCTTTGGAGGAAGATGGCGGAAAAGCGCGTATCATTGCAAGTTACACCAATAAATGCAGACAGCTAATAGGGCTGCCCAGCCGAGTAAAAATTAACAGAGGGCGCTCTCATATGGTTCCTACCAGTTGCGCGAAACGTAAGCGCGACCGCGAAGTTTATAAACAAAACATCGCTTATTACGTCTAGGCCTGCATACTATCTCATAAGTTGCTGTTGAAGCTGAATATTAAAGGGCTCCCCGGTTTTAGTACGCCGCAAAGCATTGTTCCTGGCAGTACCCAAAGGTAAACAAAGGATAATTATCAAGAGTGTTAACATACCCAGAAGAAAAGAAGGCTACATCCCTAATATGGACCTATCAGTAGCGGCCTAGTAGCCAACTCAGTACTACAGCCCGAGTCAAAGATAGGTCGCTCGGCTATAGCCCAGTAGTTGTACTAAGAAACATCATTCCTCAATAAATTCCACTTACACAGAACACTTTTCTCCTCAGTCTTCCAGGCTTTCCACAAAAGTACTTTTGAATTAACGCACAGTGACTTTGAAGTTCATGTAGGCCTACCTACTGATTGGTCTGTTTCTATGGTGTCTTCACTAACGCATTTTATAACGCATGCATTTATATTCTTACGCGCTAACAACGGAAAAGCAACCAAAGCGTTCGTTTTCCAAGAGCGCAGTAGTGTGAGTCAATTAGTCCGGTCAATACACAGGGATCATGCGCGTATAGAACGCGTTGTTAATGTGCACACACGTCAACTCTTTTAACAATGGAATTTTCTGTAACGCGTCCTTAGTTTTGTACGCAGATCATCGAACAGAACGACGCACATATCAAATCTCCCCAGTAATTGAGCCTTCATGCAGAGTCAGCGCGTCCTACAGTGTAGGTATAGGAGTTTAGGTATCTGTGCACCAAATCCTTACGTTTTGTTCCGTTCTTTATCACATCCACGTCTCGAGACTTGCATGTCATGCATAATATAACTTGTTTTACATGATAAACTGTCCGGATTGGGTGATCTATGTTTGTAATATCTTTGTAGGAACTAGGGTTCCTATAGAGGTTTTTCACGTGACGTCAGCGCGTTTCACTGGCCGTCACTGCTCATGCGCAAAAGACTGCAGGATCTTAGTTACGATTGTTATACACTGGACGCCTGGCCGTCAAAATAGAGAGACGCGCGAACGCGGTGATGTCAGTGAAAAACCTCTATATAGTATATCGTATAAAAGGACTCTAGTAGGAACCAGAGCCATAGAGCGCCCTCTGTAGGTAAGACGAAAACGCCGGGCAGCCCCATTTGTCAACCATTCGTATACGCGCGTAAGTCTACTACGCGTGCGGCGAAATCCACGCCGTTCGTGCACGTGTGCTGCATTGTTTTCACCCAAAATGACGTCAGTGTAATGTGCATAAGGTCTGTATGTGTTGGTGTAAGTTGTAAGGATACACGCAGTACCTCTGCAGGTGTTCTGTGACGTCAGATGCATAACGTTTGGTAGAAAATGTGAGTTCAATCCCTGATCACGGAAATGATGAACAAAAAGTGCGCCATCTTCACAGCTACCTTATACCCTTCCGAAACACAAGCCAGCGAATATATACCGTGATCATCATCACTAGACAATTTTATGAGACTAAACCAAATAGTTAAAACACGGCCATTTTGAGTTTTTCACACTCGACAATCTCAAGAGGATCAATGGTCCAACTAGTTTTACGTCAAAGACGAGAAAAGGCTCTTAAAGCCGGTAAATTATATTAGGCTACTTCTCCTTATACTTCAACAACTTTCAGGTTCAAGCAAGTCACACCAACATAAGTCAAGACTTAATCAAACAGTTGACCTTTGATCATTTCAAATTTTGATGTATGGCTTATCTCGTCAAAAAACATTTCCTAAAGAGGGAGAATAAAAGAGGCATATTTTACGACAAAACCTACACTATGTAGGCAACGAAATGCTTAGTATAGCCTTTAGTTCCGTTTAATATAATGGAAGAAAAGAAATCAGACTAAAATTGGACACGTGGATTGAAAATAATTAAGAATGTTTAACGGCACTTAAAACTCCAGTCAGGCAAGGGACGCATTCAAAGGGGTTTGCAATGGTGGCTAAGGTCGACTACAACTCATTTGGTTTGGGAAAGGATTCAGGCGCGGATCCAAGGGGGGGGGGCTTTCTCAGCCCCCCTTTTTCGCCACATCAACAATAATAAATACGCAAAAATTAGCATAATGTTAATCTAGGAGCATATTCAAGGGGGCTTTCAGCTCCCCCCCCCCTTTTTGAAATTTCTGGATCCGCGCCTGGGATTATCAGCCTGTCGCTGTAGATAAGTAGATGACTACGGTATTTTAATTGTTCTTATATGAATAAAAGGCAAGAGGTGGGACTTAGGTATGACTCCCACTCTTATTTTTGCCAGTATCCCTCTTTCCTTCGGCCTATAGATTAACCCCTCGGTCTGGAATATTTTGAAAATAATGTCTCACATAACACATACAACGGTCATTTTGAGTGCAATTTTCCGTATGTTGAGGAGCATAAGACTGTGTTTTACCCAAAGCAGGCCTGAAAGACTGGCAGTCAACATCTGCAATTTAATTACATGGCGAGCACACATTTAAATTGTAATCTAGCCAGAACCAAAAAGATCATATCACATTAGACCCGGGTGAGTGTTTGTTAGCCTACGGATGCACCAGGCCTGTGAATGTTTATAAAAACATTCCTCCACTTAAAGAAGTTCATTTTCTCCGAAGGCCTTAAGGCCAGTGGTCACTCTGCCTGTTGGGTAATTCGGGCCCAGGAGTGGTGCCAGGATTTGCTCAACGAGGGAGGGCAAGCTGGAAGGGCAGGGGCGTCTTCAGAGCATTCAGAATGGGGGTAGGGTGTGCCATGTTTTGCCGATCTAAGGGAAGAAAATGCGGATAGCAAAACTGACACACGTAGCCCGAAGAAAATTTATGCAGAATCCCGGGGCCCCCTCAGAGCCCCTGGTCAGTTCCAGAGGCAACGCCCAGATGGTACCAGGGGAAATTTTGGACCATTTTCAAAACAATGGACATTAGAATGAAGCATTAAAATATATTCAAGACGTTAATGGGCAATAAAGAACCCACTTAAATCACGATTTGGACCCTTTTTTATAATTTCATTGCCCGGACTAACAGCCCGTCGAGTTGTTGATGCAGAGAATTGTAACAGAGAAGAACAGATGATTGAAGGGTTGCATGTGGTGTTAAAACAGCATTATCACTCAAACTATCATACAGGAAGTAGGCCAAATTATGCAAAGTAGCAGTGACGGAAGCGGACGGAAAACGCCGAAAAATCTTGCATTTTCAAGACAGCTTAGTAACGATTGGCCTATATTTTGAAGTACCAGATTTTCTTGGAAAAGGAGGGGAGGGGGAGGGGCAAAATGGAGGGAAAATAACCCCGTAGCCCCACCACTGTTTGCAGACCACTTTGAAAGCAACTGAATGAAATCGTATCAGCGGCGGCGGATCCAGGAATTTTCATTGGAAAGCTATTCATGTTGTACATGCAAGACCAGTGTCAACATCGGCCTAAGTATGGTTAGGGATTTAGGTTTTTCGTCAGAAAAACACATGTTCGTCACTATAGTTATGAATTTTCTCCTCGTGCGGCGCGAGCATGGCGAAGATTAGGCATCCAAAAGGCTCTCGGTTCACATTAAGAGTAAAATACATTGTCAGGGTGACCGGTGAAAATCGGGGATAACATACGTTGCACCGGGACTACCTGATGTTGGCCACTTTCCGTACTGTACGGTAAATACACTAAGCAATGGAAGATAAAATTCCCTGTCTTTACAGAAGACTGTGCAAACTAAACGCTTCTCGATAGAGGAAGCTGTGCACTGCTTAGCTGTAAGGAACGAATTTGTTAAAGAAATAATGGAACAACGAAACCCCAAAGTGTGCGAACCGCCCTAAAATTGTCTACGGTTCTACAGAAGAATCTGCCCTCTTTGAGAGCAAAAATAGTTAATCCTTCAGAAGGGGATGGCACACTTTAACGCATACACTAAGGCAGTGGTTCCCAACCTTTTTCAGCTCAACGCCCCCTTTAGCCTAATGGGGATGGGCGAACGCCCCCTTCCCCTTCTATAGTATAGTATCAGGCGCGAAGCCATGAATTTGCCAAGGGGGGGGGGGGTGAAGCCTGTAGGCAAACTATCTAAGCGTAGCGCCACTATAGGTTGGCGCGAAGCGCCAAGAAAATTTAGCCGAAAATACCTCCCAGATCGCTGGAAATGGCACTTCCCAGGCCCTGTAAGTTGCATCTAAACATTTTTTTATTTTGAATAACTAGCAATATCATACAAAATCATTAAAAATACAAAATATATGCTGGGGCGGTTTCCCCTTTCGCCCCCTTCCCCTTGACTACGCGCCTGTATAGTATTGCTCTGAATGAAACTACAAAAATAAATCACTTGTGGAAAAAAAGGGTAGACCTACACATGCATCGTTTTTAGATGTGGGTCCGACCCAGGGTAGCAAAACGGCTTGGGATAAAAAAAAAACCTAACACCATTTTGAGATAGCGAATTCTTAGTTTACGATTTACGAAGGCTTGAATACTTGATCGCGATCAGTCAGGAGTGAAGAAACGTTCTTGGAATTTAAGTTACCAATTTACAGTTTATTACAATTGCCACCCATACCAGTATGTTATAGTTATGGACTGCAAGCAAAAATCTACATTCAAAGTTAAAGTGGCGATACAATTTTTAGCTATGGGTACTTGGTCACCACTTTCACTACCAGTGATGGGAGCATGAAGGTCCTTCCCAGGAAAAAATTGAAGTTAAACACTGTTAGTTGCGAATTCGTGGCATCTGGGAAGGGAATATTAGGCCTACTCAACTTGTTGACTTTATTTATCTCCACAACTTGTTGACTTTATTTATCTCCTTTTCATGAGAACCAGTTTGAGATCTCAGCTAATGAAGTGTTTGGAATCTTGTAAAGCCTCGATGTAAAGTGAGTATCTCATTTTTTCAAAACGCCCCCCTGCCGCCCCCTTAGCGCTCATCGCCCCCTTGAGTTGGGAAAACGCCCCCAGGAGGCGATAACGCCCCCGTTGGGAACCACTGCACTAAGGTTTCCCACGAAATTGGAAACTTCTTCCTTTACGGGGATTCCACTAGACCCCTGTCCAACAGCGCCGGCAGGATTTGATGGTTGTGGGCACCACAGGGATATGTCGTAATTCTATCCCAGATAAACCCAGAATGTCGGTGTAAAGTACGCAGATTCGTATCTACGATACTTTGAACCCTGGGAGTAGGCCTACCCTTCCTTTGTCACCTAGTGTGAAGGTGCCATCTTGGGGGAAGGGCCCAAGAAGATAATGGGAGGGTTATCCTCCTCCCCTTTGAGAAAATTTTGTTCCTTCTATGTGGCTAAGATGCAAAATAATGTTATCTTTAGTTTTAAAGTTGTGTAAGGGACAGTTGTGGTGTCTAAGTTGAGGGGTTGAGAAATTTTCGTTTAGGCAAGGTGGCTTAATTCCAAATGGTGTTAGATGGGGCAAAGGTTTGAGCTGATTTCATGTTAAGAAATTGCCATTATATAGTGATATTTGGACAGGAGCATATGGTAATGGTCGTACCATGAGACCGGCACAGGGACTCCTGGAAGTTCTGGGGTGATTACAAATGGGGACGTTAGTATGATGCTTTTAATTGACATCCAAATGACACTTCAAGAGAGCACAAAAATAGTGATTTTACTCATTTGAAGAAGAGTCCAAATGTACAGTTTCCGATGAGAAATGACCGAGAGGGAACTGAAGGTATTACAAAGTAGCTTAAAGGATTAATAAGTTGCATGTTTCATAATGTTTATCTCTGAAAATGCACTTAATGACCTTTGAATAAGCTTGTGCAATTATTCATGTACTTCATATCATGAACATCACTCTACACTAGAAATGTTGCCCATTATACAAGATTGTCACAAAACCGCTTCTTGATGTAAGCCCAAATTTGGACTTAAAAGTTTTTGGGGAGCAGCTCTCCCTAGAATAATTTCTTGCATTATCGTCCTAATAATGGATATAAGGCATGGCGAGTTAACCGAAATTGTGCGCGAGGCGCGCCAAAAATTTGCATTGGAATTGTCATAAAACCCGTAAGTGTACCTTTCAACAAATTCGTTTGGGATGGTAATAAAGAAAAAGTAGAATTTGAAGGAGAGCGCTAAAAATTCTGATAGTTTGCCAGGAAGGATTTACGAAAATTTTGTTGGAGAACGGTTTGTGATAAAAAATTATAAAATAGATTAATCATTCAGTCGAAAACATACTTCATCCCTACCCTTACAGAAATCTATAGCTTAAACACCTTTAAGATTCATTAAAAAAATCGGAAAATTTTCGAAAATTGCTCATGCCCCCTGCCCCCCCCCCGTCCAGGCGCCACTGCCCCTGTTCCTCACATGGCTTCATCCTTAATTCCAAACGTTGTATATTTCAGGAAATTGCACTCTGAAACACAACTCTACCACACGACTCATTGCACGAAAAGCTAGTGAGATTGTAGGAAGTCATGACTCAAGAAGATGGCTTCCACGACTCAGATGGTTCATGTAAGCCTTTTCTAACGATTCAATGACTTCACTGAAACTCAAATGGGCTGTCCGCACAATTCTAAATGTCAGTATGGTAGAAAGGGGTGCCTCAAATCCCCTCAAAGCATGCTCGGCTGCCACTATATTCGTTTTGCCTTCCGTGTTTTTCACCTTTTCCTCCATCTTATCTTCATTTTGCCGACTGGTTTAAAACTTTGTCGTCTCACCGTGACACGATATCACACTGCCATTAATGAATTTTGGCATGTCTGGTAACCTTATCGTAGTGCAGGACCCCGAACGAATTCGTTAACGTATAATTAGTTTTTGGCCAGTTGACAGGTTTTCTCAAATATTACATGACTTTTCTACAGCGTGCATGCATTTCAAGTTCTCCTCCCTGAAGTCCCCCTTGCTTTTTGTCGTGTTTCCTTCTTTTTTCTCCTCTCCCTCTATCTCTGTTCTTTCATTCTTTCTTCTCTCCTTTCTTTCCCTTCTTCCTCTTTCCTTTCCACTTATTTCTCTTCTCCTTTCCTTCAATTTCAATTTGCCAACTGGTGCAGAATTTTGTCTACTGGATCAGTAAATGGGCGTTGTCATACCCCACACCCCCTCTAGCGACGGCCCTGTCGATGGGGAGGGCAGCAAACGCGAAGCCCATCAAAGGTGACGAGTTTCTTGAAGGATGGTTTGAGGGCCGCGGAAATTAAGGATTTTTCTTGAAGAAAATTTGAAAAATTCGGGGCTTTTCCTGAAAAAAACCTGCCTTTCTTGGGAGCAAAATCATGTCACCGTCGAGGCTACTGTTCACCGTAGGGGAATAGATGCTTAATCGCAACCATCAAGGTTCCCCGAAGAAATTGTAAAATTTCCCTGATGGAGGGGGGGGGGCAGCCTTTCCAGAAAGGGGAATGCCCCTTTCCCCACCTAGCACCATCCTATTTGAGTTTGTATCAAGTACACACTTAAACTTGTTGGCCTATAGACTTATCTACTTTAATGCCAATGTGCGTATGCAGGTTTCAGTATCCAGGTACCTTCCTTTAATTTTCATTAAATGTCATCAGACTGAATGGCTAGGTATCTATCAGTTATACTGCTTATCACCCATACAAACCTTCTGTAATACTGACTCGTTATCAATGTAATTTCTTTCATCATTTTCGCTTAGATTGACGCTAATATAAAGGCGAATAAAAGCCCTAGTGTGAGGCAGAATTGTACTCTAATTGTACCCTTATGCTGGAAACATTGAAGTAATGAATTTTGTGCATTGATCCGTAAAACGTGCCACATAGCTAATACACTCTTATATACCTTGTACTGCGCAGCAGAAATTTATTCGAGCACATCTCCTTTGAATTCTATAACAAACTGGAAAATTATGAAAAACAGTTAGGACATCTGTGGAGAATCATGCAGTTTTTTATACTCGTTCATTAGGCATAATGGTACCAAACTGCTTTCGATGATTGCAACCAGTTAAGTAATGAAACTCACTGAATGTAGTGCCAATAATCGCATTAACGAATCATGGCATTTCGTAACACACATGGTTAATGAGGTGTAATGGTGGTTCTTGGTGAGGATTTTAAGGTAAAACATATGCTTAAAGATTTGAGCTCCCCTCGATATGGAGATGAAGATACGAATAAATTAAGGTGAGTAAATTACTGTTACATTGCCTAAGAGACTGTGCGGAATATTCCCTGCCCAGTTATATCCCTTTGACTGTGAATTTAAAGAGGTGCTGAGCAAACGCTCCGCGGGGAAACTCTTAAACTGCCATTTAATACATGGAGAAACACAAGTGGAGAATGTACACAGAAAACTATCTTACGCGGCGTAAAGCTATATGTAACAAATGCGCTCGTTCGTAGGCACAGTACGAAAATTTATCAGAGATTAGTTTTTGAGTGCAGGCAAGAACGGTTATTGAACTGGAAATTCGAACAATCTGATTAAATCTTTGCCGTTGTAAACCAAAATCTCAATCAGTTGTTTATACATTTTGCGTGTAAACTTGTCTCGGATGTCTAATAAATTGCTAATGCAACAAAGCCTGCAGCAATCATAAATGGGCTAGTAAGGCAATATAACAGGCTTTTCAGTCATTTTCACTCGAATGAATGTCTTCTTCCCTATAAATTAATCCGTTTTTATACCCCCTTTCACTGACAAAAGAAAATGACATTAAGCAGAAAAGCCCATAATTGCTTAGTACCTTCGGGGATTGTTATTTCCTCTCGTGCATTAAATATTCCACTGTACATCTTGTTGAAATAAATGTGTAGACAACTCAAAAAAGAAAAAATGCTCGGAGCGCAAACTTGTTGTAAGTAGGTAAATGGTACTTAACGCAGATGAATGAAAAGAAAGGTTCGGTTGTCCAAACACACGAATCGCGGTCAGCTTTCTTAATTATGCAGCTGTTCAAACTAAAAATATCCATCATTTAAAAAGGTTTGACAAACTTACTTTGAAGAATTCATGAGTGGACTAACTTGAGCATGTAGACCGTGGATAAGTGAATGCGTATATGGTTAAATGGATTTTGTAACATTTAATTGTATATTCAGTTAACAGGTTGAATGAGATACGGTGTCTTGGATAAGAAGGTGGATGGGTTTCTGATCATTTTAAGCTCATATTTAAATACATCTAAACAGGCCTTTTAGAAGAGACCAAATTTGACGTAAATTATTGAGTTGGTAAGCCACCTGAGGTAAAGTGGTAATTTATGAGTCATATGGCATTTCCCATATTCTTGTTTGCTTAGTGTCGTAAAACAACTGCCCTTCAAGGCCTGACTAAACTCAAAACAAAACTTTTATCTTCTCAAAAGAAGTATAAGGCGAAAAGAAAGGATAAGAGGTGGGTAGCTTCGAGGTGGTGGGTGGGTTCGAGCCATGTGGTGGGGTGGGGGCATGCTGGTGCAATGCCCTGAACTTGATCATGCCCCAAACTTACTCAGGCTGTCTCAATTTAAAATACAGACCCTCATGATGGACTTGCTTATGCTAACAGACCTGATGAGGTAAGTGCACTCCTCAGTGGTATAGTAGACCTGCATGCCATACATGAGTGCATATGTACGCAGAGTGGTGAAATGAACCAACTACAGGCCACCAAACAGAAGAGATTTGCGTGTATGGAATAGATATGTCCGAGGCGGGTAAGTAACATTTTCCGGGGGGTTGTTAGGCTGAAACATCAGGAAGAGACTTGCTCCTTTTAAAATCCCTTTTTACCAGTTTTACTCAGTCTCTATACCAACAGTTTTCTTGTTGTGTACTTATTCAACCCGTTTGTCCGTGCTCAGGTTTAGTGTGTATTTTCCCTACTTCTAATGACACTGTTGTTCAGTTGCATTTTTGCCACCTGATGAAGGGTTTATACCCGGAACGTCGTGGAATTTTCCGCAGAAATTCAAGCACTTCTTACTACTTTTATCGATATATATATATATATATATATATATATATATACATTCAAATGGTGTTTAGGAATTAACATTTTTCCAAACACTTTTCCCCCACTTTGTAAGCCAGTGCTTCCCAAAGGGGGCGTTTTTGCACCTCAGCGTCCTGTGTGATCCCCCTTTTAGTAGATAATTAAAGAAGTCAAATGCTTCATTAGTTCTCGTGGTGGCAATTCCGTAAATACTGCAGAGCTTTAGGGGGCTTTCCCCTGGTCCCCAAATGGGACCTTGTTCCATCAGGGGCAGCTAAGGAGGGCCTCTAGACTCCCTACCCATGGAGAAATGCTTCACACTGTGGAATCCCCAAATCTTCCATTCTTTTAGTGTAAAACGTTTCTTCACCCGTGACCCTGATAAAAGCTCCACACAATTGTTAAACTCGGGTTTTTCCATCACAAAAGGAAGGTCCGTACCACTTTTGTCTGTTGGTACAACCCTAGGCCAGACCCACACCTGCAAAGGCTGTATGCGTACCCTGATTTAAAGACAATAGGCAGTCGCCCCAAACTTTTCTTTGAAAAATCAACAAACTCTTGCAAATCTCCTCTAATTGCATTAAAAGCAATTCTGAAGAAATTTTGAACGTAATTATTACAAACAATAGGTATAGCAAGGAGAAATTCTCCTTGAATTTCACAATTCACTAATAAAAATATTGTCACATGATCAAAATAGGCCAATCATGAACTACAATGACCGGGCATACTCACTCTGATTGGGGTGACTGCATCTTACCTTTTAACATGTACTTCAACTTTTTCCGTTACATTTATGGTAGTACTTTGTCATGGATATGAAAACGCGGGGCGGTAGCCCAACCTCATATGATGAAAGCGGGCGATGGGCTGGGAAAGGTTGGGAACCACTGCATAAGGGCATTGTATGTTCAACAGGATATGGTCTTAAGCAGTAAACTAGGTTTGTGTCTGCACAAGGTGGAGCTTAAAATTGAAACTGTCCGGGACGAGCAGATTTGCCCTTTAATTCATTTTAATATGTATCTCCCAGTAAGAAAATAATTTTACCCCATGAAAGCTATTTCGTCCCCTTCAGTACCTTTTCTGGCTGCAGGCCTGATATGTATGTTCTCAAGCAGAGGTTATAAGATTCTATGTGGTAAACTTGAACTGGTATTCACAAAACCGCATTTTCTCTTTGATCCCAACTGGTTAGGTAATTAACTGAACCATTTATTTTTGTATCTTCTAATGCACAGTGCTTTCTGTGTCATTTGAATGTCTTTGCCCTTCGTATAATTATGAGATCGATTCGCGGTTTTCCATCACCACATCGGCAAGCTGCTCGTCAGTTAAGTACACACTGTGCAGGGGCTGATATAGGATTTTACGAAGGGAGGGACGGGTTTAACTCTGTGAGGGCGAAGTTTGAACCTACAAGCGACAAATGTGCAAAGCCTAGATCGGGAAGGGACTGAAGAAAAGTTTGAAATTAGACAAGTTCAATTGTAGGCCTATTTCCTGACATCTGGCAATCAAGATAAGTATACATAAACTTGCAGTACAGCTCTGGGATCGTTTGTTTTTAAAGTTGCTAACAAAGGGGGGCTAGAGCCAGGAGAGCCCCCTTTGGATCAGCGCCTGCTGTCAGCGTTTTGCGAAAGTAGGCCGTAGGCGTAGGAACATGGGGGTAAAGTGAGGTGGGGCTAAAGCCTCCGCAGTCAAAGGGAGCTCCTACTAGTCAAGGGAGAACCCCCCCCCCACACACACACACAAAAAAAAGGCAAAGGTAATTTTCCTTAAAATTTGCACATTGTTTCGCACCAAATTACGTTTATATAAGGAGAATCAAACATTAAAAATTCACCAAACTGTAGGTCAACCCCTCCCCTAGAACCCTCCCTAAAACGGCTGTCAGAAAAGTTCACCCCCTGTGGGCTGGGGGTTGTAGAATATGCCCACGGTATTCCCCGCCTGTCGTAAGAGGCGACTAAAGGGGAGGACTTGAAACGAATTTATCTAGTCAGCTAGTTGACACTTTATAATACATTCGTGTTGGTGTGTCGTTAAATATTATCTAACTATCTATCTATCTATCTGTCAGAAAAGTTCACCCCCATTTGAGAACAGCTTCCTACGTCTGTGAAGGCCTCATGCAAAATACACCACGGGAATTTAGATGTCTGTCTCCCTCTTCTCAATCCACGAAAAATTCTGCTGGACATATATACACGCAGTTTCATAAAGCTCGGGAGTGGCGAGGAACAAGAAGACCGACTAGGCTATTGTGATTTGCACCTCGTGCTTGTTATATCAATACTGTCCCAAGCATGATTGACTCTGCAGTTATTGACATGCCTCCGTACTTTATATTTTTAATGCTTTCAACGATTTTCTATAATTTAATGGCATTGTCTTTTCCACCGCCATTATCGATGTTCCCAACGTAACTGCAATATTGACCTTCCATTATACAGCTACAACGGATTGTTATTATCATGAATACACGAGCACATGTTTGATTCGATATCCACGTCAGTCTGTGCATTCGGAAATAATTCGCCCACCAAAAATTTTTCATATCACGCAAATCACGGCTCGATTCATATTTTCATGGCAAAATGTAAACAAAAAAATCAAACAATTGCTTGACCTTCCTACATGCTTCAATTCTCTTTAAGAAAACTTAAAGGACTTTCGGGGGGAAATGAAGAAAAAACAGTTAATGTAGCGGAAACATGTCTCATAAAGAAATCCTTGGTTCATTTTGTTCGATTGAGGGGGTGCCGCTCATTGTGCCTAAAGTCGTGAGTAGTCGCGGTCATGTCGAGTGCACATGCATTTATTTTTTTTTATACATAATGTAATTTTCGAAAACTATGTAGAAAGCGCATTCTGTTCAAGCATGCACAAAACTGATTCCAGACGAACGCTGTATATACTGATATTCCACTGCCATGATTGCTGTAGACACATACGCTTATAGACGTACGGAGACATTTTACATGGGATGGAGGGGGTTTACCGTGACATATCACCTCATTGCCAAACAACCGTGACATGAATTGTGCCTAAAAATGCATTTTTGCTCCCTGAAATCTATGTTTTGATATAGGAGGGACGGGGTGGGATTTGCTGCCAGCGAATCTCGTCCCATGCCAAGGCCACCTATGCATATACTAAGTGTTCATCTAAATTATATGAACTGACAATTTAGTAAAGCCTTGAGATCTATAGTAACAGTGAATTAAATAGTTTCGTCGCACGGTCTTTTACTTTATTTCTCGGTAGTTTGACTATTCGAGCCACTTGCATGGAACGTAATAAGTTAGACCGATTAGGAGGGAAACTTATGTTTCGTGTCCTTTATTTCGTAACTGAAGTGGGGTTTTCTCAGGCTAGTTCAGTACATCAATTATGAAAGCTTACCTGCGTAGCAGACTGTACTGCATACTCCTTATGCAGTAATATATTGTCTGTTTGGGAGATGAGCAATGTAATCCGCTCCGTGGGGTATTAGTATGCGATAGGCATTACAGGCGTATAGTGTAGCAGGGGCCTAACAACTCTCTGATTTTAGCCACACTCTGAAGCTGTGAAGTGCAACCTGTTTTATGAAACCAGTAAAGATAAGCCTTTCCTGCAGGAGCCACAGACATAAATGACATACCAGTCTCCATGTACTTTCCCAAAATGGAAATGATCACACACATGTACCAATTACAGTATACATAGATCGCACGGAAATAATGACCGACCTTCAGATTTCTCGGAAATTTGGAATCTATCCACGATTTAGTTTCTGTAACATAAAATAATATTTTTGTTTTATTGCGTAAACGTACTGACTGGCGTTATATGAATTTAGTTTCAGCCAGATAGCGAGAGAGACAGTGAGGGAAAGAGAGACTGAGAGAGATCAGTAATAAAAACTTTATGGCCAACTCAAAAAAAATATAGAACGCATGTACGCGGAGCGGTAATTTACTTACGTGTACAGAGCCGCGTGTCTATAGTGAAATCACTGACTTGAACCAACTCTCTCGAATGATGTATTAGCCTACCTGCTTTAAAAACCACATTTCATCAATTAAACAAAATTCATGGCTTCTCCGCTTCTAAGGCAGAAGCAAGTAAAGCTTGCCAGCATTCTTTTATTTATTTCTCAGACAAAAATCGTATTTTCGGAAGGGAAGAGTCTTCTCTCAAATCTAATGCTCTACATTAAACTGATGTGTGGAGAACAGTCCTTGTATATTCTAGCCCGAGGCGGGTATTTCGGTTATAAAAACTTTAAATCAATATGAAATCTGTGAAATATGGTTTGACTTAGTTTAATCGCACTTTGGGTTTAGATTGGTTTCCCCACGAACGTCAAGTGCATTTGAGCAATATCTGTTAAAAGCTAAGTTGTGTTTCCTGATAGTGCACTGTGTAAATTGCAGCTTGCTATGCTAGAGGCACCTTCCGTAAGGTTCATTGTTATTTCTTCTACATCATTAGTAGTCATGGCAGTCCCGATGAAACCGAAAAAAATGTTAAATTTACATAGTCTTAGGGACCATTATCTCTATGTAGAAATCAACAAATTACAGGTTTCTCAGAGAAGTAGAATGCAAAGAATACATGCAGGGTGAAGTGGTTTTATCAGATTGCTATATTATCTACGTAACTTTGGCACAGTAGGCCTATAGGCTACTTGATGCATAGCCTTTGCTATTTAAGTATTGACTTTCTTTAAACAGACACACTGACTTATCGACAAAGCACTATATCAACATACGTTCATCAGCTTCTGATGAAATTATGTAAAAACAATATAATTATCGTAGGCCTACGTCCATATTTTGTTTTCAGGTACATTATGATGAAATTACATATTTTGGGGCATGTTTATCATATTATTATATGTTATGCAATATGTTTTATATAATTACATATTTTGGTAATTGTGACGAAAGCCTTTTACATGTTAGGCCGATGCACAGCCTATAAATTATGAAGGTCACGTGTCATAGTTATTGTTTTCTGCTCCAATGTGATGTTATTATAAACATCTTTTCAAGGCCTTGACCTGTTTATCATATCATTAAAATGATTACATACACATCATGATATTATAGTCTTACATGTTCTGGTTGGTCCATACCATAGGGCAACATGTAACATGATGTGGTACATCACAACACTGTTGGATCTTCTGGAATTATTATGATGCTAGAATTGTTATTACATAGTAGGCCGTTCTGTAACACCATGATACATGATCGTTCACAAAGGGGCAGCAGGGGCACCCAATAAATTTTCAAAGTTAATTTTATCACATCCATTTTGAAATGTTTGGTTATCAAAAATGCAGAAAAATGGTTAAACCACAACTTGTTAGACATGGGAAGTGCCATTTCCGACAATATGGGGAGGGTTTTTTGGAAATTTTGTTTTTCTTGGTGTACTGAATGCCAACAGATGGTGGCTATCTGCTTAGCCTATGGCTTGTTTTGCGTACGGCCATACCATAATATACCCTTCCTCTGGTACAGTACGTACAGTATTATATTCTGGTACATCACATGGTTAGATTTGTTGCATGCAAAATGCTGTATGAGTATGTAATAGGTATAAATCGGGGATATGAGTGTCTTTTTCCTCTAGTTAAGTGTGGATAGCCTATACCGGCAAGCGGGGACATCCCCAATTGCGAAATGCAAAATATGCCATGAAATTGAATTTTACACCTTTCAAAGATGTGCCCCATTAACTTTGAGGCATTTTTGATGTTTCCCCAATTTTCCATGTAGTGAACCTATCATCAGGAAACACAACATCTGTTGATGCATGTGTGTCTGTTTTTGCGTGTAATAGATGTTAATTGGGGACATGAGCTTTTTTCCCTAGTCAAGTGTGGATACACCTACAAGTGGGGATATCCCCATTTTCGCTGTTAAAATCGCTGATCCCCGATTGACACCTATTACATGTATGGAAAGTTATGATTTTACTTCTCACTCTGACCCACAACCACCTTATTACAAATATACATTCTGCTACGCTATATCATCACATACTTTAGCTCACGTGAAAATCTTCCAGCAACAAACATTTTACTGAGAACAAATAATAAACAAGACAAAGACAAACGTCCAGAGAACACCGAATCAGCATTTGGAAATAAAACAGATAACAGAGTGACTTTAGGGCGCCATCTATTTCAATAAACTAGGTTTAATTTCAGTATCCCCAATTAATCAAGTGATACAAAAATACCTTCCTGGTGTTCTTATTTTTGACACTGTACTGTCCTGTTAAAATGTGAACCGAATCTAAATAACCAGGCACCGAACCAGATGACGTTTCTTTATTTCAATGGGTGGAAAAACTCCCATAAGCCTACCCAGCATAAATCAGAGCATCAGACAATATTTCAATTTATAAATAATGGCGACGAACTGAGAGAAATCTAATGCCAGCCTTGCAGTATAATTCTGTTCCAAGAAGGTTATATATGGTTTCCCCAATTTTTTTTGTTTTACCTTCCATAAAATTTGGAAGAGGACAAATAATTTACTAAAGTTTATTTTTAGATTGATACTCCATCCTCAGTTCTTGTGATGATACTTCGTGCTTATCGTAACTTTTAATTTACTATAGCCTAACATCGAAACAAGAGAAACAATAAATTGCAGACAGAATCTATCTGACGCCTTGAGAAATGAAAAAGAAGGTCAGCTAAGTCGGTCGGCTGTTCCCTAGAGATTGTGTTGGAAGCGTTCACGCTCAGCATTATAAAAATGAAATACATTGGACCCATTTCCCAACAATTTTTTATCGACATGCAAAAGAAACCTAAGTTACGTCAGTAGCATAATAAAATCGGTTGTGAAACAACTTTTGTTGTAAATTGCAAGTGACAATGCTTTAGAAAATAATTAGATTTAGTGAGATGTGTGTTTACGATTCGCGAAAAGCTTCATCGTTGTTTTATGTAGCTCAAATCATGTTTTATCTTATAGCCTTCTCTAAATTGCATTGTGTATACTTCTAATGTAATATTGCTTCTTTTGCAAGGTAAAAAGGTTCGTAGAAACATTACAGGCTAATGAAAATAATTTTGCTTATTCTATTGGCGCCAAAAAGAAGGTGTAATTAACAATGTTTGTGTTCCTTTATTTTGCTGTGACCTGGGACCCTCAAAATGGGATAAACCAAAAAATATATAGTCGAGTTGAATTGTCTCCAAATACCAGTTGTGAGCAATAGTTCTAACGTAAGTTTTAAGTCTGAATATGTCATAAATTCTCTCCTGGTTATAGTCGATCAGGATCCCGGTCATGGAATTAACCTACCCTTCCATATTGTGGTTAAAATAACAATCCTGGATAATTGAACCAGTAAAATGTTACCAGGATTTTCACCAATCGTTAATTTAACCAAGAAATGTTCATTCTGACGAGGATGTCCTTGTTGTTTTTAACCAGGAAATGGTCGAATAATACGTAACCACGACCCTGATTTAGTTGAACCTTGGTGTTTTAGAGTGTGGTTGCTTGCACAGAAGTCAGTATGGGAGGTTACCATAAATTATCAGAAGGGTGTAGTCCACTGTCCTCTAGTGCAATTGTTGACCTTCAAATGTACAGTTGGCTATTAAATTGGAAGAGGTACATGTCTTGGATTTTGTAGGGGATGAAATGCACTTCGGTTTGGGTGGTCTTATATTTAATAATATGAAGTGTGATCTATCAAGGCCATCATGAACTGTTCAAACTAGTATAAACGGTTCAAATGCAATAACCGCATCCGTTCGAGATGTCCCTTCTATAGTCTCCTCTCCGCCCCCAGCCCACCCTCAGCCCACCCCAGCCCACCCTCAGCCCATGAATTCCTGTCTCGTAAATGTCCGTCGGCACGTAATGTAGACGGGTTGGTTACATGTAGCTCACAGAATTAAAGGCCGGTTTATACTTGCACATTTTCACGCGCTATAAAGCTATAAGAACCATATTGCTCTTCCAGGCCAATCACGTACATAACTCTATAGAGTTGAACAATAATCAACTTTAATAGCATTGTAGCGCCATACTGAAGTATATGAATCGGCCTTGAATGTTTTTCATCAATGCACTATGTATTCACGGGGCGAATCTAAGGCCACGACGCAAACCAGAGTCTCAGCAGGGAGGAAAACACATGGTCTCGGCTGATAACAACTCCCTCATGTCGCATGTGTCCGGACTTCCCGCGGTGTGAGATTGCTGCTTTTCACGATGCAAAAAGGGTAGGCCTACATTCAGACAGTTAAATACACGCTACCATGATTCAGATAAAGTTCAGCACCGACAAACGCTACATATTCATAAAAACATAATCCAAAGAAGAAATCTTTATACACTACATTTACTCTAAAATGCAGGGGCGTCGATCCTGGGGGCAGGGTGGGAAATTGCCCCTCCAAAGAAAATATTGGGGAGGCAAACATATCGATTTGCCCCCAATTATTCAGCCAGAGTAAAAAAAGGCAGAGTAAAAAATATATATAATGTGGTGTACAGATAACGCCAATTTGAGCCTATTAAAGTGTACCTAAAGTCTAAAATTTAAAAAATATATGTTACAAAGCTGGAAAAATGCAGCCAAATGGTTCAACTCCCATCTTCACAGGACATTCCTAAGCTGAGATGTAAAATGTTGAAGCTTATTCACTCAAATTAAAATGGTGGATTGTGCAATAATGTGTGATGTCATTCTTGTACTACTCAAATTACATTCTTTGTTGTTCTTTGTTTTTTCAAAAGCCACTGCACCTTGTGCCAAAATGTGATCACTGTTTTTACTTGGCTATATAAGTCCTCTCCGTACAACATACCATGCAGGGGAACTATAATTGTTTCAAGGTCCTACAAACATCTTAATTTCAAAAGGAAACAAAAGCAGTTCATGTGAGCTGTACAAGAAGGACTTCACAAATTATTGCGCAATCGACTATTTCAAATTAAGTGAATAAATTTCAACATTTTATATCTCAGCAATGGAGTAAGCTATGAAAGTGGGAGTTGGATGAATGAAATTCATTTTCCAAACTCTAAAATATATATTGTTGTAATTCTAGACTTTAGGTCCACTTTAATGTGAATCTCCCATCTCACCCTTTCAACATAATGCATATCCTATATTCACACACTTCAGATAACTAATTATACATTTTCTATTGAAATTAGGGTTGTCGGAAAATTTTTACCTCCCCCAATCCCCAAACACGATCTACACCCTTGCTAAAATGATCTATTATTTGACTTTACAGAAGTGATATTTGGCACCCTGTAAAAGCTGGCAGTCTTTAGCACAGATGTAGCCTATGTTTGTCAGCGGAATATAGATCCCATGTGCGAGTTCGCAAACGTATATGGACCTGCAGTCAGGTGCAGTTATGGGACAGAGAACTTGTTTGAAGGGGCTATGTTTTATAAGGAGTGGGCTTGCATTGCTTCTACACCTGTACACGGGGCAGTAGCGTCAATCTTTACTCGAATGTTGGGGGGGGGGATGGCCACTTCTGTCAAAAATTTACTGTGTAAAAGCCAATGGGTGTATTTCCAAAATGTGGGAGACGTGTCCCCGTGTCCCCTAGGATTGACGCTCATCCACAGGGGTCGGTTATTGAATCCACAAACTAAAAAGTGGGTGGCATAATCGAAATGTGGGACTGATTACTCCAGAAGGTCCACTCCCTTTCGTTTCTAAGGACCAGAATGTGTACATACACTCATAAACAAAGCCTTTGATTACTATTTCCTCCTAACGAAATGCTTGCTTCATTAGATTGACCTTCGTTCTTGAAATCACTTGAACATCAATCTAGGGGAAGAACGTCAAAATATGGGAAAGCAGTGCTCCCTCGCATGGTAACCGGAGATAGCTTATCCAAGAGGTCCTAGCTATTAATCCTAACCTAACCTCTAAAGTGACTTACCCCTAAACTTATCTCTAACCGAATCACCATACCTAACAGAACTGGTGGAACCCTTGACGGATTACGTTCTCTCTCCACTTCAAGTAGTCACTTCACACCTACATAAAGAAGAAAAAACAGGTAACGCAGCTGTGTTGTGATTTAACCTTCATGACCTCATCATTATTTGAAACTAGTGCCCGGAAGTTCCGTTGCGATACACCAAAATTCAAAAGGATGTTGGAACCTTGGAAGTACTTCCACGCAGAGACCCAGAGTTCTGAAATATGATTGTGGGAATTTCCCTTCTGCTACTCAGCCTACTCTACATCAAGGTGTTTAATACAAACTAATTATACAAGCTTGAAATGTCTCTTCCAGGCCCGTAGCCAGACAAGGTAGTGAAGGGGGAGGGAAAGCTTTCAGGGGAGGGGCGAAAATAATTTTTACTGGCGGCGAGATATACTAAAATGCATTAAGGTGATGATAAGTTTTGATCTTTAAGGGGGTGAAAGTTTTTCCCCTCCCCCTTGGCTACGGGCTTGGTCTCTTCTGAAGAAAACGTTCGCATAATCACATGCATCCTTGACTAACTTTGTCCTTTCGATTTCTTGAAAATAGTATTTTAACATGGGCGGCGATCACGTGGGGACGGGGGGACATGTCACCTCAATATTTTAGGTGGGGGACATAATATCAAATGCCCCCTCCCATATTTAGAGGTATACAGAAAAATAAATGTAACACACATTTTCGATGTGAATAATTGTGCCATTAGCCAATTCATGGCAGCTGGGGAGAAGTTCAGATCAGAAATATGTGATCTGTGTCCTCTAGAATGCACCAATCACTTGGCTCCCAGGGGTTCCCCTGGACCCCAACAGGTGAACTATGGTTGTCTCCTATACGAGTGGCGTATTTACGGGGGCCTTTGGGCCGTGACCCTCTCACTGATGCCGATTTCTTTTTTAGTTCCTAAAAATACGTAATTTTTTAACACGAATTTACTTCAAAAGGTGGCATATGTGGCACCAAACTGCATGTAAGGACACCTGATTTTCAATAATAATCAAAGAGAAGGGAACACCCCATTGGGTAATGGCCTCACTGATGCCTATTGTTTTTAGTTCCTAAAATACGTGTAAAGATTTTTAACACAAATTTTACTTCGAAAGTTAGCATATGTGGCACCAGATTGCATGTAAGGACACCTAATTTTTAAAAATTTTCAAAAGGGAGGAGGACACCCCTCCCCCAGGCTGGTGATCACACATCATACTGCATGGCCCCATGAGAGAAATCCTGGCTGCACCACTACCCTGTGCCGCTGACCGGGGGCCCAAAGTGGTCACCCAAGCAAGTGTCCCCCCTCCCCGATAATTTTTTAACAGATCGCCGCCACTATATTCTGATATAGGCTAGCTCTCCTAGGCACTATATGCTGCCAAGTCTCTACGTAGTGTGTTATCAAAGATCATAGTCAAGCACTTGAACCGGACCACTTTGTACACACGTGTTGAACCCTAGTAATACCAGACTGCTATAAGTAAACCATGATCTCAACATAACTGCTGTACCACTTCTCTTTGGTTGTGAAACGCGGCCTGTCTACAAAACGCAGTTCCGTCAGCATGAAAGGAGGTTGCCCTCCATCCCGGTCCATTGCTATTCACGTGACAATCTACAGATAGAGCAGAGGCATCGGGGGCCTGGAGGTGCTGGGCAAATCATGCTGACAGGTAGCCTCTATAAATGGCCATGTGGTCCGAATGGATTAATCCTGTGCTTATGCAATGACAAGTGGTCGTAAGCTTAAGAAGTTTTTCTTGTAATAAGTATATGTTCATCAGGGCTCGAAAAATATACATGTCCCGAGACCAAATGTGATACTTTACAAAAGAAAACTAAGGATTTGGTGTCTATGGAGCCTAAACGCAAACAGCTCATGGTGAAAAAAGAGAAACTTAACATCAAAAGGCATGTTTGACTCTTGCTTTTGTCAGGAGGGTAGGCAGGAAATTCCAAGGAAGGAGGGAGGAGTGAATTCTTCAATATAGTTTACTTAGTACCAAAAGATGACAAACCTAGGCATTAGCACCTTTATGAGTCCAATAAAACCTTTAGTGGTGATGAGTTCCCTGTAAGTCCCTGTCTGTCAATTTGTCAGGTTACAGACATGTACTTAGTACACAACTTATTCTCAGCATCCTATGAGTATCATGTGTATGGTTGTACGGCAATGTACATTGTTCAAAGGGAAGTGTTCTTACTTTATACATGGAGCTACCATGTTTTATGTAAACTTTCGTATGTATTTTACTGGCATTCACAACGGAAGGCAAGACACTTCTAACCCCTGTTGAATTTGCCAGCTAGTGATTGCGGGATCTGCACCCCCATCGTTGTTGCAAAAAGGAGCTTCTTTCATAATTGCGTTCAGTTTGCCACGCCTCGTTTGTTGTCTATGCGCTTCTTAAAATTCTTCTTGGGATATTAATAGCCCGTAACACTGCAAGTTTGACTGTATCCACAGCAATGCAATGTAGATTCACATGTGCAAACGTAGATTATTACGTCTTCCAAAAAAGTAAAAAGCTTGCATCCGGGTCTTTACAGTTCATCATCACACTCGACACCCAATATATTTGACACCTTTGGCTGAATCAGTCATCGTGAAGAGAGCAAACCTGTTAAGTGTTGTTTTTAACGAATCAAATGTAAAGGGAAAATGCAGTCACCCCAAATTGAATTAGCCTGTATACCCGGGTATCCTAACTCAGAAATGGCCCTTTTAAATCATGTAACAACAGTTTGGTGACAGAATTTTTAAATATAATCAATAGATATAATCAATAATCAATAGCTCTGTTTATATGAGAATGACACTCAAGTGATCTCTTTATGAAAGATACTTGCAATAGTGATAAGACGACATGTGTAACATTTTGTTTATTTATCAAAGTAAGTTCGGGCGACTGCTAACTCCCTTTAAGTCTCGGATCAGGTATCCATGAGCTATTTTTCACGGACATAAAGATCACATGTCAAATTGTAAAATGCAGCACGTCAAAATATTTCGTGACTGTACTAATTTCTCCTACGTTGACAAGTAATTTCACTCAATGATTTACAAAACGAAAGATGAATAAGACTTACACTCAGTTGGAAATTGATACTCTTTCTCTTTCTATTTTCTTTGACACTTCTGCTAATTAAAGACAAAGCTGTGCCGGACACGAACGAAACTTGATACGATTTCATGGAGTAGTTTCCTAGTCCTATAATAAATATATGAAAATAGCAAAGAAAAATGCTGCACGGCAAAAGAGAAATTGAAATTGGAACTGAAATCTTAGAACTGAAACTTGATGCCCTGATGTCATGCGTTTCTAGAGTTTTCCGTTTTCAGTGTCCTGTTATGGTAGAGTGACAAATGTGAAAGACAGGTTTGCCTCCAGATTTGGCTTTTCAGTTTTGTCTTATAGTATTAGATGGTTAATAAACTGCTGTGTCAAATATTGCACGTTCTAGCCAAACCGGTCTGGAAACTACTTCGATAAGTTAGAATTTGAAATGATGTTCCCGAACGTAAACATTTCACATCACAAGTAAACCAAGGAGTTCTGCATAAACTCGACAATTTAGTAACGAAAGTGTTGTCACGTGATTCAAAAGAACCATATTTACTCTTTAAAAATAACGTATAATTTCTTGATTCAAGTTTATCATGTCATAAAAGCCCAAAAATTGAGCAATGTATTTTTTTGTTTTTGCTTAAACAGTTTTTACATTTGGAAGTTAGAATAAAAATCTTGGATGATAACATTAAATTCTTATCTTCATCTTGCACATACATAATTTATACACAATTTCCATACTGTAACTTGAAACAAGGAAATTTGGGAAGGGATTCGTTGCCTGTGAATTTTTTTGAACTTTCACTTTGTGCGGCTTCAAATTGACGCAGTTAAATCCTCGCGTGCTTCTTGAGAAAGCCTTGCTTGCTACCTACGTCCTACTGCAGGCAGAAACTTGAAATTACTCCCCAAAAAGTTACAAACCTGAATTGAAACAAGCCTTATCGGAAATCCATCAGATAGCCTTGCAACAGTGAGAAAAAAATCAGACTTGGGTGGCTTCAAGAGATTGTAATCAAGACTTGTCTAAAGCAAGCAAAATCAGCTATTTAGTTGGTCCGCACAAGAGTGCTTCGGACCAATAGTGTAACCAAATTCATTAGCTGTGTAACTTGATTTTGATAGTATATCCGGACATATAGGAGGAAAGCCAACTATAAGATCTATCAAGGTTATGATCATACCAAATTTACGAGGTTTTCATGGTTTAACTTCTGGTCACTCCAGAACGACCTTTGACCCACAGCAAAAACAGTACGGTCTTTTACTCAAAATTGGGGGCATCCAAATGTTAAATATGAGCCCCGTCAATTTCATTCCTCCTGAGATATTATGTTTGTAAGCAGTTTAGGATTTCACAACTTGACCTCTAATGACATCAGATAACCTTTAACCTCTACCAAAACAACAAGACACATCTTCTGAGTCTGAGAATAACGCATCCACATACCAGGTATGAAAAGTTTCCAACCTTCCTATCTTGGGATATTATATAATAAGGCTTGCGAATTTTTATCTGTGGTGGTCTCACATGACCTCGGACCTCCCCAAAAGCAATAGGGTCTTCCTCCCAATATGAAAAATTTGTGTACCAAGTACTAAAGTGTCCATCATTCCCATTTGAGATATCATGTTCACCAAAAAATAATTGTGACAGGAGGACTCAATTGGAGCATTTACGTACTTTGCATGAGATTACTCAGAGTTACACTTTAAGACATATCGAACTTACAAGGTTTTCACAATTTGATTCCTTGTAACTTCAAATCACCTTTGACCTGCCCCCCAAAAAATTATTGAACTTTGTAAGGGGAATACACATATCAGCTCTGAGATCCATAAAGTTTACCCTTTATAAGATAAAGTGTTAAAGAAATTTTCAGTCTTTGATCTCTGGTGATCCCAAACGACCTTTGACCTTCACCAAACTCAATACGGTTCTTTCCCTCTATATCGGGTATCTACATACTTACCCAGTATGAGATTCCTCTTCTTAAGAATTTTTCACCTCAAATGACCTCAGATAACTTGTAAGCTCTACAAAAACAAGAGGTTCTTCTACTAGCTATAATCCATCTACATGCCAACTTTGAAAACCAATTATGTATACAAAGTTGAGATACCACGTTTTCGGAGTTCCAGTGATTTCTTCTGGTAACCTCAAATGACCTTTGACTGCTATCAAAAACAACATGGTTCTCTACATACCAAGTATCAAAAGTATCATCACACATATCTTGAGGTGTCGTGTCTACGAGCAAATAACGAGGTTTTCGTAATTTCACCTCCAGGGCCCTTACAAAACCGTTGACCTCTACCAAAAAGAGTAGAGTCCATTACTGACTATAACGCATCCACATGCCAAGTATAAAAAGCATCCAATATAACTAACTTGAGATATCGTATTTTAAAGGGTTCAGTGTTTTGCCACTGCTTGCCTCAGATGACCTCTTACCTCCTCCTTAAACGCTGGGGTCCTTTAATTACAAAAACTTTCTGAACTAATTGTGGGAAGTATACACCATTTCTATCTTCAGATATCGCGTTTAAAAGCTAGGCCTCAGAAGTACACACACCGTGACACACGCACAAACATAGATACATGCAAAGGTGGTGAGTCATCTCAGACAAGAAATCCGAGAGAAAAGCGACGAAACCTTCCGACATCGCCCGAGAATTTTAGAACTGTCGCACAGTTTGTACAAGAATTCCATTGATTTGGTAGAGGCAAAACGTCATTTGAGTTATCAGACATCAAACTGTGAAACCTTGTAAGCATGAAATTTCACAAAATATCATGTGGATATTCCATGTTGGAGGTCCATGTTGGAGGTCCATGTTGGAGGTCCATGTTGGAGGTGGAGGTCAAAGCTCATGTGAGGTCACCAGAGGTCAACCTTTGAGAACATTGAATTACATCTCAAGAGGGAGGGAAACTGTGATGAATCACATACTTGGCAGGTGGATGTCTTAGTAGTAGAAGGACACTTTTTTTACCCGGGGGAGTTTAATGGTAATTTAAGGTCAATTTCTCTTCGGCAAGAAAACATGGTAAGCAAGAGCTGGTTTTAAAATCCAAAACTCTCCCGTTTTCTGTTTGTAATTCCTTGCCGAGACCAAAAGGAATCTATGCAGTCATGGTGGCACTTGTAGACGTGTGTGTGTGTGTGGGGTGGTAGGGGAAGGGGGTTGTGATGTTTATGTTTAGCTTTTAAACACTCTATCTCAAGATAAGAATGATGGATACTTATTATACCTGGTATACGGATTTATCATATTGAGAGAAAGAACACTATTGGTTTTGGTAGAGGTCATGTGACTTAAGGGAAAATTTTCCCATGCCAAAACTAGTCAACAGTTCGTATCACTACGACTGCCCTAATGATGCATGAGAACTGCCATTTCATGGCAGTTTATCTCAGATATTGCTGGAAAGTAATCTGAATAATTTAACACTTTTGTTAGTTCTACATCCAGAACAAAATTATTGCCCATTGTAACCTAGTTTCCCTGCGTTGTTGAACTATTTCCCTGTCAGAATGACCATCAAAGCTATGCATAGTTGGAACTAATATGAGAGAGTAAATGGAGAAATGAACCATTGGCCTGATACTTTAATTGAAAATTGTTGTTTTCCCTAAAACTGCGATAGTTAGGACAAGTTTCGATAAAGGAAAACATGTCTCATGATATTCACGGTGGTCAAAACTGATGTATTTGTTAACACGATATCTCATTGTAAAAAGCACGGATACTTTTATAATTGGCATGTAGATGCGTTACAGTCACAAAATGAACCATCTTGTTTTTTGGTAGAGGTAAAAGGTTATATGAGGTCATTGGAAGTGAAACTACGTAAACTTTGAAACTTGCTCGTAGACATGATATCTCAAGATAGGAATGATGGACACTTTTCATAATTTGTATATGGATTTATCCTATTGAGGAAAAGATCCCCGATATTTTTGGGGAGGTCAGTGGACATGTGAGGTCACGAAAGAGCAAAAACCGAAAAAACCTTGCAAACCCTATCTCAAGGTAAGAAGCATGAATACTTTTACACTTGGCATGTGGATGCTTACAGTTAGAACATTAACCATATTGTTTTTAGTAGAGATCAAAGGTTATCTGAGGTCACTGGAAGGAAACTAGGAAAATCTTGGCAATTGCTAGGGCAGTCGAAAGTCATTTAAGGTCAAAAGAAGTCAAACTGTGAAAAACTTGTATACAAGTTATCTCAGAAAGGGTTACTGTGTGTGGTCTCACATGTAAAATATCAATGGACCAAACTGAGTTCAAGAGGGGCATAATTTGGTGAAGGTCAAAGGTCATTTGACATCAATAGAGCTGAAAACATGGTATCTCAAGAAGGAAAACTTTGATGAATCTAATATGCCGGTGGCTGCCGAAGCTTATGCTGTGTAAAAGAACCCATCAGTTTTGTTGAAGGATAAAGGTCGTTTGAGGTGACTAGATGTCAAACTGTTAACATGATATCTCAGTGGTGAAACTTTGATAAGTCATACTGTGATTCATGGTTACAAAAGCGCTAGTAACTCTGAACCTGAATCATTGTACACCTAAATAATTCACAGCAATATTACGAGCAAACAGTCAATTTGAAACTTCAGTGCAATAAAGTGGTCCCTTTTGGCATTAAATCATCAACATTTGGGGGCTTTCTGGTTTCGATTTAAAGCAAACAAATATTTATTTCTTACACCTTTATGCCAAATATGATATCCATCCAAATTTCCTTTTTTGGGATGTAGTGTGCTGAAAAGATTACCACAGTCTGACCTCTCGGGACCCTCAATGACCGTAATGTCTACCAAAATCAATAGGGTCCTTCTACTCGATCCAAATTTTGGCAGCTACCTCACAAGTATGAGATTCACCAGAGCTTCTTTACTAGAGATATTATGATGGCAAAAGTTTCAAAGTTCGACCTCTGATGACACTTTATGTCTTTTCCCTGGTAAAACAGAACAAGTTGCTTTCAATTAGTTTGGAATATTCAAATACTGCGCAAGAGAGCAAGCACTCTCGGTTAGTTGGTCACCCTTCTTGAGAGACCTTTTTTTACAAGGTTTTTACCAGTTTTCAGTTTGACCCTTTTTTACTCCAAATACCTTTAATGACCACCAAACACAGTAGTCTTCTTGAACCTAATTTGGAACATTTGCATGCTACGCATGACATCACTCAAGATTATTTTTCCTGTGATATAGTGTTTAAGAGATTTTTACAATTTAACTTCTCGAGACCTCAAATGTTTTTAACCTCCACGAAAAAGAAAAGCAACGTGAAAAATCCATACACAAAGTTTAAAAAAATATCCATCATTCATATTTTAGGATGTCGTGTTCACAAACTAATCATTAGAAGCACATACATACATGGCACCGTGACTGCATAGATTCCTCTTGCCTTCGAAAAGGAATCTCAAGGTCTTGAGGACTATCCCCCAACGGAACCGAACACCCAAAACTTCTCCCAAATGAAATTACTAACTCCGAAGGGACACCGGACTTTATCACGACTGCCCCGTGAAACTGCAAGCTAGAAACTGTTTTGAACGGGTTTAAAAGTTTGCTTTTCAAGAAATGTCCTCTGGGCTATCTCCCAATGCAGGTGAAGTGTACTGGACACGAAACTTCACGAGAAGCTTCAACAAAGTTTGGTTTCATGGGATCGTGATCCAATTTTGCAAATGGCGACCTTCGTTGCGTGAGTAAATGGGATTAAATCTTCATGTCGTGAAAACAGGATAATAACGCTTCATTGGTGTGTTTTTTTTTATTTTCCTTTTGGATTTTCCTTTTACATGTAATGTTTCACTTAAAAACTAAAATTTCGTAATATATTTTTTATATTTTTATATTTCGTATATATCTCATAAATGTGACACTATTTACTCATCTAATACGTGTAGGCGTGCTGTAATTTGAATCTAAAACCATAAGTGATGTTAATTGTGAGAGTGTATTGTTTATTTATGAGTGTAGACGATGATCTCAAGTACTCGATATTTGGTTTGTTATTTGCATATAATTCATAAAATCAGTTAATTGCGTGTGGGAAAATGTACATTAATGTTACCTTATCGCGTCATAATTGGTGCACGCACTTTTCGGGTTCAAACATGATCACAAGGATCCGCGTGTATTAAAGTACTTTAAACATCTCCCTTGCAAAAGTTGGCCGTAGTTAATATTTAGGACGAAATAAAGCCTGCTTCATGCACTGCATAATATTTTGCCAGCTAAAATGTATCAAATGCAAACCAGGGACATAATTACGAATGATTTTTTCATATAAACATGTCAGAGATATGACCCAGATAGCTGTCACGACGGTACGTTTTTTACATGTGCGTATCGAAGGGGGAGAGGACAAGTGGGTGATCCAGGCCCGTACCCAGACAAGATGCTGGAGGGGCACAATAGCTTCCAGGGGGAAATATTTTTCAGGGGGTGAGATAAACTAAAATGCTTTAAGAAAATCGTAATTTTTAAATTTTAGGGACGCCTTACCTGCCCTATCTGGCTACGGGCTTGAGGTGATCTTCCCTTGAGCATAGTTTACTCATTTATTATTCCTCGTATCCCTAATGTGGTATGTTGATGTATAATTTTTGTGTGTAAAATTAAGTTAAATGTTCCAAAGATGTCTCACATAATTCTTTCGACGCTTTTCCCTCTTTCTTGGTATAGTTGCCCATAACCTATCTTATGCCAGAGAGTTTGGGTGAGATTAAAGCTTCTCAAAAGGCTTCACAAAACCCTCACCATCATCCATCACGTCCTTCCACAAGGGATCCCTATCATCAAACCGTCCGATTGTAAATAGAAGTAAAAGTGTGATTTTGGTTTGTTGGCGATTGGAAGTATCACTCCATTACCCACAATTTCGTATATACCCCAGCGCTTCCAAGGGTTTGGCCCACTGAAACCCCACCGTGGCATTATCACCAAAATCCCTTGAAGCTTGCCCCTGCAACTCACTGTGTTTTTTCTAGCTTGAGAAGAAATTCAAATCCAAGCACGTATTCACGGAAATTTAGAAAAATATCGAAAAAGTGCCCAAGGTGACTTTTTCGCCACTTTAGTAACTACATATATACGGTGTTATTTGCAGATCGAGTGGACCACGGCTAGTTTTAACAGAGTAATGCCACTGCGTGTACGAACGATCTTTACCAAAAAGAGATTATTCAATCATTTCCACATAACTCTGTTTAACCATTCTACTCTAGGACTCCCCATTTAAAGATCTGCTTTCCCGTAGATGTTGTTGCAAAGAAAAGTGACCACCCCGCAACTCCTAATGCCCTTTTCACTCTTGACGATGATCATACACAATTAAGGCAAATAGGAATTAGCATTAACGACATCATCCTGTGAATATTTTATTTTTAAGTCTCGGTGTTCAGCTGCTTCTTCTAACGGATGACCGATTGCAGATATTGTCACTAGAGACATTTGAAATGATTGAGAATAAGGAGGTATTTCAATAAGGCATTGTTTGTTTCAAGTGACCCTCTGAATTACTAAAGCCAAAGTAACCCGACTTTCAAAAATCGTTAAGAGAGGAAAATACACTTCATACTTCTTTGCAAGGCGAAAATTTACAGGTCATTTGTTTAACATATTATACCGTACGCAAAGGCAAAGAGGCGGACATCAGTGGGGACCCTTTCCTTTTGGTCATTTCTCGACAAAATCGAATAGGAAAATATATCTTGCAAAAGTGCTAAGAAACAAATGATAGAGAAAATGTTAAATTAATGTATTTAGGAGTGCCTACCTTGAAGACAGTGGAATTCAAACAAGCGTTCTTACTTATCTTACTTGGTGCTGTGGCTGAGTGGATAAACGTGGTGGTATTTGAGGCGATGAAGCTTGGCAACCGGGAGGTTTCGGGGTTCGATCCCCGGCCGGGTCAAAGTAAGGTGGGTTTTTCATCCAAGAGTAATCTACGGTTTTCCCATCAAAACTGGCTTTTCAAAAGAAACCAAATTTGATCTAAACTGTTGAGTTGGTTAGCCACTCGACGTGAAGTTGTAATTCATAAGCCATATAGGCTTCTCCCACATTTGTGGTCCCTTAGGGTCGTAAAACAAGTGCCCTTCAAGGCCTGAAAAAGTAATAACAGGATATCTACAGATGCAATCAAAACAAGATAGGTAAAATCTAAATGTTACGATAAAATTACATTTTAGGTCTTACGAGCACCCTTCGAGATATTGGCTTTGAACATGTTACACCATGGAAGGACCGAGGTAGTATTTCCATTGTTACACTTTGTATCAAAGTAAAACCATGGAAGTACTACCTCCGAGGTCCATGGTAAAACTGAACAAAAAGATGTGATTTCATAAACTCACATTGCCAGGAAGCGTTCATTTTTCTTCATTGAGTCCACTTTTTCCGTTTTCATGTGATGGGCCCAACATGATCTTTTCCCACCAAGGTAACTGGTTTTGGTTTCGTTCCAGCCTTGTAGTCAATATAGTTATAACCTTGATGATAAATTACACTGAACACAAACAATTTAACGAAGAATAACAAAAGATATTTTGCTAACTTGAATGGAAGTAAACTGCAGCTAGTTCTATTCAAATCCACTGACTTTTGAAAAATTTCAAGAGCCAATATCCCGAACGTAGTATTGTAGATGTAAGCGAGAACTTGTAAAGATAGTTGACGTCTGTAGCTATCCGTTTACACCGCCCTTAACAGGGACTTCTCCTCCACCTGCAGTTGCACTTTTACTATACTTCGAACATTGAGGCGAGATCAAAGAGCCTGAGTACACCTTCGGCCTCCTCTTCTGCAGTTATGCTCTGTATATTCTGTCTTAGCTGTTATATTGATATTCATCAATACAAACAGTCCCATCGACGGGGCACGCTTGGGCGTACACAGATAACTGCTCATTTGTTTATTGCATATGTAAGTTGATAACCTAAAGCCCCCAGCTTAACAAGGTCTCTTTTATCTGACCGTCTTGCATAAACAAGAGAACTAGTTTTAAGGAAACAAATTGTCCTCATTATAAACAGGTGATTATACACACGTGGCAGACCGAGGAAGGAATGCAGGAAAGCTCACACATGATATAATAAAGAACAATTATTCATGCTATTAGCCATCGTGATTCCAGGGAGTTTTTGTCTGACAGATTTGGCTGTTGCATCTCCTTCCTAACACCTCCCTGGTGATTTTATCAAGGCTTTGGTATGCCTCGTAAATTTGTCTACACTTTGAAACTGTACTTTTCAAATAATCAGGCAGCATTTTAATGACCTTTGATATCCACTTAAGAAAGGTACCTAAAAAGTCCATACACACAAGTATAAAAAAACTGCTCTTAACCATAGTGATTCTGTCGATGTTTTTGACATGTCATGTAAATTTGTCTGCACTTTGAAACTGTTCACACTCCATGTCATGACCATTATTAAGGTAATAATACACAAAACTGTTCTGATCACGACACTTTCCGAAGAACAGATATACATCTCCAAACATCTGTGGGGGACCTCGCACCAATATGGGATCTTTCAATCTAATATATAGCATGATGTCGAAGGTTGGAAGTACGTATCTGCCGTTATACATTTTTCAAAAAATTTTACCAGAGCTTCGCCAGTTCGCGCTGAGCAAATATCGGTATAGATGGTGATTGTTAATACACTTAAGAGGAAAACAGCACTCTGTAACGCTCTTATTAGTCCTTCACCCCTTTTACTACACCTGTCAGGGAGGTCTAATATCATCTCCCTGCACCTATACTCTCCCTCCCTCTCATTTTTCATTGCTGGCAGCTGTTCGTCCGGATTTTAGTTCAAAAGTAGTAAAAAAACGATAGTTGTAAAGTGTTCGGCGTCGTAATCTATATTACCATTTGGATGTCATGTAGTATACGCATTATTTAATTGTCCCCCCCCCCCCCATTAATATGTTTAATGCAGAGCTTTCAGGAGGTCCCATTCAGGTATCTGCTAGCCGTAGATGCCCTTTCACAAGGCACAATGAAGGAAGGGACATATTTCGTAATAACTCAAGAATGTTTCTGTGGACTCCACGCACATATTTTTGTGTAAAAACTTTCCCGAAATAGAAGGCAGTAAAATAGACAGAAGGGAGGGGGCTTCAGGAGATTTCTTGACAACGTATCTGTCTCTTAAAAGACAACATATTCTCCTCTTTTACCTTACCAAAAATTAACATTCACTAAATTATGGACATTTTCCGGCCATATATGATCAGTTCCAAAAACATCCCAAAGATAGCACCATTTTGCATCTAAAAGACCTTAAATTAATGAAAATTCTTAAAGGGGAGGGGAACCTCTTCCCCAGGACGACACCTTTATGTAGTGACAAACGAAAGATCAAAACTGCTGCATGCAAATGCAGGAACGCATGAAAAATAAAGGTGTAATTTAAGCAGACTTGGGGTAACTGAGGTATTATTACGACATCATCTATGGGCCCCAAATCACAAAAAATCTGGCGACGCCACTGATCTCAAGCAAACTTGCAGGTCTTGTTATGATCTCCGAATTCAAAATCCAGTTGTCTGGGATGACCCTATATGTTGATCCCTGCCTTTTAAGCTTAACAGGACATTGTTGCTCTTGTACAATTTCAATCCAGTGCAACTTATCAACGAGTTTTGTGCTCAAAATAGGCTACTTCCTAAATGCATGAATATACCAATAGCCTACCAAAGAACATTACCACTGAAAATAACCCCTTAAAACAGTCTTCCTGGCACTTCTGAGACATTAAAACCCAGGAGCTTCCGGGGCTCCCCTAGACCCCCACCGGGGCTTTGTCCCTGGACCCCACCAGGGGCCCTAAGGCGGGCCCCTGGACCCCACCCGTCATGGGCTCGCGCTTCGCGTGCACATTTTCCACATTTGCGATAGTTCACCCCATCCCCCCCAAAGTTGAAAAGAAATCTACGCCCCTGACTTTGAAACTGTACTTTTCAAACAATCAGGCAGCATTTTTATGAATTTGCTGAAAAAGTAAGCAGTTTAGACACTACAAAGCTTCAGTACGTACCGTATATTTTCTCCTGTGGTAGGTTTGACTTTTCTCGTTTGCACAGCTGTTACAGGTAACTTTTATTCATATTATTGCTTTCTAAGTGCAGGAGTATTTGTATATACTTCTCTACTTTTTGAATATGTGTAAAAGCCGTAGAAACAGACATGACTACTTCTTAAACGTTTTGTGTTCAGACGCGTTTAATTGCTCGGGGAGCTTGCTGAACACATGTTGAAGTTTTTTGTTGTTAAAAAGGTCTAAAACTTGAAGATGTCTACAAAGTGATAGTGAAAAATGTGGTTGTTTTTCAGCATGTACACTTGAGTTTGAAAGTAGATTTAAACAGCTGCAATGCGAGATGTTTCAGTGTAAGAATTAGTGGTATAGGTAAAGATGGGTTCGAAAGATGGGAGCAAGGCTTTCTGAACGTTTTTAAGATTGGTGGAAAGGTATAGATCCTAGCTTTTGGAATATTCATAGGTAATTTGGTTCTTTTTAGACAAAGGTAATAATAGTTTTTTTTTAAAGTTGAAACTTCAAACTGAAAACTAATGAGGGGGGTGACGCCTCTCCCAAAATCGGATGCTCCTGTGAGGGCATTCAGGGCTGGACCATGGGAGAAGACGAATGCCTGAATTAAATGAGGGTTCTTCACCTCCAACAACTTGATTATGGATTTGTTCTAATGTACGTTATATTTTGCCACGATAGGTTCTGGTAGCAGCGGTGGGATTTTATTACGTTTGGATGTGCAACAAGATAAACTATAGAAATCACAAAAGTTGAACTTCACGGAGAACTTTTCTATTGATAGCCGTGTAAATTAATAGGTAAACCGCTGTCTCGAATTGCCCGTGAATATGGAATGGGTATATATACTGTGTAGTCTATAGGATTCAATAAATATTCTTTTGTGTTACCCAACAGGAAGAAATGGCACCCAGTGACGAATATGAATGAACTTCTTTTTAGTTAAGTCTATCACAGAATGGAAGTCTCTAGGTTAATACCATATGAGTGACACGGAGGTATCCTATCTTTCTCTGGTGTCAGTGAATTTCCTCATAATGAGGAGTAACAATTGTCCACATGACTCGACTTTTGATGGATAACCAGCTCATAGGCAACGTCTTCCGGAAGCTCCTCGCGAGTTTCTCTCTTATTGTAATTGTCACAACACAAGACAGGTAATAAGCCAGTTCGGAGTTACCTTTGCGTGCTCGAGGTCAAGGGTGTCTGGCCATAGCGCCGAATAGTACACAATGTGCAAGCCGTGTGACATGTACAAACCGCATGACACAGCGCATGACATGATTGCGTACGTTACCCATATGACCTATGATCTGAAGAGACTGCACATCCGAAGTGTACAACTATGAACTGGCTTACTAATAAAGAGGTCATAAATCAGATTGACATCATCTACTCAGCCAAGAAATGACACTTAAGTTTGAAGTAAATAACACCTTGAGTCTATTTGCATAGACTATAGGCCTAACCTGTGGTAGCTACGTAAAAAAAGAACGCAACTCTCGATTTTCGAGACTGAAATGAGGTTAAATATAATGCTAACGGCAGGCTGAGATACGTACATATGACATATGATTTACGCATGACCAGTTTATACGTGAAACCAAAACCTTGGAGATACAAAATTACATTAGTTAATGATAAATTGATTCTTAGTGAGGCTACCTGTTCCATGGCATGTATTACCCAAGGCGTGTTTCCACCTGTGTAAGACAGATGAAAGATAAGTTTTTTGCCTCATTAGTTTTAAGTCGAATAGCAAGAAAGACAATAATGGGAGTGAGAGTGAGTCATTCACAAGATCAAAGGGAAAAAGCTGCTAAAAGATGGAATGATTCCAAATTTGACAGCTGTTACCATTTCTTAAGCTCCTTAGAAAGGTGTAAAAGGAAGTCGGTAGTACATACATCGTGTGAATCTAATATCAGTTTCAATGCAAAGTCTCTCAGTGTGTGTTAGCACGAGGGAAATAACCTGCCCTCCTATGGGACTTGGGAAGTAGGCAAGATCGGAAAATTTCCTCAGCGGAGAAACAAGTAGACAATAACGTGCCAACAAATTGTAAATAGCATACCCACGATCCCCGACACCTGTCCCCCAAAACTCAATTCTTAAGGTGGAACAGAAGCCCATCTTTCCCACCGTTAGCGCTCCCTTACCTGGCTTTCACACAAGGGCAGAGTATACAACACATGATCACATGACACCTACGTCTGGAAAACCACGGGGGACAACTCGATATTCATGTTTTTTAACCATAAGGGTCACTTTTCATAAGGTTCTATAGTCATAAGTGTCATTTATCATAAGGTTCGTTATCTAATAAACCTTTTTTAATCTTTTTTTTATGAATTATGAAGAATGAACCTTATTTTTGTAGAAGAGCACGTTGTAAATAAAGACTTTATCAACAATGACCCGTATGACTAGAAAAACCTTATAAATAGCGGATAGACGGCAACGATGGAGTTACCATGCACCTCGTAACTCCATGGGGAAACAGTACTGTTCGCATTACTCTGGAGGACCTGATGCCACGCTTTCGGCATCATAAATACTAAAACGTGACCATGCAGTTGCCTGGTGTCACGTGAGTGTGTCAAGTGCGTATGTACTCATGATCTTAAAGGGTTTTTTGCATCGCCAGAAAAATATTTAGGCATATCCATTTATTCCTATATGAATAATTGGTGACTGCACTTTGATTGACATTCGTTCAAACAATAGCTTCACTCTGATTGGTCACGGATGACTTGTACAGCCAGTTGTGCTCCCAATAAAGTTCACTCATAGTTGTGAGTGAATATGGCCTTGAGCAAATTTAAGTCAGTGAAGGCTACTGTGGCTTCTCTTTGAGGTGTACTAGATAAGTCTTTTCGTTTGAACTGGAGGAGGGGCTAGAAGTAAACTTGCTGGGTGAATTTTCCTGTCTGAGGTGAGATTGTAGAGCCTTTAAAGGCCAACTGAAGAAGCTTAGCTCGTCTTTCTATAGGGTTCAAAGCTAGACTGGGCTGACGTGTGAACGCCTCCAGCATTCAAGTGTGGATTTTTTCAACTCTGTCTCGCTTTAGCAAGGCTCCGGTACTCCCTTTTCGACTAGTCAATCGACCAGTCTCATTAGGAATAGTAGACGTAGGAATTTTGTCGTTTCTTCTTTACTCAGCGGTTTATCAATCACAAATCTTGTAGTAAGTGTTGCATAGGTGTACTAAAAGACATTTGACGGGAGACGAACAGAAAATATTTGGTTTGAAAATTTCAATGATTCGCAGAAAGTCATTGCAATAATCTTACCCCCTCCCCAAATAAGCGGCCAGGCTGCCAGCGTCCTGAAACCGGGGTTATAGTGACGCGAGTAAATTTAGCGACTGAAGTCAGGCTCGAGTCTCAATCGAGCCCCAATTCAAATACTCGCTTGAGACATTAATGGGCCGTAACTTGTAAAAGACTAGACTCGACAGGAGTCTGTAATTATTAAGGCTCGAAAAACTCGCTTTGTGTCGAGCTGGTAATCTCCGAGACTCGATTTGACTTGATACTTTCTTTACAGTGACTCTACTAGAGTCAGGCCTTACTTAGTAGTTTAGTGTACCAGTGACATGCTAAAATTAAATCGTTATGTAAATTTAAGACAGACAATCATCACCTGAAGTACTTTTTTTTGTTGGGGAAAGCAAAATTCTCAGTTTGTGACTGCTCTTTGATTGACATCAAATTCGAAAGATGCAGAGTAGCTCACATAACACAGCGTACACAGAGAGTGTTCTGGAACACATTATATGGCCTCAAGCAATAAACTAGGTTTGTTTTGCACAAGTAGGAGATTAGACAGTTGTGGGAGAGGCTAGAAGTAACTTAAAAGGGAGAATTGGAACGGCCTGGGATGAAGAGATTCGTCCTTTAATTTATTCAAACACCTTCTGAGTAGCTTGAACTGATCCAGTTACATAATCAGAGACTCGAGGTGACTCGCTTTCAACCCACCTAAACAGAGATTGCCTGGACCAACTGGACTTGGACTGTTAAAGACTGGGCTCTTCTCAATACCACGTAACTCTGCTCTTGACTCGAGTTTCCATTACCCGTGACTCGATATGACGCTAAACTCGACATGACGCTCACGAGTTCGACGTCCTTAACCAATAATCCACAATGTTGTTCATTCTTAGAGTTAAATGGACACTAGCAGCAGGCGCGGATCCAGACATTTCGTAAAGGGGGGGGGGGGCTGAAAGCCCCTTGAATATTCTCCTAGATTAACACTATGCTAATTTTCGACTTCTGTTTCACTCGACTGAAGTGACTGTCCTGTCTGTTGACTCGACAAAGGGGTAGATTTAGTAGGACTGCATGCTGTGCCTATATTGATATTTTGAACTTGAGTTGCTTTAAAGATTTGACTTGATACTCGACTCATGATGACTCATTACAACAATGCAAATACATATCCTTCGAAGTGATTGTTTATAAGCCAAAACTTTGTTTCTATAGTTTCATGAACCTTTTGAAGCCTACACAATGTGGGAGTGAAAACTTGAAAACCTTTCCTTGCATCCCATTTCCTCAAGACAAGGAGTTATGTGACATACACCCTGTATACGTAGGCGTTAAACGAACACGAACTTAGCCCTGCTGTAAAAAGTCAATTGTGTCTGTTAATCCACAAGTGTACTTCGAAATATGTTTCCTCTTTCACATGCGAATGAAATTACAAGTATTCAATAATACAGTAATCAAAACATATATATATGAAGAAACCTTATTGAAATATGCTGAGATGATAGTGTTTATTTAAATCACTTTAACGTTGGTGTTAATGTAATATTACATATGCTTTAGGTACACATCAGTTGGGCACTCTGACCCTCACAGGGACTGAGTTCTCTCCCCCCCCCCCCTTCCCTATTTCTTCCTCAGGTTGTCAGTCAAAACTATAACTGCTAGAAATGGGTTTGAGTTGTAGTGTTTCAACGAGGAAAATGGAGGTGTGTCAGGGCAGGAATGAAGCGAGGGCTCAAGGCGATTAGCCCCCGTAACTTGCAAAATAGCCCCCAAAACTGGGCTTACGAGGGCGAATTTGGCCGTACAGTTTGTGTTGGGAAGACCATTGTAACTGCACATTTCAGTCAACTAGCCCCAAAAGAGCCCTCGTATGACAAATGTTAATTCCTGCCCTGAGGTGTGTTGCCTAAATACTACAAAGCATGGAAAGAGCCTTTCGGGCTATCTAGGTGGTACTTTTAAGTAAAATTTTCTTGAAGATTGCTCTCCAACTGATGGTGTTGCCCGGCTTAGTTCGGTATAGGAAGTTGGGAAATTCCGCCCCCTGAAAAACTGAACATTCCACTACTGCACATAAGGAACATAACGAATCAGATTATATGGAGATGGTATCTTTGTCGTTATAGTGAAGGATGGAAATTTGCTTTCCTGTTTATTTTCTTTCCTCGAACCCAAGAGTCCGTCCTGTGCAGGTGTTTATCCCTAGGCTCAAACATTTCTTATATCCTTCTTGAAAATGTCTGGGTTAATTGGTTTCGTACGCTAAGGGTACCGTCCACAAACATTACAGAAAAAGGAACGCTTGTATTCTTTTTACGAGTAGTCTTTTAAAAAAGAATATTTGAAGTTTCAGAGTTCGTGCAACATGCTTTAAGTTGATATGCTACATGCTTTTAGTTGATATAAGCCAGAGCCATACAGTGCATAGGTGTGAAGGCAACTCTCGTGTTGAATTATTGAAAAAACTATTATTGTGCTTTCACCGTTGTAAACAAACTCCTCTCATGGGTAGTTTGGTTCGTCGAAGTTATGCAGGACCATCACGGGTGAAGAGTTCTTCAATTATGCGTTCAGATTCTTTTTCACATAGGCCTCACATAGTGAACTTTTAATGTGGATCGTCTGTGTTTTTTTTTTTTTTTTTTCCTTTCGTTTTAATCGTCGTCAGGCCGTGTTAATTTCAGACGCTGTACTCTAAAAGTGAGTTATTTCCAACTACTTTAAATTTTGAGAAACGTATAAAGCTCGCCGCACACTACACGACTTTGCACACGGCGACTCAACTCGATCGTCGGGTCTCCAACAGTAGTGTAGTGTGAGTGAGTGTACGACTGCGACTGGTAGTTTTAAGACCAGTTTTAAGTCTCGTTGCCGTCAGTCGGGAAGAACCAGTCCCGACTGAAGGTAGATTCTCCCATTTACCCTCCTGATCCCGTCACTGGGCCATGGTATACTTTGCAAACTATAGTTTGAGACAAACACACCAAGGCATATCTTCGTAAAGGAGAGACGGAGTACTCTTGTAGAAGACGATCAAAACAAAGTTTATTATGTGTCCACAGAATGAGTGAATTTAGTGCCCTTAGGGCAGCACGGGTTTGATAGCAAAGTAACTGTCAATTTTATGAAAGTATGTTCCTTTTAATATTTTGTAGCTTTTCTCATTCAAACCAGCCTTTATTTTGTAAATGTTGAGGTAAAGTCTGTGCTGATAATCACAATCAGGATTAAATCCTTATAAAATCCTTTAAAATGAGAAATAATCCATGAAAATCATAAAAAATAATTAATACTCTGGAGGTGCACACTCTAAAAAAGGTCTGGTCAAATTTGAACAGAATCTGATTAGAGGGGCACCAAACCGAAATCGATCAATTACTTGACTACATTTGGTTCAGAAGTGATTAGAATTGGTTCATTTTTGAACCGGATCTATTTAAATTTTTGACCAGATTCTTGTTCGGTGCCCCTCTGATCAGACATATTTCAGAGTGCATGTACTCATGAGTACAAATCTTCAAGTACCAGTGCGAGTACACAGTCCTAGGTACGAATGCACAACGACCTGAGTACGAGTTCTTCATTTTCAAAATATACCTACTTGAATACTTGAAGTCTTGGAATCAAGTACATAGGATACACGCCACTTCAATAGTCCTAAGACTGTATGCGGCAAAACAGAAAAGAAAAAATCCATTTAAAATTAGAATTCTGTAATGTGCTTTTCATATGAAAATGTGAAGATCAGACAACCATAGACCGACATCAGCCGCTAAACGAAATCAATATTTAAAGTAAAATCAATATTGCCAGCTCATTGTAGTCGCATCGTCCTTTTGAAAATCTATTCCTTTGTTACCATAGAGATATCCGACGCTCCTTTGTTCTAATTAAAACATATTGTAAAAGCCTATAATGTACTAATTCATATATCATTTTCTATTCACCCGTTGTAGCGTAAACTTAAATTCGTGTCCCATAGAAGTAAGAGACTCGTTAAAACTTGTCAAAATCATCGATAGTGACATATATCATAACTTTCCAATTCAGTAAGAATTTGGAGCATAAAGTATTAAAATTCTCGTGGATCTTCCTGGCTATTCTACATCTGTTGTGCATGAATGCTAAAAGGAGTCGTGAGAGTATGCCATGAGCAACATGCAGTGGCGTATCCACGACTCTTTCAGTGAGGGGTTGCTTGTAAACGCAGTGGACATTTTGTGAGGATGGCGACCCCTTTCTTTCAAATCGATTTAGAATCTATAAAAGTAAATATTTCAAAGCATTCGTTTGTCGTGTTTGTTTAGCGCTGTTGAGCAACAGCCCCCCCCCCCCCTGTATCCGCCACCGACGCAGGATCTAGCTCGTGAGGAACATCAGTTTAATGGATTTAATTAAAGAATAACATTCTATAAAAAAGACTAATATTCGGTCGGTCAGTCAGTCAGAGAGTCAGAGAAGTGAAGGCTGTCAAGAACAATCAGAACAGCCAAGCGGTGATAGTAATGAATAATGTAGTAACAGAAAAAGCCTTTTAGTGGTAAATTATTGTTTTGTAGAACGTCAAATAAAGTGTAATCAAATGACATGATCTCCTAGGGTTTTTGATCCTGTTTCCTTTATTTTTATCGACTCGGCCACACTTACAACAATTCAGGAAGATCAACTTAGCCTACTTAAAGCTTTAACCAATTCCCAATAAAGACAGTTCCGGTAGGATGATAACTTACACACTTGAACAGATGAATTCGCTTGCAGATCACTAAACACGGTGCGCATGGACTAGCGGTCACTTTCTTACATGCATGGTGTGTATGTTGTATGTAACAGATCTCATATAGGTGCTTTATTATACAGGGTTTTCTACTCAAGGGATACCTGTTTCATAAATTGCTTTCGAAAAGGGTTGAAGTTAAAGGAACCCCATTTATTACAAAGTTGTCATCATGTTTTACACCGGGTATGCTGTTTAAAAGACTCCATGGACTCACACAGTAGATCGGAGTACTGTGTAGGGGCAGGGAGCTGGTCTTCCAGCTCCCTGGTAGGAGGTCGAAACACCGGATACTCTTTAGTGATATAGCATTTATAGATAAAAACAGCTTTCTAGTTTCACCGACCCACCGATTTTGATGGCAGCTAGACGAAGGAGACAAGCAGAGAGAAAGCCAGAGTGGTCTGAGAAAAACACATGTATTTCGAACTAAATCTGAATCAAAGTCCTTAAAAACGCATCGATGCACGGCAGCTTAAACGATTTTGGCACTAAAGGACCTCATAATTTCTTAAGGTACTTATGAAAATATATAAATGGCGTAACGGTTCCATTTCTGTTGTTTATGTCGATGTTTGGGGAACTGTGGATGTTTTGTACAATGACATTTTTTCTGAAGTTATAATCTTTGTCTCGGTAATCCGCTTTAGTTTTACCACGTGTCCCATGATATATCTTGGAATTTCAAAATCTTTAATCGTTACCAAACAGAAGATCATATCTTCTATTATGCAAGACACTGGACCAATTAGGATTACAGCCTTGGTACCTTATACCGTTTGCGGCAGTCTTAGTTCTTGCAATGATCACTGCATATTGCATGGCACATGAATGCATACCTGTCACCTCTTCCTCTTTTATTTTCAGCCACAAAGTTCTTATCACAAGTAATAGATACCAAACCGAAAATGGCACACCCAGGAACCCGGATAACTGGCATTTCTGGTCAAGGGTCTAACCCCTATACCTTTTGGATGAGCTCTTTTTTATTCAGCACACTTCCACTATTCTGATAATATGTAACTCGTCTCCACTGCTGAAGTATTGTATCCTGGGTTGAAGAATGACTCCGGTATGTTTCTCGTCTGACAAAATAGCTCCTTTCTGGGTTCTTTTACATACACCACATGACTAATAATTACCCTGCAGAATAATTGTCAAGCGTTCCGACAGCTGGAAATTATCAAAATTAACCTCTACCTTTGTAAAATAGGATATAGTTCCATGTGAGTAAACGTTTGTGGCACATCTTGCAAGCAGTTAGCAATGTCTCCTTTGCTGATTATGCACCCTCTAAAGTTTGCAGGCGAAGTATCACATACTTTGAAATTGTGGAAGAGAGAGGAGCAAGTGGTTTCTCCTCACCTACTTCTTCGTAAATAACAGCTGCATTAATGTTATGACATGTCAGGTTCTTGTAACAAACACTCTTCAAATAATAATACAACTTCATAATAGGATGACGTGATGAAGTTTGTCATTGTGTGAATGGTTATCAACTTATCACCACCCTCTGATTACACTTGTGCCAAAAATGTTCTTAACATCAGCACAGACAACTAGTGGTGCATATTGTCAAAGGAACTGGAGCCTGGCGTCCTCATAATCACTTAATGCCCTAGATTAATCGGTTTCTTGACGTAGAACCGTAGCACCAGATGTGATGGTTATTTCTTTGCATTTACACGACAATCTTGTTGAAAAGGAATGAAAGAAAAATCCCTTATTTTTTCCGGGTGCCTAGCCACACGGTGACCATTTCCATATCAGCAATTTTTGTCGGAACACGCTTTTCCTGCTTTTCTGAAGTGGATTATTTGGTGGTTATAGTGATAATTGTTCAAATCAAATTTTTTGGAGTTTTGAGGTTCATCCAGGTAGAACCTCCATGGTTCATCAAGACGTCTTATACCAATGCAATCACCGGTCGATTACTGTGGGTTTCATAACACAAGATTATTCAGTGGATCAAATTTCTTGCCTATACTAAGCGTCTATCAGGTTGTGGAGGCCGGGAGAGGATGGTCATATTTGGATAATGTGCTTCTGTTTTCATTCTCACTGTTCTACACCATTGTGGTCATATGAGAGAACAGAGCCACATGTTTGTTTGGTAAGGTGAACTTCCCTGCTTACTTTGTCTTAGTTCGTATCTACGAAGAAAAGATAAAGGACAACAAAGAGCTGACTTATCTTTTTTTCATGACAGTGATGAGTATAAATTGGTCTGTGTTGAGTGCTGCAAACAGTAGAGAAGATTGAACTAAATGCATCACATAAAGCGATAACTAATTGCATATACTGTAGTCATGAGTCACTCATGTAGAATGACGTAAACCAGACAACCAGCCTGCTCCTTGAAGGTTATAAGTCTTTCTTTTTCAAGAAGTACACAGTAACCTCCAATGGTTTGCCAAAAGAGTAATGTATTGGTTTTTTTTTTGTCCCGAAGGTGATCATTTACATACCCAGAGCCGGAGTAGCGAGACTCTGAGCAGGGTTTTGCAACTCCCTGCTCTGAGTCATAGAAGTAACTAACAAGACTCTGGCAGTGCAACCATCCTGAAAAATGTGGATATGAACGTCTAGCTCCTCCATTACGAATTGGCCTGAATAAATTACCAACTGTGACATGGCTAGTTTTACCTATGAGGATACACTTCAGGTGAAGCAGTGATCTCGAAGCAACAAATGTTAGATAAGACATTATCCATAGAAATGCATGTCCGAACTCCTTGTATTGCAGCGACCTTAGACGATGGGGCTGGTAACGCGATACTCCCCCGCTTAGACAATAGAATGGTGGGGTTATTTTTCTTAGCGCAGTCAGTACAGCATGTCGGTTCTTGAGGAGGTCTACATAAAAAATACAATGACTACAAGAAAATTGGAATAGTTGCAGTACCATGAAGAGACTTCACCCCTATTAAACTTTTGTTAGATGTATTTGAGGTTACTGTATTAGGACCGGTTTATTTCACCGTCACTGTCTGCATGGTTAGCCGACCTCCGAAGTGATTATGTTGTTTGAATTTGTTGTTAAACTAAGCAGAGTTTTTGTACATTAATATATCGAAAACAACTGTAACTCTCTTTGAGTACGTTTTGGTGGTCTGAAAATTTTGCAAATTTGTGAAGTTGGCTCTAAATGAATCCCGACGATCTCCAAAGAGCTCTAACATTTTGCCACTAAATGCTGACTACAATGTTTTATGTAAAGGAAAAATATTTTACCTCTTATTACCACTGGTGACCTCAAGCCGACCTAGTTCTTTAACGTTAAGTATGCCTATTAATTGCGTTCACCAAGTTTCATTGAAATCCATCAGTATTTAGAGTTTTGATCGCAAGTGACTCTAGTATTACCTCCAAATGACTTTCAAATATCTGCAACAAATAGTAATTTTATCCACACAGTTTGAGTACGATCCTCGTAAGAAGTACAATGTTACTGCACATCAAAGATTTGACCTCAATAACCCCCATGACCATCATGACCTCACTTTTTCAGCACTCAATCATGATTGTAAAAAAAAAGTTTTCGTTACAATTCTGTTCCGCTTCAACGCACATGACGTAAGTGATAGACGTTATAAAGTAAGAACTAAGACGTTTTCATTAATAATGCTGAAAAAAGTACTGGTCTTTGAGATGAAATAAAATCACTCGAGCTGGTAGTGTTGAGAGGAACCATTCTGGCCACCAAATTTGGGGAACGCATAAGGTTGCTTCTCCTTATACAACACTAACGTTACAACATTAGAATATTATACAACATGAGAAACTCAAACTACTGCATCTCCAATTATTTTATTTATATGCAACATCGTTCTCCCCAAAACGGCAAAGTATCTTTTCCTCGATATGCCAAGTAAATCCAGTAGATTAGTTAATCGCTCTTTCCTGTCTCTTCCGAAATACTGCATCACATCAAATCGACACCACGATGGTAGAAAGCTATCTTTTCACAAACATTTCACAAACTGTTAATAATTACTGATTAATGGAATTACACGTGCTGCGAAGACGCTAAAATTGCTAGCCACCGTTTGCTAAAAAGTTCATACTATCTTCACTACATAGTCACCTTCCAAAGGAACATCATGTTACTAGGAAAAAAGTCGCATTTTCTACTAACACTCAAAGCTACGACAAAAATTGCACATGCCTGCCACTTTCCGGCCTTTACCACGAAAGAGTTCGTTAATTATTGTTGTTATTTTTTTTATTAGTTTAGAGGCTGACATATTGGTAGAAAAAGGTTTTTCCATGACAACCATTTTGAAAATGCAAGGTGGTCGACTTGAGTATAAGAAAGCAACTGCCTGTTTTGCGATCAGCTGTTTTTCTGGGACCTCAAAATGCTCATACACCAAGAATGTGCTTTTAAGTTGCTCAAAAGCTGAAGATATTGTAAGTATGCGTCATTGTATGATTGCAAATTTGAATCCAAATGTCTCCCATGCTGGTGCTCATAAAACAAAACAAAACAAAAAAAAATCCAGTCCTTCGGTAAAAGGCTTATATTCAGTGGGAAAGATCTGTAGTTCTTGGAGGATGTCTTAGTTTCGGTGTTATGAACGGGTTCGTCCTCAGAACGTCGCCTTTGATTAGCAAAGGAAGGAGGATGTTGACCTCTTAAATTATTTTGTCTTCTCTTCTGTATCGATCCTGAATTTCAATTAATTTTGTGACATCCAGTCCCTTCATAGCATTTTCGTCTCCCAAAATCACATTTCAGACCTAGACCTGAATTTGTGTCCTTCACCTTACAACGTATCAGTTTTGTCCATTTCCGCGCCTGTTTTCTATAATTAGTACCCTTAAGCTATTAGAATAACCCAACCCAGATTTAGTTCTGTTCTTTTCTCTTTTACCTCAGAGACGGATTCATTCTTCGACTGAATGGAATGTCATTGCTTAATTACTGGTGAAAAGCCAAGCTGTCTTACAAGAGATTTATTTTTGATATAACGTGGACTTCGGTTGTATGTTCTTTTATCATTCCAGTCCCTGACTGCTTTCGTGTCACTCTTCTGATAATTTCATAAACTCCACATCATTGATAATGTGTCTGTTCAACTCTTTACTCCATGTAATTCAGTTATTTTACAGATTCATATTTTCCACCGTTGCCAGGTTTGGTCCCCACTCCTAAGTGACAGTCTCATAAACTGAAAACGTACTCGTTAGCCTCTTTTTAAGCCTGCCGATGTTTCATGAGGCATGACACTGTCTGAAGAGACGACAAACGGTCGTCAGAGGATCACATTCTATTCACCATGGAAACGACCTGAAAAACATAGACCAAAGTACAGTCGGTTCATTAAATAAATTGGAACTTCTCCAAAATTGACATTTGCAGCTGAAGAAAGAAATGTATGAGTGACGTCATATTGAAAAGGATGTTGACATCTCGTTGTGAAACGAAAATATTTTTTTCTTTCACTTTGTGTGTGACTGAGCGGTCGAAGTTCTATCCGTCACAGGGAAACATTTTAAAGGTGGTACCAACCTTTACTGTTACACAAATCACGTTAATTATCAGAAAGTGTGCAGACTGGAGTAGTGAGTACATAGAGCAAGTTTAATCTGCACTTCAATGAAAAAATTGATTTCATTATTTTCACATAGATCATAATTAGTTACAGGCAAGTAACATTCATTTCACAGCAAAATAAATAAAAAAATAAATAAATAAATGAATGAATGAATGAATGAATGAATGAATGAATGAATGAATGAATGAATGAATGAATGAATGAATAAATAAATAAACCAGAAAGCCCAAAGGCTTAGTGATTCCTTGCCGAATGGGGATGCTTTGTTGCACTGAGGTTTATCCCTCAAATTTATCTTTCTTGACTACATCATTTTATGTTTTAACAATTTGACCTCTGCTGACCTGACATGACCTTTGAACCCCACCAAATATAACAAAAAAGAAAATCTGAAGTGTCTTGAAAGGGATTCAACTCCAATGGATCATGGATCTTGAAAATTCTTGGAAAATTTTGCTTTTTGACCTCTGGTGACCCTAGATGACGGTCTTAGGAATACTTGGGATATTTTGCTGTTTGACCTCTGGTGACTCCTGATGACTATCTTGGGAATTCTTGGGAAATTTCACTTTTTGACCTCTGGTGACCCCATATCATGATTTTTTGACCTCTGGTGACCCCATATCATAATCTTGGGAATTCTTGGGATATTTTGCTTTTTGACCTCTGGTGACCCCATATAACAATCTTGGGAATTCTTGGGAAATTTTGCTTTTGCTTTTTGGCCTCTGATAACTCCAAATGATGATCTTGAGAATTCTTGGGAAATGTTGATTTTTGACCCCAGTGACGCCAGATTATAATCTTGGGAATTCTTGGGATATTTTGCTGTTTGACCTCTGGTGACTCCTGATGACTATCTTGGGAATTCTTGGGAAATTTCACTTTTTGACCTCTGGTGACCCCATATCATGATCTTGGGAATTCTTGGGATATTTTGCTTTCTGAACTCTGGTGACCCCATATAACAATCTTGAGAATTCTTGGGAAATTTTGCTTTTGCTTTTTGGCCTCTGATAACTCCAGATGATGATCTTGAGAATTCTTGGGAAATGTTGATTTTTGACCCCAGTGATGCCAGATTACAATCTTGGGAATTCTTGGGATATTTTGCTTTTTGACCTCTGGTGACCCCATATAACAATCTTGGGAATTCTTGGGAAATTTTGCTTTTGACCTTTGGTGACCCCATATAACAATCTTGGGAATTCTTGGGAAATGTTGCTTTTTGACCCCAGTGATGCCAGACTACAACCTTGGGAATTCTTGGGAAATGTTGCTTTTTGACCCCAGTGATGCCAGACTACAATCTTGGGAATTCTTGGGAAAGTTTGCTTTTTGACCTTTGGTAACCCAACATGACCTTTGACCTCCACCAAAAACAATAGGGTTCTTCCTTACATCATGACAAATCTATATACTAAATATGAAAAGTGTGGGTCATTCCTATCTTGAGATATCATGATTACGAGCGTTTCAGCTTTTAACCTCCAGTGACCTCAAATTACCTTTGACCTTCACCAAAAATAAAAGCTTCTTCCTGTCAACATGACAAATCTATGTACCAAATAAGAAAAGTGTTGGTCATTGCTATCTGGAGATATCGTGTTTACAAGCCGTTTACGAGGTTTTCGCAGTTTAACCTCTGGTGACCTCAGATGACCTTTCTACCGAAAACAATAGCATTCTTCCTCTCAACATTACAAATCTATATAGGCCATTCCCATCTTGACATATGACGATTTCAAGGTTTTCGGTCTTTGACCTCTAGTGACCTCAAATGACCTTTTACCTCCACCAAAAACAATAGGATTCTTTCTCTCAACATGACAAGTCTATATACCAAATATGAAAAGTGTCTGTCATTCCTATCTTGAGATATCGTGATTAACGAGGTTTTCGGCTTTTTAACCCCGGTGACCCCAAGTGACCTTTGACCTTCACCAAAAACAATAGGGCTCTTCCTCTCAACATGACAAATCTACATACCAAATATGAAAAGTGTCGGTCATCCCTATCTCGAGATATCGCAATTACAAGGTTTTTTGGTTTTTGACCTCTGGTGACCTCAGATGACCTTTGACCTCTACCAAAAACAATAGGGTTCTTCCTCTCAACACGACAAATCCATACAGGCCACTCCTGTCTTGAGATATCATGATTTCAAGGTTTTCGATCTTTCACCTCTGGTGACCTCAAATGACCTTTGACCTCCACCAAAAACAGTTGGATTCTTTCTCTCAAGATGACAAACCTATATATCAAATATGAAAAGTGTCCGTCATTCCTACCTTGAGATATTGCGATTACGAGCTTTTCGGCTTTTTACCTCCAGTGACCTCAAATGACCTTTGACCTTCACCAAAAACAATAGGGTTCTTCCTCTCAACATGACAAATCTATATACCAAATATGAAAAGTGTCGGTCATTGCTATCTCGAGATAGCGCGATTACAAGCCATTAACGAGGTTTTCACAGTTTAACCTCTGGTGACCTCAGATGACCTTTGACCTCTACCAAAAACAATAGGGTTCTTTCTCTTAACATGACAAATCTATATACCAAATATGAAAAGTGTCAGTCATCCCTATCTCAAGATAACGCGATTACAAGGTTTTCGGTTTTTGACCTCTGGTGACCTCTGATGACCTCCGACCTCCTCCAAAAACAATAGGGTTCTTTCTCTCAACATGACAAATCTATATACCAAATATGAAAAGTGTCGGTCAATCCTATCTTTAGATATCGCGATTACAAGCAGCGTCACAAACACACATACACACACACATACACACACACCCACACACACACATACACACACACACGACATCACCATCGCATAGATTCCTTGCCTGCCTACGGCAAGGAATCAATAAATAAATAAATAAATAAAATGTTACAGTTAAGGAATTAAATATCAATCGAAACCCTTCACCTTCAAACTGGGACAAACTGGTAAAGATGTTGCAGTGACATGTTTTAATTTCTATTTTTAATTTCTAGCTTATGTTGATTTTTTCATATAAATAATTTAAAACCCTACATTTAAGAAATAATGCTCTCCTCTAAAATTTACCTTTTAAAAGACAAAAAACCTCACAGATACAGACAAAGAAGTTCTTTCACTGTTGAGATATCTCCTTTTAAATGTTTCCCTGGGAAGATTTAAGGGAGATTCGTAATGTTATATCAGATCTACAATGGGGCAAACATGAAATACATCTCGTTTCCTTTAATCTATTTTACAACGGGAAGAACTCATTAAGCCAATATTTATAGATTATTTTACGGTAAGTTCTTCAAATTCCCATCTGGGAAACCATTTGGCAGTTTGGAGAGGACCTAAACAATGCTAGTTGTATAAATTAGAATTAGATGAGGTTTTACGGCTCAGTTTCTGTCCAATTGGTTTAAGTCGGGTCGGCCACCCCTTTTTTCCAGTTGTGGCTCACTGGCCTGTTTTCTCTACTCCATTGCTTATGCTGAGTACCAAACACAATGGCAGTAGTTTCCATTTTTAAAGTCTTCGATATGACCCGGCTAGGAGTTTAAACCCAGATCTTCCGGCTGCAAGTTGGACGCTTTAACCACTTGACCATGCAGTCGGTCACTAGCTGCATGAAGGAAAATGCTTTGTACAGATTATGAAGGTCTAGTATTGATAGAAACGTCCGAGTTGCTGTAGCTGTGTCACATGATCTGAGTAGACTAACTACGTATCCTCCTTTTTGGCCAAAAAAAAAAAACAGCTTTCCAGTTGTTAGAACAAACAGTAAGCCATAACTCACACACCAATACAAGGCAGTGCGAGATGGTATATTTTGGAGTATAGCTGGATAGTAATTCCCTGTCTTCTTTTGTGCATATACTTAAAATGTTTGGCTTCCTTCTCCTTTACATTCGTTTATACTCACTGTAGCATGCACCTACTCGAATATATCAAAAAGTTGTCATCAATAATGGCGCCACTATTTCACATGTGGTGGCCTGGCTGTAGTGACCAATCTAACCTTCTACCATGTACAATAGGCCTAAATGTAAGAAACGTTTGACTTTGGTTAAATATAATTAACTTTAAACGTGATGAACAACGAAATGACAGTAATACGTCATTTTTTACATGTAGGTCAATATCGATATGCGTTTACAAAATAGTTACATCAAATCTCTTGGGATCTAGACGATTATTCTCAATTTTGACCGTAGATAAAGTTATTTGACAGATGACTGCCCACAGCAAGCAACACGTGAAATTGTCTCCTCGTATATGTCTTGCTAGGCAGACAATTTGCAAGTTATTTTCATTAGCACATGGCGTTGAAGGATGCAATTTTTGGCCCGTGGCGAAAACTAAATGGAGATAATAGGATGAGTTCTGGAAAATTTATATTAGGAGTGTTATTCATAATTTTCTTGAAACTGCTATCAAATATTTCGTGTAGCCACTAATGGACAGAAGGGACCTACGGGCAAAGACCCTTTACAATATGAACACTCTGGCTCCTTCTACATTCTGAAATGTTGTAGAGATGAATATAATTCCAGGGCTGGAAGTATTGAAATTGTACATCAAAAGTATGCCAGAGTTCACCATTTTTATATCTTATATCCAGGAAGTTGCCTGGAGATCCTTTTCGACAACCCGGAGTTTGTGCTGTAAGAGACTAAGAGAGTGACGAGACCGCACGGTCTTGACTGTAACCTCCGCCATAGAAAGTTTTATACATGTGACTGGAAAAAGTGAATGTTCCTGTGTTAAAACTCTCATGCGTGTAGTGGAATAATCGAAACCAGTCTGAATAAGTTTGTTTTTTATGGAAACCTTGTATCTAGCAAGGATGATTTCGGCTCAGCTTATAAAACTTCGTATCTAATCGAACCTTGAGTGCCGAGTGAAGTGGATCTACTCCTTTCCCATCCGAAGGAAGATGAAACGTTTCACTTTTTGTTTCTTTATTTACGTTAACGCTTAAATTTGTTATAGTGACAAACCATAATGTCATATAACTGCAATATGCTTTCATACTGTATCATTGATTCCTGCGGTAGGTTACTTTCGGTTTGTTGTAGCCATGGCTCATACGTCTGCTTTGACAATATGCCAATGTGTTTATTTGTACATATCTGTCTCTTAGTTTTCCAACTCGAGGAAAAGTGAAAGCTGAATGATTGAACGATTTGTAGCAGGATTTTGGAAGGTTTGAGACGTATTTAGCCCTTGAGAGTTATATTTCAAGGCCTCAAAGGAATGGTTCTGAGGCTTTTCAAGGAAATATCTCTCATAGCACTGACTATTTGGGAAATAATGAAATAGTATGTAGTTTTAAGTATGTGATATATTACTGTGTACTGTAGACACCTAATGAAATTATGTAACATACGTATTGCATGACCTGCCTCTACATACATTACATAGGAAACGGTTTTATCAAAGCCTAGGTATCCATTTTAAAAGGAAATGACACTACTTTCAAACCTATCTGTGTAACATTTCAAATCATCTCCCTGATGATTTTCTATGGGCAGTTTTACTGTGTAATACCAGGGAGCTGTTAGGAAGGAGACACAACTTTCTATAGCACTCTGAAGCAATGTTTGTTCCCGATGGTAATCTTGCTTTTATCCTCAAAATTCCTGTTACAATAAACAGGATCAACTAGGATTAAGGGACCTTTTGTTACAATGACAATGCATACTTCTACTCCTTACATTGAACAGTTAACTTTTCGTTGCCAGCCGTCACAAAAGTATATGAAATTTTACACTTTTGTCGTTATTGGTCGCAATAAATGTCATTTCTGTTAGCTTTACTGAAGACCTCCAAGACAACTTACATTTCGACTGTGTTTCGAAGTGATGAGGAAATAGGCCAAAATTGGGAAAAATGAATAAGGCTTGAACAATGTTCGAAGCAGACGACGAATCAAATTCGTCGGGACGTAAAGGAAGAACACTATTTAAACTTTCATTGACAGTCGTTAAGTGAAAAAATCTTGATTACAGCATAGCCCCGTCGGTAACAAGCCTCAGATCAAAGCATGTTTTTACAAAGGTAATTGTTACAGGATTACTAAGGCGTGAAAGGGGCAGATATTTTTTAGGAAGGGTAAAGTCAACAAGGCTAGATAATAGTTACAAAGAGACCTGTCAATCAAATTTCGATACCTGAATGGGATTAGATGATTTTCAAGTACTTTTTGTCTGTCAGGTCTGGTTGCTGTGTCTCCTTCCTAACAGCTCACTGGTTATACCTAACTTAAATAGGACGCCCCCAGATCTACTCAGGTGTAAATCAAATTCTAGACTCTTTTTAATTATTTAGGAGATAATTGAGTCTCATAATACCAGATAAGTTTTAAAAAACCACTCCACCAGGACATTTGAAGTTTTGTCCAGGTCTTCATTTGACTCAGCTGTCGAGCAGTGGTGCAGAAAAAATAGTTATTCAGCTTTTGCAGGCTTAGCAATGTTGCCAGAAACGGGGGATGTACTCTCGTCGGTTGCCTGGAGTCGTAAAGTTGCCTTTCCGAGAGCAACTTTGGAAGCGATTACGACACCCCTGGCCGCCTGTTTCGTTGTTCTCTAGTACTGGCACTAATGGAGGAGAGGTGAATCTCGCCGATGTTCATCCTCTGACGATCAACCTGGTGTGTAACTGATTAGTCCAAGTGTCTTCCTGACCCTGAGCTCAGTACACTTAAGTATTTTTCATTTCTAATTCCACAGGTTAACATAGGTTGAGACTTGCTCTGATTTTTGTTCTCGATTTGGTAGGTTGGATAACATATCCTTAACTGAAAAGCGGGCTCATTGTTATCCACTCTTTCCGTCAACGGAGTAAGGCTAATAGACAACTGCTTATATTTAAAGGCAAAACTTATTTTTGAAGAAGCACTTGTTCGACTAACACATCATCTGTCACTGAGATCATGGCTGTGAAAAAATGCAGGGATTTATTAAATGGGTGGGGGCACATGGTCCACAATGTCCCCAAGGGTACGGACCGAAGATTAAGTTTACATGCATAAGTCATCACAAAATTTTGGAATCTTTCAGTTGTAATCTCATTCATTTTCGTTTATAATTGCAAAAAGAAAAAACCTTTTAAAAGTGGTGATTCAACTGAACGGACATTATTCTTATCATTGACGGTTTCCATGATGGTATAGAGTTTAGGTGAATTAAATCATTATATGGGTAGAACATCTGAGAGAAGGTTTACTTAGGAGAAGATCGTCCGGACTGGGAGAGTCTAGGTGAGGAATATACTCAAGGGGGTATCAATAATCTGTTACACCCGGTCTCCCTCGACGAACACTTATAGGCATATGCTTATTAACTAAGCTATGTGCGCATTGTTTTGTATTGATATTACTGAATGTTAGGCTTGGATAGCAGTATCGGCGGTACGATTCTGTGTTAACCATAAAAACGCTGGCAAACGACCTTTATGGTCACGCTAAGGTATTACAGAAAATGACTTTGTGCCATATAACAGGAAAACGATTTGGGGAGAGCGTGGTGAGAGGCCTTCTGCTTACGAAGGCGTCGCACTTGTGATTCAAGGATTGTTGGTTCGATTTCTCACTGGTTTATTAGGCTACGTCGTGTCTTTAGGCATTATGCCCTGTCTCAATTGCTTCCTTCCACCCAGGGTTTAAAAAGAGACCTTTACCGTATCGAGGGCGTCGTGAGGGCTGCTGCGGCATTGCAGGGATTGTCAGGGCCACAATTTATCATCAAGCAGGGGTAATTTGTGCTGCACCTCTGACTAGTATTGCTTACATGATGGCGATATAGATATGCAAATATTACATTATTATTGTCTATTTTTATTTTACATTGTTAAGATTACTTTAACTTAATTGTAGCCTTCTTAAATGCAGTTATTCAATTATGGCCCTTTCGGCGACCGTTAGTGCCGTCATGCCGCATGTTGTTTACTTATGCGCGCCGCCATTTTGGCTATCAAGGCACAGCAAAATTACGGTGGTTGTGAATGTTTTCAGAGTTTGGCTGGTGCGATTCCTGCCATTTCACACTATGTAACCGCATTTGTGCTAGTTGTATTCTATAGCAGTTAATCCAGGGGCTTTCCAGTGGACATGCTGGTAGATGTTCCAGTGAAGTCAGAGTTTCCTGCTGACGACTGGGTGTTGACGAATTTCCAGACTGATATCTTCGAAGCTGTGGTCATAGCGAGGCTAACCCAGGTTTGAGCCTATTGGATCGCGAATGGTACTAGAGAATTGTATCGCGACTGATCAGTATAATTCGCGAGTGCTCTTAGGGTTGGGTTGAAATAGATGTTTAAGTACTGTTGGGGTTTTATCCTAGTTGAAGAGTAGTCTAGTTTTGCTGAGACTATGTGTAACTAAAGTCTGGCCAGCTTATCAAAACTGGAGTACATTTTGGGTTGCTAAGTGATCTCATGCCGGCTTAAGAGCTAGGTACCGTGTTCATATACAGTAGAAATATTAAGGTGAGCTAGTACCAGTACAGCCTACCATTAGAAGGCACACGTAACTAAGATTTTTATTTGTTTGATTGTTGTTACCAAAAGGGAGGAAAGGCGAAAGTCGTGAACCAGGAGTTACACGACAGAGCAAATATAAGAGTTTAACCCAGTTGGGATGAGAAATTTATTCGACTCTTCAGCAAAATTGTTTTAGTGTTGTACTACCTTTGTTACCTTAAACAGAAGGCAGTGTATATTCCATTGAACACCGGGTTACATAATTATTCACACATTTTTCGAATAAAGGATGTTCATAGACATATAATAATAAAACTTCTTGGTTATCAATATCTCACTGTGTTTTCGTCGGTTTTCCCAAAGTCGGGGTAACGTAAATTTCGAATTGATAACGAAACACAAGGATTAGGTTACCGTTATAACATAAGGTTCATTGTACCCTTGCAACGAATGAAGATATTATTTCCTTCTTTCTTTATTGCATTGCCCGTGAACGTGATATGCATACAGACACGTCGAATAAAGCGAGCTTGATGTAACTGACCATTACGATAGAATTTAACAAAAACATAAGCGGAAGCATGCTATAGATTAATTTAACGCCCACATATTTCAGCGCCTGACACTTCTACAGATCTTACTTTCCTTCCGTTCACTAGCCTGCAAAGCGGTTCTCTTTAGCTTCCGCAACACTGAGTTTTTTGGCTGAGTGGAAAACTTAGTTTGCTCGGCAGATTACTTTGACACGTATTGCTCTAACTTTTATTACTTCCAACGCACTGCCGGATAAACGTAGTAGCAAAAGTAGCATATGCTACGGGCCCCGCGCTTTCGGGGGCTCCGCGCTAAAGCTATCAATTTCTGTTTTTTAAAAAAATTGCTTCAATATTCTCTCTGTAGGCCTATCGGCTGAAGATTGTTGAATTACAGTTTTTTTCCATAATTTTCTCAGTTGGTTAGTGAGCTCTCAGATCCGCACACTCCGTGTTTGTCAAGCTTGAGTAGTGAGTTTAAAATTGGGACGGTAACGGCGCGCCTTATTTTGCAGGTCTGTAGAGTGATAAATCATAGAGTCATAGACGAAATCCCCGTCGCATTGTAGGGGCGTACATAGCGTTTTTGGCGTGAAGACGCGTGGCTGCCATCAGAGTGTCGTCAACAGGCTCGTAGTCTATTTTCAACCATAATGAAGTTGGAAACAGGAAAAATGGTCATACTGTGGGATCAAGTGTTACAGCGTTTTCAAAAGACCAGTGCTTCTTTGCAATATTCTGACCAAGACTTGAACACAGCTTGTGCCTCTATGAATCCCTGCAGGGGTATATATTGAAGTTATGCGGTCTAATTTTGTAGACATAGAGCAAAAGGCCAAGTTTAAGTTTAACGTTTAAGGTCCAGGAAGCCAACTGGTCCATCGCGGACCCTGTACCAGAGTGAACATGGATGAACACCGGCGAGATGCACCTTATCTTTTCGACTAGTGCTTAGAAATTCACGAGGCAGGCGTGGACTAATCACGCCCAATTCTGCTCCCGAGACCTCCATTTAATGTCCCCATCCGACGGACGTGAGTGTATCCCCAATCTTTAGCCCCTTTCCCACCTTCCAAAGGCTGGGAGGGGAAGAGTTTCCTTGCCCTGCACCACAACTTCCTGAATCGAACAACTTCCTGAATCGGACAACTTCCTGAATCGGACAACTTCCTGAATCGGATAACTTCCTGAAACGAAAAATCAGATACCCAATTGAAATTCACCAATTTAAATCCCCTCAGCGTCACTGTAAACAGCTATGCTGAACAAGTAAATCAAGACCCCAGAAAATTTCCAAGTGGTTCCACCGGGATTTGATCCGCCCTTACTCGAAATCCAGATATGAAATTCCATATATGGGCCAGATATGGATTTCATATCTGGCCCATATCTGCTGCAGATATGGGATTTATATCTGGGCCAGATAAAAAAAAAAATTGGGCAGATATAACCCAGATCTACGCCAGAACCAGATCTAAGCCATATATGGCCAGATAAAGTTTTATCTGGATCAAGTCTTTGTATGGAACAGATAAAATTTTATCTGGACCAGATATGGTCCTTATATGAGCAGAATATATTTCCATATATGACCCATATCTGCACCAGATATGGAATTTATATCAGATCAGATAAAAAGTTAGGCAGATATAACACAGATCTAAACCAGAACCAGATCTAAACCATATATAGCCAGATAAAGTTCTATTTGGATCAAGCCTTTGTATGGCACAGATAAACTTGTATCCGGACCATATCTGCTCTAGTTATGAATCATAGTTAGGACTTACCGTCCACACTCCTCATGGAGACTTTGAACACCAGCAATATTTTTCCAAAAGTCCCCTCAACTCTCTGGCGAAGAGCCAGGGGCGAAAACCAAACAATACTCCCGAAGGAGTTCTGCTCCCTGAAGGAGTAACAACGTCCCCAAGGGACAAACTTTGACTTAACTGACACCACTCGACAAGTGGTCCCGTTCTAGACTGGCTGAATAGAACAGGTCCCACTGGGAGCTCAGCCGTCGTGATCACGGATGCCACTTTGAACACCAGCAAACAATGTTTAAGTGCTCCATGAATTAGAATTTAATGTACGTATTGGGTTGAATTGACTTAAGTACATAATTCAACTTATTTCATAACAGTGAACAGAAAAATCCCTTGAAATTTCCTCTTTTATGTAATCACAGTGATATGGGCTTATTTTAAACTTTATTACGTATTTGACTCTAAATTTTGTTTACTGCATAGTGCATATCTTACTTTGAACTTCCTTAATCATGAAAAATGTAGGTTTAGATACAAGCTCAGCCCAAATATGCAAATCATTTGCCTAAGTTCACTTAGTACACTGCGGTTTTAACAAAAGTGTAGCCACTAAATAAATGCAATGTCTGGGGAGGTGATGCTGTATCCAAAACATGTCTTAGTTTGTAACAAGCATAATCCAAGAATCAAATCAAATAAATAATAAAACAAACTAACAAAATGCTCATTTGCATATCTAGCATATCAAGTTATATATGGCTTGATATGGCCATATAAAACTTTATTTGCTTTTCTGGAATTGCATTTCATCAAGTTATATCTGGCTTGATATGGCCATATAAAACTTTATTTGCATATCTGGAATCGCATTGTATCAAGTTATATCTGGCTTGATATGGCCATATAAAATTGTATTTCCATATCTGGACTTGCATTTCATCAAGTTATATCTGGCTTGATATGGCCATATAAAACTGTATTTGCATATCTGGACTGGCATTTCATCAAGTTATATCTGGCTTGATATGGCCATATAAAACTTTATTTGGATATCTAGAATTGCATTGCATCAAGTTATATCCGGCTTGATATGGCCATATAAAACTTGATATAATGTATCAAGGCATCTAAATCTGGCTGTATATCTGGCTTGATATGGCCATATAAAGACTGTATTTAGCCAGATATATCCAAATATCAATCCATATCTGGATTTGGAGTAAGGGCGGGAACCTCTAGTATGAAAGGCAGTACACGCAACCACCAAGCTTATCTCCACCCACCAAAGATTTGACTGAGCAACGCAAAAGAAATCGCGAGTATGATGATTTCAGTGGTGCCAGCATTCTTGACCCACATGTTGAATCTCAAATGCCTTCTCAGGAGTTTAAACACCGAATATTTGTCGTCATTATTGATAGCTTGCTCTCTGCCCTGTCAATACACAAGAAAGCTTAAGAAAAGTTGAAGGGTGTATTTAGATTCCTTCGTCAGTAAGAGTCGTTTACACCTGAAGAAATGGTAACGAGAACATCATATCTTATCAAATCATATTCGGACGATTTGGAAGAAAATCCTGATGATAAACTTGTGCAGTTTATTAAAACTGTTGAAAACTGATTTTGCTTCTCATATCGGTACCACACGGACCTTGTAGGGTTACAGTTTTACCGTTTGATAATTGACAATTCTATGGAGTCTTGTTTTTCAAATGTAGAAATTGCATCTATTTGTCACTGATGGTGGCCAAACTGCAGTAGAGAACGCTCATTTTCAAAACTGAAACTGATTAAAAATGAACTAAGGAGAACCATGGGTCTATAAAGTGATGGAGCAATCTCAAATTAATGAGCAATGAACGTAAAGTACTGAGTGAAAAATACTCTTCTAGTAGGCCTATCATCAACAAATTTGCTGTTGCTAATTGTACAAAAAGTAATATTTACAGGGGTAGTGTTGTTCCTTTTGATACCTACATGTAAATTATACTATACAGACATATTGTCATATTGTCATATTTTCTATTTCCTAAGCAAGTGAAAAAAATATAATTACCATGCAAGTTAAAAAAGTATGTGCTTAAATGTATCTATGTGTTGTTTTTTTTTTCAAATATAGGACTCCTTTATAATATATGCTACAAGCCCCGCACTAGGTTAATCCGGCCCTGTTCCACCGTCACAAAAACATTTCATTTGGGCTGTGCTAAGGAAATGCAGATAGTGCCACGTATCAAGACCGTAACCTGCGGGAGTGGGTGGGCAAGGGTGAAGTTGCTAGACTTCCAAACCTATTTACATTGTTACGGGCCAGAGCCTTCTTAGTTCCCGGTACAGACCCTGCACCCCAAGACCGGCCCACAGAACGTATACATTCAATTCTACTGCGTAGACTACTCGGCATGGCCTAATGTAAAAACAAACAATCAAGCCACAAATACACTGTCAAGTTTTACTTCATAACAAATCAGGCTTCTAGCCTGCTGTATTAAAAGACTTGTCTGGGTTTCATGATGATAGTAAAATACATAAGCACACTGAGGGTTACACTTACAGCCATGGAGCCAATTGACTTGGGTTGGCAAATTACACTTAATATAGAATGGTGATATCATGAGTCTTAAACAATACCCCTTTAACCTCCATCCCTGTGGCCACAGAAGTTGACGCTAATATGGTAAGAATGATCATGCTATACTCAATCCCGTACCAACTTAGTATGGGCCCAAATACTAAATATTACTTATAATAGGCCGAGCCTAGGCCTAACGTGCTTACACACTACTAAGTAAGACTTATCAGTTTGTGTTTCACCGACTGAGCCTCTTGAATGCGTCGAAATGCTGCGGAGCTGCGAAACTGCGGCTTTCTGATTCGCTAAGTTGATTTCCTCCAACTAAAATGAGCTAGGCGAGCTGAGACCTTTAATTACCAAGGGTTAGACCGTACTGCAGGATCACACAGACTGTCGAGGGCGAGTTGACCAGGGATGGGACGGGAAGTCATCTTTAATAGATAGGCTACTGAGCCTAGGCTAAATACTGGTTTGCCACCATGGGGACGACTTGGCCACATTGGCGATAGATCTGACCTGCACTAACTGTACCGTTAGACGTTAGCACACAGTGGTCGTGCCATCACAATTGGCATACTGTACCTCCATAATGTGAAGCAATCTGATGACTGAAAATCGACGGAGTAGAACAGGCCAGTTAGTCAAACAGATGATTTACTTTTGACATTCTGAGTTCAAGACCAGGGGCGGCGCCAGGGTATTTCGATAGGGGGGGCAAAGCGTGAGATGAGTGATCGCCGTCCTGGGGGAGGGGTCAAAGGGCAGGGGGTGTCCCCCTCCCCATTGGGAAATTTTTTGTTAATTTAAGGTTGCTCAGATGCAAAATGATGATGTCTTTGGTACATATTTTGAACTGATCATATATGGCTGGAAAGTTTATAATTTAGTAATTTGAATTTTTGTTTTGGGAAAGATGCTTTTCTGGGGAGGGGTGTCCCCTCCCCTTTCAGAAAATTTTTATTAATTTAAGATTGCTTAGATGCAAAATGGTGATATCTTTGGTATATTTTTGAACTGATTATATATATAAGAAAGTGTTCATAATTTATTGAATTTTAATTTTTGCTTGGGGGAAAGATGCTTTTCTGGGGAGGGGTGTCCCCTCCCCTTTGAGAAATTTTTATCAATTTAAGATTGCTTAGATGCAAAATGGTGATGTCTTTGGTATTTTTTGAGCTATCATATATGGCTGAAAGTGTTAAGTTTATTGAATTTTAAATTTTGGTTTAGTGAAAGAGGAGAGTAGCCTTTGTTGTCTAAGAGAAGGGTATGTAGTCAACAAACCTCCTGAAGCCACCCCCTTTTATATATGGGTATGTTTTCACTCAAAAATACGTGCGTTGAGTCGACAGAAACACGAACTATTACGAATATTTTCGTTGCTTCATATATGCATTATACAAGGTATCTGAAGGCTGGCAGACACCGGAACAGGGCCTCCTGGAAGCTCTGGACTAATTATATGGATCAAATATATGCCTATCCCAACCTCCTCTTTTCTTCTTTCTCCTTCGCTGCCCCTTCTTCTCTTTCGTTTTCTCCTTTTCTTTCTTCCTGTTCTTTTCCTTCTCTCTTTCCCCCTGTTCTTGCAAATGACAGAAGGCGGTTGCCCCCTGCCCCATGTGGCATTGCCCTGATTTTCTTTGCTCTTTTTCTGATTGACTCAAGATTTCTTCATGCAGTAAAGATTGTGTTGTGTAAGGCCATGCACCTACTATTTAAAATTCGTTTTCTATGGATTACTCAGTCGAGACAACATCAAAATAAAGCACAATAAGACATAAGCGTAGGTAACTTTTCGAGACTGGGGGCTGAACATTGTTTCGGATCGCTGTCCTGGGGAGGGGTGTAAGGGGAGGGGTGTCCCCACTCCCCTCTGGAAAATTTTTGGGTATTTGAGGGTCCTCAGATGCAATTTGGTGCAACATTTTGGGCAAAGTTTAAGGAAAATTACTGCAAATTTTTTACAGTTTTAGTACTGAAGAGACAAATAAGGGGTTTTTGACCTTGGATATTGGGGGCAGAAGTATGCTTCTTCCCCCCAGATTTTTGACTGGGGCTTTAGCCCCCCCCCCGGCTTCCTACGAGTATGCAATAAGGGAGACATATAATATTACCTCAAATTTTAATTAATTTTATTAAATATTTTTTATATTTTTATTGTCAAAATGTTCTTTAAGTGATTGACTCATGATACCCCCAATATATATGTTCACGTTCTAAATTTTAAATGGTCACATGCTGGGAATGGAGAGACAGTAAATGTTTGAGATTGCCAAACATTGCATAATCCGGAAAGGGGGAATACCCATAGACGAAAGGTTCACTTGGTCGAAGGTTCACTAAAGACCGAAGATTCCCCCGGACGAAAATATATTTCGAGTTACGGGTAGGGTTGGGGTTTTGGTTAGACAGAGATTCATGGATCAGGCGTATCCCCTGATGCACAAATTAGCTGTCTGTATTTTTTGGTGTAACTTGCAATGATACGCACCTTTTCTCCAAGAGAGGGAAAACTTTTTGCTCTGTGACACCATATGTGTAAGGTCTCACAATAACTTGGCTTTAGGTTATACTGCTGTATTGTTTTAGCTTTGCTCTCGGTTCCTATGCCCTTTTTGTTTGCGCGTTATGTATAATGTCCTTAGTGTTTATGTAATACTTAACCTGCATTCATGTAAACAATGGAGAAATCAGAAAACGTTATCCGGGCGGGGATTGCAAGTTTCAGGTATTTTGTAACGAACAATTTAACTAATATTGTGATAGATGGGTGACATACTGTAACACCTCACCCCACCCCCTACAAAATTAAGTGTCTTAAAACGTTTTTTAGACGATTTTATTTTTTGTGTTGAAAATCCATAGGGGGCAAATGCCTGCCCTGCCCCCCCTGTGGCGCCGCGCCTGTTCAAGACTAAGAGACGATGCAATGGTGAACCATTCGGGTTGGGATGGGATAACGCCCCCCATGATTTACTTATTCACTGGAACCAATTCTAAACCACTTCATGCTCTCGCTTCTAGAATACCAGTCTCGTTCATCGGATGTGTGCGGCGGACCAAACTTTCGTCTAGCTCCCGCTCTGCTAAATCATGTGACTTCCGGGTCTAGAACTTTCTAGGAACTTTCTCCAATAAGAAGCTACTCTATATGAATAGTCAAACGCATTACATGAATAGGGATGACAGTACTATGCATAATTAGCAAGTTAAAGGACAACTGAATTCTAAAAGGGATATCACAGCATTATGTATTCACTTAAGTTGCAGTAAATAACTTGGCAACTCTTCACACTGCGAAGAGGTGATTCACGTCACAACATGCTTAACTCAATGAGCTTGTAAGTGATATTAAGTCAAACCTGTACACTTTCTTCTTGAAATCTTTATTTGTTTCTAAAGCATAAAATAATTAAAAGAGATAGTTTAAATGCAACTTACAAGGTCTAAATCAGTCATTCCCTCTTCCCCTAAGGGAGGCATTTCAAACAAATCTTTCATGCAAGGCTTATACCTAGGCTATGCGCCAACCGATGATGGATTCTCGAGTGGCATTTTAATAGCTAGCAGCCCGAAATGGGTGCCAACTTGTAGGGGTGCCATGCCACAGCCGAAAAATTTACTTAATAAGTAGAATTTCAGCATTTAATCGGTTCAAAACTTCACCAAAAATACCAACATTTGAATCTAGGAAACCTTAGAACAAAACAAAATTGTCTTCTAAAATAATAAGGCATATAATCAATTAAAGGCTTTTCCAAAGTTTACCAAAGATCGCACCATTTTGCATATACGTCACTTCACATAGACAAGCGTTTCTCAAAGAGTAGTGGTATAATCATACCCTCCCCTTAGACAGTACCACTTGCCTTACGCTCAGCCAAAAACAGGAAAAAATCAATAAGCAAAGACAATTCTCTTAACATAAAATCAGTTTAAAGCTTTGCCCAAGATAGCTGCATTTTACACCTAAGCCAGGCCTTACATGTCACCTCTCCCCTCATCACTTTCCCCAGGATGGCACCCATGCACAGGTGAAAAAGAAAGGGTCCGTTCGGGTGTCAACTATCTATAGGCCTAGGCACGGCACTTGGTATTCCGTTTAGATTGTGTCATGAACTGCCCCCTTGAGATTTTGCCTATGATACGTTCCTGCTTATTTCTTTTATTATTACCTGGCTTTTCTGAATACATACCTTGACATATCCAATCTTGCTCCATATAAGGTTTTTTACAATGAAGAACAGTTTACCCAGAAAGGGTGCATGACCATATTTCCCCAAAGCAACCGTTTGAAGGTTAGAATAATTGAAGCGTTTAAATATAAGTGAAAGGCGAGTACTCATTATGGAGCTAATTATCCCCGGTTTGAATTTGAAGTTTTTTGATTTCCCCTGGGGAGTGTAGCCTATGGAAACACTAATGAACTGCAAAAGGTTGACCGGGATTGCAAGTTCATGTGTCGTGCCGGACTCTGATCAGTACGTTCGTTGTGCAATCATTTGAGGGAAAAACAGGAAGCCGAAGACATACTGCACACGCAGACCACCTCTTGGCAAGGCGTAGCCTAATTAATCCCAGTTGAGAAGGCACAGACAATCGTAACAATTACGCCAGTTTTTCAAAGGGGAAACGGCAGCCACCGCGATGTGATATCAGTCAGATAATGCGTCAGGTCCTTGACAACGCAATATACAACACAGCAGATGTCGGTTGTTAAAGGCAGGCACTCATCACCCCAAGTATATTTTTGGTTAGGGGGTAACCGAAATTCTCAATTGGTGACTGCTATTTGATTGACATCACAGTCAGAAAATTCAAAAGATGGAGAGTAGCTCACATTTCACAGTATTCAGAGAGAGTACTCTGATTGCACATTCAGGCCTCGTATGGTCACCAGCATGTCCTTGAGCAGTAAACTAGGTTTGTGTCTGAACCGTAAGACAGTTTTGGAAGGGGCTGGAAGTAACTTAATAAGATTGGAACTGCCTGGGCTGAGGAGATTTGCCCTTCATTAGTAGCGTCAGGGTTTGGATGTGGCAAAAGATCTTTCCGACGGATATAGGGACAGCAAGCACAGACATGAACGCAGGCCGGTGACTGGCTCCATTGCAGTATGAAGCCTAATTTCGAGAACCCTTTTACACAATAAACGTCGTTCAACCACTATGCAGTGCCTGAAGACTAATATCACTACGTGTGGTGAGTCTTTAGCCTACATGTGTGTATTACTTGTACTATACGACAAAGGCAAAGACGACAGGTACACTGGTCTGCAGGAAGGCACTTCTGTCCATCACGCCACCACATTCGTCGGCTAGGCAACCGATTTTGATGGCTTTCCTTTAAAACTACACCAAGTGAGAGGAAAGCTGAGGTACTAGGAGAAAAAGTCGCGTACCTCGAGCGAGGGATTCAGACCCATGCACTCGTGAAACACAATGGTGTTTCGCTCCCTCGGAGAAGAATATCACATTATCGCATTCTGATACAAGAAGTTCCTAAAATATGACATCATGACTTATACACAGTACTTTTGATACATATTTCAATCGTCAGGCAGTGCCGGAAGATTTACATCACTACATGTAGTGTTTCCCTAGCCTACACGAGCATCTACGTGTAGCATATGACATTTGCCTTTCTTTGGCGATGTTCCTGAAAACCCGAACTTTGATGGTGAGATGTTATCCGGCTTTCCTTTACCTTATAAACGTAGCCAAATATCCTTCCTTGTTGTAACTAAATCAGTGTTAGGTACCGGTAAATCTGGTTATACTCTTCTCAAGCTATCCGTTGGATAGAACCTGCATAGTCGGTTCTCGCCCATGAGATTTGAGTAGCGTTGTTAAAAACGAAGCATACTTGTGTAACGATGGGACCTGTATAATGTGCATATATTATTATATGTGCTAGTATATCATTAGGGAGAGTACGTATTGGATGTCACTTATTTCTACCATACAGTCCATGCGATACAATACATATATGCCATGTATGACACACCCAGATAACTACAAATTGACAACTAGAAACCGTGCCTTCAGGTAGCACACTCCAATTATTTGTTCACTTACACACTAATTTTGGTCCGTTTCATAACACCTGGAATCTGAAGAAGTTTTCAGCGGGTACAAGCTACCCTTCTTATGAAAGCCGACAAGAAGGCCTTTCACAATGAAGTCAAATTTATATATTGTAAACGTTGAAAGATGGAGCTAAGTAAACTTTTATGATAAAGAGGTAGTTCCTGTCTTTTCACAACATTCAAAATGCCATTTCGCATCGAGGAAGGAAGTAATGCAAAAGAGTGTCGGATATATCCTCATTTTCCTTCTTTTTGCATAATCGGTTCTTTAATTCCTTTGCTACAATATCCACAACACATGAGCACAACACTTTGGTAACGTGATCTATATTGTGCCCCCTTTATTTTTAGTGTTTTAAATTCGTGGGGTAACACTCTCCGAGGGTACGTTCCTTGGATTAGTGGTGTTCAATCTCCATACGACCAGAATAGTGTCTCTACCGTCTGTCAAGCTCCGAGCTTACCATAAATTCAGACCGACTCTGTGTAGACTTAAACCAATTTCGTTTCAATGTAGGCTTCTCAAACTTATTGGATAAGACATATCTAGCAGTAAAAGACATATGTTACACATGTTAGTTTCACAGGGGACACCATGGGGTTGCAGGTATTGTAATTCCGAGTCTCATATTTTGGAAAGAAGAGGTTATTAAATACCCTAAATTTTATCATGAATAAAGAGCCTTCGAAAGGGGCCGCGAGGATGATGAGGGACCTGTGTTCTAGGATAACCTTGGTGTAGAACATTAAGTTGTAAGATGTTATGGTAGAAAATAACTTGGGTAATTTCCGTCATGGGAAGACGGAAGGAGGGGGGTGATGGATGATTAAAGGGGTGCAAGAAATGGATTTTTCAGAATACTCTTTTCTCGACAAATAATATTTCCTTCGGTACATTATTTTACAACTATCAGGAATGAAAGAAAAACATAAGTTGCGAGCGGAAAGTTCAACTTTCAAATTCGCTTCCAGTATAAAATTTTGCAGCCTTGGTGTACATGTAAAAACAGATCCACTTGAGAATTCAATGTCTTTAGTTAACCCCTGCCTCCTTTTTGTCCGCCTGAGAAACTAACATTTGTCGGTTTTAGTAGACAGGTAGACAGTATGCCAGTTTTGGACGAGAAAACAGTTTCATTCAATCAGTGGTGGGCATATGAGAATACAGTTGATCTTCGATGCTCATAACGATTTATTTACACAGCCTACTCTTTATCTATATGTGTGAACTGATCGTGTAAATGGTCCTTCTTTTAATGGTACAGAGCGCTCTTATTACATTAGCACCATATATATAATAGTTGCAATAGCTGCCATACACTAATTGTTTATAAAGTGCCTGACTTTATCCTAGGAATTGGTCCCAGAGTATTCCTGTATTCCCTGTCATTCAAAACCCTACTTCATTGCGGTAAGTATGACCATAGGTTGTATTTGTATATGGTAGCACACCCTACTAAACTTTTCCATTGTCTAAGATATCAAATTGCAGAAGTAAAATAGCCTCTAAAGCCTCCTAGATGATTTCGCGGGGTAAAAGAATTCAAGGCAGACAACAACTGAATAAGCTGCGATTTCCACAGTTATCAGGTTGTTAGCATGCTAAAACGACCCTATTAGTTAAACCTCGGTGAGCAATGGGGCAGCTAAAAAGCATTGCGTATTGTCAGGTAGACTCCAGTCCATGACACGTTTTGTACAAAAATCATTGTCATTTTCTAAAGGGTATAGACTACCTGGGAAATAATTTCATTGTTATTAATGTATAAGATAATCGCAAAACTATAGTTTATAATACTTAAACAAGGCACTTAGTAGTCATACAACATATTGCCATGTATACTTATACCTTCAAAACCATAAGGTTTAGATACGGTAGTGCAACCACAGATACCAACATATGTTCAAAGCTACAAATGATGTAGACAAAACAGTGTACAATTGTTTATAATGATCTTATGTACATATTTACTTTGTCTTCCATAATTATTTACACACAGACCAAGGCATTAGTGACGTAATAATAAAGCTACTAACAAATATGCACAACTAATGTTTGACTAGAAAGTAGACTGACGTCAGTAAGGCATCAAACTTCCTTTCAGTCGTTTCCATAACAACATATGAATGACATTCTAATTGCATTGCTAGGTGATGCTCAGACTACTTGCTTCGTTTGCTAAAAGCACTATGCAAAGGACGATTACTACTTAATTAAACGTTTGTTGCTGCTATAAAATATAAGCGAACTTTTACTTGGCATGAACGCATCCATATTATCGTCCATTAACAATTAAGAGCGACGATAAATTATGGGGTATCAACCGGCCTTGACCCACACGAACGCTGGGATCCAGGACGGCTGAGTACTGGATGCAATTGCGCACCCAAGATGGTCCTAACGGAGACCCACTTGAAAATTACAAATAACGAACAACCTGAAATATCATTCTGCTATTCTGGGAGTCGTGGAAAAATAAGCAAGTACAATGCGGGAGCCTTTGGCTCTCATAACTTAAGAGTCCTACGTACAGCTTAGAAGATTTAACCGAGTCATTTTTTTTTTAAATTGGAGACTAGAGAGAAGAACTCAATATGTGTCAGTACAGAACTAGCTATCAGGAAAGAACCATTAGATATAAGGTAATTTTTCCCATCTTCTCTCTGGCGCTCCAAGACTAACGAATGAAGTCCCATCACAGACAAAGACACAACAACATCGGGCGTTAACAAATTCTTGCAAGCATTCACGTATGGGACCTTGAAGGGTATCTTCTGGGCCATAGTTTGGGGTTCAAGTGACCGATAGAATTCTACCGTGCACCCAAGCTTCCGATGGGGCCACATGAGCCAACTCATATTACATATATATGGAGGACAGGGAATTGATGTTTGGTGCCCATCTAAGCCACTAATGTCTAGGTAATATGTCTAAGTATGGGATATGTCATACAGAAATCCCACACGGGAACATCTGGGATCCCACAAGGACCAGCAGTATGCTATATAAGTTTACTATGGGTTTAATGGGGCTATGCAATAGTAATACCGTAGTTAGTATACATAGTGTTCATCTGGGACAACCATATGGGCTGAGATTGAAGCAATATACACTCTGAGTTGAAATCGTTTCATTTGGGTCACTATAAGTCCACCCATGTGCACCCGCCCCTCACCCATTTAAAACTGACCCATGCCCAAATATTTTGAGGAAAACCCATATGGACCACATGTAGGTTTTCTACGTAGTGGTGAACTCGTTTTATTACATTGTTCATCTTTTCAAAGCAGTTAAACCGTGCTGTTGATAATTCTATTGAAACCTTTTCAATTTTCAATCCAGGACGCTGTCATGGCTTAAATTTTATTGATGAGTAAATATTTGTTGTATCTATAGAACAATTACTGTCTAGGCTGAATACTTGACTTTTACTTTACGCAGTAAATATTTAATCTCTCCCACAAAGACAACCTTTTTGTTTCGCAGTTATTAGAGCTAATTTTAGTGATCCAAACACAACTGAGGACACACCCAGTTACTAAGTTTACTCTTACAAATATCAAACAATGAAAGCAGAAAGAGTATTAAATCAAAGCCACCGTTTTGATTACAGGGATGTATAAGCCTTTGTGCCAGCCCACGCTTTTGCTCAACTTTTCCTCCGTAACTGATAGAGCTTACGCAGATCTTCATTGTACTGTACAGGACATGGGCGTAAATTCTAGCGTGTGTGGGAGGTAGAAAGGTATTAGGCCGTCGAATAAAAGGAAAGCAGAGAGATAAGGAGGGAACTTTTAAATGATGTAATAATTTCCAACTTTTTTCAGCTCAGTGCCCCTTTTTCACCGATTACAGATTAGAAACTACCCTCACCTCACATGTGTTTAAAGTAGAAATCAAAAGAAAAGAATAGAGTTCAGCTGATGTCAAGATAAAAAGGGGCTTTAAGGCGTAGATCCAGGGTTTAATAAAGAAGAGGACCTACTTTATGGCGGTGAAGTCAGAACCTCGAAAGCAGGCTGGGGCCCTCCAGTTGGAAGATTTTGGAATTAACGGTTACGTGCGATTTCCTGGCATATAGCTATTTCGCAAACTTTGAATTCTACCATGTCACCTGACTTATTTTGTTTTTCTTGATTTTACAAGTAATAAACAAAGCAACGGGTGGAAACTTTTTAGAATATTTTTAGGTTCGTTTCAAATATGGTATCTCATTTTATGCAAATACTGTTGTCGTCACTGGAGTTTATGGCCTTTGAGTTTTAAAATCGCCCATGAAGAAAAAGAGTACCAAAAATCCAATTTTTGGCGCACTTTGCCCGCAGACGCCGTGGCTCCTTCATGTGTTATCATTTCTTGTTGGGCAGCTAAGGTGGAATAACTGTGCCAAAGCCCTAGATAATCCATAACATCATTTAACCACCCACTGTACCAGGCTAACCCCCCTAAAAATGGTTTCCGTAAAAATTCGTACCATTTTTAGGACGAAAACAACAGCTCTTTCTCCACGGGGTTGACTTGAACCCATCGAGGATAATCTAGTTACTAATTCTTTCTTTTGGAAAACTGTAATGGAGTTTTAGTTCAAATCTTCTTCCAACCTGCACCATCATTTATCCACTCCACCCAAGTATATAAAAATGTTTACTGCATGTAGTGGTGAAGTTATGATGGTTGTGGTCGGTTTAATGTGCAGCCAATCTCTTATAACACATGGGATTCCTCAGTTCCCCATATGGGACTGGCTGCTTCCCACTTCCCATATAGGATATGCTGTTCCCATATGGGAATATTAAATTCCTCACAAGGGACTAGTTTGCTTCCCACATTGATCATTTGCTTCCCATATGGGGGTACCTGTTCCAGTATGGGAATCTACAGTTCGTCATGTGGGATGGACTGCTTCCCACATTGCTCTTTTGCTTCCTTATGGGATTTAATAAATGTTAAATTCCCCCTGTAGGGCTACTTCCCACACTGGGTATACTCTTTTAATGTAATTGGCCCAAATCATGCATGCTGTTCCAGTGACTAACAGACACTAATGGACACATATTGGCAACAGTTCTTTTGCATTTCATTATTTATGATTTGATAGTGAGAATGGGAAGTTAAAATAACTATGCAATATTCCACTTGTTAAGGTAAATGGGGAGCCGGAGGAGCACCGTACAGGCCCGGACTCAGACTCCGAGAGCTTTATGGGTATAAACGACTTCCAATGCTGTTTAAACGGTCATCAGACAAATTTTCCTCATCTTTTCATGTATAAGCTAAGCAATGAAATGTTTCACAACAAAACATGGACAGTGAAAGTGTTGGATAATTGATATATACCATATATTGGAATTTCCTTCATCTTCTTTTCAAATGATTTTACATAATTCATTTAACATTCCATACATTTAAGAGGAAATGTTTGTAACTTCACAACTACACCTTGTCTGCTTCACGAGTTAATGATTGCCTAGAGAGAACAGGTACTTAAATATAAAACAGTCCTTGTGTTTAGGTATAGCTTAACATCAAAAGTTAGTGCTGGAATACACTAACATTAGGAAAACAAGTTTAAATGTAATTGTAATATGAAGCCACGCCTATGAATGATCCAGTCAACAGTTTTATGACATCATCAAATAAAAAACATAATATCTCCAAATAACAAGGACAAAATCGATGAGCAATCTCTGTTCAATTTTTCACATTCAATTAACCAAGAATAAATCATGACAAATCTTGGATATTACGACATACATGCACATGTGTTCAATATATCATACCCATTTATAAGGCTTTACTTTGCTCATATCTTTCACTTTTTGCCATGTAAACACTTCTGAAATACCACTTCCTTTCATCACTCCCCTAACTCTTGTCCAGACAAACTTTTAGAATGTTTTATCCTGTTTCTTTTAACTTTTTGCAATACCACCAGAAGTAATAAGCAGGGCCACACAGGCGAAAGCAAAGGGGGAAGATGGTGAAAGCAACCTGTTGATGTACTTTTTATCAGGGAGGAGCCTGCAACATTTTGTAAGAAGGACTCTCGACAGGCACTTAACAAACACAATCTTGACGAAAGAAAGGTTGAAGCAATAACAGTTGTTCGCACATATCGAGTTTAGGACACACTTGCAGGGACTTTCTTACATACTGTCTTGTGGTCTGTTTAGAATCACAAGACTGGAATAAAAGTGTTCGATACCTCAACTGCAAGTGCATACAACTTTTGCTTTAGAACATTGTCTAGTTATCCTTTTTACATCCATCACAAATACTGTATTATAAGGAGGGATCTTAAATGTTGTTTTGTGTCCTGGACTGCATTCAAAGTAGTCTTGATAGTCGTGATAGATTTTTAATGGCCAGTAGTGTCAATTACTCTTGACAGTTCAATGAGGTTTCTGTTTAAAAAATCCCAGTCAATCAACCATTTTACGAAAGCAGTTTGTTAGTGATTGTATAAGCACACTGATGGCTTTCTCACAGTGCTACACTACTATGTTATTTATCATATCTTCTGCCAACACTTGGTTTTTCTTTACTTTTGGAAAGATAAAGGATGGTAGTGAAGATGTCTTGACTGTAACCGATTAATCACTGGAATTTCGACAAGGGAGGCTTGATTAAAGGACTACAATAGAAAGGGTTGACTACCAGCTCTAATACAAACTGTGTTTTTGGTATAATTTTTCTAATTGTAATCGGCCTCAAAGTATATGTATTTCCCCTTACTGCTAGTACATACAAAGTATGGCAAATAGGGAGGGGGGAGCTCTGTTTTTCATTATAGTTTGAAGCAGCAACAACAAATCCAGCAAACTGGCAACTTGGGTTTACAGAATGAAACTATTTGCATCAGAAAAAATATAATAGGATATAAATAAAACAGTGACCTTATGTATTATAGGTCTCTGTGAACAGTGTAAATTTGTCAGGCTGATCTGACAAAAATGATTGTCAAGCTCCTTAGCACCACTCTGCAAACTAAATCATACAGTAAACCCTTTTGACCTTCCATTATCACAAGTGTTTCGCTAATGATTGAATTGTGTCCTATATCCTGTTGTGAGTTTCAATAGAATTATCTATTATTTCTTCCCACAGAACATGTCATAGCAGCCTATCCAGATGCAGAACTGTCTTTCATCAGGATGAAAATTACAGATACATGAAGGGTTAGAGAAAAGCATATTTCAAAGGAAAACATATATAAACATATACTTTATCTACAAGTGTAATAAAATAAGCTTTAGTTTTTGAGGAAACTGTTCAGACTTTTTTGATGGTATATTAAGCTTGTCTCGTCGTAGAAGTTCGTGCAAACAGCAATTTTTCATCTTTTGATGTGTTATTTTATCTTGTCATTTAAACAGTACATATCACCAACACAATTAAGCTTTTGAATTTTTTGAGGTTTGCACATTTGACTCTTGTTGACTGTACATTCGGCTTACCACAGGGTAGGGCAATGCGGCAATAAAATAAGCGCAATTTTGATTCTTTTGCCTTGTGCTTTTATATTTGTTTTGAGTTGTAAGAAAACTTACGTATCCGCCTTGCTAAAGGTGAACTTCATGCCAGGGTAACCTTAGTTCCAATGGGTCAATGGCAAAGCCCCCCCCCCCCCTCCCTCTCTTCTGTTCCACGTGGAAAGACTTTCCCTTGTGGAGAGCAGCTTCCATTTTCCATATGGAAAGATGTTATTTCCCATGTGGGAACTTCCGATTTCCGTTATGGGGAGACACTTTCATTTCCCACATGCCCAAGTACCCATAATTTCCACATCACATTTTCCTATAAAAATTATGTAGGGTTCTTTATAAGGAATTAAAAACAGCCTGATTGTCTGATCTTGAGTAAAGTAAAGTAATTCAGGAAAGGAAATAAGAGAAATTAGGAGATTTTATTTTAATGGATTACCTTCTGCAATGTAAACTGAAGAAAAGCGTAACTAAAATGTGTTACATAACGGTGCTTCTCGGAGCCCTTCGTGCTCTCTCGTTTTCGGCAATTCTTTGTCTATAACTTCCTGTAGGACTACATTGGAACCATTTTTCATGGCCCCATGTAACCTGAACAATGATTAGTCATTCCCACCCACAAGTTCCCTGCATCCTAAAATCGAAAGGTCATTAGTACGAATTAGGCTGTAATAAACAATAACTAATGTTACAAAAAATTTAGTGGAATTGTTATACTTGTAGTAGACTTAGTAAGCATAATTGGTAAGTCGAGCACAAAATTGATCGTCAATCCCTGAAAAATGTTTTATGTAACCTCTCGTACCGCATGTAGTATCTTTATTGCTTTCTTTTTAAACTCAGGTACAAAATTTGACCCATGCAAGTTAACGTTTCCTTTAAGAAGGTAAACGATGTTCGCCCTCTATTTCCCCCCAAAATGGCTTAAAAAATGGTTACCCAATTTACCATAGTTGAGTCGCGGTTCATAAAACCATATAACTTCAGTGTTCAATGCCATCGCCCTTATGGAATCTTTTGTAGGATGTAGTTGTATCCTCATACCATAGGCGTAGGAAAAGGGAAAGGGGAAAGCGGGGGTAGTCGGGGGCGACTACCCCCGCAACCTCAATAGTGTGGGGCCTAACACCCCTTTTCACCCCCACTCTCTAGTATTGGTGCCGTAAGTTATTATGCTTGCAACAAACCAACATGTTTTTGTTTAATGACATTCACAACTTTTACCTGTACATTACATATGACCAACATTAATTACTCGAAACAAGACACGCCTTATGTTTTCTCTCCCTTGTCCTTTATGTAAGAAAGAAGGTGGACAAGTTGCAACTTTCATCTGTTTAAGGAAATCTCTGATGACAGAGTTTAGTGGTTCATCCTTTTAGGAAGGTCCATTTGCCGCCATATGCCTATGCTGTAATTGCTGATGGCTGGTTTTTATTTGACACTTTAACATCGTACCGCATGCAACTGAAATTTACAACTACCAACTTCATCTGGGGTACAATGATGACACTCGACCCACAGGCGTTTGTAGCCTGGAGAGACCACCGATCTGGACCTCGAGACATCACACTATTGCAATTCCATTTAATACTGACATAGCCAAGATAGTAAGTACGGTTTACCTCTTTTTTTTTCAAGGAGCGGAAATCCTTTAGTACGAACACGAAATTTTTGGTGCGCTTCGCACCCTGTAAAGTTTCTTTGCTTTTCTTTAATAATATGCTTTCGTGTAGTAAATATACACTTCAAATTTGCCTAGTAACCTAGATATCCTTAGTAATCTTGCACTGTGTTTTATAAATATTGGAAAAGGTCATCCTCAACAGCTCAATCGAACAGTAGTTCTCTTCCATGTGGCACTATACCATGGCAAGCAAATTATGCCTCATCGAGAGTGGTTCACCAGGAATACAGATTTTCAACATGTACTTCAAACTTTTGCCACACTTCGAAGTTCTGCAGACCATATTTTATTAAAGCACTAAATCAGTACTACACTCCTATGGAACAGTCCGTGTAAATGGGGAATAAACAGCGCTAGGCGACTCATGACGAAATGGTGTTCTTTTTTCATTATTCTTACACATTTTTTGTTTTGCTTCCAAAAACGTGCTAGTTCCTGGACACTAAAAATGGCAAATTCTCGTACAAGAACACTCGTGAGTAGATAAAATATATTAGCAATGACAATATCTTGCACCTTAGCTCTTTCTAGGTGAAAACATTTTCGAAGTCGAGGGGCAATCCCCTTCTCACAAATGCGTGTCCAAGGACGGCCAACTCGAATGTCCAAGAAGTCCTTTATATGGAAAGTTCCTTTAATCTGGATTATGCTTGAAACGAAACATTAATTTACCTCCCTTTACAAGTGTACTAAATTTCGAAAGCATGATACATCAAAATGAAGGACTTTTACATGTACTTAGAAGATCTGGGAAGTGCCATTTTCTGCAATCTGGGGGCCACTCTGGGCGAAACTCTGGGCACGCCCACTCGTGGTGGAGCTTCGCTTAGATAGTATCACAAATCCTTCAAGAGGCCACTGACCATATATTTCCATTTCATCCCCGCACTTCAAAATACCTTCCTACGCCTATGCTTACATTCAAGCAAAGCCATACTCAACCACCTTTGGTTACGCTAGGCCTACCTTACAGCTAGAAAGGTCTGTACTTACAGGCACTTACAGGCAATTACATACTGAAGCCCGTAAGATTTCAGTAAACTGTTAAACGAACAAACTACAGCTCTAAAGTTGGAACCATCTGATTGTTCAAATCAATATTGTGTATGCTACGAGAGGAGCACAACTGCCAAGACCACATCGGGCGTGTACCTATCAGAGACATTCTGTAGCAATGCCCTTCTATTCGATCTTGTTTTCTTTATGTTATACAGCTCGACATCAATGTTATAGACCTTCACAAATGGATAGGTGCGGGTACTCCTAAAAAAAGAGCACTTAACTTTGTTTGTTTGTCTGATACTAAAATGTCCTAAAGTACTGCTGACAAAGAGAAGCAGCAAATGCTACTAAATGTTGGGTCTGTTTATGCAGTAGGCCAAGTTGTCATAATTTTTTATACCACAGAATGTGTTGCTAGTGTAATCCACTGTGTTTACTAGTACCTCGAAGCCAGGCAAGGCACTGAAGAGCTTCGGGAAGGGGATGGAATATTTTAGGGGAAGAAATATGCTAAAATTAAGCCAAAAGTAATTTCTGAATTTCTACAGAGAGAATATTTTTCTAGAAAAACGCGCTGGCCCCCTTCCCCACCCCCCTCACCTTTGGATTCGGGCTGGTATGTAAAAGGAACACGGCCATATGAGTGATTTCATGCAAGCAGTATTTGGTTATGCTTCCAGGGAGCAGAAAGACACGTTTTTTATAACCCAGTTAATTTCTCCGTTTACTGTATGGGATCTTTCTGTATTGCCTCTGTATTGACAATGGTCACATCGATTATGGCCCACTGTCTCACAGGCGCGTAGCGACAGAGGGTTAAATCCCCAAGACTCAAGGGCTAAAAATTAATGCATACAAATCAATTATTTATGGGGAAAATATAACGATGTGCTGCGGCAGTTCCTCTGGCTTCTTTGGGTTAGTGTGGTCTGGGCACCCTCCTCGGAGCAAATCCTAGCTACGCAGCGCCTGCTGCCACGTCTAGTAAGCCTAGCCATCAGGTCTGTGCCACCAGAGAACCTCGTCTAGTCGTGGAAGTTAATTCAACATCTTACGAATAAGTGCAGTAGCGTAAATTGATTGAGGAATATGGACTTCCAAGTTTTTTTATGTGAAGTTAAAACAGGGTTAGAGCATCTCTTACGTTGCAAGTTGCAACGTTTTCCTTGTCAGGCCACAGGAAAAATGATCGTTACGGATGCAACGATATGTATGGTTCCCTAAACTCCGATGTCTTACTCATGAACAGAGTAGCCTACATGCAGGCCCGTTGCGCAGCTTTTACAATGGGGAAGTTGCATGGATTTTGTGAAACGTGAACCATTAGTATGTAACAGTATCTAAGGGGATCACCACCATCAGTTGGTGCGCAGTGTACCAAGAGAATTTTACCAAAAAAATGCAACCTTGGTTTCCAGGAATGGTGATTCCCATGCCTTGTTAGTCGCCTCTAAACATTCTTTTTGTTTTCGATCTCATCTATTACAAAATTCACTCCTCTCCAAAATGGTTAATGAGAAAACGGTTGTTCTGTAAACTCACTAAAGCCACTGGTGATTGAAAAGTCTCCTGTTGTTGTGCTTGCTTACTTTTGAAAGGCCATACGTGTCTCGCAAATGTGAACAGTGATGTAAAATGCACTATAGTTATTGACTTATTGTATTCAAAGCTATAAGTATGTATAATTATCAGTGTTCATCTAGATTTAATACAGCAGAAATAGTGGATAGGAGAACAAGAAAATATTTCTGGGGAGTGGACAGTCAATTTCATCCGAAAGTTTGCGAGCGGACCGTGGATATTGCCGAAGGGAGGTTCTTCAGGATATGGGCCTGGGGTTGTAAGGCCCCCTGGTCCCCCTTGACTACAGGCTTTAAACGGGTACAACTTGTTCGGATACTTGAAGTCGCATTTACAACTAAAGGGCATTATACTCGGGGTCATGACATCATACTCACACTTCGGGTATGCCAGCTGCTACAGCGATTTGAAGAGGAAATAAAAAGTTGGTCAGGCAAAGAAGGATCGAGGAAGCCAGTCGTTAGCCGTGATCTAGTTTCGTTTCGCTAATGTGAAATGAAACTCCCTTGGAAAAAGGATCCAGAAGTGAAACATAACTTCAACCTGACGGTGACAAAATAGCAATCATTGTTGCCATGGTTACCACATTGAAAAGTGGGTTTCTTGTGTGGTGAGTGTATTGCCCTTTACATGCTTAGCCGCAGAGGCTTAAAATCGCTTCATACAAGGAATTGCTTTGAAATCAAATGTACATAAAGCTACCCGAAAAAGGGTTATCGCTGCAAGCTATAAACGTTCTTTGACACCGGCCGGCTTGTTTTGACATCACTCACGGGAGCAAGTCCCTGGTTGTGGTTGTGCTATGGGGTACGTTCTGATTTCCCTTAAACTATTAATCCAGGAAGGGTATACATACAAATTGCTACCCATCGAAGCGGACTCTGTTTGCTCAGCCCCTCTTTAAGGCTCTCCAACTGGCCGTCTTTTTCGCTTTTCGCAAAGACGAAATGTGATTAGTTTGGATGGTTTGGACTATAAACTGGTTACATATTAGGAACTATAGACATGCGATGTACTAAGGTTTACGCATTTCTAAAACGCTATACGATATCTTTAGGGTCTTTCTGTATATGAAAACAAAACAATGCGCACTAAAAATCGTGTGCATTGGTACCGTGAGAGCATAGTCCTGGGAATTGTCTATACTGACCTGGATTTATTCCAGTGGCTGCATTCAGAAGGAACATTCTAAGAATTGTATGAAAGACATGTTTTCGTCCATGAAGTGGAAGTTGTCACTTGACAAGCATGATGAAATTAGAAATGTGGAAGGTGAGAAACGAAGCTATTGGTTGTCTGTATATTTCTCTAATTTAATCAGTTGACGGATGTTAAAAGAAAGACGTACTCGTCGTGACAAAAGGAAATTAAAGCATCCCAAAGGATTGAAGGGGAAGAAACGTCCATTTGGTAAACCACGATTTAGAAAAGACTTGAGTCACGAAGCACACGGCGAGACTGTGTTTATTAGCCTATAGAAGCCAGACATTTTGATACCACCATAGGCATACGAGGAGGGGGAATGAAGGACTGCACCCCCACCCCCTTGGGGCACAAATTTGATATATTCGGTGAAAAAATGTTTTCTTGTTTCTGGACATACGTGGTAAAATTGTTGCACTTACATTCTCATTCCCACACCATCCCCTCCCGTGCCCTCACCCAGCCCACCTCCACTCCAGTAAAAGTGGTCCTGTAAATATCACACTTAAAATTTTAAACTTAAAATAAATTTCCAAATTAAGTTTCAGAGCATTCTGAGGTTAAACACTATGTTTAAATGCCCCTCAAACGAATGACTCGGAAGTGACAGAATATATAGTGTGATCTTTTTCAAACTTACCGTTTGCATTGTAAATAGTCACTCCAAAAGAATTATCCTGCCTAACCCATACCACCCACATGTCAATGCCTTGCCAGCCACTGATGGTTAGGATTAAAGGGTACAGGTGCTTATCCCTGAGGATCGGGTGGTATAGTTATTTTGGAGTACCTGTGGGCAGCAAAATTTCAATATGTTAATTGCCTTGACTTGAATTTACAAGGTACAAATTAAATGTTTTCTTTAATTTAACATAGCCTAATTGGTGTAGAAAAGGGGGTCTTACGACCCATAAAAACCTCTTAAATAGGGGCTTGCGCCCTCTCCCTCTTCCCTCCAGTGCGATTTAAAGCAAAAATTAATGATCCGTCATACGTATAGTAAAACTGTGCAGAAAAGTCAGGTGTCGCAGAACTAGAAGAGTTCAAACACAATTCTGCTGGTATCAACAAATGATTCCGAGAGGTATAATGTAATGACAGGTAATAATAAACCCTCTTCTTACTAACACTTAGTGAAAGAAACAAAGGCTATGGCTGAACGACTTTCGCAGAATTAATCTCTTCTACCTTCCATGTGCGAGGCGATTTTTCAGATTTCTTCTAGTGGAAGCTAAGACCAGAGAGCATGTTCGCTCTCTCAGCGTTCCCTTATCAGAGTAAGGCCTACACTTTAGTTCACAGATTACGCCTGTTTGGCCTTCTGGATAGTTTTAAGGTAGGCGGGTCCCCTCCCCCAGCAAAGTGGTTGTATTTATCTTGTGTATTAGGGGTTGGGTGAGGGCTGGCCCTTATGCTGGCCAGGCGTCTTAAAGAGACAGGAACCTCCAAAATGGGGCTGAAGTGAGGCCCCTTAGAGGGTCCTTACACTTAAAAGTGATATGGCATCCCCCAAACCAGGGATTCACGAGTACGAGAAATATATTTAGGATTAGCCCTCGAGTTCTAAATACAGTTAATGACTGCACTTTGATTGACATTCATTCAAGCAATATAGCTCCACTCTGGTTGGTCAACGATGACTTGTACAGTCAGTCGTCTTCCTTATTATAATCTCACACATAGTGTGTGTCAATTTACATAGCCCCTCGAGCAAATTGAACTCATTGCAGGCTATGAACTGAGGGTCTGCCTTGGGGGTGCACTAGACAGGTGCTTTCTGTTAAAATTGGAGGAAGGCTAAAGGTGCTTGGGAGAATTTTACTGTCGGGTGAGATTAGAGAGCCTTTAAGCCCCCCCCCCCCCTTAATGGTTCTGTTGCATTGACTAACAACAACCATTGCATACATGAAACTAATACCCATGTAACAATGATTTGTTGCTTGTTCCGCTGATGAACCCAGTAAACACTATTAGTACATAGTTATCTACATACAGTTGTATCAAGTATGCGGGATCTTGTCCTCTACAAGATCGGCTGGGCCATTCTATTATACATTCAGGGGTGTCGCAGAATTTAATTTCACACTTTTATGGTAGAAGAAATGTCCTTCTCAAAACAACTCTTTTGATACAATTAAAAAAAAACTCAATAAATATATTCTTCAACCAATAACAGTTTGAGAACGACACTCCTAATAACTATTAATTGCTAGTAATAATTACAGCAAACAGTCTAAAACTAATCATCCCAAGAATTGTCCTCTACAAGTCTACCCAGGGAGTTAAAGTATCTCCAAATGCAAGATGCTATTGAGATGGGGTTTTCAGTGCCTAACACGGAAAATTTTTCTGCTTTTTTTTGAAAGCATCAAATTTGGTCACCAGACCATGCTTTTAAATAGCAACTCCTGGTCTATACCCGTCCTTTGAGCAATGATCCATTATCTGCTCTAAAAACACCCTGGGTAAATTTAACCATGCCGTGAACTTTTTGTGAGTGTACATTACGTGCAAGTAGGAACTAAAACTTTATGTCAGTCTGCAGAGTAGGTGCAAGGGTGTGCTTGTTGAAACTTCGTTGTATGTATTTAAGTCATCATGACACGGCTTAACACCACAAGTCACAATTATTTCCTCTCTCGAAACGGATCTATGTATGCATATGGAATAGACACCGTGTTTCCCACGGCAATACCCACCCGCCACAATCCTCAGATGATTTAATATCAACATACAGAAATTGTTGAACAAACAGACAAAACTACAGTAGGAATAGGGCTTGTGCTGATTTCAGGTGAAGGTAACAACTCACAAGGAATACTAAGACATCTTAGACGGGTTACAACTTTGGGGTGATTATTTCCGTGGGGATTTTGGGAGAAAAGTGGAATGATTTATAACTCTCTTAAAAAGAACACGTTTGTGGCGTAATTTAGTTAAAGTAGAAATGCTTGCCCAATAGCAATAACCTGGTTGAAAAACGTTTTCATAACCTTCTTTATCAACTAGATCACGCCAAGTCAGACGGTAAGTTACCCAAATGATTTGCTACTTCTACCTTCATGTGCTGGAATGGTTGGAAGGAATCAGGCGGCACAGAGAGATATTTCCGTAATGTTGCCTTTGTAGTGTCAGGGGAGTCGAGAAGAAGGGGGGGGGGGCTGGGGTAAAGGTTGATCACCCTTGCCTTACCGGTTCAGTTGGTGTGGTGTTTGTATGCTGAGGGGCCTAGTGCGATCTAGTAGCGACACCTTAGGGCAACGCTCCGACCGTCATCACATAGATGAGGCACAGAATGTTTTCGAAACTAATTTCTCAGTGGTTTCGTTACAAGTTACAATAACCATCATAAGGGCACAATCATCATGAATGCAAGCCCGTAGCCAAGGGGTGCGGGGCGAAGCCTCCTGGAAAACATTTCGCCCCCCCCCCCCCCAGGAGATAAAGATTACTATTGCCTTAATGTATTTTAGTACGCATCGCCCCTAAAAATATTTCTACAACGCAAAAGCTATTTCGCCCCCTTCAGTACCTTGTCTTGCTAAGGGACTGCTTGAATATTTTACATATTCTGGTAAATTTTGCTGATAATATTTATTTGATTAGGAGTTTACTATTTCATTTTCAATTCTCTCTTCCATGAACTGTATCTTTTTTAATTTGGTGTATTAATGGGAATATTTATGTATGTTTCACTTTTCCTTTACGTACCGCCGGTGACCGAAAAATGCCTAAACTGCATCACAACCCTTCATGCTACAAAGGTATACTGTAAGAAATTAAGAACGAACGATATGTGAACGTGTCACCCCTACTGTAAGAGAAACAGACTATAAAAGTTAAGAAACACAAAACAGTGAAGCACACTGCACACACGGCTTAGACTTCGGCCGCGATCGTAGAAGACTATGCGCGTATCCGGCCAGTACACAAAACAGCTGTCTGCATTTGTTGGTGTACGTTGCAATGGTACGTGCTTGCCGTTATTGGAGGGCGCGTTTTCTATCCTGTGACGCCATATGCATAAAGTCCGAGGCGGCAGAAGATTGAGCTTCGCCGCACCTAGCAGACAGTAGTCTTGCTACCACGAAAGAAAATGTTGAGTGTTTATTAAATCAAAGTTTTTTTTTGTTTTTGAGCAAGGCCCTTTAAAAACGACTGGCTTTTAACGCATCGTTTGCTCATCGTTCTAAGCGCATGCACACTATAACGCTTTAGATGACGAACTTCGAAAATGAAAAGGCTTTTGTCGTGTAAAGTGGAACTGCGAAATTCCCTCACAAATGTGTAAGATCGATACCCACTGCCGGGGCAGTAGGAATTTAATACTTCTTTAAAGAAATGAATCCACATAAATATCGATTAAGGTAAAAGCTTTTTTGAATGTTCTGAAAACGGGTCAGTTATTATGATGAAGGCAAATTTGTTTCGATCGCTTGACATACATAAAGGCCTAGCCATGACAATTGCCAGCATGTGCTTTACTTCACTTCAGTTATTTTTCTAGACCCTGGCAATGTTGGTCTCAGCAAGACTTGAAGTCATGCACACTGGATAGTGGGTGTTTTGATTAATAGCCCTTCTTTACGACCAAGGAGAAACCTGCTTAATCTAAAAAACAGACCCCTCAATAACAGGATGACAAATAACAGCATTCACGGAAATAATATAGTACGAATATCATTAGGAGGTGTAAGCCTAGATCCCAAATTCACGTTCACGGATTCGATAGATATAAGAAAATACTCCTTATGACCGTCTGCACTCTGAAAGCACTTATCTGATTAAGTCCCCGACAAAAGTATTCTGCAACCGTTCACTGAGTAACTAAGGAGTAGAATGCATGCAGATAAGAGAAACTCTGTGTCTCCTAGCGGAAAGGAAACTGTACAACGTTAAGTACTAGGCAGCTATATTTACATTATTTCATCTACCGGTGGTGAAAACAAACACACGTGTGTAAGATATTTCCTTTTGGACTGAATAAATACACCCGATTGCAGAACGTATCCTTCCCGTGGGCAATGTCGGAGGTTAAACCGGTCATATCCACGTAAGGAAGTGTGAAAGGGTATTTACCGGCTCACACTGTATTTATAATGGTAAGCTGAATGTCACACTTAACCTACAGTCCTACACAGGCCATTATCATCGCCATGTCCTCTCCGTTTTCCAAAACTTTGAATGGTCAACCTATTGATATGGATATCACTACTATCAAACTCCTGATGAAACATCAGGAGTTTGATAGATCGAATAACAAGAAAGTGAGCTTAATCTCTAAGGATTCAACACGATGTTACATCAAGGGGATGATAAAAAGAATAAACAAAATAAATATGCCATGTTCAGGTTAATCCGTAACTTGGCTAAATATGAGCAAGAATTCAAGGCACACATTGAAATGGTAAAAGACACACCGTAACATCTTCATGCCACGGATAAACCACGCATTCAAAGTCATTTTCGGATTCAAGCATTGAGGAAGTACCTTGTCCCATCCTTATAAGGAATAGAAACTAATGATATGAATATCTAATAGACTGATTGAGCTTAAGGGGAATATTACCTTTGCGGTACAGAATATTTTCAGACTTTAAAAGCTGTAATTTGTAGCTCATGAACAATTTGCCCATTCAAACTATCAAACTGTCAAATCATTAAAACAGCATTCATAATTTCTTGTAGTGCACAATATTTGGGAAGAAACGCTGTCGTCAGAGTTAACTTGTAATGGTGAGGGTCTTATAACGATAAAAACCTATTTTTGGTATACATCATTTTACCTCACAGTCAGTGTTTGACTCGAAAACTTGTCTGCACATCGCGTACCGTACCTCTGAAATGGTCTATTGGATTCAAAATTCAGAATTTATGATCACTGCAAACAACATTTCAGAGTGACCAAAGTGTTTTGAAAGAATGTCTTGGAAAATAAACAATTGTTTCCTCCAGTATCGCCGGGTCGTGCCTAGTGCTCTCCTTCTTACACACATTTTTTTGAAATGTGTACTAGAAAGGAGTTACAGTACTGTAACTGCTTTTTAGTACCTTTGCCCCGACTCTCAGTTATCTTAATTGCGTGTCCAGCCGTAGAGCACACAACTTTTTACCAGAACAGGCGAAGTTCATTTACTGGCAAACAAGTCTTCTTTCAATCATGAAGCTGTTACATTGCTTGATTCGTTGCTGTTAGGTTATTGTTTAACTAAAACTATACAATGATTAATTGAACAAACTTATCAATTCACCAGTAATAGCTGACCGTGAAGGATACCACCCCACCGGGCCTTTGATCTACTGTGGTGTGAAAAATGCAATTTTAGTGCGAGTGTCACATCATGCTAGACGAAGGTTCAGCTTAGAGTGACTGCCTTTACCCATGTCAGGAAACACCCTCATTTCCAATACTATGAACTATAAAAGATATGCATAGCTTTTTGGAATTTCTACTTAGAGCCTGTAATAGACTTATTTATGTTTGCATACTACAAGGTTATTTTTACAGACGTAGACATGTAAATAGGAATGAATAAACAACTATTCCAACATGAAACACACTTTGCAACTCACTCATTCATGAATGAGGTCATATATATACGTCATTTTCTTAAGTGTCACCAGAAACGACATGTGCGTCGATATAGTGCTATTATAGTGTATAGCTTACCATAGTGCACTGCCATGTCATACATACCAGTATCAACATGTGATCATGTTTGGTCGATGTGCTTAGTCGCTGGAAGGAATGTATTTACAATACTTCGTGCCACTTGTAGCCTTCATTTCATATATCATGGTTATATCAACCAAGCGCCGAAAGGGATGGCATTTAGGCCTACCTTCCACTACAACATGTATATGACAATCGACCTTTCAATAGACCTAATGGAGTGACGTCACACGACGTCATTCAGAGGGCAAACAATGAAACACTGTACGCATGACGTAGACTTCCCACGGGCGAGAAGTAGACTTACGCGCGTATCCGACCAGTACACATATCAGCTGTTTGCATTTGTGTTGGTGTAAGCTGTGTGTAAGCTTACCTCTGTCGGGTAGCCCATTTTTTTTTATCTGTGACGTTATTAGCATAAGGTCCATTATCTACACTTTGTTTTTCAACACAGTTCGTCTAAGAAAAACGTTTGCGTTGCCAACCACCTTTTCTGTATTTAGTTTGGCATTCAGCCTACTTCGTATTCTGGCGAGACTGGCAGTATGACTAAAGGAAATATCCGCTTTTGCCACTGGAATTTTTACGAAGTATATGTTCCATGTATGAAGTGTAAGCACTTTAGCATTTCGTACAAAATTTTGCGTCTATTATTGAACGGGTCCTGAAAGCTTTTTGGAATCGTAAATTATTTATACAGGGTCTGCTTTACAAAAAAAAAAAAAAAAAAAAAACGCGGGCCTATAGTAATCTGATTAAAAAATGGGCTAATATGACAAACCTGTTGGCCGTTCCAAGTGTTTTGACAAAGTGCAAATAAATCTGAGAAGTTTGGATGTGGGTAGTTGCATTTTCCTTTCATATTTCGTAGGCGTACGGGATCCTTCCAATAGACGAGATGGGAAAGGCTCCCACGCAATGCATCAGGGGATGGGTAAAAGGTCAAGTGAACCACTAACCATGACGAAAGAGTTGTCAAGGTACAGCTGACCTTGTGACCCGACCGGAAGTACTGAATTACCCAACTGGCCTATTCGTGGGCAGAAATAATACCCCAAGTATAGTCAACCTTGTCTGAATTATTCTCTCACTAGTGGTGAAAAAGTGCGGTGTGCAAAAATGTGGCATATTATTATTATTATTATCAGAAGAAACGAATTTCATGCAAAAATTTACTCATTTGGGCAAAATGTTTGTCAATCGAGTACAAATTCACTTTTTACTGACTCCCCTATCAAACTTAGGCGGTATTTTGCCAGAATTTTGTTTGATATTTCCCGAAAAAGGAAATGGACGGACGTATGTCCCGACTTCTTTCCTTGCCGTGAGCTAACCCTCCTATATGATGTTCATGCCCCCATACACGATCTTCTATATATACAGTAGACATTCTTATTTAGCAATATAGTGTAATAATTGTATGCACCAATGCGAACTAGGAACGAAGATAGTGCGCTTGTATTTTACTCCATGCTGTTTACTGGAGTTATAGCTCCATTTAAATTGATAAAAGATGCTGCTATAATGTATTAACATCGCTTCCTCAATACACCAATACCCCCAAAAATCGGCATCTTACGTGATTCCCTGAAAATATCACTCTTTGTTTATACTTTATCTAATAATCACTATTGCTCTACACAGGAAAAGAGGAAGAAATAGAGCAATCGTTGTTTTGTGAAAAGTAACCTGACCCTTGGTGTTCACATTTAGTCTTCTCTATTGCTTGCCTATAGTGTACGCAACTTGGAATGAAACAGAAAACCATTCTGCTGGTATAGTATCTAACGTATACTGAAATTTCTTCCTATTGCATTTGTATAGGTGTCCCTGCAAATAATTTTTGAAGAAAAAAGAAATATGAGCCTTTTTCTCTGTAAAATGTCGTGCTGAAATATCCACAGTTTCTCTCAAACTGTAAAAATTTGTAAGGAAAATGGTACGGCACGTTAGGAACTTTTCGGGCACTTGCAGTATATTTACGTAAGAGTATGTGCTTTTAGTTTTTGTTTACAAATAACCCATTGAGGAGTTCGATAAAGCAAAAATTTGTGTCTCTTTAGCAGGGGGTGGGATGGTGGGTTACTAGCTGAAACACCGTGCATGTACTTTACCATTGTCTTATTCGAAAACCTTGAGTTCGAAATATTAAGTTGGACAGTTTGGGTTTCTGCATAACAAAACGACAGCCAATGTTGTCCAGTTGGCAGTAACCCGGAAAAAAACAGCGGTGACCCTTTTACGAGGACGGAAGCCTTGAAGACAATTTACACGCTGTACCATAACATACTCTTTCTTCGATAATTGTCCATTCAGTCTGTTAATTGAGCCTTTCTGTCACATTTATGTGTTACTATTTCGTTGACTGAAATTAAAGATACAGTACTGACCTCTTGCTGGCTTTTGGTTACTTCAATTTCCCAGGAATGAACGGTAAGCGTTAATTACGGAAGCGTGTATTCCAGGTATTGCTTTCGAGTGGGCAGCTTCTTAGTACCCTGAGCATGTACATCCGTATAAACACACAACACACAACAGAATCATGAATATTGCAGATCTCAAGCGGCTTACTGTGCAAGCATGAAGTTGCTTTGTAGTAACTTCATGGTCCGACGTATTAGGTACTTCCTTACCAGACTTGCATGCTAAGTGCAAATGCTCTTTGAAGTCTGTGAGACTACATGTAATCCAAGCAGTCAAGTTATGGCCAGATTTAAGTCGGCCATTGTTGAGGACCGCCAGGTCCAGTCTTTCCAAATCTTTTGTCTGTCTGTTCAATGAATGATTGAACGCAATTTAAATCACCACATAATCCGCCTATACAAGTGATTGTCGGCGGAGGGAATCCCCAGCTATAGCTGCAATGACTTGTATGATATACAAAATTGAGGAGACTTATGAGACAAAGTCGAGGAAGGAAGTTGAAGCATGCTCTCCCGGAAAATATTTCTGTGTATTCCACAAAAAGGGACTTTTGTACCTTTTACTATCCGTAGCAATATGTACGAACATGGACGGAAAGTTAAATAACAAGTTGCATACCAAAAAATCATTGAATGCCAGTGGAATCAAGATGGGAGTCCTGCTTTATGTGTTGCAAAAGTCCGTAACAAAGAACTGCGAGATATGGCATAGTAACGATAGGCCTAAGTCGACTTTTGGGGGCATCAAAAGCTGTGACGATTGAGCTGGGCAGCGCTTGAAACAAAGTTAAACACACTGGATTCAAACTGGACGATCACACCAGCAATGCGCTGCGCTGCGCTACGCTGTGCCTCGCGGTGCTGTGTGGCCACCTCTCATGTTTAACTTTTTTACAGCGTCGCGCAGCACAGAGCCATGGCATCGATATGCATATAAAATATCTGGAAGCACAGGCGCACGGGTTTTTTTCTAAGGGGATGAGCCTCTTTTGCCCGAGGAAACCCTTTATTATAAGAAAATGCTGCTAGAGGATTTTTAAGAACTTGGGCTGAGGTCTGCAGCCCCACCCCGGCTCGTAGGTCTATGTTTGGGAAAAGAGGAGGTGGGAATGCGGCAAAACAAAAACATTTACAGTAGTTTTATTGACATTTTTACAGCTGTGAAGGTATAAGGAATTGAAGTTTGCAGTGCGGATGAGAAAATGGAAAATTCAAACTTGAAAAGCTTTTAAATAACTACATACACTCTTTAAACCATACACTTCTTGGGCTTGTTTTGTGCTCAGTCCATATTACCCAAACATCCACGACAGTTCTGTTTAGGCCTAATATCACTCTACTAAAAGAGATCATGTCCAATTCAATGAAAAACGATACTTGCACCCCCTCCTTATTACCAATTTTCAATTTTCCATAGCATAAAATGATTTCCTGCATTGGTCCTCTGTCATTCTGAGGCCACGTCACTGTTTAAATCTGCTTCTTTTAGGTGGTGTTGTGTAATAGAACACAGTATGAAGTCGTTGGTATGCAAGGAAGGTCCACCAAGAGTATTCTACGTGTAGGCCGCCGTGTGTACAGGATTCGTAAACATTTCAACACTTTATAGGGATGAAACAAACATTCCAACCAGAATTCATTGTAAAGGAAGTTTTTGTCCTATAAGTACCATCCCCTGAATTCCGGAGGGAGTAAAGTAAGTATGAGGACCACAGACTTACAAAAGTTACCGTGGCTGTTCAGTCACTGTATGTGCTCTATCTCAAAGAGATAAACTGAAGACCTTACGTACTAATCAAACTGCCCTTTCCGTTACCCATGGTTTAACATTTATAATGACACATGGTAAGGTTTTTCCCGATTTATATTAATGTAAAACTCTCTTTAAAAATAATAGAACGGGATACTATGATAGGAGATCACGTTTTTAAATCTGTTTCCACGAGGTTTATCGTTTGTGATAGTGTCGCGAAGTCTGCACATATCTGCTAATGCTGTATCAAAACGTGATGAGTTATATGGAGGAGTCAGCCGTTTGTCTCAAGGGAAACGGTTTTCATAGTGGCGATTATATTTCAGCACGTCGTCATGAAGATGGGTAATTCAGGCTCGTAGCCAGACAAGGTACTGTAAGGGGGATAATTTTTCCAGGGGGCTCGGAATTTTTTCAGGGGGGCCAATGTGTACAAATGTATTAAGTCAATGGTAAGATTCAAACTCTCTAGGGGGACCTTCGCCCCCTGGCCCCCCTTGACTACGGGTCTGTCACGGTAATGAATGTCTCTTGCTTAATTATGCACATGGTCCTTTGCTAAATTTCCACATATGGGCAAGATATAAATCTTTTGTATGAGTCATTATGGAATCTTTATCTGGTCCATACCTGCACCAGATCTGCAATTTATACAGGGCAAGATACAAAATTTGGCAAGAATAAACCAGTTATGTGTCAGAACGTGTTGTAAGACATTGATGTGTCCGATAAACATTTTATGTGGCTTACACTTCTTCTGGGCTAGCTACAAATTACCTGGAAAGATATGGGACGTATATGAGGACACCGTATGGGCTAGATATGGGCAAGATTTATGGCCCAGCATGTACTCCAGATCTTGGAATAAAGACTCTACAATTGTTCTTCAAATATAATATTAAAGTAACTTACTACCCTTGCTTTCGACTTCCGTGTCATCGTTTAACTGAATATCAACACTGAGTATTGTATTGGCAAGGAGTCACGTGTACGGCACACTGCCAAACGTCTCGAGGGGTATTCTCAAAATGAGTTATGACCCCGAAAGGACACGAGACTCAACGAGAATCCATAGAACTGCCCTTCGATTGTGCAAGCCAAAATTATCCTGACCAACTTCATCAGTGTATCAGGAGCCATCATATGATTTGATGTTATGATATGATATGGTCATGTAAAACTTAATGTGTATGCCTATATAATATTAACGTTTGCTTTCAAGTCACATCTAGCTTGATATGGCTACATAAACTTGATTTGCATAACTGGCATTGTTTTTATCAATTAGTATCTTTATTGGTATAACCATATAAAGCTTGATTTGATGCGTCAAGATATTACATGTGGTGTTACATATTGCTTAATATGAGCAGGTAAACGCTTTTCACCCATAAATTCCACATGTAAACCAGAGGTTAAGTGGTGTTTGAGATATCTCTGAATGAATATGTTTATGTCTTGCATACCTGGTATAGAGCCTTAGCATATATACATTAATTTAATGCTCATGAAAAGACATTAAAATAAAACATAGACTGGTGATTACATTGTAAAGAGAAAGAGGAAGAAATGTCAGAAGAGAGGTTTTCAGGTCTATTATATTTCCCAACCGAAAAAATGCATCAAGGAAGAAAGAAAAACACGTAAAATCGAGCATATATTTATAAGTTTAGCCCAAGTAGGTATAAGGGCAGAAGAATATTGAAATTGAAATGTGTACAAAAAGGCTAGTGCTACCACATGACAACAAGTTGAAAGGTAAAATTAATTTTAGTCGGAGGGTTGGCCTATACTGGTTACTAAAGCAATAAACCAGTTGGGTAATTCAGTACTTCCGGTGGGGTCATAAGGTTAGCTGTACCATGACAACCTTTTCGCTAAGGCAAGTGGTTCACTAGATGCATTGCGTAAAAGCATTTTCCCAACTCTTCTAGTGCATGATTTATGCAGTCACTTCATGCAAGGTTCACATTCTTTCTGGGTGAAACAATGTAAGTTACCTGTTTTGCATACGTGATTTACATTACATCTTAACATGTATTTAACTTGGTAATTTTATCATGCAAAACTAACATTCAATAGGCTATTATGAGATTATCTCCATATCGAAGGTCTCCCCAAGCACTTAATGTATAGTCAAGGTTGTCATTAAGCATTAACTTAAAACTTTTTTTTTCAAATTTAAATCTACTCCTAAAGATTTCTGTTACTGGGGATCGAACGAAAAGCTTTATATTATGTTTTTCTTTGTTTCTCCTTAAGTCCATGTTCGTGACTGAGATGAATATACATTATACTGTTTAACCAAGCAGATTTTGTAATTTCTATTTGACTAAGTCGATACTTAGTCTTAAAGGTATGATGAGCCTTCTGAATATCTTCCGTAGGATATGTTTCTATCTCTTGACATTTTAAGATTTGTATAATTTACGCCATATGCGCAATTGTTTACAAGCTGATTTCAAAAATGATTAGCTCTACTACCAGAAAAAGAGCATGACATAGTTATGATTAATATCGTACCATCTAATGTTTGAAAAAACTGATAAGAGTGGTTTAACAGCAGGGCGGATCCAGGGGGTCCAAAGGGTCCGGACCTACCTTTTTTAGCAGTGAAAAAATTCTGCTAGGCTGTTTCGTTCATTTACTATTACAAATCCTTGGCAAATTATCAAAATTACCTCCGCTCTTAGCGCTTTAACCTTTTCCTTTTTCTTGAGTACCATCCCAAACGTATTTTCCCAAATCTAAGGATAGAGTTTTATAACAATTCTTATGCGAAAGCATTTGCCGCGCGTCTTGCATAATTGCCACGGTTTACACTGCATGCCTGATGACCATTAATAGGATGATCATGCATGGAATTATTCCAGCAATCTCCAAAAACAAGAGGTACAAGTCCAACCCCAGGCTTGCATCCGCCAAGAGGCGATTATGTGGCAATCTTAAATGATAAGTGTAAACATTTGCATCGTGATATTGGCCGACATAATGTGATGTATATTGATCATCACAAAAGCTCATTCAAAGGTCATTAAGTGTATTTACAGAAAATAGCATTATGCAACAGGCTTATTAATCCTCTACCCTCTTTTCAAATAGGCCTAGTTATACGTTTACTCCTCTGTCAGTCATTCCCCACTGGAAGCTGTTCATTTGGATTCCAGCTAAAAATAAGTAAAATAATGTTTTGTAAAGTGCATCGTTAGCTCTCCTGTAGTGTCATTGGGATGTCATTTAAAAGCATCGTACTAACGTCCTTTTTTGTTATTTTCCCCAGAGCTTCCAGGAGGGTGATGCCGGTCTCATGGTTCCAACATTGAGGGGGAATCATGCCACAGTCAACATATGACAAAATAACGGTAATTCAATAACATGTTATCAGTACAAAGCTTTGCCAAATATAGCATCATTTAGCATCTAAGCCACCTTACTTAAACACACTTTCTCAAGGGAGGAATTTTACCCCCTCCACTTAGACACCAGACCCTTCCCTTACACCAAACAAAAATGAAATTAATGTGCTCAAGTATGAAATTTTTCAACATATGAACTTTGCTAAGCACCATTGTGCATCTAAAGCTACCTTTGATGAACAAAACTTTCTCAAAGGATCCCCTCCCTTTAGACCCCTCCCCGGGGACTGAACCTCCCACTAGGCAACAAAGGAGCATTAGAAAAATCCCCCTCCCTTGGAACTGGGCGTCACGACTTGGCCGATTTTTTAATGATAGAAAACCGCAAATAACTAATTTAGATACTGAATCCGATTCTAGTCACATCATACGTGAAAATACAAATCAAAAATACGTCACTACCCTGCTTTGGATTCGAAAAACAAGGTCAAAGTATAAATGTCCAGGGTTCAAGCCGACGAAATTCGTAATGGGGGTGAACACCGTATGAGAAGTATCGTAGATACACATATGCACACTTAAAAAAGTTTTCTGGGTTTATCTCGGGTGGGATTAGGATATCGTTTCCCCAATCATCAAATTCTGGAGGTGCAACTCGGGCTATAAATGACAAGTTACTGGTTCTGTTTCTGAATGGGACACAATCATTACACCCATGGTAATATATGGGATTTACCAAAGTGCACAACTTCATGTGAAATTTCCCAAAAGTCTCCATGCCGGGAGGAGGGACAACCCTCCCGAACCCTTCCCCCGTCGCCTCTTTGCGGTTCACTTGTGCTGCGGGTGGGCAACCCCTTTTTCAATCCTGCGCCACAGAATAGAAAGGTTTTTTTTCGTGGTAGCCCATTTGCAAAGTTATTTATAACAATTCAGATTACAGAAAACAGAAAACAAGACAAAGTGGTACTGCTAGGAAATAGTGAGTGACGAAATCTGCATTCATAAGAAACAGTGTAAGAAACGAATACGGCTGCAATGTATGGCCTTTAAGGTAGCCTTCTACTCGCCGGCGTATTTCCCATCTTGAGTTGATGACCGTATTAAAGATAAGCCCCAAGTTCATTTTACAGTAAGCGTTTTATAAAAAAAAACCTCGTATTTTAATAACTGATGATTTCTCATTTGGCAATCAGGGTAAAAGATAGAAAGGTGAGACTATAGATCTGGATCAGTGGGTTGGCGGTTTCTTCTTTCTTATCATTCCACACAATTTTATTCTTCGGACTAAGAAACAGTTGAATCTTTCATTGACAAATTACCGTATGAGCAAGTTCGCCTATATAGGAACGACATCGGACGCATCTTTCACATTGAAGCATGTCTACACCTACACTTGCACATACGTGTATGCCTTTGTGTATAGGTACAGTTGCCATGTATTTGGTTCAAGGTACGAGCGAAGATTTCTTTCATTATCAATATAATGGTTAAACTGTTAATCACATGTGTCACCCAAATTGAAACTCTTATTGCCTAACTGACCCTCAACCAAATTATCGCAAGAATTGTACCCTTCATCCATCGTGATAGCCGTCTTTACAGTTTACAGTAGGTTACATTGTTTTCACGGCAGTGAAGAGAGCTAACTCTATTGAGTTTGATCTCACAATGTCCAAAGAAGAGTTGTATCGGTGGAGTAAGCTATGATCCGTTATTGACTTTCACGATGCTGTGACGGATTCAGAGGGGGTGCCGTGGGTGCACTTGCAGCCCCAAAATTTCCTAAACTAAAATTTTCACATAGTAAGGTGGTCCATGCCTCTAATATTCTATCGCAGACATCTCACTGTGGCTCTCCTCGTCACGGTTTTGATATAGAATCTCGTGCACCATATTAAGAGCACCATTTTATATTTAAGTCCTTCAGATGAACGACACTCTCCCACAATGGGTGAATCTAGTGCACCTCCCAAACAAAAATCCTAGATCCGCCGCAGCGATCAACTGTAAATATCTATAACGGACATGTTGCCTCGTTTTTCTTTACCATTTCATCACAAGTTAATATTGTGGGGATCAAGTGGAGACGGAGGAATCTACCCATTTCAAAAAAGATTCGGGATGAGAATGTCGCCTTTGTAAATGGGACCTCCAAAACTTGTGTCTCTCCCATTGAAAAGTTTCTACTTAACTGTTACGAACAAAGTTGTGGAATGGATTTATTGTCACGATCATAATTTAACTGTACGTATCTACTTTACGCCAATGGAGTTCTCCTTTCACCTTGCATCTTCCAGTTATCAAACATGCCGGCAGCAATGTAGCTCAAAATCCCATTAAGTTCCAAAATGATATCAAAGAAATAAATCTAGATGTACTCTTGTTGTTATTTCTTTCGCATATTCTTAACTAAGTACTTCTCATTTCTCTTTCCGTGAGCAATGCCCTAATATATATATATATATATATATATATATATATATATATATATATATATATATATATATATATATATATATATATATATATATATATATATAATATATATATATATATATATATATATATATATATATATATATATATATATATATATATATTATATATATCAACGTTATGAACTCATTTTTTACTTCGTTGTTGCTAGTACATACATATGGATTCCAGGAAACTGTTTATTTAGTAAAGTTCCTGATGCGATAAACGACGTCTTTAGGGAAGTTTGTAGGTTAATAGTTTTCTGTCAGGAGTTTCTATGTATTTGAATGAGAAAATCTAGGTTAATCGTTGTTGGTCTCGCTCATCTTGGCATGACGGAGGTAATATAAGCTGAGAGTTGTAGCCAAATCATTCTTTTCACTGCAAATCGAATCAGCTTCAGCTATTTTAGTGACCACAGAGTGGCTAGGGGAAAATTCCCTAAATTTGCAAAGTCAGATTGTTTTAGAAGGTCCTGACTCGAATCTCGACTTGCTTACAACCATGTGGGCTGAGTTTGGAGGCAATATGTGTTCGCTTAAGTTGTTTTTATGGGTGTAAATATAACGACTTTTTGTTTTTTCTGACGTTTCCCTACCTGAGAGGTACTTAAAGGTACTTATAGTTACTTCCTGTTTTAGATTTATATCACGTTGTGAGTACTGTTATTGATTCATTAATGCCAATGTTCCCGCCGCTGAGAAGGAACAAAGTCATAGATTACCTTTTTGTGTGTTTGCTTATTACAGCAAGCAGAAAACACCTTTGGGGGAGGGGATGTCACTGCAAGCAATAATCAAAACGACCCCACACATTCTCAGCCAACTTCGTTGATATTTTGGTCTTTCATCTTAAGTAGAATAACTTTCGTAAAATCTTTTTCAGTTTTTCTTGGTGAATGCTTTCATATTAACGTTCACATACTTCATACACATCTATATCTTGTCTTCCTACAGTAACAACAATCGAAAGAGTGAGGTGTATCTTTAACACGGCACATGTGGCCTAATGCAGAGACGTGCCACTAGTGGCATGGTGGTAACGTCCTGCCGAATGTTAGATTACGAGTAAGGTTGGGTGGGTAGTATTCTTTGTAAACTCTGCAACAGGAAAAATTTACTCCCAATCAGTGGTGAATGCAGAGACAATGAAATCACTGGCATATTACAAAAGGGTGGAATGATGACTTACCCGAGGAATCGATGGTCCTGGTATGATATAGGCCTTAAGTTACCGGTATGCATTGACGTCACGCGATGTCATTTTGGAGGGTAAACAATGAAGCACACTGTTCGCACGACGAAGACTTTGCACGCGCGCATAGTAGACTTACGCGAGTACATGGTCGGTACACAAATCAGCTGTCTGCATTTGTTGCTTTAAGCAGGGAGTTGTTACAACTAAGAACTCCTTGCTATAAGTTGCGATGATACGCACTAACGTCCTCCTAAGGGAGGCACTGTCTGTTCTGTTCTGTGAAGTCATATGCATAAGGTCTATTGGTGCAACCATAAGCGTATTTAGACTGTGGTGTAACATCTGTGGCATGGAACGGTAGGTGCAACTTGTAAAACACTCAAAAATTGAAAAGAAAAATGAGAAGGTATTTTCTACTTTTTGAAGCAACTAATCGTATACGCCAATAGGAGTTGCATCCCAATAGGAACATTTAAAATATAGAACACATTTAGGTCACAATTAACTTTTCGACTTTTTTGCTTAAAATGACTTTCTTCTTAAATGTGAGCAGTGCAGTCAGTACAATATACTGTTCCGCGAACCAAATGAAGTACCAGACAGCTACATAATTTAGATTGAACACCCACCCCAGGCCATTTTTATTGAAATGATGATTGCAGTAAGACATATTCCTCTCTCTTTGTTTTTATTCATTTGTGACTTTTCCGCATTTATCACCAAATCCTTTCTAATACTAATATACTCGTGTTAATTCCTCTTAGCATAGATTATTATGCCCTTTTGGTGCGTGATGTTCCTTCTTTCACACAATGGATAATAGCTGATGTTTTGTAAAACTAACAAGTATCACGTGACGTTACCTTCGATTCGTTTTCCTTTGATATCCTTTTTCTTCGTGTGCCTTTATTTCCTTTTTTTATATTTGGAATTTACATTGGAATGGAAGGAAGTGTAAGTGAGTCACATATCTATTAAACAGTCACCTAAGAACAAAATGACGGAAAGACAAATTCAATACGCGACATATGACACGGAAATGAAGCCTTCCGTTTTAATGCAGCTTTTTCGAGCAAACGTGGTTGTTTCATCATTATCAGTTTGATGTAATGGTCACTAGTCTACTACAGTAAGCTTACTAAATTAATACACTAGAGCTTCTGATCAGCTTTCGTTTCGAAACCAATAGCAAGTAACGTCCATGTCCTTAACGAGTCCCGAACATCACTTGCAGACCTATGCCGTTATTTGGCAATGTATTAACACGATAGGCTACATAAACGTGACGTACACTTACTCAGTGTTGAAAAAAATGTTTCTCTAAATCTCTGTTTGTGTATTCCATTCACTGTTTGATCTATTATACAGCAGTCTCGTTATTCATAGGAGTAAATGTTTTGCCTCCTGCTATCTTTCTTCGGTTTCAACATATATGCTCTAAGATCGGTAAAATGATGACTTCACCTTTCGAAAGCGCCTTCTTGTCGAGGATGCTTTTTACGTTTCCAAAATTCCCATCGGACTTAAAACCTGGAAAAACTTCCTCACTGCTGAGCTTTTCTTCTTTCAAAGATTGGCAAAGCAGACGTTTGCATTGCGATTAAAGAGTGACGACAGTTGTAGGATTATCCCCAAAATGCCCGGCCGAGGAAACTGGCAATTTCAAATTCTACGGTGATGAATGTTTCCTTCAAATCACTTTTGTTTTTATTTTTGAGACTGGTCGTTGAGTTTTCGTGGAAAGATTGACAAATGCCAACGATGTGGACAACATAGTCATTCCTTGCATTCTTTAAAATACGGTTGCCAGTATAATGATGTTCTGTAAGGTTGTTCATTTTAGTTTCATAGACTGGCCATGGTTATGACCTTTGTTGGACAGCACTTCAATAAGGATTGGAATTTGAGTTTGATGATCGATCCTTGTTGAACAAAAATGGTAATATTTAATCAGAAGTGAGTCGAGTAGATTATAAGAAAATTTTAAATTCACGATAATGAAAGCAGGATGCCTTGAAAATTATCACGTCGGGACTCCAGCTTTTCATCAGTTGCACCAAATCTTTCGAGCCCCCCCCCCCCAGCCCCCCAGCCCCCCCCCCCCCCGTTTTCCATCTAGAACCTCAAATAACTCTTCCAAAGACATGTTAAAGGGCCCTTGATTCTGATAAGCTGTCCAGTGAACTTTGTTCAGCGCCTTAAGCGGATGATTGTTTCTTACAACACTATCATAATCACAATCTTCATTTTTCTTCTTCATTTTCGATGCAGTGTATAAATAGTGTTATTTTACAAAGAGTCCAATTGATGATAACTCTTTATCTGTTTCGTATCTTAGCATTTTTCCCCTGTAACAGACATAGGTCTTCCGTTTCCCCGTAATCAGATGTTATATTTGATTCAGCCAAGTAGCAATGAACAAAATACTCAGCAGCTCAACTCATGTCACAATGCAGTAGATCTTCAGCTTAAATTTTCATATTTTCTGGGGCAAACCGTTTCTTACATTATCCGCGATCCCTTTAACGTGTTTGTCGTGTAGTAGCAGTCTGTCTGTCACGTAGAGACATTTTTATAGTGACACATTAGCGATAAGGGAAAACTTAGCCATGAACAGATGTAATGCATTCTTTAGCAACACATACAGCAGCTTCGAGCACCTATACTGCATGTCTGTAATACTTAATAGCACGTCAGTAGAAATTACAACATACGTATAGTGGGTAGGTCTATATATACTGCGAATACAATCACTTAGGAATGGGAGTGTGCAATTAAAGCATATTGTTTAATTGGAGAAGGAAAATTCCTACGGGATGGAATGAAAAAAACCAATTAGTTTATGACTAATGGAAACTCGCGTCACGGCTTAAATTTTTGACAAGCTGATTTCTTGAAGTTGAAGAATTGTGGCGTCGTTAAAGGTCTCTTGTACAGTATCTAGCCATTGAAAGCCTATGAGTACCCTTACTTAGTTTCGATGTCGTGGATAAGGTGCAAAGGAATGGAGCTTGGTAAACCTACAGTGAATACGAATATGCCAATTCTGCTGGCATCATTTTGAATTTTATTTGAACGGAGGCTAAAAACGAATGCAGAAAATTAACAATGGCAGACTACTCTACGTCTAAGCAAAGGGAAATTGAGCCTACGTTTTCAGAGAAAACCCTCAATTTACGAACATTTAGTCCCAAATTTCTACTGCTTGACGGATTTTAGTAATTTTTTTAGTACAGGTGTATTTTTAGTTCAGGTTGGAATGATTGAGAACGAAAAATTTAAAATGAGCAACTTTGGCTGTGTCTGCGAGATATGCTTGACGACGCTTAGTGCTGCTTGCACTGAATTGAATGCATTAAACAGAGCTGATATGAGTTTCTACGTACAGTAATGGAGGTGCAGCAGTTAGATTACTATTCTGTCGGCTGTTTCCAAATTTTGTTTTATTTGGGGGCATGGAGTTTACAACACTGCAGCAGTGCAGTAATTGGCAACAATGAAAGACGTACGAGTTATCAAACCCTAATTCAAAATTGCAAATGGGTCAGTTTTATCTGGAGGACATTTATAACCGTCTCTTACCATGCAACACTTGTTCATGATTGTTACAGAATTTTCAGATATGACATGACCCTCTAAATTGAATTGACACGGAATGTCCGAAGTTATTTCAAAATGTTGAAGTAGAAGCCATTCAACCTAAAGTTTAATTCTTAAGCCCTTAAAGTACTTAACCCACAGAAGTGGTCACTTATCGTAGTATTATAACTGTCCCTAGGTCAGAAATGAAGGTCCCGATATATAAGAAATGCGTGATTTATATCCAGTTTACGTTAACCCCTTACAACAACCTACTTAAACAACTTCATATTGTCTGCTTCAAAGGGGATGGTTTGAGGATCAAACTCCTCATGACTCAAGTGCAAAAGATAATACCGAAAATGACCTTTTGGTCTTTTCCTGTAGTCCTCCACCGAGGACTTGTCCCTGAAAACCACCAGGTGGGTCCATATGCCCCACGACCAAAAGGAGGGTTTTTGCAGTCCAATGTTGTCCCTGATGTCATTGAGTAAGTGTGGTCTGACCCCCCCCCCGGCACAAATTCCTAGGCTTCACTAGCGACGATTTGTTCCCAGTATTGAGGGGACAAGACCCCATTTTCAAATAATTTACTGTGTGAAAAAAAACCAAGTTAATGGGCGATTTCTCAAATATTGTGGGGACATGTCCCCCTGCCCCCGGAGCGCCGCCCATACTCTAGCTATGCATCTGGTGTACTGGAGTGCCACTCATAGTAGAATTTTACTGGAACAATTAATCGCATTTATTTCTCAAGGACAAGTAAACCATTCTAACTATACAAAGATAGTTCGTTATGCGGTCAAAATTACACTCTATCCAGGTTGCGTTAATGACAAAAAACCTAACGTTTAGCTCATCCAGGTTATAAAATATGAAACATGTTTACACTGTGTCTTTTTTGCCGTTTGCCCGGAACGTTTCAAGATAATTTCGTTATATAATCTTCTTTGAGCTGCAAATAATTCTTGCAAAGTACACCCCATGGCCAGAGTGGCTTAAAGTGCAATTTGAAGTGCTGCAATTCAACATAATCATGTAATTATCATGATTAGAGGAGAATAGATGAAAGAAACGAAACTGAGATAGAAAAAAATATTTGTAATGGCTCATAAATAACACATTAACAAACAGCTTAGTGCAAGGGAAGAATATTTCACCGCTGATGTAGGTAGAAATAAAAAGAGAAGAAGACGGTGAAGCATGAAATTGAAATTTAAATTTTGAGTTCTTAATTTGTGCTGCTTATATAGAATAGATATGAGTAATTTATTGATAGTTGACATGTTTGGTGAAAATAATGAAATATCGGCCTTCATGAATATTTATATCCTTCCTGCTATTTTTACCCACAGATGTTAAAAAAGTAGCCCCCATGGCCAAGATGCATTAACATTTCATTTCAAGCGATGGAATTATAGCGTGATCACACACGTCATAATCATCCATGTATTACCATTACAAGCGAAGGGGAAAAGGGTTTTAAGATAAGAACGACACAAAACGAATGTTTGCATCGTTAAAAGAGAACAACTTATACACATCTCAATGAAAGTAAAAAATGTTACACAAATCCTATACGAACAAACGAAAGGGATAATGGAAAAACAAGGTATGGTATCTTTAAGTTTCACCTTTTAATTTTCTATGTTGCCTATGTCTTTAATAAGAAGATTAATTTATTGAACGTAAAAATGAAATGTGGCAATTTTGCGAAGTTGTTAATTGGCATATGGATCATCTTGACGTTCAAATAAAGGTTTTTCATTTCCCTGCTTGTTGGCTCTAATATGAATCATTAACTAATGTAAATAGTAGGCCGAATGGGTTATATCCGTAAGTAAACAATTGCTTCAATGCCTTTAATGTATATCATATAAACGCAACATCACATGATGATATGGTTCAACTATTATTTAATAATACTCTTTAAATCGACAGCATGTTACATGAATGAATCCGGAGATTGGATACAGGAGTTTCAGAAACTGAGAATAAGAGAGCTGCATTAAAGGGGCTATTGCGTCACCCCAAACATTTAGGAATATGATCAGATCTCTAAATACAGTTTGTGACTGCACTTTAATTCAAAGAGTAGCTTCACTCTGTCTGCTCAATAGTGACTTGTGCGATCAGTTGTGTTCCCTATTAAACCCAAAAGCAGCAGTGTGCCTTCATATGGCCTTCGGCAGTTACTGTAGTTTGACAGAGAAGTGCATTAGACAGGTGTTTTTGTTTGAACAGAAGGAGAGGCTAGGAGTAAACTGAGTAGGGGGAATTTTACTGTCCATGGCGAGATTTTTTGCACTGTAAGATTCTTTTTGGGTTTGGGGTAAATCAGTAGTGTAACTACGGGGGCATGAGGGGTCACGTGCCCCCATGACAAAGCCGTGCCACCCCTGGTGACCCCCGTGGAAAATTATGGAACGCAGTTCTGTGTATAAGCCCTATAGAGAGGGAGAGGATTGAGAAAATGTGCCCTCTAGAAACGGTTCGTGACCCTCCAGTGCCACCTGCTCAAAAATCCTGACAACGCCACTGGGGTAAATCCTTGATGGAGACCGTGGTGAATAACTTCACAAAAATATATAGAAAAGCGTTAATGAATAAAGCAAACATACTAGTGTTTTTTTTTCAAACCGGGGTGGGGGGGGGCAAATCAAGGGGCAATGGAGGCCGTGGCTCCCTAACCAAAAGTCACAGGTGAAACCATCATCCCCCATTCTATTCATAAACCAATAATCAAAGAATCCAAACTAAGGGGTGCTTTAATGTTATGGGAAAATTTTGTAATGCACAATATTAAAACATCTGAAAAAGATGTTTTTTTTATATGAGCATTTCTTGCACACGCACCCAATGAGTTGGTTGTTTTAGTTTTACATCGTATGCCCTACACTCTTAAAACACCCGGGTTAACTTTAACCAGGATCGGTGTTCTATTTACTCTAACACAGTCCTGGTTAAATTTTCCATAATATCCTGGTTAAACTAACGCAAATTCTGGTAAAATAACTAGGATTTGAGTTAGTTAAACTAGGAATTCATGGAAAATTTAACCAGGATTGTGTTGGAGTAAATAGAAAACCGATCCTGGTTAAATTTAACTCCGGTGTTTTAAGAGTACCGGTATATGTTCTTATGTGCATGGCCGCCTGCTGGACATTTGCAGCCCGCGACGTCCATTAAAGTGACCCGCGGAAGATTCGTGTAGCCAGAAAGTTTTTTACGTGCAATTTCGTAAGCCTGGGTGCAATCTGGTGCTTTTGGATGTCAAATTTCCTCCCATAAACTAACTGGTGATTCATATGTGGTGGACGCAAAAGTCTAGTTACAAATTTATGCTTAAAGTGGAATTCTTATGAAATTTTTGTTTTAAGAGATGCCAAATTTTCTCCTTAACTGGCCACTGCAGTTTCGAATTTGCCTTGTAGAGTGCGTTTCCCTGCTATCTAACAGGTTTGAAATGTCAAATTTTAGCTCCCCACCCCCACCCCCCCCCCCCCGTGAAAATGTGGTGGGCGAAAGTATGCTTTCGTCCCCTCAATTCAAGACAAAAAACCCTTACTTGTTCCCTCTGTAAAAATGTCAAAATTTTGCATTAATATTTTTATAAATTTACCCAATATGTTGTACCAAATTGCATCTAGGGACCCTCAAATATTCAAATTTTCTAAAGGGGAAGGGTTGTCTCCCTCCCCTTACAACCTTCCCTTAGGACGGCGGTCCGAAACAACGTTCGGCTCTTTCCCCCGGTAGATAACAGCTTCCTACGCTCATGCATAGGCTACAGTGCATAGTTATCTCATTATTACTTGGCTATCTGAGTGAAATTATTTTTTTCAAAGCCTCATACAACTCCTACTATCACCCACCCTCCACAATCATAAGCCATAGCATATTTGCCAGGAATGAATGCCCGGTTTGATAGTTTTGACCGGGAAGACCAGCTCAAACTAACAGGTGACAAAGCTAACCTGAAGGACAAGAGTAATGATACAGAAGGTGCTTTTACTAGAACGGATAACTTTGTAATTCAAAATGAATGAAAATAATCTCAACTGTTTCTAAAATTTTATTTTTCGGCCAGTTTTGCAAGCACCGCCACCATAAGTAGTTGTGCCATTATAAATTACTGTTAAACAGCTTGATTGGTATTACAGTATTGTTTTTTAGCTCAATATAACTCCTTCCAACACCCGCCCACTCTCCCCAGACAAAAGCCACGTGACTAATCAAATCGACTAAAATTTAATCTGAGATAGCCAACATTTGCAAAATAAAATGTCAAGAAAATATTTTTGTGATGTGTCTATTGAGCATCAACTTTTTGAATAATTATATGCTCCATTCTTATGCCCACGAGTTTTCAAATACTCAGGACTTCCTGTAGCTATGCTCCGGGGCCATCAGCTGGACGTTCCATTGGACCCCAGCAGCGGCCCAAGACCCATTGTAGTCCTGAGAGTAATTCTCGGGTGTGCAGCGCCTTTGGCGCCATGGGGTCAATCCGTTGCTCCACTTTTCAGCTTTTTGCCTAGTAAGTCAAGAAAAAAATTTGCGCCTCTGCTTAAAAGAACCTTGCTTTTTTCTGGTGCAAGCAAAATGGAGAAGCAGAAGTAAAGGTACCTCGCGGACCAGACTCTGTTTGCTCAGCCCCTCTTTAAGGCTTCCCAAACACATGACTGAACAAGGAATTTGCCGTACAGCCTGCTACGTAGGCAAAAGTAAAGGAGTCTGTGTCAACAAACGCAGGCGCGTTTATGAAGTAGTGTTATTCTCATCTTTGTTACTTAAACTTTGTGGTTAATTTAGTACGTATTACCTAAATATTGTGGTAATAGGCTTCCTTCTTGTGCGGTAAAGGGAACAATAACGTTAAGCATTTTGCACTTACAGATCTACCGTAAACGAACCAAATTCTGTTGCAACAATGCTAGGGTGATTGTTGTCGAATGAAAGTCAAAATATGACTTATTTGTTGCAGCAATTATGGTTGGAGTTTTAAGTTTTGTCATGCGCTGAATATTTAAGGCCGCTCTGATAGAACTACAACAGTCAAATTCACAAATAAAATTGCTTGAAGCAACCTCCCTTAGAGACCCATTAGCAGTAAGATAAATCCTCTGTGTTTTCTTACACGAGTCTTTTACTAGTCACGTGACCTGAATGGTCTTACAATCCGTTCTCTTTTTTTATATACACAGTGACGTCATAGGAACCTATGGGTAAAAACTTATAAGCAATACGGAATATTCCATGCAAAGCTAATGGGCTCTCATGGGGATCATCAGGGACAAATTTAATATGTATTTTGTCATATCTGCTTTTCACTCTTCTAACTATTATTCACGATATCGCAGTGTCCAATTCACTCTTGATAAGTTTGAAACATTTTTTATACTAAGCAGTTGAGATTGCACGAAGCCGTCGTCAACAGAAGCGAAATAAGATACCAAATTTTTCGTGAATTTTTCTAGATGTTTTAAACGTGTCTTACTTTCTGCAAGTGAGTGTAACTTCCCACGGATAAATTTAAGTCGATTATTCAGAGCAGTTTATCATTCAAGTTCTCTTTGAATGAATAATACAAACGATTAATAATTAGGCCAATAAATCATACTAATTACATAGGAAACTGGTTTCATATTTCCTTCCTTGTTTAGCTTAGGTATCTTAAGGCAACTTCACCGTTGCCAAAATTTCTAATCGGGTACTTATGACACAGTTAAGGAGTCTGCTTGACTTAGTCAAATAGTTTATACTTTAAATTTCTAACATGATAACATTTTGTTCGAAGACGCCAACCAATTTGGAAGATGTTTGCTACAACAATTAGACAGCTGTTGACTAACACCATTCGGCATGTAAGAATCCCCAATTAAGACACGCATTACTTAACTTCATTTTGGCCATTTAGGTTCATTTAGGTTTATAACATTCTATCGTTTATACGACGTACTATTAAGTATTATCCTATCATATTATCTTACACTGTTACATGTAAGTTAATTAGCTTGTCTGTGTCTTTGAAACTAATACAGTTTACATTGTGCACGAATTCCTGTGTGTAATTATCTTTTTATGCGAGAGACTCCTTAATTAAAGACAACCAGGCTATGATCGATGCAGGCGGAAACCTGAAACTGCTCCCATAAGGAGTAACGACCTGGAAGGGGCATGGAGATATACAGTTCACAAGAAGTTCAGGCAGCTGCGATAATACAACCAACAACTGGCTTCAACAAAGGGGTTCCTACCCGAACTGCCACAACTTCACACGGCTTGGTATAAAAATTGTGCCTGACGTGTGTGGGCGGGAGTTCTATAATAAGAAGATAAGGCCAAAACTCATGGTGTAAGCAACCTTTAAAGGTTGACAGAAATATTTCTTATCCTGCTGTAGGCTATTTATGCTCCATAACCCTCGATCAGCAGGAGTACAATCATCGATTGAGTCAAAACCTAAAGGGACCTTGTCCTCGCTTACAAATATACTCTTAATAGCTTCATTATTCTTTGTGATTGATACCCGTGTTATATATAAAAAGATCGCAAATTTAAACTTTGCTTCCATATTTACGTAAGCCACCCTGATTGGTCGATAACAAGTGCAGATCAGTGAAATTTATATTGCCATTTTACAACCACGGAAGTGCTGTTTTTTAAAGTCACCTCACCAGTAAGCACAAAAGGGGGCTTCGCCATTTATGGGTGCTTCAAATAACGCTAGGCTATACTTTTCACTCTCGATTTTTCCAATGAGGGTTGCTGCGGACGCGAGACTTTTACGATAGCACCAGCTTACCAAAGTCACCCCCCCCCCCACCTCCCGGCTACGCTACTGCACCTGCCTACAAAGCATAGGACCTGTCGAAAGAGGCTTCATATTCTGTATCTCAAATTACACGTTGGTAGATTATTAGAGAGGGTTGAAAAGCTAGTAGAGAGAATTGAACTTGGGTCGATGTAGCTGCTTAGTGTGGATGTTTTTGATAACAGTAGATGTGACCGGGCTACCAGAAAAACTTGTTGCAAGAATACGAACCATTTGGGCAACAAAATTAGCCCAAGTTTAAAAACCGAATTTAAATGTTACACATGCAGGTTAATCGCTTCGTTTGCTGGCATTAAGACGACACAGCTTTCATCTGAAGTTGTGAATTTCTTATTTTGCAACAGTGCACACTAGTTTACTTATGTTTCACCTTTTTAGGTTCTATGTATAGTCATGATAAAATAGTATTGTTAACTTTCGATAACAGTTAGTTTCATTAAGGAAATGTGAAAGTCACGTGGAACCTGCATATCCTGACAAGTACCTTACCAAGATCATCAGGACATGGAAATGGACTATGGACTGCAGCTTTTCAGGGGCACGAAAATTTAGCACATTAAGACTGCTTGTCTAACGAGATAAAAATTAACTAGTTACAAGTAAAGGAGTCAGTATCTGATATGCCGATAGAATTAGTAGCATTTTGGTTTACACTTGAATGCGTTGAAAGTGTATAGTGATAAGAGCAGGCGCTGTACTGATAACACTTCATGCGTAAGAAAAATATAATTGCTACGCCTTAGAAGACGGCTGATTGCTCGAGGTCGCAGAAACCAGGGAGCTGTTGAGTATATATCAAACAAGAAAAGTGCGACCATCAGTATTTGCATTAGTGACTTCAGACATCTACGAGGCTACATTAACAACGATTGCAGAGCGTGCTGCACTTAAGATCACGAGTTTGTATAATTCAGAAAAAGAAAGCATACTGGCATACCTTACTCGATTTTGACACAAAAACTACATACTGAGGAGTAATTGGAGTGGCCTCTACTTCGACACAGCTGCTTGTTTTGCTGGTTTTGGTAAAATCTTTACTGACTCTAAAAATGATCTTACAGATCATGTTCCACCATTTAATTAAGCTTTTATTTAGTACTAACAGATGTGTACACTGGAGTACAGTCATTTCACAAGGGTTACGGGGGTTATTTTGCCCTAAACTTGTCCCTTCTTGGCAAACAGTCATGAAAAATTTTCCTGGAAAAATAAAATTCTTTTTGTCCTGAAATGGACATTTTTTACTGGGGGCTCCCACCCTCACCCCGACCCCCTCCTCATAAACCTATGGGTTAACAGGTAGACAAGGCATTTGCTGTAGTTAAGACTCTGGCCACTCAGGGAGTTGCCACGGCTCTGACTGTCTTCATAACGAAAACATCATTTCGAGGTTTCAGGTACAATACACGCAATCTTGAGGAGGCAATACACGTGTAGACTCATGGAAGAGGCGAAAAAGTTCTCTACCTCGATAGCGATCACTACACTGTACAGTGTATGCTTACAACACCTCCATGTTACAGTCAACTGTTGCACCTATGCTATCAAAGGATATAACTTCCCCATTGATACTGAGGGCTGTACTTGAGTTAAGATTACAAGTGAAGTACATATGCACGTAATCGAGTTTTCGGAACAATATAGTTCCTTGTACGATTGTCATTAAAAGCGACACGAATGACTGATAAAACACTGAGACAACATGTCCTTGGACCAACTTTTAAGGTGATATTTTAGTGTGAACTGCAGTGTCTGTACATAAAAACTGTGTATAAACCCCAATGATTCCCTTAAAATCCTTTTGTCTCAAAAATGGCTAGTTCGTTGTAATCGGCCGGCAGTGGGGTTTGTCACGTAATCACGTCTGTGTAACTGCCTTTCATTTTAGGTTGGCCAATTTGTCATATCAATTCATCTGAGCATTAGCGGCGTTGTTATCACTGTTTTAGTAAAACGCTGGCTAATTATGAGGGCTAAGCCCCTAACCCCTTCACAATCACTGCATACCTCCTGAAGATGTGTACCGGTATATGAATGACTGTACCATTCATTTCCGCCCCTTGCAAATACACGACCGAATCAGGAAACTATGTCCATGATCCAAATCCTAATCACACATAGATCTAAACCTTACGACGTAGTCTGTTTGTGAAAACTTGTTTTCATCTTCCTATCGTATATCGTGCTTGTCTGAGCTTTTCACGAGACCAAAATTGGTTGAGAGCCTGTAATTTCCTGTTTTCGTGCCCAGACACGAGCTCTATCGATATAAGTGAGGTCATTGTATAGGTAGCTAATTGAAATCACTGTAAAGTAGTAGTAGCCTGTTTCAGTACTGCATTCCTAGTCAAAAAAAAAGAAAAAAAAAGAAGAAAAAAAAACAGCAGAACACTTCCACCGACGAAGGACAGGACAGCACCACCTACTCCTTAGTTAATCCACCTACTCCTTAGTTAATTAAAAGACCCAATGACGCTTCACTGAACTGTAAAGGCGGTGTTCTTGTCAAATAAATAGACACTGGGCACTACCATCGGGCACGTCATCACTTACTTTACACAATGGTAATAATTGGGTGAATACCTGCGTTAATACTGTATCAGGGTCGATTCAATCTAAGCATACATACCATTCAATTAAACCTGCTGAATAGCCACTACAATTGAGTTTGATTTTTCTGGCTTGTGGCTAAGAATACAGACGAGGTCAAATAATAATTCAATTGAGATATCTCTTAAATGTGAGGGTGTTCGGTACAGAATAAAGGCAGAAAGTTCATGGGTAAAGAAAACACCGAAATTTTAACATTCACATTTTAGAAACGACAGAACCAACATATGTATGTCGAACATAATTACAGGATCGATATTCATCAAACAGGGAGTTGCCAGAACTCTTTGGTCAAAGCATGGGAATTGTTAACGTATGGCATTGGTTCATTGTCAATTATGGTGTGAAACGTAGTTACAAACAAGCGTTTAATTGATGGAAGGGCATCGTATGCAAGGATCAATAGCAAGGGACGGAATATTTGTATGGACTTATTAAATACCGCAACAACGTGTAAATAACTCGCAGAAAATTTCTGCTAGCTATCCCCCACTGGAGGAGAAAATCTGACCGTACATGGAGTTACTCCAAGGGGTTACGAGACTTATCAAAGTTCAGGCAAGCGTTGTCATGAATTTCCTCAAAAAAGTTAAGTTCCAACATGCAAATTGAACAACCAGTTATGGTCATACTATGCACACACAGTCGGCAAGAGCGGCGATTTGTTCTCAATACTGGGGGGGGGGGGATATGACCAGAATTTCCAATAATTTACTGTGTGAAAAATCAAAGTCAATGGGCGATTTCTCAAATATTGGGGGGGATTATATCCCCCATCCCCCCCCCCACCCAGGATCGCCGCCCATGACAGTCGGGTAACATCTCGCAATTTTAGTTAGGATTTAACTTCTAATTTTATCTCACGTTATAGACATTTTAGTCTTACATTTATAACTGTTCGAGGAACTGAAGTTTGATGAAACAACAGCACTTCCTAGTACACAACAACACGTGTGACCAAAGTTTAAATCCTAAGTCCAATTCCGTGACGGCTTTGCTACTTTTATGACATGTTTTACTCCTGTCTTTACAGTATTCACAGGTCTTACTACAAGGGTGATGTTTCGGCACATATTTTCAGATATTGTCAATTGGATAGGTCAGAAACCTACGTACGTTAATTGTAGGCTGTCATTTGGAAAGTGACTTACAGCATTTTGTAGAATTTAAAAATCGTACCATGCCGTTGCTTCCTACATATTTAAACCTAGCTTCTAAACTGATGAAACTTTTATAACTTGTGAACAGAGATAAAACACAGAAAATGTAGAAAAGTCCAAGGAGATACCCCAAAAGTACATTTTTAAAAAAAAAAGGGCTTGTCCCACGTCATAGGCATAGGAAGATGCTTTTGACAGGGGGTGGGGTTGAACGTTGTTTTAGATTGCCGTCCTGAGGAGGGGTCTACAGTGAGGGAGTTTCCTCTCCCCGTTGGGAAATTTTTGAATATTAAAGGGTTATTACATACAATTTGGTGCAAGATTTTGGGCAAGTTTTAAAGAAATTTACTGCAAAATTTTGACATTCCGCCCATCACTTTTTGACATTGTGCACGAAGTTTTATAGCTACTCAAGGATTGTATAGGCCTGGCAAACGTATCCTACCTCATTTCGAAAATGTAAAATTAAAATTGCTATTGCGCCATGCCAAAAATCTAAAATGAGGAGCATAATTAGGGTCTTACGTGATGCAAACGTTGCAATGATTCCAAAACCGGTTTACGCACCATCTAATGTTAGACCAATCTTTCTCAAACATTACGCTATGGTTTACTTTAAAATTTAAATTTTCCAGATACTCTTCTGTACGCACAATGCTCACATACCCTGTAATGAAAGAGCATGCAAAGTTTTGTCATAAGCCACATTTTGTGACAAATCAGCAGCATTCACTAAAGAAAAACAAAAAGTAACAAATGCGTTACAGTGTTCCTCCAAACAATGGATATTTGCAAAGCAGTTCAACTTGCAACATTTCTTATCCCAGCACTGTGACCCACTTTGTGGAAGTTGACTAATAAAACATTTTTAAACGTTTCAAACATTATACTATAATTAGTGTAATCTTAGACCATCTGTGGCCTACACAGCCTGTGCACTTTGTATAAGCCTCCTCAAACCCTCCGGGCGTCATTTACAAATTTCTTGAAACGCTAAATATGGACCGGAGTGTTTTCTGAGTACTGCCGTAATTAGTTAAGTAATTAGTGATATAAACAAATGCGGTATAAAACTACAAAACTCTAGTATGACTTTCATTGAATGTGTCATCAGAAGCAAGGGCTTTGTCTCAAGGGGTCATGAGAAGTTAGAGGCAGACACCTGGACGCTACGTATTTTGACTCATTTGTCATGTTTTATTAATTGCTTTGAGTTTACATAAATTGCCCTTGAGTATTACTATCGTAGTGATATTCGTTCATCTCTTACAAAAATCAATAAACATTATTTGTTTTAACTTTGCTGCTTTGCAAATAAAACAGTGAAGAAACATACTTGACATTTATACGCATGAATAATTGATTATTTGCTAGACTATATAAATATGTACAAAAATATGAAATGATGATTTGCTTAATTGTCTACATAAACATTGATATTGGAGGGCACTGATTTCCCCCCTCCTCTTGGGCCATTCATTGAGTACTGTTTAAGAAAGAGCAAATCTTTTTTTTTCTTACTGTATTAAGTGCCCGGATGTTACTATGCTTAGGCTTAATAAGATTACAGTTAAATCTCCATTTCAGAAGAGATACCAGCTTGACTTCTAATCACCCATCAAAATGGCAAAAAAAAAAAAAGTAAATGAATACGCCCAATAACCGCTAACAGTGCGCGTAATTAAAACCAACTTTTGAGTTAAATGTTAGCAATCAAAGCATAATGCAGCCCATACATAAGCGTACGAGGCGGGAGGGGGGGGGGGTGCTCAGGGGGATATGTCCTTCCAATTCGGGCAAAAAGAGTGGATCCACTCGGGCAAATGAGACAACCTAGAAAATAAGTTGTGCTCTTTTGCAAACGACACAGCGGTATCAAAAAATTCGGGCCACTTGGTCCAAAATTCTTAATTCGGGAAAAAATAATCCCTGACCCCCTCAAATATTGACCCCCGTACGCCTATGAGCCCATATGCGTAGGAAGCTGCAGCCCCCCAGTCGGGCAGAGACTGTCATTTTCGGGAAACATGTATGCTATTTTGGAGAAAACGTGTTTTTCTTTTAATTTTTAGCCACAAATGCTGCTGAACTCCCAACCGAAAGTTGTCCCGTACGCTCATGATGCGACCTGCCAGCAACAGTTTTAACTTGTAACCTTTTGTCTCCATCTGGGACTAGGTGTTAATTATTTTCTTTATTCTACTGCTAGCTAAATGACGGTTAACAATGGTCCTTTGTGCCTGAGTACTAGCAGAAAGTGGAAAATTGAAACTGGAAAAGAATATCATTAGTGGAACTGAGTTATAGCCTGGCTTTCATTAATATATACACAATGGCGTTACTGGGAATCAGCTTGTGGATGAGAGATGATAAGACAAGGCTCAAGGTTAAAACGGTGTTAAGAGGCGTACCGCATAGGCTAGTTCGCGAAAATAATAAAACACTAGCTGGCATATGACGACAACCTGAAAATTTGGATAAGCCTGGTCACGTTCATTGCGATTGGTAGACTCATTGTGAAATTTGAAATAGACGAACTGTAAGCAGGGTTGGATCTAGGCATATGAGAAAGGGGCGTATTCAAGATCTCCGCCTTGAGGTTCCTCAGACGGGAGGACTAACTCATCCTGCACACCTCACCCTGCACGTTTGACTCCACCTAGGAGTGTTGTGCAGTACCTTTCCAGATCCAGACCCCCTATTTTTGGCAAAGCAATGAACTTAATTGTAACCAGCATTTTACATCTCCAAGCCCATGAAAAAATTAAGATCAGCACTCCAGACGGTTACGCCCCCCCCTTCTTATATTCCTGGATCCGTCCCTATGTAAGGGTAATATCTACGAAAACCAAACCGATTGTAAGTATGTTGGAGGTATACCTCTACTGTACATCATAAATTGCACTCACATGCATAATGGTCTTATGTTGTCTTGTAAAAATCATATATAGCTTACGATGTTATCTTGAAGTAGTATTAAATACGTATTCGTACTGTACTTCCAATGACGATCAACATACATGGCGTTGCCTTCCTGATTTCTCATTAAACAAGCAAGGCGGGGTTTTTATTGCGTGCACGGCAAACAAAAAAAATACATGTCCAAAGCGTGTTGGATATGAAACAAGGATTATTTGACCTTCCACATGACCCCGAATCTCCCTTTCAATCCGCATGAATAAACCGAACAAGTATGTAAAAGCTATATCATTCACTATATGTAAGCTTCTCGTCCATGCTTACTTTGTGCGGACACGTCTAGGTGCAAAATCAATCATACCAAATAAAGTATGTAATCAATCTCATGCTGTGTTTTCCAAGTTCACAGCTATTAAACACATATATTACGTATAAAGGTAGGTCCGAAGTGCATGTGGTTCCGCAACGGTACTGTCAGCAATGACAAAATTCAACGCAAATGGTGACAATTCGAAGGTATACACCGACTTCTCTCCACCTACCATTTAAGAAAAAAAAAAACACCAAATCCAAGAAAATCAGACAAGTATTTCTCCAGTGAAACGAACTAGTCCTGGGCAGCCGATAGATCAGGGAGTAATCCGGACTAATAACATGAAAACTTAGGTACAAACTGAAATGAATTTTCTATCGGTCTGAACTGAGAATATCTTCGTTTGCCAAGTTCATATCAACTATTAGACTCTTGTCAATGACTTCGAACTATTCCCGTTGAAATACAAATTCGTTATAATGATTCCACCTGCTCTCCTCACTCTCCGGTGGTCCCGAGATTGCACTGGTTCCAGAAGCGCAGCAGTTTACAAAGCGAAAACCGTGACTAGCTAGCATATCGAAAGCCTGTTCTAAATAGATGTGTTTCAGGTAGAATCGTGCACTATAACGGTCGCTTTGACCCCTGTCCGGATCACGACTCTCATTCAGTGTCTCACCGAAGACCTCACGAGCTAGAGAAACTCTTCCACACACCAGAATGCGCATAACTTTGCGAAACTTCACATCAGCTAAACCATCTCGTCCGAAAGCAAAAGTACCGCGATACCCGACGGTCAAAAAACCAGGCTGTTTTTTGTCAGTTGAAGCTGCACCCTCGATGGGCCTGCCATTCACGAAATTATTACCTTTATTTAAACCACTCGGTACCCCGAGTTGTGCAATGAGTCCTGGTAGTCGGTAAAACCGAGCCTCGTCATAAAGTCTCGTAGCCTCTTGGAATTTGTCTGGTAAATTTAGAACTCCGGTTCTCAGGTAATCAAGAATGTATCTGAACAAAACACCATCACGGTCTATGAAATATCGCCCTTCTTCGTCTTTGACAACTAAATCGCTTTCAGACTTCCCAGTGAACATTTCTGCTATCAGGGAGTCCTTAAACTTTGTCAGCGTTGATAGTGAGGTGGTGTACGAACAACCACCTACATTCAGCGAAACGATTGAAGGAAACGAAGCTACACGAGACGACATCATGAAGAGGTATATGTTTGTGATACTTTATTGCAGGTATAAAAATGAAGTCGAGTTTTCTCCAATGATTTTGACGCCTTCCGTCAAAGCACACTTCCTTCAAGGTTTAGATCCGTATTTCTGGAACCATTCGTTCAGCTTAGTACAAAACTTTGTCCACCAATATCACTATCTATCCAAAGTGATCGCCTAAACGTCCTTTTCCGTATTTGCAAAAGGAAAGCTAAAGTGATCAAGTGCTCACGAAAAGCAAAGTCGTCTTGCCTTGTAGACGAGCTAAAAATTTCTGCGACAGATTGCACTATGTTATTTCCTCAATTATAGCCTCAGTGTAACTGATTGTACACTTTACTATCTACACTACTAAAATCTGCATTGTATACTTAAGCTTTTTGTAGCACTTCATGAATCTATTGACGGGCAGTACGCTGTGCTATGGTAAATTGCACGTTGTTATTCCACGGATAGAACAGGACAAACTGTTATTCAGTATTGTCACTCGCAACTCAGCTGTAAAATCTTCCCACACGAAAGCGAGCTAGCTATATACAGCCACAGGTAAAGCAACCAATGGGAAGGAAGTTAACTATTTGGTATTGCGGGTAGGGTTGAACGCAAGACTGAGCATGCGTGCGAATCAGCTAGTAACGAGACTCACTTCTGACGTTCGGTATGGTTGCTAAGGTTCCTAAATCAATCATTTCTCATCAATTCCAGCCTCGATTTCCTTCTTTTTCAACTAGTGCGATATTTATTTTTCCCCTCCCCATATGCAACCTCGTGTTACATGTAAAACAGTTACATACGAAATGAAATACTACGGGAGAGATCTCAACAATTATATCATCGTAATCTCGCAGTCAAATAGTTCATTTTCAGTTCTCAATCTCAAGAGAATCTCGAAAGTAGTGATCCGGCTACAAATCTTCTTTTTACATGTCTTGAGATATTTCGCGTTCAGTCCCTGATAGCCGGGGGCGAAAAAAATCTCATTTAGATGTGATATCAGCACAGCTCTCCGATACATGCATCCGACCATGATGCCAATCATTCATATGAAGAAATTGTCACCAAGATGTAAAGTTAGGTGTGATATTTTTCCATTATCTTCATTTTGTTCTGAAAGGAAAATCTTTTCTTACGTACTTTTTAACGAAAGAGACTGACGTACGTACATGGACAGATATAGTTTGGATAACAAGGTTATTAGAGATCTTCTTTGTGTGTATGATCCGCCTGAGAATGACATAAAACCACGTTTAGCAATGCACAGGAGCAAATTACTACTGTGCTTAATCAGATCGGTAGTGGTATTTGCCTCTGAATTGAACTGTGTTCCCTCATGGAAGTAAACTTCCGGTCAAATGACCATCATTCAGTTAGGTTCAGTATTAAGTTTGAAGGTGTGTGGAATTTAAAATGTCGCCCCGGTTGTGTATGAGAGTTTTACCATTGTCTTAGTGGAAATTAGCCACAGTACCCATCAAATTCGATGAGAAACCGAACAGTTTTACTAGACAATTTCTATTTTACCCATTTAACATAAACAAACTTGTGACATGGGGAGGACTCATAAGATATTTCTTATCATTATCTTTGTTTGTTCAAACATTATTTCAAGACATTTGTAACATTGATAGGCCTTTTGTAGACGTATTAATTTTAAAAGTTAAAGGTGTGTCCTGGAAAAATTTCAGTAATACACTACACGGAAATCTAATTGGTAAGTAAGTAATAGATCAAATGTTTCGGAGTTACAAAAGAGGTGATGATACTGTACAGTACTCCTGGTCACTGTTCCAACGTAACTTAGCTCATGCAAATGCCCTATTTAGAATTAAACATTTCTCAGAAGTTCATACAGTTATTTTCTTAGGTTACTAGATTCTATACCGTTTGAGCATAAATAAAAACTTTTGTTTGCATGTCCTCATACACTCTAATGAAGGTTGTTATTAGGACAGAGTATCGTGAAGATCTGATCGAACAGTCTGGTCTCATTAAAATTAAATACAAAGTTGCAACCAAAAATATGCATTCAATTGCTCAAAATAGGAAATAGACTGACACTCTGTGCTATATGATAAATTTTATTAGAATCATTCAACTTGGAAGGAGGCAAATATTTTCTTTTAAGACAGCAAAGAGTGGTGGTTTACATTATTATGATCACATATCAGCTGACCAGGGAACTGACGGTCTGTAAGGAAGAAATGTCACAGTTCCTACAAAATTTATTTCCTTTATCTATATGTAGGTTATACTTTGAGTGTTTTATAGTTTAGAAACAGAAATGTCTGAATCCAGCTGGCAATGAAAGTGGCGAGAGTTAAGACTTTTGGTTAGTAATAAACCCTTCACGTTTGGTTTTCTGGTTTAACTCAGTTTTAACCTTTGATATTTTTTGGTGTAAAGTGCCTACAGGCAGGGTAAATTGTAATTTCGTTTGGGGTCTAGAGTGAAAAACTTGGACCATTGAGAATGATCCTCCGGGGACATGACTCTCCTCAAATAAAAAAAAGGTTGTTTCCTTAGAGTTAATTTATAATTTTATACCAGAATGGTGTTATTTGAAGCAATACCTCGGTGCTAATAATAATGCAAATTTGAAGAACGAAACTCACCTGTAGGCCGCGAAACTACAGATTTCTGCAAACCAATTTTTCCGTCTAATATGTAGTTAAGGCTTGTCATTTCTTGCAACTCTTTTACAGTATCACGTGTTACACTTTCTTTAGGCATCTGCAGACCTTACGGAATTATCATTCGTCAAGGACATGTCGTTAAGCATATCAACAATGATATGGATTTACAAAGGTAGGCCTATATGTTGAAAATGTTATTATTCCAACGAGGTCACAATCGTCAATTGTTACTATTTGACCCTCAGGTTGTTATGTTTTTTTTTTTTTTTGTTTTTGAATTCCGTGGTCGTACGTGTTTTTGTGCAACGGATACATGCCTAGAGGAAACAGTGAGAAATCTTGCTTTAGACACGTGTGCGACTAATTTTCATGTTAATGCAGGGAGCTGCTAGAGTCTACAACAACTTCCTGGTTTAAGCTGCCAGCGTCTCTAGCAACTCCCTGGTTAAAGTTGCATAGTATGCGAGAGCATATATACTGCATGTTACTTGTAACTGTAACGGCCTGTTCTACTCTCTGTGATTATAGCGTAACGCTGGTCTCTACGACCTATGTTAAGTATTCCATATAAATCTAAGAAATGACATCATTTTAACGGAGCAAAGTAGGCCACAGTTCCTCGATGTTTTCTCTTGAAATTATTTACAGGAATTTGGTTGTACGTCTAAAAATGGAACCCTAATAGAATTGTGTACAATTCCTTTTGACCACTACAACTTCCTACCTTCTTGCGATTTATGAAATTCTATTTATGACAAGACATTAAACCAATTGTAAATTTTCTTCATGTCTAAGAAAAAGTGAAATAAAAACTTCCATTTCCTACTACCTCGAAGTACTCAAATTGCATGACATTCAAGTCAGGTCATGCATCAATGGAGCAGTGCATTAGCGATCATATTCAGGTATTAGAGAAGAAAGGTCTCGATTATTTGTTTTGTCCACATTAAATATATTGTTGTTTACCCCACTAGATTTTTCTTACCGCCCTGTTGTGTAGAACGACAGATAATGCACTTCCATTGTTTCAGTCGCAACTGAAACGACTTTTACAAAACCTATTACCATATTCGATATCAATATAGGCCTTATGCATTGACTCCACACAAAGTCATATTGGCGGCAAAGCAATGCACGTGCACTAAACGCACGACGTAGATTTCGCAATCGCCCGCGCGTATCCGACCGGTACACAAATCAGCTATCTACATTTGCTGGTGTTAGTTGCAATGATACGCGCTTACCTCCATTGGAAGGCGCATTTTCTGTTGTGTGACGTCATATGCATAAGGTCTATTTATAACAGAGCTGGACTTCAAACGTGTCGCACTTTTTTAAAGTGATTATCGTGAAGTGTTGCTAAGTTTGAGACTTAATGTACAGCAACTTTTTAGTGATGGTCCTTTGAAACAATAAGAAAAAGGTTTCGACCTCGTTCTCGTTTTCTTACGACGGGCGCCAGACTTAAGTATACATGATTTCAACCCAGCTGCTGTGACCACATTAATGAACTTTACGAAATGTTGTCTATGATATAGTTACACAAAGAAACATTCTTCAAGTAGTTTTCGTGTTAAAAAGCAACAAGAAAATCTGCACTTCTAATTTAGAAGTTAAGATAAATGACATACACATCAATGAGGTTACAGGCTGCACAAAATTTCTTTGTGTTTTTTTTTGATAAGAAACTCACCTGGATATAGCATATTTCTAAATTATGTAATTAACTCTCAAAGAGTATTGCTATTATACTCACACAAGGTCAGCAACATTTTAAGTACAAGTGTGTTATATACCTTACATCGTTCTTTATTCTTACAATATTTAAATTGTTGTTTGGAGGAATGGGGTAATACATATAAACTAATCTTATGCCGATATTTTTAAAACAAAAGAGAATTATAAGAATTGTGTGCCACGCAAAACCACTAACCCAACACACATTTTGTTTCAAAAGTTAGAGGCCGTGACATTATTTCAGTTAATCAAGTATAAAACAGGTGTCTTCATGTATAAGGCATATCATACTTTTTTGCCTCTTTATCTCGACAAACAACTATAACACCAAGCAAAGTGGGAATCTTAGACAAAATCGTGTCAAAACAACAAAGAAACAGCTCTGTATATCATATTGTAGGGTAAATGTTTGGAATTCCATTGCACTAAGTATCAGAGAAAGTAGAAGTATAAATTCATTTAAATATAGTTTTAAGAAGTTTGTAATTGCTCAATAGACTATGAAACCATCACATATTCCATATCTCATTTTCACATGTAATGTTTGTCTAGCATAATGTCGTCACTCATTTTATAGTTATTCTGTAGTTATAGTACAGCAGTTAGGTTATCTTAAGAGGGAAAATGTTCATAAGTCTTGACTTCTCTTTCCTCCTTTTCTAATAATTTAGTTACACTTGTTAAACTGGTGCGGATCCAGGATTTTGAGAAAGGGGGGGGGGGGCGCACACATCGTCGGGAAGGCCGACGAGTAAAAAGAAAAAAAAAGGTCTTCAAAATTTTGAAACCCTTTTTTTTTTCTTTTTCGCATCTGGGAAGCATATTTTCCATATCTATTTGCTCATTTTTTCATATCGCTGGTGAAAAAATCATTGGTCATCGAAAAAAGGGGGCGTGCGCCGGATGCGCCCCCTTCTGGATCCGCGCCTGTTAAATGTTGTATATACATTGCATACATTGTAAATATTGTAAATATAGTTGCTAGAAGAAACAATAAATACTAAATACTAACTATTTAATATCATATTTGGTGACATGTTACAATCATTTCAACTCGCCTGAAAAAACGAATACAATTTTTATTTGTTGGCAGCTTTGTGCATTTCAGCTACGGTACATAATTGTTTGAATACAGAAGACCTTGCGAACTGCTAACTCTTCGCAACGGTCACAGGTGGAGAAGGCTGCAATCGATAAAAATTTCTCTCAGTTTTCGATTATTTTTTATTCATACTGTTACTTGTGCATAGATTTTACGTATAATGCATAGCATGCGTTAGGATTCATCATTGCAGGAGAATCAAAACATTGCATTTATGATTGGCAGTTCTAAGGAAAAACAACAGAGCCGTGAAAATTAGTGCTTCCTGGTTTTGGGGCTTAAAAGACGAACATGGTCAACCTGAGTGGAACAAGCATGGCCTAATGTGAATTGGTAGTTTATGAATAGTTCGTTTTAATTATGTTACAATATTTTTTTACTGAATTGTTTAAGTTTTGCACTGTAGTCGCTTGGTTTGCTGTGCCTTGGTTCACTAAATTCTTACGTTGCGGAACATCATGACGTTACTTCGAAGGAAAATAAGAGGAAAATTGCCAGTAGATGTTTCAAACTAGGATTAGGCTACTGCTTGTTCCACCAGTTACGGTAACCAGGACATATACTACTAGAGTACCGCCGGTAGTCAAGGAGGATAAAGTATAGATTCAACCATAAACGGAAACAATGATAACTAATGATACTTGAAGATCAGAAAAATATTTATTTTTATGTACAAATCATTAACTGAGTTCGGTATCTCAGCAAGTAGCCGCTTTGTGTTTTCTTGTACTGAAATCTCAGGAACGCATTTTAGATTCTTCCCATAATTACTGGTAAAAGGTAAAATATGAACAAGATACTATTGCTTGTTTGCTATAACATTAACTGAAGTGACCATTTACCATAGAGCTGGTGGTACAAGACCTCGATAACTCAACGAGTGCCGACGTACATATTCGCAGTCTCAGACTCACTACAATTAGTGTTTTGTACATGCCTGTCTCATGGAAAGCAAATTGCAACTTGTGTGAGAGCCATGCAGGACCTTTCCTTATGGTCAGCACACGTAACCAATCCTACGTACAGGCTGACGGGAAGTTCAAAGATTTACCAGTCACAACGAGTTATTGAGAAAGGTGCTGGTTTGTCGAAGACATGTTTTTGGTAACAAGAGACCTTGTAGGGGCAAAATGTCGGGTCAAAATACAAGCAGATCACAAGTTTCTTTTTGCACTTTAAGACGAGCTAACATGCAGAGGGAAGTATATAATCTGTAGGAATAAACATCAAAGTCAGTGAACATCGTAAGCTTGATAGTTTCACATGCAGAAACGTGACATAAAATATAGCCTATTTGACCATAAAAATAATTCAAGACTCTACATACTAAGAAAACATATAGATCTTGTTGTTGGTAACTTTGGGGAATACGACAGAAGGAGGCAAATTGAACCTTGCTGTCTGCGTTTCTATATCAGTTGCAATGTTTGCATTCAGTGGTGCCTATATCGTTTTCCGAAGGATAACCGTTTGAATCTCCCTTCTTAATGACCTGTGTAATCCATGGGCAGCATCGTAACTAGAAATATGACCAATCTTCCCAGGGACCATGACCTGTCAACTCGCCATTATGTAGAAACATACTTGCACACTAAATAAAGATGAGGATATTTCACCTACAAGTGGTCACTGGCAGCTGGGGGCGTCACTATCGGGGGTGTGAAGGGGTGCTACACCCCCAGAAATTTTCAAAGTGAGGTCTGCAGGGAAAATTTTGCCGTCCGTCGAAAAAAAAAATCCACTTTCTTTTGCAATTAAATTTACTTTGTCAGAAAAATGGGGCGGGGGGGGGGGGCTACAGAAATGTCGGGAAATTTTCAGATCGCTACGTTTTACTTAAAAGTAAATTATTGTCGGGTGGAAATATTGCTTTGGAAACATTTAACCAGAGACCTGACCCTCCCTGCATTGGGAAATTTTTTCTGTGTGTCGCGAAATTATTACATATTGTTATGAAAGTTATCACAAATTAAGGGTTCTGAGTCAGTGATCTCTACTACTGTATTCGGGAAGCCATTGTCTTGTGACGAAGTTCGGGCTATCGGGAAAATGTTAGTACCGTACTGCATGACTGTTTGCCATAAAATAGACACCATGTCCGACACTGTGAAATAAAAGCCTTCTGGAATGCAATGCAATTCAACCTGACTGCTCGTCGGGGATGAGTTGTAGGCATTCGTGGTCAGTTGCGTTGGGTCGCAATTGGATTGTAGGTTAACCACGCGATAGACTGTGGGGGATCATATCAGTCTATCTACTGTTCATCAATCACACACGAGGGCGAGCACATTGACTTTCTTCAACCGTCGTCTGATTTCGCAAACCCCTCTTTGTTTGCTAATTCATAAAAAATGGGTCGATGACAGCTGCACAGTACCACGACTTTACTCAACTGCGACGGGACTCCCACCCCTCCCCCGAATCCACTACGAATATCAGTTCGATATTTCCGATGTGGCCATGAAGTAGACTGTCAGATCGCAAGCTGGACCGAAAGTCGAGTAAAGAACAAAATTTGAAACATACTTCACCAACCCGTCTGTCACGCGACTGCGGTTTTCGCCGTCGGGTTGGTGCAGTGTAAGCTGGCTTTCCACTTACTCAAATCTAAAGACGGAGGACTTTATCTAATATCACTTCCCTGCTGTAAACATTTGAAAAGACTTACATTTTGCATTGCGGTAGTTACGAAGGAGGTTCGCTTTCCAACCCTTCCTGTATATGCAGTGCCTAAAACGTTACTAAAATGCCTTCAAATCCTAAATTTCGGCGCGCTTCGTGAGTATCCTTCATATGCACGAATTATCCCGTTAATAACATTCAAGAAGGACAGAACGTCCTTTGCATTATTGCAAAACTCAGTGCAACCTTCGCAATTGGGCATCCTACTCTTAACCCTCAAACCTGATGCATCATAAAGAAATCGAATGGCCGTTAGTCCTGGCAATAATGAAACAAAAGGGCTAATTGCAATTTGTCAGTCTGTTTAGTGCGTATTTATTGCTATTTGATGATAGGTAATTGTTATGTAAAATGAAGGCAAACATTACTAAAATGTCTGCAAAATTATTATTTTTCTAGGTGCTTAGCACACATCAATCTTGTACTCTTGTTTCCATACAACAAAGTGAGTATAATCATAGCAAAACTCCTTAGAAACTCTCTGATCTCCACAGTACAAGCAGTATCAGACACTGTACTCCTTATATAGCCTAAAGCTAAGTTGGCTGTTCGGTATTTTTTGGCCAGAGTTTAGTATTGTACTGTTGTAATGATTTTTACACATTGTATCAACTACCTAACTAACGTTACAAACTTGGCCTACGGTGGCTGCGATAAGATTGACTGCTCTTACAAGGAAAATTCTTCGGCTCTTCGTTCCACTCTTAACTCAGTTCATATGGGATAGTTTGTCTCTTAGGTCTATTCAACAAAGTAATCATCTTCTTGAGACGATACGGGTCAAGGGGAATCGATTGTGGTTTCGAAAGCTCATCTTTGAGATTACGTCAAGACATTCCACACTTCAAAAGATTTGGTTGAATTTTCCCAAAATAATGTTTTCTTTCTTGTAAAAGGCATTGTACATTTTACTCTTCAATGTAAACGAAGATGATCTGCCAAAGAAAAAATCACACAAGAAATATGTTGATAGTTTACAACGCAGTCTTAAGCGTATGCCTACTATATAATAAGGGCAGCATAAGCTCACTGGATCAGTTTATTTCAGTGTAGGATCAAACCTACAGGAAGAGGGCAGAGTGAGAAGCATGTTTTGGATCTGACCTGGAAAAACGTTTTAGTTGAAGGTTAGGTTACTATGCAGTAGATTTTCCATGATTCCACCTACAAATTTAGTTATAGGCTAAGATTTTAATAGTCTGAAAGAACGGAGAACATTGAATAAAACCGAAAAGAATAGGGATAAGTGATCAGTCTGCTCCTTCACGTTTCATTGAAATCATTCCTCATAACTTTTCATCATAAATGAGCTCGGCGGTCTTTAGATGTACGCTATGTCGACACAACCAGTAGTAATATGGTAGTTCCTAAAGTCATTAAAAGGTTATGTAAGTAATTGAAATTTTATTAGTCGCTGTGATTTCATTAGTCTTTGATAACAGCTTAAAGAAGCTTGCTTCAACCGAGAAACACGTTCTTAACTTGTTTTGGCAATTATTTCTGCAATAGTTAACAGGGCGCGTTGTTGTACCAAATTTAATAAACCACTTGTCAAAAACATGGTCTACACAGCTTGAATCAGGCAAAGCTTTGAAATTCTCGCAGTAACCGACAGCGTATAATGATCAGTGGATATGAACAATTAAGGTGACAAGACAGACCACAGGTAGATCAAAGCATCGCACAGCCACTGTGCAATTATGTAAGTGTGCTAATATAGATACGTGTACGGAAAATAACATAATTATGTAGTAGCCCCAACGTGCTCAATAATCTTAAGCATTGTTTGCTATTGGTTTATCTACCTAAGTTGTGAAGCGTACGAAGCCACTTCACTTTAGAATCGTCCGTGAACCAATGTTTAAGTATTTGAACAACCCTTAAGGTCAGGTCAACAACACAGTTGCAGGAGAAAACAACTGACTAGGAAAATAGTGTGAAGCATCGTAGCATCGAATAGGTAAAGTACAGTACTACACATCAGGGTTCGTGCGAATATCCTTCATTATGTGTGATACCTTTCAAGTAGGCTTTTTATTAAAATCAGCAGACTTGTTAAGAGCATTTGTTGGAGACTAATTCTAAAGTTTCAAAAACTGCAGAAAACCTTTCTGTTTTAAGAGGTGAAAATTGCATCCCAGTTCTCAACAGTATGTTGAGTTTGGATGAACTAATTATCAAAGAATGCTTAATTTTCGGAGACGACAGATTTGAGATGTCATATTTGAACATTGGTTAGGCAAAGTTGTATGGTACTTTAAGTTGTTGACTCCGTCGTATGGAATGTTCAATACCCTTGTTTGCTATATCCTATATATGGCACAGTTTACATAACATCTTCACGGAAGCGTAGACAAACATTCCTACAGTATCAGATTTCAAGGACAAACAGGGCATTTAAGTATGGAAAATAGCAAACGGATTCTGCCACAGTCTGAGGCATTGTGCCGACTTTACATCATATTCTATGACCTTTAGGAAAACTGGAGGTGTCTTTTGACAAGAGAACCCAATCTTCAAAAGGAAATAAATTGAGCTAGGAATGAAGTGTTGTTACAGGGTGACGAGGAAACCTGTAGTTTTTCTCTTCAGCAAAAGAATCATACAATTTGCCACCGAAAATTGTCTTACAGTTTGGTCCAGTCTGAGGGTCTGTTGTCGCATGCCTGTTAATGTTTTGCAAGGTTATTCGCCTAGATAAAACTACACTTCTTTATTACCGGAGTAATATTAGGTATTGACGAAAAATTTTTTAACCTTCAACGTGGTGACATAAATACACTGAAGATGATACGAAACCCCAATTGGAGTACTTACATTAAATGCAAGGTAGTAACTTGGTATGACAAAACTAAATGAAGGCAGGCAGTTTGGCTTAGCACTACCCAATCTGTATTCTTACATATGGTCCGTATGGGCAAACAAAAGGCTGCTAAAATTTGGCCACGGTGAACTTCTGGAACCCATATGGCTGCAGGAGGACAAGGAGATGTTGTTCATGCGGCGCCATAAAGGTTGGACAACTTCCCCTTGAAAACACAACATTTGCCTACAAGGGCCCTTTAATGCTCAGACTATCTCTGATCAAACAAAAACTCGTATAAAACCCACATGGGCCCCATATTAAGTGTACATTCATTTTTATTCTTATACCCATGAAAAGCCCACAATGCTCACAAATAACCCATGTAGGTCGGCCAAATGTTGGCATGTTGATTGAGTATCAACTGGAAGACTGGAGTGTAAATTGTTTCTTCCATTGAAAAGGGTTTAGGCCTATATTTCGTCTTGATATGTTAGAAGACTACTCAATCCAGGGAGTTACCACTAGCGGCAACTTCCTTTTCAAAGTAAGCATTCTAGTGAAATTTACGTTCAATTTCTGTTCGTGTTTCTCAAGATATCAGCTGATGAGTTTGTCAGAATTGCAACTAAAAGTTAAGTTGATGTAAGCACACATAAACTCAAGAAAGAGATTCAACACATTTGATTACCTTCAGAGCTTTTTCCTGAAGTATCTTGCGATTTTGAATGTAAATGTTTAAGAAATTTGGAAATTTGACAAACTTTACTTTCCCTGTTACAATTCTCATGTACCAGTTTATTTCACAATCAATACAACAGACTGAAAAACACTTAAACAGCAACGTTATTTAGGTTTCTTTCACCTTTCTGTCCCGTTTTCCTACAATCCCTTCACCTGTAAGACGTTAACTTTACATAGTTTCCTCAGTTTTCTGTAAAAGAACAGTCATTGCAACCCTTATTGCATAGGTCTTTACTTGTACTTGCCTTTGGTATGTATAAGCCACTGATGATGGGAGATTTTAACACCATCTTGCATATGGGTTAATACAATTCAACGCATGTTACTTCCGATAGGTTACAGCCGCCCGGTCGGTTTACCTGTATTTACTCTCAATAAGGGCAGATTATTTAAGATTATGGTCTTTCTTAAGGTTTTCTGACAATTCCATCCTCACCGCCCCTCAACATACTTTCTGTAACCCGCCCCTGTTGGTTCTTCGGGTTGCTGCTCCCTCCCGGGCAGGGAGCTTACCTGCATAGTCTGGTGCTAATCCTGGCACATTGCCTGTTTTTTGTACCAGTCTCAATACTTTCGAAACATTTCACGAGCTGGTTGATCAAAACCTTTCCACTTTTCAAGCTACAACGGTCTTGCTCCTGTTTAGCCTAAGGTGATCAATCCACCACATTTAAAGAGCAATTTGTATTCCTATGCGTATTTCCTGCAACTATCTTCAGTACAAGGTCATTTGCATAGAGTTTACAAAAGTCGCTTTGCAAGTTAATGTCAAAATATTGTAGCTGTAAAGAGCCCTTGAAATAAACCTAACAACCTGGTAGCCAAAAAGTGGGAAATGGTTAACAGGCAGCCAAAATAATTTGTAGGTGATAACAAGCCTTTGGAACCAAAGAAACCGAATATTGGTTTCCACATAAATTGTTTTGGCTGTTTAGGCTTCATGTGGATTGGGTTGGCACTTCCACGGGCAAAGCACGTTTGACAGTTGTATGTAATGAGCGCTGGATGATATGGGCAAGGTGGGATGATTAGCTATTTCTGTTTGCTTTCCTTTCTGTTTTTACTTACGAGGTTATGAAAAGGCATTTAAAAAATACTTCTTAACTTCCCATCATCATACATTCTTCTCTTCATGCAGTAAAGATGAAACTTACCTCTGAAAACAGAAAACTGTTCATGCTAGCCACACATTGAATAATGTCTTTTTAATTTTATATTTCCGGCTTCTCTTTGTTACTATAATAAAACCCCTTTAGTGCTCTACACAGCTAGCGAAGCAAAACAAAACAATGCAAAAGGTAATTTACACTTATACCTGGCATAGGTTACGGCTGCTTTTACCTGCACTCAGTCTTTTGTGGTCTCTTAAAATATTTCACTTGGTTCGTTTTATTTAACATTTGTTTACATTTCTTTTGATTTTCATATTGTTTGCATCTTGAAAAAGGAGAGTCTGAAAAAACCAAAACGGTAAGCTCCATTTTTATTTTTTGTGTACTTTTGCTGGTTGCAGACATTTATCATTTGTGGACACAAATATGAAAAGCAAACATTAAAGTAAACCTCACAATTAGCATTGTAGATCTGGAGATATCGGTAATTACTAATACATAAAGGACTATAGCCAAATCCTGCTAAGTTTCATCGGCTATACGTTTGAAGTAGATTTGAGCCATACAGCCATGTGAATAAGACACATTTTAGCATAGCAAGTTACATCAGTCTAGCCCTTTTAACACAAGGTAATACCTGAACTAGTAACTTATTACCTCAATCAACCTTGAAATTGTCATTTTGATTTTTTTATTCATATTACTAAAAATCTGTTAAGACAGCCACCTCTCCCCCTTCCCATTCCTACTACCCTTTCACAAATCTAGCCTTAGTTTTAATATTTCTCATGAACATTGTACTGTAAAGCACACCAAGGAGTTAGTCTACAAGAATTCAACATAGAGCTTCAGGATATGTTCAATCAAATATGAGTGAGTGCAAAGACACACATACACACAGTAGTCACATACACTCACTACTGTGGTCCTCTAAAGAATATGAAAACTGCAAACAGCTCGATGTTCTGGTCAATATGAATACTGCAAACAGCCTGGTCCTCTGAAAGTTAGGATACAGTTGGCAGAGTGAAATATTTAAAACTTTATGTGTGATTTTTGTGCATTTTGGCTGCATTCTACACGATTTGATGAGTAACTCTCCATCTCCTGTACTGGAAGTGTCGGTTCTCTTTGGAAGGCCCCGTCTAGTAGTTAATGACTCACACCACGTAGGACCAGAAAACTAAACCAACATTAACAGAACAATAAGTGTTCAGATCCCCCCCCCCCCCCCGGCAGCCCGGCCCAGTATTACACTTTGACATGTTTTCCAAACTTCTTTTACGTTAGCCCTATTAGGTTAGTACCCCTTTAACATTTTTTCAACTACCACAGGGTTCCTAATATTCCTAGCTTTCCCATTTTGCCTTGCACTTTGCACTCCGATTTCACGTATAAGTATTTCTCCTTGCAATATTCCCGTTTTTATTCCCAATCTGCCCAAGTTGCAGTCAAAAATACGCTCTACTCACAGGTTTGTCTCCTGAACTAAACCTGGTTCAAAAACCAGGAATAAGTGACCCTCAACGGTCCCGTCATTAAATCTAGTAGTTACTTTGCCCTCAGCAACCAGTACTAGCTCCTTTTACACGTGGAGGCTTCCAACCCTCAGCTGGACGGCACTCTCTCCTCGTCGACAGGCTAATTCCAAGTGAAGAACCACTCCCTTGCGACTAACTATACTCATTTCCAAACGAAGCGGTAAAATTCCGAATGTTTAGTACCTGGCCCACCTGACTCTCAACCTATCCTCTCAGCTGTTTCAAGATCTTTTCCGCCATTCAAAAGCAGCTCTAAAGTCTTAAATTGAAAGGATATAAGCCTTGATTAAAGAGTTCAAAGAAACGTACGACAATGAGAATGTTACCTTTGTCACCCGTAACACTCAGTAAATTAACCCTTTAGTTTTTGGTAGAGGGCAAAGGTTATCTGATATCATCGGAGTTTAAAATTGCTTGTAAACATGTTATCTCAAAATAGCACTGATGGATACTTTTTACATTTGGCATATAGATTTGTCATATTAAGAGAACGAATCCCATTTGTTTTGAGGCAAGATCAGATGTCCTTTTACGTCATCTCAGCCTAGGACAAAACAGAAAATCTTGTAAGAACGTATGATTGACACTTTTCATACTTTGTAAAACAAAGTACAAACACTTGTTGTATTTGGTGAAGATCAAAGGTCATTGGAGCTCACCAGAGGTGAAACTACGAAAACTAGTAAACCGCTTGAAGACACGTTATCTCAAGGTAGCAATGATGTATACTTTTCATACTGGGTATATGGATTAGAAATATTGCTGGAAAGGTTCCTATTGTTTTCTATGAAGATCAAAGGTCATTTGAGGTCACCAGAGGTCAAAACCCGAAAAAGTTGTGAACACGATATTTCAAGACAGAAATGATGGTTCTTTTTGGACTTGGTATGTAGGTTTGTCGTATTAAGAAAAAGATCTCTATTTGTTTTGGTGGAGGTCTAAGGTCATCTGGGGTCACCAGACGTGAAACTACGAACACCTTGTAAACACAATATCTCGAGAATAGATAGTGGATCGTACCTCCAAATTATATAGTTTCGTTGCCAACGAAAAAGCTGAATACTTGTACCATTCCCGGTGGATAAAAGTATGGAAAACAACGTATAGCTTTTCACAAGCGTAACTCTTGTACATTCATATATAATTCCAGTTTTAATATCCTAATGATGGATATGTATGAAGGATGCTCTGGCAATAAAACAGCTCACGATTAACGTGCATGTTGGTGGTGTAGCGGAAAGTGATCGGTTTCTCGTTCTCACGGAATCCTGTGGCAGCTCTCATTTTTTTCAGTATTGCCTTTTGTTACTTATTATACTTACGATGTAGAGTTTTGATACTATCAGGAAGAACCCCCTTGTTTTGGTGGAGATCGGATGTCACTTGAGGTCACTAGAGAGGTAAAAACTGAAAACAACAGAACTATCTTATCTCAAGTTAGGAATCATGATGCTTTTCATGTTAGGAATGTGGATGCGTTATACTACTACTACACAAAGGTCATTTGAGGTCAAACTGTGAAAACCTAGTATGAGACAGTAAAAAATCTAATATGTAGGATGTAGACTACCCATATTAGCAAGAACCAGGCGCGTAGCTAAGGGAGGCCTGGGGGCCAGCTCCCAGATGTTTGCAAGGCCCCCAGAAATTGTGTGTGTCCTAATAAAATTTGTAAGAACTATGGACCGGGATCAGTGCCCTAACTTCCCCTTTGGTACCTAGGCCCCCCTAAAATTTCATCCTAGCTACGCCCCTAACAAAAACCTCATTGTTTTTGGTGGGGGTCAAAAGTCATGTCAGATCACTACAGGTCAAATTTTGAAAGTAAAGTGAAACATAATACCTCAAGAAGGATAACGTTGAAGAATAAGCCGGCCTAGTGCGACAAAGCAAGGAATCACTAAGTCTATGGGCTTTCTGGTTTGACCGAGGAGGTACTGTGGGGAAAAGTGGTCAATGGATATTTTTGACCAATGAAATATGCTCTTTAGATGTGACATTACAATATCCTCTTTTAGCTAAGTGGATACACTACGACGTCATTACTATTGAAATCTAAAAAGGTTCGCTGTCCTTCTTTTGCTATTGTTTATGTACACAGCCTAAGCTTGCTTACCAGGCCTGGTGCAGCGGTACTTCAGTGGATTTGTACACACATGTCAATTTTGTAGAGTCTAAAGAATAAAAATGTGATAGATACTGACCAGACTATGTTTATTGGAATGACTTCCAATAGTTGCGATTTCTACTAGTAGGAAACCCTACAGCTACACTGTGGTAGAAATGATGCGAAGCGGTTCAAAATGGCCCTAGACGGGAAAGGGCCTTGAATTTCCTAGACATCAGTATGCGGTCAAACAAACTATACGAGACGTAACTATTATTTCCTCTTCTGTTTATTTATCGGGTTTTGTCAGTCCTTTAATGAACAAACCCTATGAGGCCCACTTCAAATCGAGCAGTGAAAATAGCCAGCGTTATAAACTCGATGAAAGGGAAGGAAAGAGACAATTTGCCACAAACCATGTTATCTACATGATGAAATCTGTGTCTAAAAGGCCTTTTCACCTAAGGTTTTGTGGATTGGTATGTAATTTGCACCAACCTATATCCCTTCATTAACATCATAATAAGAGTGGCGATTTTAAATGTGTTAAATGCTGAAATATTTCTTTTCTTCAAAGTTTTTACGGGGCAAACTGGATCACTGACGGCCAGAAAGGGTTTGTGGAAGAAAAGCCTGTGTGACCGCTACCCTGTATACCTCCTCTTGTGGCGCCACGACTACATAGAATAATTATTATCAAGTTATGAGAAGACTGCTAAAGCCTTTTCCAAGCAGTTCAAATATTCATTATATGGCAACTGGTATTGTACAAGCACCGGACAATCGATTATTATTCCAATCGTGTTCATGCGTTTCACATGCCTACATGTTTCTTAAAAAGGACTAACGAAGCTTTTTGAAAGTACACGTTGCCATAAAAGGAGACGTGTTTAGTGACGATAATTAACTGTAATACATTACTGTTGATGTAAAAATGTTCAATATTTAATATTAAAACAATGACGCATGCATTGGTAAACTTATCGCCTATTTATTCAATCTTTTGTTTCGATTTTGTGTTTCTCTTGGAATCTAACAAGGAAATGAAGCAAACGTTAAACGTAATTAACCAGTGATGCAACTTTGCTTACTAAAAATTGTGAACTTTCGTACGAGGAAGTCTCTTAACTTGATTCTTTGGATGAATAGAGAGCTAAGTGAGGTGGGGCTGGATTTTAGTGAAATTCTGTTTTGTGGCTAGAAAGGTTCACTTTGACTAGAATTCCTTCTTTAGTTTTAAGCAGGAAATGATTTGATAGCCCTTGAGCACGACCCTGGTTAAATTTAAATGGGTGTTCTTCAAGTGTAGATTTTTGAATCACATTCATCACCGAGAAATAGTAGGTCTTATACAATTCAGGCTGCAGGGCACAGCGTCGGGCAGTGGTACGGGGTAAGGTAAACTACTTCATATAAGGTCTTAGCCTTGCTCAACCAACATCTTCTAAAGATAGAAGATTAATGATCTTTCTAATGCCAACAAATTCCGACATACCCCAGGGTTTCCAGGGCTTGGTCATCGGTACCTAATTGCGTTCGTCTAGGCACTCGCCATATGAGGAGAGATTAGTGCTCTTTTGCCAAATATGACGCTGGCGGCCCGACAGTGGCATTTTGAGGATCAAAATGGCCCCTCAAAGGTAAAAGTTCCCCATCCCTGATTTGGAGGATCAAAGTTTGAAACAGATAACGTCTTGGAAGGCAGAGTGAAAATTGAGAATGAGAGGGAGAACAACAAGCAAAATGGGTGAAAGGATAATGGCAAACAAAGGGAATGAAAGGATGATCGTTACATCGTTACAATCGAGTACGTTGATTCCAGTGTTGTGAAGGCGTTAAATCTAGCACGGTTTCTATTTCTCTTCTGTGGAGGTAAGCGACACAGATGGCTTTAGGGTCTTTCCCTAAATAAGTGAGAAAAATATAACGTTCGCAAAGCCAAGAATGCCCAGGAGAAAAAAACAGTTGATTCCAGTTGGATATTGCAACTGGTTTTAACTGTGTCCAACTGGTCTCAACTGCTTCCAACTGGATTCCTTGGTAATCCCAACTGTATCCAACTGGTCTCATGTGTTTCCAACTGGACCATGACAAAGTCCCATCCGGAAATTTCGAGACCAGTTGGACACAGTTTCAAGACCAGTTGGACCCAGTTGCTTTGTACTGAAACACAGTTGGGTTTTGGAAATCCAACTGAAACACTGTTGGGAAAAGAGTCCAGTTGGAAATAGGTGAAATAACTGATGACTACAGTTGGATTCCAGCCATGTACCTGTAGTGTCAAGTTGTGAATGAGAACAGCACTAGTTGGGGGTATCAAAAGTTGAGTTGTCGAGTAGTTAAGGTGTTGCTGAAGTATTGATCATTTACTCTTACTATATTTTTTATTTATCTGTGAATTTTAGGCTATTTCATTGTTAGGCTACTTATATTCTTTACCTATTACTTATATTGCATATAATTAGCTACCCTGTTCTTCTACATCACACTCCCGCTTTTTTCCAAAAGTCCCCCGACTCTCTGGCGAAGAGCCAGGGGCGAAAACCAAACATCACACTCCCGTCCCTACATTACCGTTCATACAGTTTGAACCTGTTTTTAACTGAGCTTTCTAAATGTATATTTAATGTGACTTTTCCAGTATTTTGCATTCAGTGAAGAAAATACCTGGTGCAAGACAACAGAAGTTAAATGAAGCCTTGGACTGAACGGTCCTGACTATACATGTATTCCATATTACTGTATCGCCTATATTAAATTGACATGAAATAATACATGGAAATGGAAGTTTATTTGTTTTACATTTTTGGTACGAAACAGTTGAAACAGTTGGAAAATTCAGAGAGCAGTTGAGACCAGTCGAAGTTGAAAATAGTTATTGGAATCATTTGAGAATCTCTTTTAAGTCCAGTTGAATCTAAGAAATAAAAAACAGTTGGAAATTCTCAACTGGTTCCAGTAATTATTGTTACCAGTTGAAAAATTTTGAATGGCATGTCAAACCAGTTGGAATAATTTCCAACTGGTTTCAACTGTTTCCAACTGGTCTGAACCATTTCCAAATGGTCATATTCAACTGGCTTTACCTAATTTGCATAATCGAGCTAAAATGCATTTTATCAGCTCAGTCCTTTTGTAGGATGTTTTGTGATGGTTCCATTTTTAAATTTTGTTTCCAAAATTTGCAATTAACACATTTTAACAGTTTATAACAGGGTAAGCCTATTACTGATTTGTTTTTATCATTTTTGTTATGTTAAGTATATCTCAATCTCTACATACTAAATACATAACACTTGACACAGCATAACAATGTCTTTACACGTAATATATTAGATGTTTTGGACTTGCTTCAAAATGCATGCTTACCTGGCGCAGGAGTGTCCGTGATCACGACGGCGGAGCTCCCAGGGTGGGACCTGTTCTATTCAGCCAGTCTAGAACGGGATCACTGTCAGGTGGTGTCAGTTAAGTCAAAGTTTGTCCCTTGGGGACGTTGTTACTCCTTCGGGGAGCAGAACTCCTTCGGGAGTATTGTTTGGTTTTCGCCCCTGGCTCTTCGCCAGAGAGTCAGGGGACTTTTGGAAAAAAAATGCATGCTTACCTGGCACAGGAGTATCCGTGATCACGACGGCGTAGCTCCCAGGGTGAGGCCTGTTCTATTCAGCCAGTCTAGAACGGGACCACTGTCAGGTGGTGTCAGTTAAGTCAAAGTTTGTCACTTGGGGACGTTGTTACTCCTTCGGGGAGCAGAACTCCTTCGGGAGTATTGTTTGGTTTTCGCCCCTGGCTCTTCGCCAGAGAGTCAGGGGACTTTTGGAAAAAAAAATGCATGCTTAGTTAAGGGTAGTGTCAGTTAAGTCAAAGTTTGTCTCTTGGGGACGTTGTTACTCCTTCAGGGAGCAGAACTTTTATAAAAAATTAAAAATTATAAATGCATGCTTAAATGCATTTCGAAGTACACCAATTACGTCTGAATTATCCTTGTTAGAGCCACACATTCGTGGTTGTAAGTTTCAAGGATGCTCATTGATAGGGTGCCCATTCTCGTGGATCCAGTTAACTGGAAAAGGGTTCCCAGTTGAAAACAGTTGATACCGGTTGGAAACAGTTGTGAATTTTTCCAAATGGTCCAAAAACACAGCTTGGAAACATGATCACAACTGGAAACAGTTGTGAATTTTTCCAACTGGTCCAAAAACACAGCTTGGAAATTTTCCAACTGTTTCCAGTTGAAAATTCCCAACTGTTTTTTTCTTCTGGGTGAGTGAGCAAGGGTACTACTGAGGAAGCTAAGACAGGTATCTATGAGTTCAATATCGTGAAAGGTCAAACATCAGTGAGATGGAAGAAATGTGTGCATGGATTAGGTTCAAATGATTCCCCACGTAGGCTGTAAATCTTATTACTGTAAACTGTAGATTCACTGGCAGGGTAAAGCTTCAAACTGGTCTTGCCTTCATAGGGGAGCACTCTTAATAACAGCTCCCTGATTTTATCAACGTATGAGATTTCTATTATGAATTGGGTCTAATTTACTGAAAGCAAATACCAACTAGTAGTTCATGGCTTATTACAGACATCTGCTTTTTCATCTATCAACAATATCGGATTTCATTATCTTAGTGGACGGTACTTCTGCTATTAAATTGAAAGGTACAATTCCATCAGCCTACTGAGAAGTCATCCACGTATAAGGTATTAAAATCAAAACAAAACAGAAACGAGATTGCATTAAATGAGATAATGTCTCGGGAGAACCCGAAAAAGCCGAGATGTTTGTTTTCTTTGCTTGATGCCTGTGGCTTAAACAAATTGGAAACTGGGTCACCCATCAAAGATATGGTAAGCCTAATGACCTAACCGCATTTTGCAGTAATGGTAACATTGATTTATGTAAAGTATAACAAAGAGAACTGTTAAATATGTATCTGAAGGCGCATTCTTGTAAATCTATTTCTATTATACTTTCGAAAGAAGACGTTTTGTAGTTTGACATTAGTACATCCGCTTGTATTCATAAAGATAGGCCATTGGGTTTTAGACGGTACCCATGATGTACGCCGTCAGCTCAGAGTCAATGTGGTTCACTGAATCTTGCTTCCATTATTCAAACCACCTGTGTAACCTGCTGCTACGTGAGTAGCCTCCGTCATTAGTAGGACGTGTCGAAACCAATGGAAATGTTAGATAATACCTTTTAGGTCCACCGTAGGCGACGAGAAGGAAAAGGCTAAGTTATTTATTACGTTTGCAGGCCTTTATATAGCCTATATGTTTGCAAAGACCGAAGGATTGTGATCCACATGAAAGGCCTTTTGTTACAGAACCAGAATATCAAGTGAATGGTTCCGCGGTTCCATTTGACTGACAGCCTCGAGATCTTGACTTAAGAAATTCATCTCGAGGACAGCAAAATACGAAGAAAAACGCCTTTTGAGAATAAAGCCGATCAAATATTAATATATCACGTAAGTGCTGCATGTTTAAGAAACATGAAGGATGATTTTAATAACTTCCCACACAACGTAATTGTGATTGTAAACTTTTAACACACTCAACTGAGAATCAACGGCAACTCTATACGGCGAATGTACAGGATATTTGCATTATAGCTTCAGACTAAATAGAGGTGCTTGTTTGTATAGAGTGACGTGTCAATTTTGCATAGTTCTGTTTGAAAACCTTCATTTCTAGCTGTGAATCGAATCTGATACATATAGACCTTATGCATATGACGTCACAGAGCGGAAAGTGCTAACTCGTTTGTAGGAAAAGCGCGTAGCATTGCAAGTTACACCAACAAATACAGACAGCTGATTTGTCAATCAAATGTATACGCGAGTAAGTCTACTACACGCCCGTGCAAAATCTATGCCGTTCGTGTATGGGCGGCCAACGGGACAAAAAAAAAGATTATAAAAACATTAAAGAACCCAAATAAATTAAAGAAAGAAAAAATTAAGAATAAACTAAAAACGCAAAATAGCAACAAAATTTTGCGTTTTTATTTTATTTCTTATTATTTGTTTTTTCTCTTTTTTAATTTATTTAGGTTCTTAAATGTTTTTTTTTTTTAATAATCGTCTTTTTTGCCCTGTTGTCGCTCTAAGCGGCCAACAGGGCAAAAAGACAATTTGCAAAGCAGACAAACTGCGAAAAAGAACATTCGTGAAAAATGCTGAGTGCGTCTTGAGATTGACGGATTGAAATGATGACTGCGCGACTGCGTCCCAGTCTGAGAAGACGTGCCTCCTTGCCTTAGCTCAGGCGAGTAAAACATATTGCCTACCTCCCTGTGATTGTGAAATGTCGATCTTCCACGGCTTAATGATGAAAATGAATCACGATTTAGCGTCGTGAACTTAAATTTGTTTGCAATTTTCGCGCCAAAACATGAACAATGTGGCCTGCGTGTTCTGCCAAACGTCCCTCAGTATGTTGAACTTCCTTTCGCTGAGGCAAAGAGGCAAGTCTTCGAAAATTGGGATGCGGTCGCGCGGTCATCATTTCAATCCGTCAATCTCAGGACGCCCTCAGCATTTTTCACGAATTGTCTTTTTCTTTTTGCAGTTTGTCTTTTTGCCAATTGACTTTTTGACGTGCCAAAAGGGCAAAAGGACGATTATAAAAAATCGCTAAAGCGCCGAAATAAATTTGAAAAAAAAAAAAAAATAATAGGAATAAAATAAAAACGCAAAAATTTTCTTTCTGTTTTGTGTATTTATTCTATTTCTGATTATTTCTTTTTCCTTTTTTTAATTTTTTGGGGTTCTTTGATTTTTTTCATAATCTTCATTTTTGCCCTCTTGGCCGCCTAGGCTAGTCTTAAATGATGGTTTTGTTTTGAAAAGTACAAGTATCAAAATTTCATAAAAATTATACATATGCTCTTATCCAGTCTTGTTATGTTTGGGGCAATCTTACCTTATATTTTACAACGTATTGGAGTCGTAAATGATGTAACATCACATGAGTATTGATTGAAATAGGCCTACTAAACTGAAATTCACTTGACTGCTTGATGTTCGAATGATATAAATAGTGTGCGATTTTTTCAGCTCTGGCCGCGTGAAGCATGCTTTGGTTGCCTTGCTATAATAAACTCTCTATCACACAGAAAAAATAGCTTTGGAGAATACTGCAGGGGAGTGATGTTATAAGGGTGTGAACGTGTTATGGAAAATGATGGAAGGAAAAGTCCCCCAAGACATTTTTATTCTAATCTAAAATCCAATTAAGTATGGTGTCAACATAATCTTATAACTTTGGATCCATGATGTTAGATTATTAACAAAAGTATTTCAAAGTATTCATTCTATTAACCTGGATACCCTCATACCAATAATCTGCTCTGCTCGATGATCAAGGGTAAATGTAATCATGGAGGCAATTGTCTACTATTTTCCCCTAAGGATACATATCTGAAATTGCACAGTCGCAAAGAGTAGCAATGATTATGATGTAACAAAATGTTTAGGAAAAACAAAAGAAGTAAATGACTACTTCTGTGTGTAGTGAAGGCTTGCCAACCTTAAATGGTGTTTCTCTCTCTCTCTCTCTCTCTCTCTCTCTCTCTCTCTCTCTCTCTCTCTCTCTCTCTCTCTCTCTCTCTCTCTCTCTCTCTCTCTCTCTCTCTCTCTCTTTCTCTTTTGTTTTCTTCTTAGAACATTTGTAATTCATGTAACTTGAACTTCAAATCTGCTCTAGGAGGAATCAATCAAGGACCAATTACGCTGTGTGCACTTTATAATGTTCTGTGCTCGAGGAAGGTTTACTCCAATGTCAAACAGTACCTGTTTAAAGACAGCAACATGGCAAATCACTGTGCATACCCCACTCTTCCTCCTCCTTATGATGCTAATGTGTGCCAGCTCCTCTTCCCACCATCACCTAAGGTTGTATAATCTTATCCTCTGCGCATAAAGTTAAGGAAACGAAAATTAAACGTTCCATTGACAGGTTACATTAAACAACTTAGAACCTTACGTTCGGTATTGACGAGTTAATGACCCTACAACATGATGTTAGGTTACAATTACCATGGAGGTGTCTTTCAAATATTACACAACCGTCAGAAAAATAAGTCCAACCAGGAAATTGTAATGTGGAACAAGTCGTCTACGGGCTGGATTACCCAATAGGCACGGTCAGAACTGCTAAGGAATCAAGTCTGTTAGGCCCTGGCTATCATCTTTGGATATTTATAGCATCGTTGCCTCAAGTTAGGTCCTCCATATTAGTGCCTTGGGAAGCGTCCATGGTTAATCCAGCACTATTGGCCCACGACAATTAATGTATCCCCTGCCAAGATGGTAAGTTCATACTCGATTTACAACGTTTTACTGGCATGTCTTGATATTGATGGAGCAACGGTGTGTTTTTGCATTACATCAACTTGCCACGGACAGACACTATGTTTTACTTTAAGTTCAAATTCACAAGCAAATGCCTTTAGCTCTACTGCTCAAGTTTACAGCACATCATAAGAGTAAGAATATTGCATCATTTAAAATCTGAAATTTTGGGCCAGCCAATCCTCACAAGATGCAAAACAGTGAATTTGTTTCGGTATGAACCTTATTCCTGAGAATAAAGTTATCCAGCGACCTTATTTCGAATTGCTTATCATGCTATACATTCAAATCATGGTGTTAAAGGTACGGCAACAGTATTTACCATAAATGCACTAACCAAATTTAAGTTTCTGGAAACTTTTTGTCCCTGATATGACCATACAACCATGGAGGTATGACGTGGGGTAGGAGAAATCAACCACTGCGTAAACCATATGTATTTCTGTGCAAAACTGTCATGATTGTTTATCGAGAGGGATGCTTTCCGGGCAGAAAACCAACGCCCCATGTTCAAATTCTTCTCATATGTGTATGCTTACAACCAATTCAAACTTTCATTAGTCTATGATTAACACAAGTGACTTCCTTTATAAAAAAAGGAATTGCAGCTTAAACTGTCGTTACAAACTTCAGTCGTATTCCACTAGGCCGATTTTCCTATCGCTGATCTATTTTAAAGCGGTCAAGTTGAGTATGTTGCCAACGAAATGTTCTTTGAATGCAAACCAGCTTTCAAGAGAGAAAACTCGACCCAACTTTAATTCAAAAATTCTGTCGCTGTTGACAGAATTCGGACCATGTGCTCTTGGGTCGATATCTTTTATTGATTGTTTGCATAACATTTGGGTTTCCTCCGTAAAATTGTAGGGAGTGTTGAAGAGGACATTTCTTGACGAAATTTAGCCGTGGTTGCGTTATATCGGTTTTGTCCTTGTACTTGAAGGAACAGATTCAGTGCTTGGTGGTTAAAATGTCTTTTCGTTGTTGCATGGATGGCTTTAACCTGTAGATCTATACACGCAGATATAATGACAGATATCTGGCGGGGACACAATAAAGATTTCTCGCAATACCTTAACATTGTATATTAAATAAAATCATACAGGTGATTTTATCTAGTATGAAGTAATCTCAGCTTTATGTCTTATTCAACGACTTTTTTCATTTATTCATCGGTCAAAGCAAACCGCTCTCAAAAAAGCACGTTTTTGCAGTTTCTCGATGCTTTTGCGTCTGAATATCACAAGTCGAGAATATTTACTAACACATTATTGGAACGTTCTATTTGTATCTTTAGTATTCTAATAACCTGCTGGTTTGGTAAAGTATCCCAGGACATGTGAGTTTGGTCTTTTTGCTTCTTTTGTAGGATATTTGGCAGTCCAAAGACTGGGTCGATTAAAGTAGAATAATAAATGTAGAGATTTTGCCGAAGTAATTAAGTTGATATACTTTGGCATTTAAAAATGACTTGAAACCCCCCAAAAGCCAAAACAAAATAATCCACCGAGACTATAAACCCCAATACTGTAAGACCCGTCTAATCTCACTTTTTTTCGGCTTTTCAATCGGTTTTTATGTTTCGTACATAAACTTTATCTTGCATTGAATTTAAAATATATAAACGTTTTAACAGCAGGTGACCCTAAAAACTGTCAAATACCAAACCTGTTACACAGTTTTTATCGGAGTTTTCATCTCATTACCTTTGTCTAACCACTACCCCTATTTCTATGAAAACCATCGAGCTCTTCACTGAAACTTAAGAGGCATAATTCACATTCCTTTGTGCACAGATAATTTAATTACTGGTTTATTCGTGCCACAATTACTGTGTGACAGTAACACAATAAGCCAATACGGTACTGTATTGACACGAGATGGTCTAGCATGGAAATTAATAGTAGAAATGCCAGTTCAGTCAAATCATATTTATTACAGCCAAAGGTAAATCTGGAATCAGTCAAAACGGTTTTTGCCAAACAATCTTTGTGGATTTGCCTCCTTCCTGGACATTTTCAATTGGTCTAGGTTCTACAATACTTTGCAAACATATTACCAAAAGGCACTGCAATTTCTCTCACTCAGTTGGACTAAAATGGTTTAAGCATTGTTTCGTTCTATTTATGTTTTCTTTCCCTAACTAGGGAACCATAAGTAACCACATCTATTTGTCATCTCTTTAAAACCATGATTTATAGAATTAGAATGATAGACAATCCAAACTGAAGTAGCCGATTAACTTTTTTCTTACATGAGAGAATTCACTACTTTGTAGCGCATCAGTAGCTTGTTTACACAAACGCAATATTTATAAGTATTGTAATGCGTAATATTTTTGGGACGATGTTCCTAGCATATGTCATCATGGTTGAGCAGAGCACAAGATTATATATGGGGTATATCAGCCCCCGTCTGCTTAATCTGGTTGTTTGCCTCCTCCTCCCCCCTGCTGAATCCAGCTTACACCAATGCTTGCTTACCATACATGAGCCAAGGACAGATATTTCAAAAATGCATAAGGTGAGGAAAATTACCTATTTAACTTTAGCCCATAACACCTGCAGTATTGTATTTGTCAGTTTGTGCTTGAACTCTAAAAGTGCTGGCTGGTAAAGAAAAGAAGATAAACTTGCATTGACAAACGTCTCATCCGCTTCAAAATGCAACTTTAAAGAGACCAGGACCTGCTTTTTCTTTGGTCTGGACTGCTTATGTATGGACTGCAAGTATTAGACTTGTCAGAGAGTTTTCTTGGCCTCCGGTTTCTAAGGAACTTATCCATTTAAAAAATTTCCCTTTCTTGACAGGACACCCTTGTTAAGTTAATGGTCACAAATTCTTTTTGCAAAATTGTATAGCCTACTTTTATATGCAACCACAAAATCAATGGTGTATGTCCTAAAACCAAATCTCACAGTTAACAACATTTGGCGGACAATACATACTACTTTTGAGGAGTGCTCCCCATACAACTGATACAGGTTTCCTCATCGCATATCCATTTGTGTCGTGAATTAAATAGCCCTGAGGCTTGTTAGATAAGGAAGTCAAGCAACTAGCATGATTAATTTTGACGATTTCCAAATTAAAGTCCCAAAGGACATGAAAAGTCACCCACAATAAAATGTTAGTTCAGACCTAATGTTTGTGTAGGAATTTTTCTCTGAATGACACCTAGAAAAAAGTGTTTCAAGGACAAGAGCATAATTTAAATGATTTAGTCTTGTAGAGACTTGAAAAATTACGCGGTATGTTGCGAGATTACTACAAGGTTCTACAGTATCACATTAAAAATGTCATTAACATCCACTTTACTTGCGTTCTTTACTTTAGTTTAATATGCAAGCAAATCCGTTTCACCTGCTTTTCCCATGCTAGCATTTTGATCGAAGGAGTATGACCGAAATAGTTCACTACAACGTGCAGAACGAATACAGATTAACGGTTAATGCATTTCTTTACGTCAACTCAATTTTCTGTCAAGTGTTATTAGAACGGTAGAAAGCTCTGGCGATGATTGCCAGAGGCTGGAAGTAAAAATCTCTAGAAGGACAGTCAAAGGACATACTTAATCTGCCTTTGTACAGCTAGGTAAGTTACTGCCAAGAGCTCTATGCCGGATAAAAACACTGGGTCAAGAACGAGGAGGGGAAACCTTAATAAATAACAAGAATGGAAGCAGATATCGGTGTTTATTAAATTGGGGAATAGCCAGGGGTGTAAGCACAGAAGGATGCACATCAGGTAAAACACACTTTAAAATTAAATTTGATAGACAACAAAGCAAAATTATCTTAAACATAGGCTATGCCTGGAAGTAGATGCCAATAGCTGTCACTTTCCAGTTTCGGGGAACATTTTGGCCCCACATGAAAGCTCCTTGAAAGTACATTGATAGTTAAGAGAGTATAAAGGTTGAAAGGACTTGTCGGAAGCTACGGTACATCAAAACACGGTTGTAAGTGCAATATTTCGTGTTATAGATATGTCCTCCGTTTCTTCAGTTAATTAATTGTTGTATCGAAGGAAGGCTTTCAGCAAACGTTTAACTTCGATTTGTGAAAGTCGAACTAAAGCTACGCATTTTGGTGAATTTTGTTATTCCTATATGTGGTAGTAGAGGTACTATCGATGAAGCTACCACATTTTCTACCCTCAGTGAACTTGAGGCAAGCAGGAGTGACGTTATACTAATCCACACGATTATTTCACTCTTTTAACTTTACAACTAATTTTCTTCTACACACCATCATGGTTTTGTTATGTGAATGTATGAGAGGCATGGGATTCTTCAAAGTTCTCATTCTCAATGAGTTAGCTTCTCTATTATCTGTTTCAAGTACAAACAATGGATTGAAAAGTCGAGAAAACAAAGCTCATCAATGTGAGGAAAATAAATCAATTTTACTTGCATCAAGTTAACTTTTGGTAACAGCAGTAGTCAATTCATCTCTATCTGCAGAACCCCATATGAAAAGTTAGAGCAACAATATTACCAGAATGATTGTAGCTTTCTCCTCATTAACATTTTAAAAGTAAAGGTTAGATGAACCGCTTTGTTTTAAACTATTAATCTGTACCTATCTAAATCACTTGGGTCATAAATTACCATGTGAATGGAAAGAAACTGAAACATTTAGCGATGTTGCTTTAGGTGTATCGTGTTATTTATGTTGTCTAGACAATACTCTATACTTTTCACAAAAGATGAAAAATTATGGTTACTAAAGCTTTCTCCTTGAAAATTAGTGTAACCATATTTACAGAAGAAATCGATATTAATATTTTGAAGGGATAAGTCAAAATTTGTTCCTCAACAATTCTGCGAAGTATTATCCTTCCTAATATAGAAGCACTTTTGTAATGGCAGCTCTTTTTGCAAATGTAAGTATGATTATAATTCACTTAGCTTTACTAAATCTTTCGTTTGTTCATTCTTTTTCCTTCCTTTTGGTTTTTCCCTCTCCCGTGCCTTGAGCACCCCTTCTGGATGGTAAGAAATCTCTGTTATTACTATTGTTATTATCAGAAAATAATCTTCCAAATATATAAATCAGAAAGTAGCATTAAACACCTACGGTTACTTTCACCCTGGGGAAAATCAGGTACTGTTTAGCATCATTTTCTTTGCACCGTTGTACCAAATACAATTACTGTGGGTAATATTCAGACAGGTCCCATCTGATCATTTGCCGAAGGAAAAGAATTGTAAAATGGAAATTAATTAGGAAAATACAGGAATCCGGATCGGCAAGGAAATGTAACCACACTGTTTCTCAAAGCGAAAATGCAGTTCCCCCAATTTGAATTAGAGCACCCCGTCATCCTAATTGACGAATGGCTTATATCAATCATGTGACAATATTTTTGTTACTTATTTGTTAAACTCATGCAGAATTACTCCTTGGTTTACCTTTAGTATTCAAATGTTTTTATACAGAAAAAAAAATGAAAGATATTTGTGATCGAAATATGGAGAGATTTGTAAGATTTGGCAGCTTTTTGAAAACAGGCTTGAGGCGACTGCTTTCTCCCTTTAAGAAGGTTCTAAATTTAAGAAATATTAATTTCAATCAAAAGGCATAAAATCATTCCAAGTATCTCGGTAGTATGTCAGTTTCATTCTTTTTGTCTCTGCATAGATCATTTACGTCCTCAGATCTCTTTTGACCACCAAAACGTGTAACTGAGTGTTTTCCTTTCCGTTTTATTGCAGCTATAAGACAGTTGTGTCTAATAGTTAAGCTGTCAAGTTTTCATCCGGGCAAATGAAAAATTCCATTGATACCTAGGGCCTTAATGCCTCGGCTAAGGACGTAATGCATTGTCATTTGCGCACAAGAAATCCTTGGAAGTTGAACTGTTAATTGGATTTTATTAGAGTCGCTTGGCCAATTAAAGCTGCCAATCAAAGTAATGGTTTGATAGGTGGATGTCATACAAGAAAGTCGTTCCAAGGCGATGTTATGGGTTTTAAATTCTTGATTTGTTATTCAGAAAGAGAAAGGCAGAGATTGTACAGGTGAAAATTTGCATTTGGAGCTGGTTAAGTACGGGCACGTTCTTCAAATGAAAGATAAACTGCGGACAATGTCCAAATGCTGACAAACACAGTTCCTGCTACCACGACAGGCTCTCTCTGAACAATTGTCGCGTCTTTTCGAAAATTTACGGCCATGCTGGTAAAGTTCCACGAGGCCTACAGTGTAACCTACAGACGATAACATGATAGAAGGGCGCAATTCATTACAGCTTCGAGAGGAGCTTAGAATCAACCGTCGCCTCTTTAAAGAAGTTGCATTTACACTTAGCTAATGGTACCTTAGTTTAACATGCTTTCATGTAGACTAAGGCCTATAGTTGTACAAAACTAACAGCTGTATGAACAGTTGAAGCCGTCATTTCGGGAGACCAAAATCTTCATCCACAATACACATACAAATTGTGCAAATATGTAGCCTAATAGCTTAGGCTATGCGTGAACGTATACGTGAAAGTATACATACACGTTTACTTCAGTGTGAACGGCCTTAGTGGGGTATTACAGTCTGAGTTGCTACCAATTGTATTGCTACTACACTTAATATAATATCTCTGTGACTTATATGTAAGCAACAATGCATGATAGTTCATGGTTGATCTACCTTTCTGTTAACAAGTTATGGTTATTGTAACTTAACCTTGAATACAAATTCACCGTCTTGAACTGAAATTTATTTTGTGTCGTCAAGTTTTGCGATGTTTATCGTCTGATAGAATAAGAGCTTTTCAACTGCCAAGAATCAAGGTTACCTTCCGTGCAAATATGCTCGGATAGTAAACGGCTTTCTGTAGGGGAAGTTATGACAATGTTGGCTTTGTCTAATTTGCTGGAATATTATAGTATTATATGTAACGTCTTATGAAGAATGTTCGTTGTTCATAAGCTCCGTTCGAATGGTTTATAACTTTGCCAACGTCATTACAAAGTTTTTCTACATACATATAACATACAATTCTCATTGACAACTGCAATGAATTATTCTACTTTTTAATTTAATCATATTTGGAGAAGATGGTTAAAGACATGGTCGTATTTTATGAATGGAGGTTGTTGTCATGTCAGAAAGAACCATGTAAGCTCTTAGTTGGGGTTTTCAAAGAAATGGGGACGACTTTAATATTGTTCGGAAATGCAGAGCACTTTGAGTAATAAGGTCAAATAAATGTAAAGTTTAGTCAAGTTTTTCGAGCCGTAATCATTCACAGCTTTGAGTTACAACTGCTTTGCATGCAGACACGACTTTACTATAAATATCACAACGTTTACTACGAGAAAAAACATTGATTACACTCTCTCTCTGTCTCCCATGTAAGACTACTTTTAATGCCACTGAAGCTACCTCGCTTATTGTTGAAACCTGAAGGTCAGCTTCGCAAGCCCTGGAAACTGCGCATTTTAACTAGGTCTACCTAGAACATTTCCATTTCCTTAACTACCACTTCAGCTTCTTTTTTCCACCTCTGCGTGTTCAGCAGCTCTACATTGTTAACAGGTAACGGCTCTCAATTACAAACAGGCTTTTATGGCGACATAAAACATCTTTCTTCTTCATTTCCTGTTTTAAGTTCGTGTTCTCCATCAGTCACCATTTTTAGATCTTTATACGTCATCATTTAGGTTGGATTGCTTCGATTTATTTACCTACACCTAGCCAATTATAAGGATCTGTTTTCTAAAAGACTCGCACTCGCGAACCTACAAATTTGACAGGGTTTTTTCACCAGCTTACTTACACGGTTACTAAAAGTTCCATAAAAACGGCCGTAAGTGGAAGGTGTCAACAATAACTACTTAATTTTGTCGAAATTGCGTGATCAATTTACATAATAATATAAGGCTTTTGTAAATTTGCTTTGGCTAATAAAACATCTGGCAAGCACGAATCGTTTTGTTCTACTTAGGTAATGGAGATCTCAAGCGAAATAAGGTCGTGTTCCACTTACGACGAAAAATTACCAGCAGTAAATTTATCTATGAGTTTGACAGATACTTTGAGGTACAAGAGCGAAATCTTATCGATCATTTCATACCTCTCTTCAATAACTATGTGCTATTTTATCAAAAAATGATAGTTTAGATTGAAATTGTGGACATGTTACATAATATCCTAATTGACCTTATGCACATGACGTCACAAAGACCGAAAAACCGCCTTCACCTGCTCAGAGGACGCACACACTTTTGGATCATCATGTATTCCAACGTGTCCTTTAAGATAACGGTTATCAAGCAAGTAATGACTTTAAATGAGTTTTGAAATGTACAAGAACTTTTTGCAACCAAAATTGCACCACGAAAGTTTTCCGGAAGGCAATCTGCAGCAATCAAGTTTTTATGATTACATTGCTATCGCTTCAAGAGTGAAAACTTATACTTATAGATCCATTCCACATGACGTCATGCTTTGCTTATCCCGCCCTGTTGGAGTAACACACGCAGAGCTTGTTTGTGCCTCACATGTTTCAATTATGCGCTTGTTTGTTTATTATCATGTATTCTTCAAGGCGGTAAAAGAGACAAGTATACAGATGAAATATACAAAGGCATTACAATGTATCTTTAAGAGTGTACACAAAGCAGAAAGCTAAATTAGGAAGGAAAACATGCGAAGAACAAAGTAGTACTTGCACGTATGTTGGACTCTCTCCGGTGACGCCAATGTCTGACTTCCCCATAATTGGTCGCTCTGTGTATACGTGTACAACGACACCCCACCTTTTCCCTACATGGCAATAAAATGGATCTATTACGAAAGAGCAACCCATGCTCCTTTCTGACGTGTCATGATAAAACACAGAACTGACTGACTTCTGATACCCAAAATTCCTAGGAGTGACCCATTGAGGTATCTTCTGTCCCAGATCACCTTGCTACCTGAGCTTAGCAGCTACATTACAGCGTCATTGTGGAATGACTCCTTAGTTTAGTCTTTCGGGAAACAAAAAAGGGTGGAAAGGTAAAGGCGAAAAAAGGTTTTGTTTCAATCCTCTGAGAAACAAAAAGTGATCAGCTAACTCAATCTGATCCAGAACCATGAACCAAAATAACGTGTTCGTAAAACCCTTTTATGACTTTCTTGAACCTGCAAATTTAAAAACTAAGATGACTGACTTTCTGGAAAAGATACATTTTGCACTTCTCAAAGCTCTCTAGTTTGTGTTATTCACCACGGTGTTAGATAGTGTCGATCAATTGTCGATCAATTGTCGATGAATGTACCTCACGTTAGAACTTACTTGACGGGCCCTATACTTGCTAGTTCACTATCAACAAATTATCTAGACGAAAGCAAACCTTTCTGCATCATAAACGTTAAAGAAAAAGCAATGCAGCATGGTTACATGGTTCTTGTGTGCAAAGGAATTACTGTAACATAATTTGTGTAACATATACGGCTGACATGGCATGACAATTGACAAACATTTCTCGCTGTTTTAAACCACGAACTATAAAATCAAACCAACAATACATTACTTTTGTGGCTCGCGGTATGGTAGTTGGTAGTGCCAATAAACGATGATACCCAAATGAAGGTTACAAGAAACAAGGACTTTTGTTTCAACTCTTCCATTGGTCAGCCCCTGCAATGACACAGTTTTTTTTATGTCGACCTTTACGAAAATGTAGTGAGTAGTTTTCACTCGTGCAACACTACAACATCAATTCACCGTTTGATCAAAAAGACCATGCCTTGTTGATATCTTGCTACTAGCATTATTTCTTGTTATACTTTTGATATGTAAATGTCACCTTCCAATGCCAGTATGCGTTTCCTGTTCGATGAGCATACGTGCGTGACAGAATTGAACAATCCGAAGTAAGCGATTGAAGTAAAAAATATGAATAGTTTAATGAGTGGTTCCTGTCAATGTTTAACATTGCTCTCTCCAACTGAAGAAGGATGAGCTTCATCCAATCACTTGTTGATATTTCACTTTATACGAGCGGCACACATTCCATGCTTCATTTACGTAAAATACACACGATAATGAAAGCTTCCTCTCAGCTCATCAGACTGCTGATATTTTGTTCGAAAAATGATGAAAGTTTGTATCACAGTGGGGTCAGCTGTACTTCATAACAGTGACACACATTGTTTTAGTTTTTAATGTAGTACGTTTGTTTGTATTTTTGAAAGATTGAAGTTAGCAAAATATAAATTTTCAAGTTTCATGAGTCCTTTCCTTACATCTTTGCCATAGACTTCTGGGTTCGTCGGCGTTTCGCACACAGTGCGCGTTAAATAGTGACAGGCTAGGTTTTCAGCCATTTTTGTTAATACTTTGCCGTTTATTCCTACTCAGCTCTATAGTCCTGTCAACATACCTACGTGGGATCCACATGGGGTCCACGTGGTGCCCACATGGGTCATTTGTGGGCATAGTGGGTACGATCTGAGTTTTAAGGGGCCTATGTGGGCTTATAGTGCATTTTCAATCGGCAAATTTTCCCATGATTGTGGGGCCTACATGGACACCGTGGCCAAATCTTCATGGAACCCACATAGGCAAGTTCCCGCATGTGGGGCTCACGAGGGCATCGTGGCCCACGTTCTTTACCCATGCTTATTCTTGTTGCTGAGAAACAAAATGCTAAAATATATTCACTTGGTGCATGGTAATTGGAAAATAATTTGACTTATTTGTAGTGCCCCGCTATTCTAGTGTTCAGGATCAGCCATCTTAGGCACATTAACCACCAAGGGCTAGACATGTTGTAGTTCAACCCCATGTAAAATCTTCACGCAAGATTGGTCACTGGCATGATCATTTTCCACTAAATTTCAGAAACTGAAAATCAATTGAAATGACATTAAGTCTTGTTTTTCAACTTTCAGGTGCGGATTTAGGATGCGCGGGGTCCTAGGCCGATAGAACTGCTGGACCATAACTCGTATTTACTACTTCAATGGAAATGTTCTGCTTCTGGGTTTACTGTAACATTGTTATTAATTCACAGAAGATATTACATGCATAGGCGTAGGAAGGAGGGGACTGTCAAAAATGTCGTGGGGAGGAAGTATGCTTCAACCCCTAAATTCAAGCACGAAAACCTCTTTTTTGTTCCCTCTGTAAAAATGTCAAAAATTGCAGTACTTTTCCTTAAAATTTGCTCAGATATTGCACCAAGTTGCACCCAAGTCCCCTCAAATATTAAAAAAAATTCCATCCCTCCCCTAAGACCCCACCCCCGGGCAGTAGTCGAAACAAAGTTCATCCCCCAATCAAGAAGAGCTTCCTATTCCTACGATTACATGTAATACACTGACATGTTATGTTATGTAAAAGTGTTAAACATGAAATAAGGCCTGTCTTCAGACTTTATATTTTGAAAATATGATGTGTTAGTCAATTATGTACTGATGATAAGTTGTAAATAATGGTGTGTTAATTTCATACATTAGAGGAGGCAGATTCCTTGTGAGCGAGGGGCCCTAGGCCATGGCATACTCGTCCCTTTTAAATATACTGAAGGGGCCCTTGGAAGCAATGAAAAGTATATTGCAGAAAAACGGCAATATTCTTGCCTGCATTAATTTTCTACTTGGTATATTGTAGAAATTATCCGTCCATATTTCACTGATTGGTGGAAACTGGGTGCCAGTTTCGTTTGATTTTGGAGTTACTACGAAGTAAGTGCATTGTTCAACGCACTGGGTACAGACTGGAAGTAGGATTACGATAAATTGAAAGTTTTTGGTCCCTTTGAGTGCCATATTTGTAATCTGCAGGTGACGTACAGCAAAGACAAATTTGGAAACTCTGAGTACCAACCGGATAGTTGACGTCCCTAGCTGTACATGTGAACGAAGCCGGCCTGGGAGATGCTCCGAACTATTAGGGAAGCAAATTTCCCATGTAGCTTTTGGGTCAAACTTTTGAGGTTTATCCGTTCAGAAGTGCCCAACCCCCTAAACTGACATTACTACCGTCCCTAGCTATAGTAATAGGAAATTCAATTGGAAAAAGGTGTTTTAAACACAGCAGAGAGCATTCACTTAACCCGCAGTTTCTCCCAATGTGAGGCTGAAGAAAGCAGAAACGATGGGATACCCTTACATATATATATGAACTTCGGTTAAGGTTCAGTTATTTTTTACTCTATTATTTTGACCTTAGATTATTGAATGGCAACTTTTGTCTCATGGGAACCTAATATCTCAATGCCTGTATGGCATTTACACTAAAAGCAAATCAGACTTAAGAGGGAAAATATCAATATACGTTCCAAAGAAAAGTGACATGAGACATTACCCACTTTACTCCATGGGCCAGGTGCTTGTGAGAAATTCAACTGATGCTTTGTGTTGAAAATTCGTTCTCCAAGTCTCTGATCAAAGCCCAGTCCCATGTCCGTCCAATTCTAAGGTTCCCGGACAATTTCGCATGTCAATTCCAGATTTTATATTGGAGGAAACTGTATGAGGGTGCATGTCATGGATGGGAATTATCCGGGTGGAAGTTGCCCTCGGTAGCAATTTTCCAGGGAAAAATGTTTGGCGAGAATTTTTTAGGGAGAAATTGTTCTGGGGGTATCATCCGGGTGCGAATTGTCCGGGGGGGGGGGGGACGTTGTCCAAACTTCTTTACCTTACCCTGAACTAACCTTAGTAGCAGATGTCGATATAAACGCCTCCTTTCATGTACATACTCTTAACATATGCAGACAATGACAGAGATCATCCACTTTCATTTTATTCATGAGCCTAATTTGAAGTTTTTTCTCCACTTTTAATTACTTTCAATTTAAAAATATTTATATTGCAAAACAAAGTTTTCACTGTAATACATGGTAGCCGGACTTGCTTTAGTCTATTTTTAGTTGAATGTTTATGATTTGTGCTTTCGTAATCGTAAACATGAACAGTTAATAGCATACAGTTTTTAGGCATATCGACGAAAAATTGTTGCAAAAGTTAGCGAACGCTATGGTATTACGAGTGCAGCCAATATTGGTACAGGAGTAATACACGTCCGCGGGGCGGGCAAGCCAAGTCAAGTCAAAATTGACCACACCACTATGGCCACACAAGGACAATCGCTACAGCACGTCCAGGCTCATACCCAGGAAAGCCAGGGATGGCACACCGTAGAATTTTTTTACCCACGAAAAAGTTAAATATTACTATTCCTTAATGCATTTTAGCATATCTTTCCGCCTCGGACATATATCTCGCCCACCCCTTCCTTAGAACCGTGTCTGGTTACTGGCCTGAGCACGTCTAAACATTTAGTAAGCAGAATTGCACTGTAGCAGCTGTACTCAATATTGTGAGCATGTAACGTACAAATTGCACAGTTGATCATTAACAGCTTCCGTGTAGCGCGATTAATTGCGCGGATACGCCTACGTAAACAATAATGGATCTATTAGTTTATACCATTAACTACATTTACTCGGCAATGTAATCGTAAAATTTTAGCAGGAAACTTAGAGCCAAAAGAAAATTGTGGGCGTGATACATTAGTTGCTGGTTAAAACGCTACTAGAATTTATAAAAAATACAAACAGTCCATTGAAAAAGAACGTGTTTCCCTGGCAGGCACTCTTTAGTCATTTCTGTAGTTATGTTTCTCCAAAGTGCTCTTAGGTCAAAAGGTCAGCCATAGTTAATTGCAGCTGGCTTAAATACAATTCCTGTAAATTTCTAGGTTATATGTACTATCTGAGTGTTTACTTTAGGTTACAAATTTATAAAGGAAAAATGGTTCATTTCAAGTTGCAGAAAGGGTCAAGGTGTTGATCAGAAAATAAGTTACTATAAGTTACGGTTAGCATTCATCTCTAATTTAGACTGAATTTAAATTATAGGCGGGATCAATCAAAGGGAGTCTGAAATCCTATCTAATCTGACCTTAAACATGAAGTGAGATCACTATCAAATCTTTACTTGACGAATTGTTTCGCCATTCAAGATGAAGGTTTATTTGAAAGCAGGGTCTTCACCCATTATCGGTCGCTAAATAAGAGTGTGGGGAGAGCCGACCGTCCGATTGTGACATTGTAGGCCACTGCAGAATGCCTTATTCTCACACAGTCAAGAATAGTCCCGTATTCGTCCCATAGTACTATTCGGGGTACTTTCCGGGCGATTCTGGAGTGGTACCGAAATCTGCCCGTATCGGCCAGTATAGTACCGAATCGTACCGTACTTGTCGCGTATCTCCCCGTATGGCCCCTAGAGGCCATCTTCCGCCATCATTTTGTAAGTGTACGGGGCGGTTCGGGAGTATACGGGGCCATTCGGGCATGATGCCCGACTATACGAGGCGATTCGGGCTCAATACGGGACTATACTGGGACTAAACTGGACGCTTCTGGGCTATTCGGGAATAATATAGTTCCCGAATGGCCCCGATTTGTCCTGAATAGTACCGAATGGTCCCGAACTGTCCCGAATGGTCCCGAAGAGACTAAAGGTACTCTCACACAGTCAAGAATAGTCCCGTATTCATCCCGTAGTACTATTCGGGGTACTTTCCGGGCGATTCTGGAGTGGTACCGAAATCTGCCCGTATCGGCCCGTATAGTACCGAATTGTACCGTACTTGTCGCGTATCGCCCCGTATGGTCCCTGGAGGCCATCTTCCGCCATCATTTCGTTAGTGTACGGGGCGGTTCGGGAGTATACGGGGCCATTCGGGCATGATGCGGGACTATACGAGGCGATTCGGGCTCAATACGGGACTATACTGGGACTATACTGGACGCTTCTGGGCTATTCGGGAATAATATTGTTCCCGAATGGCCCCGATTTGTCCCGAATACTCCCGAATAATACCGAATGGTCCCGAACTGTCCCGAATGGTCCCGAAGAGTCTAAATACGGGACGGTTATTTTGGACATGTTCAAAAATTTTCGACCTTCCCGAATTTCACTTTGCTTGCTCCCGAATACCCCCGAACTGTCCTGAATCGTCCAGAACTGTCCCGAATCATACCGAACTGTCCCGTATGTACCATTCTGGACGAAATACGGGACTATTCTTGACTGTGTGAGAGTACCTTAAATACGGGACGGTTATTTTGGACATCTTCAAAAATTTTCGACCTTCCCGAATTTCACTTTGCTTCTTCCCGAATACCCCCGAACTGTCCCGAATCGTCCAGAACTGTCTCGAATCGTCCCGAACTGTCCCGTATGTACCATTCTGGACGAAATACGGGACTATTCTTGACTGTGTGAGAGTACCTTCAAGTTACTTAGTATTCTACGTTAACACTCGAAAACACGATATAGTCGCTGTAGTTCCCACTGGGATATCGACCTGCAAAAGTCATTAGCCATTAAAGATTGAGAGCTTTCCATCACTTACCTCCACGAGTAAATTACATGGTTTTCACCCCTTAAAGAGATAAGCAAATCATACGTTTTCTGGTTATTACGTAACCTGAGGGTTAATTGGATGTGGGAAATGGAACTTTTACACCATTCACAGACCTACAAATAATTGCAGACATACAACTTGCAATCGATTGGAGATTGACAAAGACTTTTTTTGAAAACAAAAATTAAGGGGGACGTCCCCCTCCCTTTTAGAAATATTTTGAGTATTTGAGGGTCCTTGGATGCAGTTTGGTGCAACATATCGGTCAAATTAAAGGAACATTATTGACAATTTTTGACAGTTTTGCAGAGGTAACAAATGAGGGGTTTTCGTAGTTGAAATGAGTGGGGCGGAAGCATACTTACTTCCGCGCCACCAAATTTTTGACTGGAGGATTAAGGTCGCTGGCGCCCCCCCCCCCCCGCGCTCCCTACGTCTATATGAAGCACTGCAATTCAAGACAGCATTGATGGATACTTTTCATACTAGATTCATAGTTTAATCATATTAAAGTGTACCTAAAGTCTGAAAATTCAAAAATATATATTACAGAGCATGAAAACTGAATTCCAATGGTCCAATTCCCATCTTCACAGGACTTTCTTAAGCTGAGATATAAAATGTTGAAGTTTATTCACTCGACTTAAAAAGGTAGATTGCGCAATAATTTGTGATGTCATTGTTGTACTACTCAAATTACAATCTTTGTATTTCTTTGTTTTTCTGAAAGCCACCGCACCTTGTGCCAAAATGTGATCGCGTTCTTACTGCTTTGGGGTGACTTGACTATATAAGCCCTCTCTGTACAGCATGTCATGCAAGAAAACAGGAAGCGGTCAAGGTCATATAAACATTTTTAATTTTAAAAGAAAACAAAGCATTTAATGTGAGTTGTACAACAAGAATGTCAAAAATTATTGCGCAATGAACTGTTTGGATTTAAGTGAATAAATTTTAACATTTAATATCTCAGCAATGGAATAAGCTATGACAATGGGAGTTGGACCAATAAGATTAATTTTGTAACCTCTAAAATATATATTTTTGAATTTTTAGACTTTAGGTCCACTTTAAGAAGAAAACCCTATTGTTTTTGGTGGAGGCTAGTTATTTGAGGTCACCAGAGGTCAAACAACTAAAACATTGTGTAAACACGATATTCCAGTTAGAAAGCACCGATACTTCTCATGCTTAGAGTATGGATAAATAATAATCATTAAATGAACCCTATCGTTTGTGGTAGAGAGCAAAGGTTATCTAAGGTCACCAGAAGTAAAACTACGAAAACTAAGAAAATTGCGTGTAAACACGTTATTTCAAGATCACGATGAAAGATCTGTTCTGTACTAGATCAGATGGTATTTCAGGTCTCCAGAGGTCAAAAACCGAAAATTGTAAACACGCGGCCGGGATATTTCAGGATTGGAACGGTGGGTACTTTTCAGACTTTGTGTATAGATTTGTTCTATTAAGAGAAACTTTCCTATTAGTTTTGGTGGAGGTCCAGGGTCATCTTCATTACCACACGTGAATCTACGAAATCCTTGTAAACTGCTCGTAAACATGATATCTTAAGAACAGACAGTGGGCCATACCTCCAAATTGTGTCGTTTCGTATACAACGAAAAGTGGGGGCTGAATATTTGTACCATTCCAAGTAAAATTGTAAAGCACAGTATACATCTTTTCGCAAGCTTAAGACTGGTAAATTTATGAGTAATTCTCATTTTAATTACGTGAGGATGGACTTGTGTGAATTGGATTGTGTGACCACATTACAATTAAAAACAGCTCACATTAAACGTGTATGCTGATGGTGAAGTGAGAAGTGCTCGGTTTCCCATTCTTACCGCCCGGGTTGGAATCCCATGCAAGCACTTGTTTTTTAATTTGTGTTATTCACTTTTTCTCTTCTGTTACTTATCATACTTAGGGTATATACTTTTGATATTTAGAGAAGAACCGTTTTGTTTTGGTAGTGGTCAGAGGTCATTTGAGGTTATCAGAGGTCAAAAACTGAAAACCTCTGAAAGACCATATCTCAAGCTAGGTATCATGAATGCGTTTGACACTTAAAATGTGGATGAGTTATACCTAGAAAAATACCCTGTTGCTCTTGGTAGAGGTTTAAGGTCATCTGAGGTCACCGGCGGTGAAGCTACGAAAAACCTATTAACGAGCACCGGTATCTCATACTTAGATGCCACATACTATTTACAACCCTTTTGTTTTTGGTGGAAGTGAAGGTTCGTTTGGAGTAACTTAGTGGTTGTATGGAGAAAACTTTGTGAACAAGATAGATCATTAAAGGTAATCTTGACGGATCTCTAGTTTGCATGTGGATGCCTCCATTCCGCGTTCAACAATTCAATTGTTTCAGTGTGATAAAAGATCATTTGACGTCAAAAGCGGTCAAACTGTGAAAAGCTAATATGTAACTGTAAGGGATCTAATACGCAGCAGGTGGACGACGCATTTTGAGTCACCAGAGGTCAAATTAAACATGATATCCCCAAGAAGATATCAAAGAGGGATAAACCTCAGTGCGGCAAAACATTTCTTTTCGGCATGGGATCACTAAGCCTTTGGGTTTTATGGTTTTATTATGCACAACATATGCAACACATACAGTGCACACCTGATCTGAGCTGCCGTCAGCTTATCCGTTGCTCAACCATTGAACTAAATGAACAGTTGTCTCTACTAAATGTGACTCTATGTAAAATTATTCTGAACCACAACCACTTCCTGATTTAATCAGAAAGCTCAAAGGCTAAGTGATTCCATGGATTTACATGGTGATTCCTTGCCGAAAGGGGATGACTTGTTGCACTGAGGTTAATCCGTCAAATTTTTCATTCTAAATGACTAAATCATTTTCTACGATGTTTTCACAATTTGACCTCTGCTGACCTCACGTGACCTTTGAACCTCACCAAAAATTGAATACAAAATGAAAAAAGCAAGTGTCATGGAAGGGATTCGAGCCCGGGCCGTCTGTGTGAGAAACCGAGCACTTTCCACTATACCATCAACATCTTTAGACGTATGGTACCGGTATTTCACAACATCCTTCACACATATCATTCTTTTGTAATTAAAATTCGAATTATAGCTGTAAAAATTATTCTTGTGAAAAAGTAAATACTGTATTCGACAATTTTATCTATGGAATGGTACAAACATTCAGCCCTAACTTTTCTTTGGTCACGAAACGCCGGACACAATTTGAAGGTACCGCCCACTGTCTGTTTAATTTCACCTCTGATGATCTCAGATGGCCTTCGACAGCCAACAAACCCATAGGCATAGGATTCTCTCTCTTATAGTCAAATCTATATACAAATCTATATACCAAGTATGATAAGGATCCATCATCCCTGTCTTGAAATATCGTGTTTTTTCAAGGCTTTCGGTTTTTGACCTCTAATGACCTCAAATAACCCCTGACTTCCTTTGAAAATAATAGGCTTTTTTGAATAATGATAAATTTATATAATAAGTATGAAAAGTATCCATCGTTGCTATCTTGAGATATCGTGTTTACAAGCAGGTTTTAAGAATTCCATATTTCATCTCTGGTGACCTCAGATCACCTGTGACCTCTTCCACACCAAATAGGGTTTATCTTCAGGCTATAAGGCATACACATGCCAAGTATGAAAAGTATCCATGCCTCGTAGCTAGAAATAACGTGCTTATAATGTTTTCGGCTTATGACCTCACATGACCTTTGACCGCCACCAAAACAATACAAATCTTTCTCTCAATGTGATTATTCGACATACTAAGTATGAGAAGTATCCATCATTGCTATCTTGAGATATCGCATGTTTACAAGCCAAGCGTCACAAACACACTTACACACGTACACACACACACACACTCATGTGATTGCATCGATTCCTGTTGCTTTCGCCAAGAAATCAAAAAGGCTTTGTTTCATGTGCACACCAGATCGGGAGCGCCGAAATTTTCAGACCAAACCAAGGGTTAACTCAATATTTATATATGCATGATCAGTAACTCTGGATAGAAAGAAGTTGTACGTTATGTAATGACTGGATATCATCTCAGACCAATTTTCGAATTGCTGATATGACCCATAATTAGTTCTGTGCACTGAAAGGATTGTAGCTAAAGTAAGCCTGACTTGCGTCTTAAAGTCAGTCTATCCTATATGGAAACGTTATGTCTACCTACTATAATGAAATATAAGCATGTCAGAGAACTTTCATTGGTCTCCATTTTGCTCGGAGTTGTTTACGAAACAGAAACTTCAAAATTTTAGTTGTTACCAGTCAGCTAATCATCTGTAAACGTAAACCAAAGGGCATGTTACGTGAAGTATCTGCTACAGGATGACTCTTGGGACTCAATTATCTCCAAAGGTCTGTATTATATTTCTGCGGGGCGGTAATTCTTCGGCAGCAATGAAAGTAAACCACAAACCATGCTTTATGATTCCTTGCCGAAGGCGAAAGGAATTTATGTATATATGTGTAATAAGTGTGTGTGTATGTATGTGTGCTGGTGACGCTTACCTTGTAAACACGATATCTCTAGATAGGAATGATGGATACTTTTCTTACTTAGCATATATATATATATATACATATATATATATATATATATATATATATATATATATATATATATATATATATATATATATATATATATATATATATAGTAAAACAGAAAAGTTCCACGTATACTCCGAGGTAACAATAAAATAAAGAAAGGAATGCAATAATGAGCATAACTGCTTGATTTTAGCAGTACAAAAGATGCAAATGTATGTATATATATATATATATATTTATCATTTCAGGAGAAAGAATCCTATTGTTTTAAGGGGGGGCTAAAAGGTCATTTGAGGTCATCAGAGGTCAAAAACCGAAAAACTTGTAAACACGATATCTCAAAGTAGAATCCACGGGTAACTTTGATACTTAGAATGGATATGTAAATGTACAGTAGATGAAACCTATCGTTTCAGGTAAAGGACAAAGGTTATCTGAGGTCACCAGAGGTGAAATTACGAAAACCTTGAAAACTGCTTGTAAACACGTTATCTCAAGATAAGAATGATGATACTTTTTTCACACTTGTTTGAAAAACTATTACAAAGTTTGCAAATATTAAGAGAAAGAACCCTATTGTTTTAGAGAAGATGCAGAGGTCATTTGAGGTCACCAGAGGTAAAATACCGAAACACGATATTTCAAGACTGGAATGAAGGACACTTTTCATACATGGTAGACGTATTTGTCTTATTACGAAAAATAACAGTATTGTTTTAGGTGTAGATCAAAGGTCACTCACCAGAGGTGAAACTATGAAAAACTTGTAAACCTCTTGAAAACACGTTATCTCAACTTAGCAATAATGGGTTCTTTTCATACTGGGTATATAGATTTGTAATATTGCGAAGAAGGTTCTAATTGTTTTGACGGAGATCAGAGGTCATTTGAGATCAAGAAAGGTCGAAAACTCGAAAAATGTAAAACACGATATTTCAAGATAGGAATGGTGGTATGTAACTGTGAGGGATCTAAGGTGGGCGACCCTGGCGCGGATCCGGGGGCCTGGGGCCCGGGTCCCCCCCCCACCTCGCCACGAAAAAAAAAAACGAAAGGAGAAAAAAGGAAGAAAAAAGAAAAGGAGAAAGAAAAATTAAGAGCAAAAAATGAATAAAAGTGTCTAAGAACGTATTCAAAGTATATATTTCTGTAGGGGTTGGGTGGAGATGTAGCTGAATTATCTCTTTAGATATCTTTCAAAGTGGCTGGGGACGAAAGGAGACCTACAATGTTCGAAAACAGGTGAATAGGTGAGTAATGATCCTTGACTTACGATCTAAATTAGTAAACATCGTGACATATGCAGTATGGGCCCGGCTAGGTGCACTGAAATTTAGTAACAATTTTGTGTCAAAGAGTGAAATCTAGAGTGATTGAGAGGCAAATTTTACGCCAACAGACCTTGCAGAATGAATACAGAAGACAAGCTGTCAGGTGACGTGCTATTGTGCACAGTGGCACCAGCTGTTGCAGGCAAAGTAGCCGCGTGCATACCCTATTCGATTTCAAACTTGTCTGAAAAGTTTTAAAATGAATTCAAAAGGCGATAGTGGGGTCGGCACAGTGGGCAATGGGTGACGTGTGTCCCCCTCCCAATCGATTCTTGAAAATTTTTAAAATGGTCCCAAAAGCCGTTTAAGCTACAGATTTTTGTGGAGGGTGTAGGGTGAGATGTATTTTTGATAACTGGTTTATTTGTTCTAACCATTTTCTTTCACAAACTGTTCTCAAACTATCATAAGTTTTGGAAATTCTTGACAAATTCCAAATTTTCGCACGCTCCGCTAGCGTCAAGCCTTGTGTCAGAGTTGTCCTCATTATCAATAGCTTTCGCTCACGGGGGAACAAAGGAGCAAAAGTGCCCTTAAGAATTCTCAGTCAGAAGATTCGTTTCTGAATTGCATAGGTTCGTGGGAAAGTGACAGCGTCCGATGCAGGTTCTGAATGCAGGTTTTGTCATGGACTAATATTTTATTCAAAATTTCGGCGCGCTTCGCGCGCATACCACAGGGTCAACACCCGATTTCATACACCATTGACAAAGCTATGACGCAAGAAATTATTCCAATGCAAACATTTTTTCTAAAAAGTACATCTCCTTCTCTGTAGGGCTCTCATCATTATGGGATTTTTGACTTATTTAGTCTAGCACATGATTTGAAAGATTGAAAGTACGTAATTGCCGTTGCTTATTTTCCAAACATTTTACCGTGGTGTTCAATAACGACGAAAGTCTGTTCTGAAACGAATTTTTCCTGTCCATCATCCCTCTTGCTATACCTAAAAAGATGATATATCATATCTCCTCCCATATGGATGTCGGGTAGTGAGAATCCCGTTGGTTCCTCTTTTGTATACTGAAACTAATTCAGAGCTCCCGTGAGGGGCTATACTGTTCTCTGTGAACCTTGGATATCCTTTTAAAATGTAAAGGAAAAATTTTATTATAGTCCAAGAATGTTTCTGTGGACTCCACGCAGGTATAACTGCATGTACAGTTTTCCCATGGGCATGGATCATGGAGGGACCGGGGACGAGTCCCCCTCACTTTTTTGGAAGGGGGGACATCGCCAAAAAGTCCCCTTACTTTTTCAAAAATGATGGAACAGACTGCAATTATGCCTAGGAAAACGAAATTTTTAGAAAAATTACCTAAAATGCTACACTTTTGTTGCACCAAATCGCTTCTGAGGGCATTCAGTTGTAGAAAAATTTCCGTTAGACCCCTCCCCCATGCCGACGATTACAAAACTTATTGCCTCCCCGTGACGCAAATTCTGGCTACCACCACTACTTCTTCCACCAGGACGGCGATTCACAAATGTGAAAAAGTCCTCCCCCCAATTTTGGAGATGGATCCACGCCCATGATTTTTCCTGGGACTTAAGGAGGTTTGAAGACAATATATTAACCGTCTCTTACTCCCCTTTTTCACCCGAACAAAAGTTAGAATTCACTAAATTGTGGACATTTTTTAAACATACATCACTTTAGAATGACCCAAAGATACCACCATTTTGCATATAGGCCCCTAAAATTAACAAAAATTTCTCAAAGGGAAGGGTAAATCCGTTCCTAGGATTGCACTCTCATGTACTAACAAGAAAAGGCTCCCCCACTCTTGTATGTAGCGTATACAAGATCACACTGCCTAAAAAGGCACGGTTTAGCAGTTTTCTGCAGTTCCCCCAATCACCAACTCCCGCCGGCACCATCGGTCATAGGTTTCTGAAGGGTATACCCTTCAGAAATCCATAAAGAAGGTGATATATCATCTCTCCTCCCATATGGATGTCAGGTTGTGAGAGTCCTGTTGGTCCCTCTTTTCAGTGTACAATTAATGCAGAGCTCCCGGGAGGCTCTATACTGAAAATTTTCGGCGCCCTTCGCGCGCGATTGTTTACGCTTACGGAGAGAGGTACGTTTTTATTGAGTGTTGGATTTGTTTTTATCACTTTTTACCAAAACTCGTTTGAAATCTTTCACGATTTTTGCAAAGTCTTCTCAATATTTCTTGATTTGCGCTTGATCTGCGCACTTTTAGCCTTGAATTGCTCCATTTACTATCAATAAGGTCCCAATTGTATTCGCATTACTCATCGGTAGGGTTCTACCATAAGCCAATTATTCGTGTTCATAAACGTGATTTCAGAGGAGCCAGCATTGCAAGGATGTAAAGCAACTGATATTCATTTTTTCACCGTCCTCTTCTTATGAGAACTGAAAACTTAGTATCGAACCCACCTTCTAGTTGATAGACACACATAAAGGGTATTCACACCGTTAGTCATAGCAATGGTTTTTAATGTAAATTCATATTTTCGGCGTGCCTCGCGCGCAATTGTTTCATCTGTCGTCCTATACCCGAATACCGTATAATGAAAATTAAACACTCAAAATGGCAAAAATCATTTCAAGTTACCTACACGGGCTCATAATGTTGGTGTGTAACTTTTAAGATAACTTAGATTCTCCCGAACTTCTGCAGACACATGTAGTAACTTATACTGAGCTTTACACATCAAATTCCATGCAACAAGAAAAGGTATAAAATCTCACTGACATAAGAACTGGAGCCGACTTCTGTGCTCTTAAAATGCAATATTGCGAGAGCTTCTGGGGGCTTCGCCCCCTGGACCCCCACCGGGGCTCCGTCCCTGGATCCCTGGATTCGTGGTGCACCTTCGGTGCACATGAGATTTTCCATCTTGCCCCCCCCCCTCCCCTCAAAATTTCTGGATCCGCGCCTGGGGCGACCCGCATGTTGTTTACAAAAAACTGATTGTTTTTGGTGGAGGTCAAAGGACAGTTGAGGTTCTTAGAGGTCAAATTGTGGGAACATTGCAACAGGATATCTCAAGAAGGATAACTATGGGGGATAAATCTCCTTGCGACAAAGCACTTCCTTTCGGCAGAATTACTTGTAGATGAAGAAGATTAAATGTGAAAACACAACCAGTAGGGTACCTAAAGACTTCTAAGAGTAAATTTTCAAAGCCTAGCAGGAGAGGTATTTGGTTTAAGTAATCCTGTCCTCTTAGTATGAAGACAAATTCCCCATGTAAAAGTATATTGATAGCCCTTCATTTCCTATGTAGGATCTATTACAGTTGTTCACGAAGGGGGCGTTATCGCTCTTCGGTGCGTTTTCGCAGATCAGCGGCGGGGGCAATGAGCGCTAAGAGGGCCGCAGGGGGAGTTTTGTAAAGATGAGGTACTCAATTTAAACCGGGGCCTCACAAGACTCCAGAAGGTTTCCTCTGGCTGAATTTTCAAATTGGTTCACATAAAAAGGAGATATATGAAGTCAACAAGTCGAGAATGTCTAACATCTCTTCTCAGGTGCACTACAAAGTTGTGAATTATAATTATTACCAGATGCCACGAAATCGCATCTACCAATGTTCATTTTAAATCTTTACCTTGCGAGGACCCTCATAAGGGGACTTCCGTTAGTTACTATTGAAATAAAAACTGGTCTAATGGTGATTTTTGTAATTCATTAGTGTTCATTTAAGGTTATTAGGTAATCGGAAGATAGTCAAAATTTGACTGCATGATAGTGCCTCATTTTTATGTTGGCAATGTCGTAAATACCCCAAAGCTTCTGGGGGTTTCGCCCCGGTCCCCTCTGGGACGTTAACCCTGGGCCCCACAAGGGGCCCTTTGGGCAACGGCCTACATCCCAGTGGGACTCCTGGCATCTGTTTAAATTCCAAAACATTTCTCTGCCACTGACTACGATCAAGCTTTCACGCTTTCGTAATTCGTGGTTTAAAGATTCGCCATCTCAAAAGGGAGTCATTTTTTAAGTCCCGCACCGCTGTTTTGCTACCCTGGGTCGAACGCACACGTAAAAACGATGCATGTGTAGGTCTACCCTTCATTTCCACATGTGTTTTTATTATTGTTGTTTGCCCAACCCCATATTCATTGGAAGGTGAGCTGAAAAAGGTTGGGAACCTCTGATCTAATAGCTCTTGGATCACTTTACAGACGTTGGTGTCCAAAGATCGAATTGCACATTGAAATAGAAATAAAAAAATATAGAATAACATTTTGCGCTGGCAACAGAGAAACACCAAAACCACGAAAATGATGCATCATGGAAATATGTCACTAATATAGACTAAAGCGATTATTATAATTCAGGATATAATCAGTGGCGTAGCCAGGTTTTTTGTCAGGGGGGCAAGAGCACCAAGATTTCCCCTAATTAGTGATCTGCTTCCTAATAATCAGTGTTCTCCGCAGGTCCAAATTTTGTCCTGGCGCTTTCCTCTGACCTGGCTGATGTGACTGCATGATCGCCGTCCGGGGGGGGGGGGTCTAAGGGGAGGGGGTGTCAGCCTCCCCTTTGTAAAATTTTTGCTCATATAAGGTGGGCTAGATGCAAAATGGTGACACATTTGGTGCTAAATGTAAACTGAATACATCACCAAGAATTCCTATTCTTTTAGGAAGCTTTTTTTATCTTGCTTGTCTTCAGGTCTTGGTGAATTTTTCTTGAGTCCTACTGGTTGATCAGTTTCACAATTGGTGAAGTACAGTAATTAAGTGAACCCTGGTACACCTTTCCCTTCATCAGTTCACCACATTCACCACAATCAGTCCAAATTTTACGAGGACCTCTCCTTGTAGCAGAGTATAGCACTTGACCACTGACCCATTCTAACAAACTGCATATACCACAATGCTGCTGCTTTAATTATCAAGAAACATTGGAAGTATATAGTAAAAGGACAGAGTCCCTTGTCAGAGGTCCAGAGATCCCATGCTGTGTAAAGCAGATAGTAGAACATAACTAGTACAACTATAAGCATGGTGTCATCATTCCATCTCTGAAATCCTTAATGAGGACTGGTTGTGCCAGTGTGGCATATACCTTTAAATAAATGAAGTGTACTGGTTGAGAAATTTAAAATTTTACCAGATCATGGGCAAATTTCACCATATATTCACTTTCAGAATTTTCCCCAAGATTTTTCCAGAGGGCGCAACTCGCCCCCCGCCCCCTCCCCCTGGCTACGCCACTGGATATAATCTCATGTAGAGTCATGGAGTAAGTAATTGGTGCAATTGCTAGTTTTCATTAAGATCATGCATTTACACAAAGGCCGTTATAGACTATTTATTGACAGTGTTGATCTTTTGATAACAACCACTTAAAGGCAAAAACTGAATGTGCATGAGAGCAACTTTGTAGTCTTGTAAACCGTGGAAACCGTCAAGTAGTTAAACTCCCTCTTAAGAAGTATGACGTCTTTACAAAGAACGCGTTGTTAATCTTAGAGGACAATAAATCCACAATCACCCACCCACTTAAGCCTGCTTTACCGTTAGAGTTGTAATTTTTGTGTAAACTCTTTCAGTCCATTATTTACATTTACAATATTGTGTTAGGTACCTTATACGTAGACATACACTCATTAGCTTTGTGCTTGTCCGACAAAACTTCGAGATGGTGTTTAATAATTGGACGGAAAGCTCTCCTAGTAAGCATATAGTAAGTTTTGGATAGACCGAAATCCTGATGTGCTACAACAAACTTAGATGGCTGTTTAGCATACGACAAAAATAAATAGATTAAATATGTCAGCCAATTAAATCACCCATTTTTTCTATCCTACAAAAGTCTGATACAATAACGTCGTTGGTAGATATTTAAAGAGCCCGGTCAGAAAATCTAGTACAACTGTATACTGAGTTTCGTTGGAATCAACTGTTTTCAACTTAATTTATGACAGCAATGTTTTTAGTTGCAAGGCGCATATTTCAATATCAAAACAAAATGATATGCATCAACAGTTAGTAAAACGATAATCAAGAATGCATCAAAGGGCAAAGTCTACTTTCAAACTTCAGCTTGGATGATTAATTACTATACCTTTCATGTTGTTCAATAGCATACATACTGCACGTAAAAGGTAAACAGAGGAGCAACCTGGTATTAATTTAACAATTTGCTTATAGAATTTTTATCTATTGATAAGAAGAAGCAGTTCATGACTTAAGGAGAGCTCGTTAAATTTGCCACTAAAACTATGTAATGTTAAAGTGTGCGTCATTTAATATTAAGCTAACTCACCGTTTTTGTCTGGGGCTAACCTACACAACACATGCAAGACCCAAACATAGTAAGGAAATGTGAGCTATCGTTTTATCTGAAACTAGCTCAGAAAATTTTTTAAAAAAAGTCAAGTCTGAGAGAGACAGTAAAGTATCATCATGTTCCCATCAGACAGCCATTTTAAAAATAGTCGGAAAGGCAGAGTAGGTTTTCAGCTTTCTTTATTATTCTTGAAAAAGAGTAATTACTGCGTGAATTTCCGCTTAATCATTACAGATGTACCACATATATGACTTACAACCTTTTTTTCATCGAAAAGTGAAGAATGAGTTGTAGTGTGAACGACATACCATTCGGTGGGCTGCTGTTTTCTGAAAATCCTTTAGGAAATTAGGAAAATGTGTTTCTCTCTTTAGGGAAATTAACCTTGCTACGCTCCATGAGGCGTCGTCTCGGTTTTTATGTCTTAAATAATATTTTGGATATGAACTGCTACAATAGCTTATAACAGCTTTTATAATTAGAATAAAACTCCAGAATGTTTTTGTCATCATCCGAATTATTCCTTTGTTTGCTTAGCTAAATTTGAAAATGTTCTCCGATGTTTTTTCTAGCTACATTTCTGACATCTTTTATCATTTTCTTTAAAGATAGAAAATACTCAATTCTTTACCCTAAAGAATTTTCCGTATTTCAATTATTCCCATGTTAGACTGATGTCTCGCATATTTAGCAGTAGAACAATATGCAATGCAAATAATTTGTCTTTCCACGAGAGTTTAACGGCCTTTAAGTGCGAAGCAACACTCAGCTTCATTTAAAACGCAAGATTTTATTCCCAACAAATTAAAACATAAGTCGGCACAAAGTCTATTCTTGTGGTAATTAATCAGTTGATGTACTTCAATTGGGCAACAAATCACATATTCCTATCTAAGATTTTACGATTCACAAAACTGAATAAGTGATTATTCAGTCCAGTATCATTGCATTGAAATTTGAGTAAACGAGGTTTTAATAATGTATTAAAGGAAATGTAATAAAAAAGTTACTGCTTCAGATGCAGGCTCAGTTTTGGTCATGCGCAAACGTTACTCGGGTTGGGGTACTTAAATGTTAATGCAATTCACAAAAGTCCGTCTTATAGATTTAATCCAAGTAAACCTTCTTGGAGTACGATAATTCTAAGTAATCTAAATTTGTTGCGACATTCCGTTCCTACGACTTCCGCCACCATCCATGCATCAGAGAGAAACTTCCCTTTCAAAAAATGTCATCTTTCTTGACATTTGAAGAAGTTAAAGCGGTGAAACATATCTTTATAGCAAATATTATGGGACAAATTATACTACATTTATACCATAGTTTAAAAAAAAAACATTTTTCTTTAATTTTTTTAATCAAAAGTGAACTAACAGAGGTAACTTATGCAAATGAAATCACATGTTTCTCTAGACGTATACCTTTGTAAACATGTTTGAAAGCGTCACTTTATAGACTTCACTTCAATCGAGATGGAGCTTGAACCAAAGTGAAAGATCTATTTCGTGACTAGTTTTCGCAATTTCACTAAGTGCAAAAAATCCTCCGAAGCGATTATTTGCAACAAGCTTCCAAATACTTTGACGAAGGACAAAGAGGACTAAACATTTTTTAGACAGACTTACTGTCAAGGTAAAATCAAGGCAGGACGGAAGTTAATCTGCCTACGCTAAATTCTATCTCAAACCATCACGATGATCACAATTTATTCATATTGAGCCCCGTGCTTCGAACGTGGTCAGAATTGCCCCAGGGCTAGAAGTTAAAGATACCGAAAAAAAGTAAACACTTTACATATCCCATTATGCACGATTCCTTTTTTTAACATCTTGTTATTGTCAAAGTTTGACCTGAAGGCGAAAATCGACCATTCGTGATGTTGTGACTTCAATTAGAACAACGAGCATGATGAAACTTTAAACAAGGATGGGATATTCAATTTCATTACAACTGTAGTTTGGTGCCATAATTTAACAAAAATGGGATAGAATAGTAAAAAGACAATCTTACAGGGTTATTTCTTGACCTTGTCAAACCATACAAAAGAAAAAACTCGGTCGAGAAAAAACATTTCCATTTCGAACGAAAAAGGAACAATAGAATTGGTAAAGAGGTCGCAAAACCACTTGGTGCATGCAGAACACCAGATGGACATTATTAGTGTGTAAGTCAGCTGTTAGTAAACTTATTTTCATCCGAGGTTTGGTGTCACGTTCTATTGCAATATAAATATGTAAAAAAAAACAGAGTAATTGGAAAAAGGTGAGTTGATGGAAAGTCTACCACACTGATAAAGATAAGTCAGATTATACCAGTAACAAAATAAGAAACTTACGTAAAACCAGGGTAAACTTTCTCTCTTAATTTGTCTACATCAAACTTCAAAAGCTTGTTGTGTTTGGAAGTTATGAATTTTAAAATAAATATTCATTTCACAGAAGTATATTACATGATGGTATAAAAACATTAAGGGAAAACTGCCTGCACAAAACAGCTAAAGGCATACATGTATGAATATTTGTCGATTTTTAATTACATAAGAGGACAAAATGTTTCCTATCAAAATCCATTTCGTTGCAAACTTGTAATGAAAAATTGTAACTTTTGAAATATAATGGTAGCGTTAAAACGGAAAAGCAAATAATATTCACCACGTTTTGTTTTGAAAACTCCTATTGATTTGAGATTCTGCTTTCCACCCGTAGACATAGAAAGCTGTTCTCGGAAGGGAGCTGAACGTTGTTTCGCGCTGTTCTGGGGAAAAGGTACCCCCTTCCTTTGAGAAATGTTTGAATGATTACCCTCAGACGCAATTTGGTGGGACATCTAATTTTAAGAAAAATTACTGTAATGTTTTATATTCTCATTTAAAGAGAAAACAGATACCGGGTTTGCTATACCGAGAATTGTGGTGGTGGAAGTATACTACCTTTCCGCCACATTTTGACTGGTCAGCTAAAGCCGCACGCCCCCTCTTCCTACGAATATGTTTCCACCAGTGATGTCTTAACCATAAGTATGACTTTTGAGTGGGTGGAAAGACTATTTTACTCCACTGTCATTATGGCATGAATGTTACCAGATAACAAAGGTAGAGATTCAGTTAAATGGAGAATAAGCATTAAATATATGTATAAAATATAAGGCAGGGAAAAAATTACCGGTGTCAGCATTTATAAATTTCAAAATTTGTTTTAACCTTTGTGGGTGTTACGAATTTTATCATCATGTAAGGCACACACCTATTTCGCGCATCATCTGCAGGAGGTTCATGAAGAACATTGCGGATTTTGTAGGTATTGAAACTGTTTTTTTTTTTCGATCAATGAGTTTGTTTTTCGTGGTAGGCCTAGGCCCTAACGCTAGCCTAAGTTAGGCTAACGTTAGTACTGTTAACGACAGTAACAAGTGTACTGTTACACCAGACACACTGCATGCTTGGCTTTGATAAGTATCGGTATCGGATCGAATCGATAAACTAAGAAGCATAACCGGATGTGACGTAACGAAGTCGGCGGGTCCGAGAATTTATTCTACTTTGGCGGCTACTCAGCTCCTTAAAGCTCAGTCTCCAATGAGAATTAGTCAATGTTTTCACTGGCTTCATGTTTCAAGGTCAAGTAACAGCTTCAGAATAACAACGAAATTTGGAGAGCAAAATGTCAATATCACATAAACATCGTATAACCTTGAACCAACCGGAAGTATTTCTTGAAAAGAATAGCCTACATTGCAAACGAGGGTGTGTCGAGTCACCGTATGCACAAGCTATCGTTGTGGGTTTGAAAAGCACTTAATGAAAAAATGGTCTCTTCCATTTAGGATCCTCTTGAATTGCCTCTGGGATATTTCTCTAAATTTAGATATCTTACACTTTTGCTTATGTCATGTTTGTTAACAAACTCTGAGAAGTGAGCTAATGTCTCCTTCTAGCTAATTTACAGACATTGCTTGAATATGAAACCATGCATGTTCGTTGTAAATAGTTTTCACGTTACAAATGAGATAACAGTTTGATTACATCAGGGATTGACCTCCCTTTTTAAGTGTACCCTTTCAAAAAGTTGAAGTTGGTTCATAATCATTATTCACATGCCGGAAGGTGTACACAGTGTACAAAAAGGACATAACCCACACGAGATCACAAGATTACTTACGGTACTATGGCTTAAACGACAAAATACAACACAGTTCAAGGATTCATTTGTAAACTTCAAGTGTACCTATAGTCTAAAATCTCAAAGGTATATGTTACAAAGCTTGAAATAAATCCAAACGGCGTAACCCCTATCATCATAGGACATTCCTGAGCTGGGATATGAAATGTTGAATTAATCACTCAATTTGAAATGGTCGATTGCGCAGTAGTGGGTGATTTTATTCACATGCTACTCAAATTGCCTTCTTTGTCTTTTGGATAGCCACTGTACCTAGTGTCTAAATGTTATCAAAGTCTTAGTGCTATAGGGTGACTTGACTATACAAGCCCTTCATGAAAAACATGCTTTGCAAGAGCACAGTAAGCTTTTCAATTTTATATGAACATTTCAATTTCAAAAGGAAACAAAAGCAGGTAACGGGAGTTGTACAAGAAGATCATCAGAAATGATAACGAAATCGACATTTTCAAATAAATTAAATAGATTTCAACATTTTATATCACAGCAACGGAATAAGCTATGAAAATGAGAGTTACATGAATTAGATTGATTTTTCCATTTGTGAAATATATATTTTTTTGATTTTAGACTTTATCTACCATTTAAATTTTTGGTCCGTATGTTGCCGAAAGGGCTCTTTGCAAACGAACCTCTAATGACTAATCGTTAAATCAACTAGGCAAGGGTTTATAAGATGTTGATTTTCAGCGTTCCATGTGTCTGTAAACCAAACATTACTATGAAAAATTGCTAGTACAGCTTAAGCTATTGGGTGTAAGCCTGTGTATTTTGTATATTCTTATCTTTACATCAAACAGTAAAGGCGTTTTGAAAGGTGGCCCTGAAAAGTACAAATTTCTGGTGAACAGGCGTTGGCTGAATTTCCAAAACTCACTGAAGTTTTTGCAGGATAGGAGAAACAGTGGTGAAAGGTTCAGTCTTTTCAATTTGCTTAAACTTATTTAGTGATGGTGGATATTACAAAGCAAAGGACAATTTAGCAGCTTTTGACTAATTTTTTTAAAAGGATACCTAAAGGTTTAAGTTTTTTTTTGTGACCTTGTAAGTAACAAGCAGTACCATTGTACGATGTTATTGCTAAACAATTTTTAATCTTCCACTTCATCTCTCAAATCTCAAGATCTTGTTTTAGAAGCGTTACACTGCCTTGTAATAAAAGTAGAAATAATCACAAGGCCTCTGGTTGCCCCCATTCTCTACATACAAACTTGATTTTTTCCAGTTTTTTGTTTACCATTCATTAACATTTTATGTAGCAAGATCCCTTGAAATAGTTTCGTGGTTCCTTATAACTCCGTTTTTTGCAATAATTTATTCCTAGCATCACCTTTATACCATAACTATTTCATAAAACAAAAGCAAAATCATAAAAAGTAACGTTTCCAATCTCTCTCTGCTCGAACAATCACTACGAAAAATTCATCTTCCATGGATGATTCTAGAAGACAGGAACCATAAAAAAGACCTGGTACCAGAATGGCCGTTGTGGTATAAAAACATTAAGGGAAAAACTGCCTGCACAAAACAGCTAAAGGCATACATGTATGAATATTTGTCGATTTTTAATTACATAAGAGGACAAAATGTTTCCTATCAAAATCCATTTCGTTGCAAACTTGTAATGAAAAATTGTAACTTTTGAAATATAATGGTAGCGTTAAAACGGAAAAGCAAATAATATTCACCACGTTTTGTTTTGAAAACTCCTATTGATTTGAGATTCTGCTTTCCACCCGTAGACATAGAAAGCTGTTCTCGGAAGGGAGCTGAACGTTGTTTCGCGCTGTTCTGGGGAAAAGGTACCCCCTTCCTTTTGAGAAATGTTTGAATGTTTGAGTGTCCTCAGACGCAATTTGGTGGGACATCTTGAGCAACTTTTAAGAAAAATTACTGTAATTTTTGACACTATTTAAAGAGAAAACAGATACCGGGTTTGCTATACCGAGAATTGTGGTGGTGGAAGTATACTACCTTTCCGCCACATTTTGACTGGTCAGCTAAAGCCGCACGCCCCCTCTTCCTACGAATATGTTTCCACCAGTGATGTCTTAACCATAAGTATGACTTTTGAGTGGGTGGAAAGACTATTTTACTCCACTGTCATTATGGCATGAATGTTACCAGATAACAAAGGTAGAGATTCAGTTAAATGGAGAATAAGCATTAAATATATGTATAAAATATAAGGCAGGGAAAAAATTACCGGTGTCAGCATTTATAAATTTCAAAATTTGTTTTAACCTTTGTGGGTGTTACGAATTTTATCCAGTGACTCCTTTCACATTGGTATCGTAACGCATTAATAGTAACTGTAATTGCATTACCCATTCTAGCATATAGGCTAGGGCATTAAAGGGACATGCCACCACTAGTCGAAATCGAACCTATCGCTAAAGTATTGCATTAATGATGGCAAGGATCTTATCCAAAAGAGGTGCAAAAATATATCAAAGGGCTGATATCTCCAGGTAGGACTGTTAGGTATATGGGCAACACAGGAGCAAAAAGAAGGGGTAGCTTCTGAATACTTTTAAATGGTCTTAACAAACAGGAAGTGTCGAATGTATTATCAACTGAACAACTGCTGAAAAAACGATGTAGTTTGCAATTCATGGTCTACTAACCCGATCTCACCCCCTGTACTCAATGACGTTTGTCTTATATGTATCATATGTTTCGCCAAAGTGTCGGAAAAGTACAAGGTCTCATTGATTCATGGATTATTCAACATAAAGTTATAAAACACAAAAATCAAGAGCTTGTGTTAAAATGTGACAAACAGTGAACCAGTCTGGTCCGTTAAATGGCACTAAAAGTTTTAACCACTCAAGGGAAAAGCATTTGGAGCCAAAATGCAACTGAGACCAGGAAACGTGAAGAAACTAACACTTTCAATGACAACATTCAAGGTAAAAATGACCCGTATTTTCTTCACAAGCGATATCGCAAATGCCAAGCAAAATTGAAGGACAATATTTCTCTTAAAAGGTTTTAAAATTTCTGATATCGCTTGAAAAAAATGAAACATTTATTCCATGTACCTTCTTACTTAATAAGTATTCATGGTTCGTTAAAATCTTCTTCATCGAGTAAGACGAAAACGACGAACAGGAGTTGTGCCTTATATTCTTGATTTTCCTGCCATGTCAAACGTGCTGAATAAAGGGATAGCCTTATTAGGAATTCACAAAGCGTATATGATCAGCATGTTAGTGCCTTGACTGTGCTTCATTAGACTAAAATGAGAAAAAAGGGTGAGTTGTACTTTCCACAAGTACATTTTAAATGTTTCTAGGTAATGCAGCGGTTCGAAAAAAAAGAGATGCAAATGGTCACACCGTCACAACTGAACACCCACTGACTTACTTAAGCAAAATGATATATATGCTTTGAAAACCAGCTGTAATGTGATCATCGACGACTCGTTATTTTACGACGCATTAGAGACTATGAAGCTTATGTACAATCTGGAAGGTCCATCTGGTCGGCAATTGCATCTTCCTGTTGGATGAACAATTGAGCTACATAAGAAAGTCAACTGAATAATTCAGTTGAATGTTTGTTTTGAACAAATTAATGTCTCTTGAAATTTGCTCATAACGCCTTTATATTTCAGGCATGAAAACTTACCCCATTACTCAAGTTGCTGATAAAGTGATGATGGCAAAGACGTGTTGGCTAATCTTTTCAGGTTCTCGCGTGATAGGTAGGTAGAAAGGAGTTCTAACTGTATTTTTAAAACTCAAGTTGAAAGAACCAATAATGTTTTACTTTGGACTCTTACTTGTGTCTTAATATTTGAAATGCTATCAACATAATGCACATGGCTACAAACTGATTGAAAAACTCGTTCAGATGTTTATTTATGTTTGACATATTAGAGACAGCTTAAAAGTAAACGTTGTTCTTCACATTTGTTAAACTACCCATTGAATCATAGCTTAATTAGCAGTAAATTTAATACATACTTCAATTGGCTCAATCCACTAAGGCAATGACCATTACAATGCTTTGTTTACAGACGTTTTAAATATTGTCTATATACTGTTTATTTATTTAAGCTGAAGAATTAAACCGTAAAAAAGTTAACAAGTGAGATCCTTTGAGTTATATATAGAGTTATGTATAGACCTATATATAAGCATTAATAAAGTATATATAAATTGTGAGTAACCAGTCGCCGCCACTTTGAATCCAGAACACAACGTTTTACCCTGATAATATTTTACGTGAACGGAAGGTTTCAGAAAATAACACTACATGTTGCATATTATTAATCGCTTTCGAAATTTTGTCTTTGAAGCAATGGTTAAAGAAGTTGCTCCTAAGACAAGTAAAGTCAAATTTTTGCTAACTTTTCACAACAGTTTAACCTCCGAATCTACTTTTCGTACACTCATGAAGAGTCAACCCGATTTACCTTGCTGAACCTCTTTAATACTTGTTACAAGCCAAAATTGTGACGCTATGGGCTTGGAAACGTTGTCCAGAAGATAATTTTAGTAAAGAACCTTCGGTAAGATATACATTTGTTATAAAAAATGTGTAAATTATTGGAAATATTTCCAGAAGATCAGATGAGGAGGTGAAGTAAGGAACTCAAAGAATAAGTTTGCCAAAAGGTTTTCAAAGATTCAAAAAAGGGCTGGGAAGTGCACAAACTTTGCGAGTAAAATCTGTCAACAGTTTATAAATTTGCAATCACAATAGTTCAATTCTCTAAATTTCGCACAACTGGTCACTGACAACTTTCAATATATGCACTGTTTCATTAGGGCACTTTCTTTTACAAATCTTCCTTATTTTGAAATCCCTAAGAGTGTTAAACAAGACGGTTATGAAGCGGGTGCCCATACCCCTAAAATGTCCCGTCTGTAATATTTTCGTTTTTAAAGGATATCGAAAATCATCAGTCTTTTTTATGAAAAGAGTTGTAAAAAGAAACTAGCTGAGACAATACGCCACATTTTGCCTCCGTTTGCTCTTTGTCGATTTTCGTCTTGGAAACACACGCACACACACACACACACACACATATATATATATGTATATATACATACTGCCTTTGTGCTTGGTGCTCAGCATAAGCAATGGAGTAGGGAAAACAAGCCAGTGAGCCACAACTGGAAAAAAGGCCGTGGTCGTCTCGACTTGAACCAATTGGTTGGAAACTGGGACGTTAAACCTCATCTAACTAACTAACTAACTAACTAACTAACTAACTAACTATATATATATATATATATATATATATATATCAATTACTTTCACAGCTTCTGAAAAGGTCCATGGAAAAGGCAAGGGCCCAACAATCTGCCCAGCGTTGGGACCAATGGCATAAAGTTTTTTTGTGTCTTAGAAGGCTTTGGCTAGTCTTTTTATGCGTCAGTAACTGACACCTCGTCGGGTCAGATAAAAGTACCTTAACTTTTCAAAACATTTTTCAAACTGGTGTTGCTCTTCCTTTCTTTTGTCTTAAAACTAGAACCTGAGGTGAAATCCTTGGTTCCTTTTGGAGACTTATTTGATGTCACACACTTGTCAGCTGGATATTCGTTGGCTGGATCAGAAATTGCAATATTGCTTTGACTACAGCTTAGTCTGTGATCAATTGACCGTTGACGGCCAACTAACTCATTACACCAGGATGTCTTACGTACATAACTGCGCTGTGATGGAAAAAAGAAATCAGTAATCACCTCAGAAACAATCACATAATTGGTTTTCCTCAGATGTAGAATTTTGGTGATTTCTTTAGACACTAGTCACTATTCCACACTTCCAACCCCCTTAAATTAATATCAACGGGAGAAAAAAGATGGATGGAACCATCTCCACCACAGAAATGGAAAATGGCAGTTGATTAATACTTGTCAAAGCACCGTTAAACATGCTCTATGTGTGCTGCTTGCAACCCAACTGAAACTAAACGGCATTTAAAAAGAACTCAAAATGAAAGTTATTCGTTGTCGCGAGCTACCGCAATCTTACAACTGTTTATGCCCCTATCCCTACCCGTTAAACTGTACAGGGCACAGGGAGGTGTCCTAACAACTCCCTGAACTGTATAAGCTCACTTCTTCCTTGGATTATCAGAAAAATGTGTATCAATGAGATTGTATGCCATTAAATTTGATCTTTTCTCCTAATGACTTTACTGTTCTCAGTGAGACTCGATTGATTTGCCATCTTCGGTTGCAGAAATTTAATTTTCGGCAAGTTCTTATATAATCATATCGTTTTTGTTGTGTGGAATTGATTGGTTGCAGCCAGGGGCGGACTGACAATGAACTGGGCCCCCGGGGAAAATGGGTATGGGGCCCTCCTCCTTCCCAACCTGAATCAACTTTCCCTCACCGACACTACTTATAATGGCCACAACCTATCCCACTTAGGTTACCAACTCAATACCAGTCTTCACATTAACAACTTTCGAGCTTCAGCTTATTTCCTATTTTCTCCGATTTGTTATATCCCTGGATTTCCGAAATTTCCGATTTTCACTAAAATTTCCGAATAACAGTGTGGGCCTGATATCTGTGTGGGCCCACGGGCAGTGCCCGGTTGCCTGACTGCTCAGTTCGCCCCTGGTTGCAGAGCAAAATTGTAGGCTAAGTAGGTCATACGACTGCAACTCTCCATTGCAATGTACAATGTTAGTGTTAAGGACTCACAAAAATATTTTCTTCCTTGTCCGTTGCAGCATGTTTAGTTTTGCCGTTAAAACTTCCTAGGCACAGAAGAGATCAGATATCAATGAAACAGAGATTGTTCTTGTCCATTGACCCTATTAGGAGTAATTAGGCAAAGGAGAAGGAACTTCCTTATGATGTTTAAATGCCATGTTTAAAATCTTTATTACTTTTCATTTTTATCGGGACAAGGTTCTAGATCCCATTCTTTTTATTTAGGTTTGCCTTTACTGATGTTGCGTTATTCCATGTAATTTTTTACATGGATCTTCCATTCCATAATTTTTTATTTTCACAGCATGAAAATCCATTGCTTATTCATTCTTGCACAGTTTTGTTTGGTAAAAGTGAATATCCCTTACTGTAACATTCACACGCAATTCCACATTTGCTGACAGGTCTTTTTCAGTCTATTGTCTTAAGTTATGGAATGCCCTGCCAGATAGCATTAACTGTAGTTCAAGTTTTGAAATATTTAAGGCTTAGTTAAAAACCCACCTGTTTAACGGAGCATGTAGTGTTTAGTGGATTTATTTTTACTGTAAAGGCCTCAGAAAACCTTTGGTTGTTTATTGCGCTATACTAAGTGTCATTTACACTACATTACATTACATAAAAGTAATATCTGGCAAATTTTTCCGTAGACCTTAGGCAATAAACTTTCTCATATGACCCATACGTCACAGATGGTCAGGTTTAATTTCAAGCGTCTGAAGACCACTTTTCTAGTACTCATTTCTACATCTGAACGTTCCGTGCTTGCCAGTTTATTTTGGGTATTCGTTGCGAAATTTCTCTTGCTTCAAACACGGTGCTGCTAATCTGCGGCCACCTGGAGATTTCTCCTCACACTTATCAATTTCATGCATCTTTAAGCAAGACTTCATCTCAGGATCTCATTTCACCTTCTCTCCCTCCATAGTTATCAGTTTGCTTCTCGGTTTAGTACCCTCATCAAACAAAAACGTTTCATCTGGGACCGCTACAAATTAAAAATTTAAAAGTTTCCCCTGACGACCCTCCAGTTTCAAGGAAGAGATCTTTTGCTTGAGATTGTACATGTTCCCATCAAAGATGAGAACGATGCTTCAAGAGGTACGTAATTAAAATATTTTTCTAAAATGAATAATAGCCTAAGGATTCTATTATAGAGTATTTGATATGTCGTAGCTATTAGTCGTAAATGTTGCAATTAGTCGATGTTATCATTACACACCATAAACACGTGTTGATAATAATGAAACAGTAATTTTCTTCTGACACAGCCACACTGCCGTCTCGACCTACGTAAGACCTATGTACGACCAGAACATTGGGCAATATTATCAAAGATACCAGTTATTGAGGTCCTGTTTAACCACACGAACAAAAATGACAAATTTTCAGTCATGTTTCAATTCTCCGTATCCAACCTGCGATTTTTAGAGGCCATGGGTAGATCGTGTAGGATTGTAAGACCAGTCTTACGACCAGCCTTGGATCTAAAGAAGTGCTGCGACGGGTTTAAGCAGGGTTTGATCCCACGATTAATCGTTCTAACATTTGGGAGATCGCACGATCGGTCACGAGATCAGTACGTCTCACAATTTGACGTAGAGAAATCACGACTCTTCTTGCGACGTGCTGTGGGACCTGCCATGGCGTTCACCCGACTGGTCTTACATCATTCCCCCTTGTTTCTAACATTTTCATCTCAAGATCACCAAGACTGGTTGATGTGAGTTTGGCAGTTTGACCACGCTGGTGATCGTGAAAGAAATACCTCTTTGGCCCTAGGGCCACCAATTTCGTCCTCGACACACGATCAGAAGGTGACACGCTTTGGTATGAATGGGGCTTAAACGGGTTATCCAAGACAAAGTCAGTGAGGCTCTTACAACAGGTTTAGTCGACTCATGGCTTGCGTCCTATTTAATACAATATTATCTTCTTACATTATCGATAAACTGCTACGCTGGATAATTGCAAAAGTGAATAATTGTCGAAATAAGCGACGAAGAGTCCTTACAATGTATACTACTTTAATTTAAGGGGAACATCGAATCGGTGGGCTGATGTCCTCAAAAGCTGTTTTTCACACCCCCATCATTACGATGCCTAAGTGGGGTACACCGTGTTACAAAACCTATAGCCTAAGGCCCCTGCAAATGCAAGGAACTGAAATGCATTTATGTTAAAGATGTTTGTGTCAATCAATTTTTTCTTAGAACTCACCTCTTCAACTAAGCTGTGCACTCATAGGAAAAACTAGAGACGTAACAGTTGACCATTTCAGGGAAACCAATACCTCATGTGTTGCATAATTCATCATGAAACTTACAACACCTTAAATTCTCAAAAAGATCGTCTCTCTAACACCTTTTTGTGCTTTTCAAACGACAGAATAGGTCAGGTTACTCTTTCCTGACAGTTATCCTCGCTACGAAGTTTCCCAGGGAATGTCATGTTCTTGCCTTTTCGTTTTATTCTTCTTAAGCATTCTCCTGCCAAGCATGGCCGTGTGTTGAGAGGCTGTATACATCCCAAACAGATGCTGATTCAAAACGTCATTTTAGTCAGATCTAAACTCTTTAAGTGAGGCTTTCGTTCCGCAGTGCGACACTTACATGCAAACAGAAGGATTAAATTCATGTTGCCAACCTTTAACAGGAGACAAAATCCACTCCTTCCATCAATATATGCAAATTGGTTTTTGCATGTACGTTTGCAGTTTTTCATGATGTCTATAACCGTGGCGTCAGGAAAGAAACAATGTCAGACGAGAACCAATCTAACGATAAGCTGTTCTATTCAAGTTATCACTCGAAGAAATTTGACTACACAATGCCAGCTTTCTTTAAAGTGTATAAAGTGCCGTCCCAAACATATTTTTTGAACTCTTTAAATAAAATCTCCTCAAATTTCCGTCGTTTGTATTTTCCACGACACTTCAGGATATTAGTGTTACCCATTGTAGGTACAACAAGGAGTTACTTTGCATGTATTTAACAATGCAATAACAAAAGTTTTGTCACATGATTAAATAGAATCATACATAAATAACGATAGGGAATATATCAATTCAAACTGGTACGACTACAGCCGGTTTTATAAAGCCTATTTACGTTACAGAAGTAGTCATTCATATATCCCTCTGCTTGCTGTCATCAAGGATGTGATATCACCTCCCTGGTGTCATGTTTACTCTTTGAAGCACAATCTCCGTTAGCCAAAGTATTATGAAACATTTGTCAAAATACCGTGCCCGGAATACACTCAAAACAATGGCCGATATTTATGGATGTAGATCAAAAAGAATAAAAGCATTCTATGATATTTTTGGTGTCAACTGATCTTTTTTTCTGCTTCAGTGTATGTGTGCTGCTTATCGTGGTGTGAAAGAACGCACAGGTCTGGTTCGATGTGCTCCAAATTGACTTGCAAATCATAAGTATTAGGTCGATACGTTCGTAATAAGTTCTGGGGCGAAAAGGAAGTGTCGATGTTTCAAACGTAACATTGAGAATGACAAACGTCTTTTGAAAAGGGATACAAAAAAAACTCCGAAGTGTTTTATGGAGCAAACACAAAGGGCTGAGACGAATGAAATGTCAAGCGGTTCTTGTCAAAAAGATTTCGGTGCTTTTGGAGTGTTTCTGAATTTTTTGAAAAAAAAATACGTAATAATTCAAGGCTCTAGGCAGTTATCTCTATAACGCAACGCGACCCATAGTAGGGGCTGGTGGATCACAACTTCACGCTGCGTGCATGGCTTCCGAGTTAACATTTGATTTAAAATTTGGAATCTTTATAACTTTAGAAGATCATTCCAGACAGGAAAACTGAAGGTTGCGATGGGATTTAAAACCCCGTATTACTTTGACCCTGGATAGAGCCCCACACCTCTAGATCGCCAGACGTTATCCCATTAAATGCAACTGCCGCCATCAACTGAGCGACAGCACCGGCCGTAAATTGGACACAGTCTGTCAGTGATTTTACAATTTTGTTTTTTCTACTGTCCATGTTCTCACAAAGTTAAATTCCAGTTGTAGTCAACAGGCAAAATGTTTAATTTAAAAAGTCTTTGCACCTTTATGCATGCATTGCATAAGTCACAACTGAAAAGGATGTCCTCGATTTTTCAGTGTAACTGTAGGTGGCATGAGTTTTCTCATATTGATATAACTTTCAGACAATTCCTTTTGGGGTTTTGCTATCCAATAACTACAAGCTCCGCTGAGAAAAAACCGGGATTCGTCACGCTGTAGTAGCTGGGAAAACAAAGGTTTTTTCAAACCTCACCAGTTGCTCTACCAAGAGATTCAACAGCTTGTGAAAAGTGTGGGGACATAGTCTAGACCAGAACTATCTCAAGGGCGAATTACAAATCCATAGAACGTACGAAACTGGGACTCACTTGAAGCCCTAGAGAAGTTTGGTGATCAGATTATCTGCTGTGTAATCTGGGATATTTTCCCACGATTTTAATTCAAGCTATGGAATCATACATGTAGCTACTGTTTACGTTCGGATTCTGGAAGTGAGTGGGGTACAATACCCTCCAATTTCAAAAGTGGGGTTCATGTCCCCCTTTCCCCATGTGCTCTACTGGAGTATTATTACATTAGAAAGTCCCATCTTTTTATATTCACTATTTTTATTTTGATAGTAGGTTGCAAACAATAAAGATCTTGCATTGGTGGTAAAAGTAACATACTACAATCATTTACCCAGTCTCAGCTGTATGGTATGTCATGTCTTGGGTTTAACTGTCTGCCCCAATCCCAAGGCATCTTTGTCACTGCAAAGGCGACGAGAAGAGTTGGCAATTGTTAGGAAGCCAGTTTTACATTGTGTTACGGACACTGGGTGGTGAAGGTGACGGATCGTTTACGTAAGCGTATACGCATACTTGTACTATGCATGTACGTTGACGTACGGCAAGTTGAATAACTAAGTTTTTAAGTTTAAGTTTCTTTCATTTTAAGTAAAAGGACATCTTTGATCCTTTAATTATAGAACAAGCAAGTCTGTTAGTATGCATAGAACTGAGAGATAAATCTGCTACAGATGTTGTTAATTTTAGCATCGACTACATGTGAAGAAAGGACCGATGTTAGGTCTTTCAATACGTCTAGAATTCTGATCAGACAAACCTTGTGTTCGCGACTGGTGACCATTTCCATTGTCGCAAGTTACTCTCACAAAGGTGGAAGTACCTCTTACAAACACTTTAGCCCTCATTTAATAGGCAATACGGTTGTTAAAGTGTTCCTGGAAACTACTAAATTTGCATAGGAAGAGGCTCTCGTAAATAAAATCAAAAGTCACTATTCATCACGACAGCGCCGAAGATTTCTCGTCCATGCAATGGCTTTGGGGATTTGGATATGTCATTTCGGTGGATTGAAACCTGTGGCTCCAACCTTTAATGGCAAAGTTAAAGCTGTTGAGCAGCTCACATATGTGAAACTTAGTGAGGATCGAGGAGCACAGAGGTCATTTTCGAGAAGCATCAAGAAATTCTTTTCCTCTTAGGAACTTATATGTCAATGCTCGAAGCTTATGGTTTGGTGTCATATGATAGTAAAGATGTGCAAGCATGGGCGTGGGAGCCCACGTTGATGGAGGGCTGTAACGAAAAACCAAGCCTAACCAAAAATTTCCGCCCGTTTCACGTGCATTCAACAGTTAATGCACATATTATATAGGCATGCATAGTTATCGCACAGCATGCAAATCATTTGCAGTGTTACTACACTCCATATTGATTACAATTTTGGGGGAAGTCGTTACAACAACAATGATGATAACCAGTGGCGTAGCCAGGATTTCTCTCCCATAGGGGTGGGGCATGCATAATGTTGTTCGATCGCCAGCCTGGGGGAGTGTCCCCCTCTCCTTTGAAAAATTTTGAAACATTGGGTGTCCTTACATGTAATCCGATGCCACACATGCTACCTTTGAAGTGAAATTTGTGTTAAAAAATTACGTAGTTTAGATACTACAAAATCGACATCAGTAAAGGGGGCATGGCCCAATGGCCCCCCTAAATACACCACTGATAATCATAATATAAGTTTAACCATTAAAAAACACTCTGGTGAATTAATACCGAATATACAGGGGCTGGTGCAATTTAAATCAGAACTTCAATTTAATTACCAACCAAGTTTTTTAAGCTATTGATTACCTTTCGCTACATCATTGCACTATTTTTCTTTCAGTAGCTGCCAAAAAATTCTCAGCATATTGCCCGAATTTTCACAAAAACATTTGGTTGGGGGCTGCAGCTCCCTCAGCTCCCTTCCCTCTCCCCATGTGTGAAAGAACTCATTTTTGATTTTGTTGGGAAATCAACTCCTCGAAAACCAAGCTTCTTTCTCGACTTCTCCTAGGAGCAATCTTTTGATGAAGGAATTTCAATGCTAGAAGACAGCTTGCATGCAGGAGTTATGCTAGCTATAATGGATGGCTTAGCTAGGAGCTTTTCTCTATCCATAACCAAGGTCAGACTAGTTCATGATCACTGCTAATGCAAAATGAGTATTGTTTACATACGTTATAGTTGCCAATGACAAATCCGCCGTAGGCATACAATGCAAATGGACGTTGTATGCATAATACCCGATGCAGTGCATGGTAGTGCATAACGTTTGAATCACGGCATTGCACCTGCACGCTAGCGTTTAGAATGCCGGCCATCATCGACTCACATTACTGTATCGATCGACCCAATGTACCGAGTAAACAATCTGCTTTTGTACATTTTGCTTAGTCACTGTCACAGATGGCCAAAATAAAAATACAAGTAGCAAAGGAAGCACAAGTTTAGAAATTTGATTTTTCAGTTGTGACTATTTTGTATTCCATCAAGTTTGAAATGCAGATTTTACGCACGTTTAAGCTAACACTTGATTGCTTAAAACATCTCGACAAATTTGTGACTTCACTTCTACCTGGGCAGAAAGGCTTTTGATTGGATGAATTGTGACTTGACTTGCCAAAATTTGAGACTTCACTTGTTATGAGTTGCGACATGACTTGCAAGTTGTGACTGAATAAAATGACTTGTGACTTGACTTTGCCTTGCAAAAATGACTTGCTAACAACCCTGTATTTAAGTTACTCTTTCTCCTAAAACCCACTGAGGATCCACGGTAAGGTGTGCTGGGATCAACACTAAAAACGTGATCAATGGCTTAGAGACCGATAATGTTGTCCAGCACGTATACTACTAGTTCAGCGCATGTTTTAACTTCTCCACACAAATTATGCAAAAATATTCAAATGTTTGTGAAAAGATCTTCCTGGATTTGGGATGCAGGCTAATATACTACACAAGGTTTGTTTTATTTGCAAACAATAATTCCATGGGCGTAGGAAGCTGTTCTTGACTTAGGATTAACATTGCTTCGAACCGAGGTCCTGAGGAAGGGGTTTCCGGGGAATGTGCTCCTCCCCCTCTGTAAAATATTTGAATATTTACGGGGCCCCAGATGCAATTTAGCCCATCATATTGGGCAAAGTGTAAGGAAAATTACGACAATTTTTTTTTTATTTTTTTCATAGAGGGACCAATAGTGGGTTTTTGCCCCAAAACTAAGGGGGCGAAAGCCTTCTTCCCTCCCCCACATTTTTGACTTGGGGGCTTTAGCCCACTCCAGCTTCCTACGCCTACGATTAATTTAACATCATTTATTTGAGTGCTACGATTATATTTAGCTATTTTGTCCAGACTACTATTGTATTGCATCCTGATGTACCAGATTGCACCCTCCATATTACACCACCAACCAGGAATAAATCCTTCTTTACACCTAGCAAGCAAACCCATGCAAAATTTTTCATGCCGCTGTACCCATTTCTGGCTCTTCATATCATAAATTTGCACCTCACTTTGTTTACTTTTCAAAGAATCCAAGATTTTAAACGATAGATAGAAGGATCTGTCTTATATGAAATGTTAGTATTTTGAAGAATTCCATACAACATATAGTAACCATAAGGTTCAACTTTAAGTTGTGTTATGCCTAAATGTATCCTTTTCTGTACCTTTATTAATCTCAGTAGAGACTTTTTTTCGAAAAAGACTTCTTGCGAATTGCTATTTCTGCAACTGTTATAGCATGGAAAAGATATTAACTCGATCCTTCATTCTGAAATTTAAAAGTCTCAAAAGTATTTTTTAATGGAAATTCTTGGATAAATTGGTTCAAATTCATGACTGAATAAGTTGCTGATGACACAGTACAGCTGGAGGAAGATCATCCGTAAATCTTCTCCCAAACGAACAAAACATAATATACTGCTCCCGCAGCTGCATATGCTCACATTCGCTTTTCGACAATTAGGCAAACAAGATGATAATAATGCCGCCAAAGCTGATGGTGACAACTAAAAAAGGACCAAATTTCTCTTTGAAACAGATTTGTACGATGTCTGAAAGAAATGAAAGATTCTGACTTAGGTTGTGTCACTTTCAATACTTGGGCAGCATGAAGTACAAAAGTAACAAGATCATGTTTAGACGATCTGTTTTGTTGTTTTACTCTTGCTTACATAGCTGACACACGTTTTTTACGATGACCAATTAGAAATTTTATGAGGCTGGTAATGGTTGTGACGTAAGAATCGTGATGAGTCGGTGACGGTGATGAAAAGGACGGTAGAAATACTAATGAAGGCTTAGATGATTAATGTAGTGGTGAACAAACAGCGAAGAACACGAGGAATGAAGGTTATAGATGTGAAACAGGATTTGTTACTGATTGTAATGTTGGTGGCAAATGTAAGGAAGGAAATTTTGATCAGGATTAATAAATTGGAGCGAAGATCTTCGGGATGATGGAGATGTCATGAAAAATGATGATGAAGGTTAAGATCGGAGGCCACGATGCTGATTAAGAACATTGACGCTAATGACACTACTCGTGGTGATGGTGACAGGTTTGAGAGCATTAATGGGGATGAAATATTAAGAGGAAGGAGGGCTTTGATAGCAATAGGCTGTGAGAGAGAATTAAATGAAGGAAGGATGATAAAATTGCGGTAGAGACAGATGGTGGCTAAAAGCAAAGATTCGATGATGACAGTAACGACGGTAATGTTAAAGGGGCATATCGTGTTTGCATTGACAGGTCATTATTATTATTTTACCATTTATTTTCAGCGATAAATCCAGCAATAACTTTTCTTGCTTAAACAAATAACGCATCACCTGGTGTATTAATATTGCATCATTTAAAAATTCGGAAATTTAGGTTACCAAATTACTTAAGACCTACAAGGAAGTAAATTTCCTACTTACCTTATTCCTTCAACAAAAAGTTACCCGGCAACGTTACTTTTAAATGATATTTTATTCTGTATTTACAAAATCATGGTCAAAAAAGTATAAACATTTTCTGTTGTACAAACACACTATTTATTTTCCTCTAACTGTCTAAGAAAGGAGAAAGCTAGCTGAGAACAGATTCTTGCTTAAATTATGCATTTTCACGATATACGACGAGCTTTAACTAGTCGTCGTCACCATTACCATCATAAATGGGGCATTTTTCACTATGTGTTACGAGTAAGCACGAGTGCACCAAAAAGTAGGTCTGAATAGTTCGAACTTTTCTTCATGAAGAGACAGCAAGTAAATAGAACAGCTTGACAAACTTTCCTTAAATGCTTATTCTGGCAGTAAAAGCATCATTCATATTAAGTCCCTTAGGGGTTACGGTGTTCAGTCTCCAAATATATTCCTGTTCTTTTTTTAATAAGCAAATTCTCCAAGGTCCCATTGTTATGACCAGCCTTGTGAATACAATCAACAACCGGAACCTTATAGGAGTCACACTTATGAGAAATAAGGTAATCATAGAGAATTTTAGAGACTAGTTTGTTAGATGTACCAGTCCTATAAGGTCTAAAATCACTCTTGTGCCCATTAATTCTTAAACGAACATTATTAGACCTATCCACTTACTGAGACTGACAGACAGGACATGAAATAACGTAGATTACCCAGAGTGAGTCACATGTAGTAAGAGAGTTCTTACAATTAAAATTTTTTGGAGGGAGTACTCATGATAAAGTCAGAACACACAAGCAAATAACACATTTGACACATATTCTTAGCACAACCACGGCAAGGATCAATGGCCATGTTAGAAACACAATTGGTTGGGTCAAAAAGTTTTGCACGACACAGGGACATTTTAAGATTAGGGGGTGGCTAAAGCTCATTACTGGGGCAGCAAGGACCGCGAACTTCATTCTATCTGACTGATGTAAGAGAGGTAAGAACACTTAGTAAGTATCCCCTTAATGTCCCGTAAAGCGGGTCGTATTGACCGGTGAAAACTAAAGACTACCCTGTAGACTTCCTAGAGGTCATAGGGTCGTGAAATTTTTCAAAGTCCCGGCTCACTTGTTGTTGTACCCTCCTCCTACTGTAGACCGGCCTTTTAAGGTAGTCTGTCAATTGGCAACACCTTTTGCCCACAGTTTCAAGACTAGAACAAATCCTTATAATCCGTAAAGCCTGACTGTAAGGAAAACTGCGTTTATGGTTCGGGTGGCAACTTGTATCCAATAAAACTGTAGAGTATCAGTAGGCTTAGTGTAAAGTTCAGTAGTGATCCCACCGTCCTGGGAAGTCAATACCCGGACATCAAAAAATTAACAGACTTTTAAAAAAAATCAGAAGTACATTTAATACAAGAATGGGCATTATTAATAAATTCAAGAAAGTCAATAAGTTTCTCCCTTCCGTGAGTCCAAATCTTAAAAATGTCATCAATAAATCGAAACCAGACTTCCGGTTTATAAGATGGAGATGCACGTAAATCACACGCCAACACCGCCATGACAATGTCAGCATAAGCAGGTGCCATTTAGTCCCCATAGCAGTTCCCGAAGTTTGAAGGAAAAATTTCGAACTGAATTCAAACATTATTTTTCAGCACAAGATCACACATATCACAGATACAAAACCCTCGACACTTGGCGTTCCGAAAGAAATGCGCGAAGTGCAAAAATACATTGGGAGGTAACAGTATACTGGGGTAAAGTGCCATAACACCAATGGTAACCAGGAAACTGCATCAGGGGGTATGGGGCCAAGCCCATGGAAATAAAGAATGAAATCCTCCCACTGTCTTTAAAGGGAGTAGCCAGTCGCCCCAAAAATTTGCTTTGGAAAATCAGCAAACTCTTGCAAATCTCCTCTTATTGCATTACAAGCACATCTGACAGTCTGAAGAAGTTTTAAACATAACTATTACAAACAATACGCAAAGAAAGGACATTCTCCCTGAATTTCACAACTCACTAACAAAAAAATTTTCACATGATCAAAATAGGCCATTCTTGAACTAGAGTGACGGGGCATACTACCTCTGATTGGGGTGACGTACTACATTTTCCCTTTAACGTACGAATGGATGGAAGGGATGAGCGGTTGAAGGAAATGGTCAACAATTTCGAAGAGACCTTCGGTCGCCGAACCACAGGCCCAGACTACTGGGCGACCGGGAACTCGAGGTTTATGACCTTCGGAAGCAGATAAAAGGAGATGGCCTAGTGTCCGTCCTAATGTCAAATTTAAAAATGTCCTTGGTAAGGATGTCAGCACCTCACAATTTACCCGCTAGAGTCGCTATCTCAGACACATTGCCACTGAGCGTTAGAGACACGTTCATATACACTTGGGGTCATCAAGTTGTCGATACCCCTCCTTTATGTATAATTCTCTTTTCACGATTTTTCTAAGTGTTTTATGTGTTTTATTTTGTACCTCTCTCCTTTCATAATTGGCCTTAAAGGTTTTGTGCTTTGCTGGGTTCTCAGACTCCTTCGTGTTATTGTTGTCTCGGGCGTTTTAGTATTCCAGTGTTTTGTTACTCTTGGTTTAGGTTTTTAGATTTGCTTTCTAGTTTCTTTAGTTTGCTATGTCAGTTTTTATGTTCCCTAGGATTAGCTTTGGGGTGTCTTGAACTACGATACTGCTTTCATTCTTCTCCTGGTTAAGTTTCTCCGTTTTTGAATACTTGATTGGTTTTTCGAAGCTCATTATATCCTAGTACAGGCAAAATTTGCCTGAGTCAATCAACGCTGTATTAAATATATTTGTACGCTTGCTTTTTATTAGTTTGGCTGACGCTCAAATATATATATATGTATATATATATATATATATATATATATATATATATATATATATATATATATATATATATATATATATATATATATATATATATATTCTAATCAGTACCGACTTATATGTTAAGCCCATAATATATATATATATATATATATATATATATATATATATATATATTCTAATCAGTACCGACTTATATGTTAAGCCCACCGACACTCCATGATCAGTTCCTTGTGTCTAGCAGTTGCCATCCAGCCCATATCAAGCGTAGCATCGCTTATAGTAAAGCCTTTCGGAGCTTAAGAATCTGTTCTGACCCTGAGACAGCAAGTCGTCGTTGTGATGATCTTGCCTCTTACCTCGTTAAGCGTGGCTATAACCGTCGTAAAGTTATGTAAAAGATTAAAAGGGCCCGCTTTAATTTCTTGAAGCCTACGGAACCACCCGCCCATGCTGATGATTACCCGAAAAAGGTTTATTTTACTGTTGATTTTTATCCATGCCTGCCTGATATTGGGGGGAGTTGCCCCTTAGGAGGGAATTGCCTTGACAGTGATGTCATTTACAAGGCCACAGTCACATCAGACAATATTAACATATCGTATGTAGGCCTTGCAAGCGGCCAATTCAAAACTAGGTATAACAACCATACCAAATCATTTAGACACAGCCGCTACAAAAAACGACACGGAGCTCTCTAAACATATCTGGGGGCTAAAGGCAAAAAACAGACACTACTCAATTAGATGGGAGATACTAAGAAAATTAAACACGGTCAAATGCCACTCAGGCCTCTGCAACCTGTGCATCGAAGAGAAATTAGAAATCATCCGTTCCAGGGAGCTAGTTTTTTTTTTCGTAGGATGAAAATGGAAAAACGGTTTTTCAAAAATTTTTAAATTTGTTTCAAAATCATGGTTAGGGTTAGAATTAAGGTTAGGGTTACGTGGACAAGGGATATTTGACCTGTTCTTTCATAATCCGGCGTCAGAATTACAAAAAGTTAGCTGAAAAGCTTTTATTTTGGAATAAGGGGTGTGGCCAATTTTCAAGAAGCTGATTCGTCCATTGACATGATTCTTCCATTTTCATCCTACGAAAACAAACCTCGCTTCCAGCGAAAGCAAACTTAACAAAAGGACAGAGCTCGTCTCCACGTGTCGACACGGAAACACATACAAAGGAAAATCACCAAACCGTGCTTTAGCGTAATGAAAAAAGCTGTATACCAAATATATTTCTAAAACAGCAAGTACGATCCAAAGGGAATTAACAGACGTCACCAAAGAATGAATATAGTAAGAAGAAAGTAAATGGTGAAAGTCAACTACAAGCTAAAAAGATCTAAAAACAGCACCGGGCTTGGAAGCTTTCGGTTTTTCATCAACCTTCGTCAGCCAAACTGATAAAAGGCAAGAGTACAGACTGTTGTAAGAGACAAATTTACAACTTGAGTAAGTGTAAAACGTTCACTAAAGTGCCTGACGTTACAAAGATAAAAGGTAAGAATCTCATAGAAAAAAAGGCTGGCACCTTCCCAAGGAGCTTAAAATAAATGAAAACAGCAGTACATTAAAAAATACAAAAGTAGAAAATATGTCGCTTGGTGTTGCGAATGAGGGCACATCAGCTTAATTTTATGTAAACTTGTGAACATATAGATTTCTGTCCGATTATTTCAGGAAACTTGAAGAAACTTTCAGAATGCAGTAAAAGAATTAGTATCCTGTCTCTTTAACTCATTTGCATATGGTCCCTTTAGAAGAAATTTGTATTAATCTATTCCCATTAAACAGTCATTGTAATATTGCCGGTATCAACTTACACATCAAGGCATTGTTTATTTTAAAGGGAGAATGCAGTCACCCCAATAAAGAATTGTATAGTAGACTATCCTATTTCCTGAATGGATCTTGAGAATTATATGACAGAATTTTTCTCACTCAGGTGTAAAATTTGCAAGGAGCAACTGCTAGGTTTACCTTGAACTTATATGCAATATTTATGTCCTAAAATATTATGAAAGATACTTGGAAGAGAAATACGAAGAAATTTGTGACATTTAGCGATTGTTTCAAAATAAGTTTGGGGCGACTGCTTTTGACCTTTGTTAAAATATTAATATAGGTGAGTTATGTCGCAAGGAGAAAGAAATCAAACTGAAAGCATTAAATTACAGACTAAGTCTTTGTAAGCCGTATCACAGCTTATAGCTGGTAATCTTTTTACACTTAAATAGGTCTTAAAGAGTTATCATAAATTAAATTTCTCGTTTTATCTCCATTCGGATAATAACTTCCTGGTTCATATTAGCCAACCAAACGTACAGAGAATGGTAACAGGCACAAATATATCTTTGATCAACCTTGAAGTCATGTAGTATATGAGATGTCCAATTCAAAAAGCTGAAAAAGGATGTGGAGGGAAAACATTCTTTCATGCAGTCTAAATTCGATTAGATTTATACCAATCAAAACTCCGATTATTCACCTGGTCTGTTCAGCATTAGGTCACACTGAAACCAATAGGATGCGTGAAATCGATTATCTTGTACAGGATGGTGTTCTGGAGTTTGAAGGCTAATTGAATAAGTTAAAAATATAAAATGAAAATTAAATTAGAAATAGCCAAGTCAATGCCAATGTTAAGATCCAACCTTCAGTTTTTTGTATCTTTTGCGTACGAATGAGGAACATGAAAATGTCACATAAACAGAATCTTAAATCTCAAGAGTATACGCTTGTTTCGGCAGCTTTTTTAATTACTAGACGTAGCATTCTGATTTGGTATTTTATCTTCTTTAGCACTTCTTATCCCACCACTTTCAAGACGCAATGCCTAAATTGACAGCAGACGGTCCCGTAGAGGCGTCGTTATCGTCTTATTTTTAATCAGAATTCGCAAATCTATTCCCTTTCTCTTTTTCCGAGACAAGCGAAGCAGATGCTTCCCTTTCACTTATCCACGTTAGATACAAATTGGAATTCACACATAACGCCATTCTGTAATTCATTCCGCCGCAAGATCTGAGGAACACTATAAATACAGTAAAGGGGACATTAATATGAATCATCATGCATTGACATTAACCCGGTCAGTCACAAATACAGTTCAAAAAGGGGTTTCACCGACGTCACCTCTGTGCATATCTTTCTGTTTCTCCGCAGACCTATATCATCCGGGTCTGGACTCGGAGTCAATTCTGGCTTCCAGACTCCAGTCAGTCCGTGTTTACTGGACTCGGAATTGGCACGGAACAGGATGCCCCTGAATCAGAATTGCAGATGGACTCGAACTCGGAGCAGAGTCCGCGAACGGTGTTATTGGTGCACAGTTCAAAATGGGAAAGATAACACAGTCAATTAAATTGCAGGGTGGACCAGACTATGCAATTGACTCCTAAAAATAAGGTTTTACTTATCCTTTTATCTTCCTTTGTCATGGTAAAACCCCTTTGCATGAAATACTACATTGGTTGACGGCCCTGTGTATACAAACTCTTCTTCGCCCGAGCAGTAGACGCTGAACCTTGCAAAATTTTCAGTCTACTGAATAAAATGTCGAGCAGTGGCTCTGCCAAAGAGGCTAGGGGCACGTGCCCCCCCCCCCCAAACAAAAGTTCGCATTGCTCCTAGGTGAAATTTTGGTGTTTAAAAAATATGTGCAAACACGCCGTTTGTGTATCGATTTTAGACACGAGGTCCCCTGTCACTTTCAATCAGGGGGTTGAAATTGCACAAAATGTCATCTAAACTATATTTTGGGCGTCGTGCGTATCAGCTTTTGTGGATCACAGTCTCCACAAGTGCACCATCCTTTCTCTTTTGTAAGGGCTTACCCCTCATTAGCAACCCTGGTAGGTAGTTGTCATTAATTCCTACTAGGCAGCATGATTTGAATAATTTTTCCAAAGCTTGTAAAGCCCCAACATATTCATCCCCACCCACTTCCCCCTCCCCTGAACCATTAAATCGGTAGTCCTAACTAGGCTGACAAAAATGGTCAAACTGTGATTTTTTGGGTCTGTTTAGTGCCCATCCACTGCCATTTGAAGATATTTCAATGTTTCTTTCTTATGGTCACAAGTCTGTTAATACCCCAGAGACTCTGAGGACTTATCCCCTGGACCCCAACGACAGCGTTTGCCCCTTGACCCCACCAGTAACTATTCAGTGGGCTCTTGGAGCCGTCCCCTACAGGGGATTGTTCTGAAGCCACTCAGTCCTTCATTTCGGTGTGCCCCTCCAGCGAAACGTTGTTCCACAGCCCCTCCCCCACACTTTGAAAGGTCTGGCGACACCATTGATCTCGAGTCGAATCTTAAAGTTGGCATCCAAATTATGTCTCTCATAAAAAAAAAGAAAACATTCATGTCGAGATGTTGGAATGATGCCTGCTTGGACTGTACTTACGGAACGTCGCCAGGAATTTCAAAATAAGGGCAATGCGTGGTGCATTATTTTAGATGGCAGCAATTGCCTAGGAATGATTGTGGGCTGTAAAGACGTCGTGGGATCGTCCAACGCTCCCCTGTACTAACGGGTAGAAACACCTGCCAATGTAAACTAATGGGTTGAAGCATCCTTCGTTACGGGATTTTACAAAATAATTAACATTAGAATCCTTTTATCTCCTCATAAACATTTGGTGCATTTTTTACCATAATAAATATAAACCAGGGTTTCGCTGAGATTTCCTCGATAGAAGACGAGGAGTGTCACTAGCTTCTAAAAAGTGTGAAAGCTTGACCTTAACCAGGTCCCCTTTAAGCTTGAATCTCAAAGCCGTACAAGCGAGCAATTCGGGGCTCACTCAAGGGCCCTGGAAAAATCTGGAGGCCAGATGATCTCCTGTATAATCTGAGGGAAAATTTTACGGATTTATTTTATTAAATGGCTGTTTTCACCATTTTATAGTTTGATCTCATCGAATAAGCTATATACTGAGAGATATGGAATAAAACATGTGCATACCATTTTCGGTAGGCTTCTGAAAAAATGGGCGGGGCGAGAGATAATCTCCACTTTCAAAAGAAGGGGACATGTCCCCCTGTCCCCCACCTGTTGACTTCCATGCAGTGGTCTGGCAAACAGAAACTTCGACATTTACGGGAAGGAATACCCCGCAAACTAATGGCGAGGGCCCTGAAGGAAATTTTTATTCAGTACTTTTCCATGACAAAGCATATTTTGCACAATATACGTACATATGTACATAGGAGCAGTATCGAGTTAAGTGCTGATTTAGTGTTTTCATAAAAAAAATCCGACAAGTGGAATTACATAGAGTGCGAAGCGAGACATTTTTAGGTTCACAATCAAGATCTTACACTCATTTGAAGCAAAAGTGGTTCTGTATATTTCTTTCACTCACTCATCCATGCATTATTTCGACAACATGGGTGAACACGTGCATGGCTGCCTCGCCAAGAGTTTTATGTGTGTAGCCTGGTCCCAGGGCCTGTGACAGGTAAATCCAACCCCTTCTAAACGAACAAATGTAGAGGAAAAAAATAGAGGAAACCACTCTATCTGAGTTTGAAAAAACGTGTACTTCAAAAGCAATTTTGATAAGACGTTTGCGGATTTATGGATTTTGAAATTAAGCGACAGTCTTCGACATCTCTACCGAAGTTTTTCCTTGATTAATGATGCCGTTAACTACAGAAGTCAGATCTTAAACGTTGTGTTTGTTATCTTGCTCATAACCGTATATGTGTGACGTCCATTACGTGGGTTGTAATATATCTATATATCTCGCTTGTTCAATGTTCAGGCGGCAGTTACAATAACAGCGATGCTATGAAAATGTGGTTACTTATAAACGCTACTTTTATTTGACATATCTTTCTGCTTTCAACTCTTCCCAGTAATTTCTTTATAAAATTTACCCAGGCATTGGGCGAGCTTTTTTTCTCTGAAGCTTTTATTAATGCAGACAAGCTGTTATGGCGTACATCTATCACGGTAATGAGGAACGTGTGCCGAGTGTAATTCAATAGTACTCAAGAAATAATGTCCACCTTCAGATGGAAATCGCTTGAAGTATTGGCAAGGCGTTATATTGGTGTTCAAAAGCTCGATAGTTCGAACCAAGTTGAATGTCCTTTGAACGTTATGACTTTGCAGAATCAAAAACGTTACTGGTCATTCAATCTAGGTTAGGGTTGTGTAGTGCAATAGTTTCATGAATAAAATAACCTGCAAACAATGTCTTATGTGTTTTTGTTTGTTTGCTTGAATTTTTTTGGATTATTTTAAACGCAGCTATCCATTTTTAAGTCAAAAGAAAGTCATTAAACACTCGTAAAATCAGGGGTGGTACCAGGATTTGCCCAACAGGGGGGCAAGCTCCCCGACGGGGGGGGGGCAGCAACTAATGCCTCAACGAAGGCGATAGAGTGCCGAAACGATATTTGAAGGGAAATTTTGGTGCGCGAAGCGCGGCGAAGATTTTGGGCTCTTTTTGGAGAAAATTTGAAAAAATGGGGCCTTTTACCATGACAAATTTGAAAAATTCGGTATTTAAAGAAGAAAATTAGAAAATTTGGGGTTTTTATCGAAGAATTTGCCCTAATTGAGACCAAAATTAAGTACATCGTCCGTTGTCGCGGACTACATATTTTATCGTATACATAACGGCTCCCCGACGAAACCGGAAAATTTCCCCGACGGGGGGGGGCAGCTTTCCCCGACGGGGCCCATGCCCCCCCCACCTGAAGCCACCACTGCGTAAAATACAGTCAGGATTCTTGATAGCTTGCTATCTACATCCTACCATGGCTTACTCCATTGGCAAATATTGTTCTCATCTGCCCACCTACCGCAATAGACCCTTTTCCAAATAGCAATCACAAAGGATTATGGGACAGCGTAATGGTTCGCGTCGTTTTTTGGCCACAGAAAAATGTCACTGGCAAAATCGACGCATATATAACAACATAATATTCCAATATCCTTTTGAATTGCTATTTGGAAAGGGGTCTATGTTGTTTCGAGACTGGTAAATGTTCCAGGTCGTTACGCATTACAGCTTCGACAGTGTGACATCTATCGAAAAGACGCCGAACACAGCCGAGTTGTGAGAATTCTAGACTGGACAGAAAAACATATGAAGGCCTTATTCCTGAAATACGACTTAAGTGACTAGTTATTTATGTACAATCTCCGTAACAATATATACAAGCAAGAAAAATATTGTACGACGGTTTTCATTGCCACAAGAAATAGCAATTAAATGCGTTAAATATTTTAATATTGAAATCAATTTGGTTCATCTATGAGCCAGCAAACTACCAATGATGATTAAATTATATTCCATTAAATTTAGGGCCTTTTCCTCAAGTTACAATCTAGCAGAGCTGAGTAAGGCATTCGTTGGAATATTTTTATGCCACTTAATTAATGAATTTACATTTTCCGTGGTGTGTACAAATTATGGAAACGTTATATCTAAATTGTTGTTGCGAAAAAGTAATATAGCACGAGCTAAATGGTATTTGATTAATTTTAAACTTAGTTAGGCCTGAAACAGGGGTTTTAAAATTAAGTTTTGGATCCGATAATATTCGTTTGTAGCACGTAACTGTCAGCTTTTCATAAAGACGTGTTCAGTCGCCAAATGCACGCAAGAAGTTCTATAAAAGCGACGAAAGTTTGCAAATTGTGGAAAACGGAGAGTTTGGGACACGGTTGGAATTTTATTCCAGTAACAATCAGACAGTGTCATTTAAAAATCGAAGCTTTTAAACATCCTTACCCCAAAATTCTATGAGTTGATTTTCATTAAAAGATAAAACAGACTTTGTGGTATATAGGCTATAGGGCAATTTCGTATAAATCTAAAACAATAATTTATTTGTACAGAATTACATGCAGTTAAAAACTAGGTGGCTAGTAACTTTACTTTCAAGAATAGAGGTTTTCAGAAAAAAGAAAGTCACTGCTTTGTTGCTTATGTAAAAAGTTTTGCCCAAACTTTCCAGTTTTCAAATGACGCAACGTGCAGATTTTTTTATAATGCATAATATTTTAGGAGTATAAGACTGTATGGCCAAGTTGCTGGCGAGACTGAATGATTCGATAATGGTAATTAATATTTTCTATCTGTCATGTGAATCAAAATATAAACACGGTATATTAGGCATATTATACTTGAAAAACTGGGGGACTTAATGTTTTGTCACGTTCACATGGACAATAACAATTGTTATCAACATGTAGGAGACTGGAGTGTTATAAAGTTATGGAGATTAAGCATGATTTTAATCAATTTTAATAGCATGTATGTCACTAATTTACCAACAAAGTTCAGCTGGAAAAGCGATGAGGTGAAAACCCCTTTTTATTTTTCTTGTAAAGAAGTTGAACTTCAAAATAGGAAAAGGAAAAAAAATTGTCCATCTTGACAAACAGGCGATTGGATACTGCTTCTGCTCAGGGACAATATTTTGGAATAAATTCTGTCGATTTTGTAGTATATTTTCATAGCGAGTTTCTAGAAATGGAAACTTTATATGGTTAAGAAATTACAAGTATAACTTTTATAAAGGCAAATCTAAAATCAAATTTCTCAGTTAAAATAAAGTAAATTAAAAGTTGCCAAAATGCATTTGCATTGTTTTTGAATGGTACAATTGGCAAGAGCAGAGAGTGCATTCTTCTTCATATGAAATGTCATGTACTTCCTGCATTTCTTTGTAAATGCAAAGAGCTGTACCTAACTTCTCCCTGGTAGATGGTTGTCTTCCTGACCTGATCTGAAGACTCCTGCATATTAAAGTACAAGTTACTCAGAGCGTGTGACGACACCTCACTATTTAACAAAGATCAGTGGCGATTGACGCTACATTCATTTTCCACTATCTGGACACCATGTACTATTAAAGAAGGGATTCTATAATCGTAGAATGATTTGATTCTTATTTTATTAGGAAATAACGTTTCTCCCTAATCGGATGTGACCAGGCTCTCTACTCGTTGGAGTAATTTGAAACATTTTTGGGGTCCGTCCTGTGAGGTGACGTATATTCGTTGTAGACCGATGCGTGGTGCTTTATTTTATCTTTTTTAATCGGGTCTTGATAACTCTATAGTATCCTTCCAGGCGATGCCTAGAATATCCCCTTTGGAGGGATAACCCTGTACCGTACGTCATTTCAGGACATAATGGCAAAGATGCAGCCAATCTCATGAGAAATGGTGCATTGATTAAAAGTGAGGCAATCAACGTTTCATAAAACACAATGACAGTTCAGCACACTTGCGGTCGCAGACATCATGGTTTGACCCTACTAGCTATATCAGGTTTGTAAAAGTATACGGAAGGGGTAACTCCGGGCCGCAACAATTCAGAAACAGCCAATTTCTGAATTCTTTACGATGATCGAAATTTTACTTAGTACTCGTAAGGGAGAGGAACGATCATATTGGGGGAGGGGAGGCCACACCAATTTAATCCGCCGCCACTACAGGTCACAAGTGAACAAAGCTAGTGAGAATGGTTAGAACATTTTACAGGAAGGTGGGGAGTTTTGTTTTTTTGTTTTGTTTTGTTTGTTTTTTTTTTCTTTTTTTTTTCTTGTTGAGTGACGAAAATTTCTCTATTGTTTCCATAACAAGATAGAGGAAACTGAGAATTCTTAGTGTCCACAGTGCTTTATGTTTCTCTTATTTTTTTTTTTTTATTTCAAATCGATACTTTCCGATGGAGAAACGAAAGACATGATTTATTTTGGACACTTCTTGTACTTCTGTGAAACGACAATTGTCATAAATGTATGAGACATTTTTATTTGAGGAGCTGGGCATTTTGGTCCAAAATTGTAAGCTCCCACGCCCCCAAATAGCATATATTTGCCCAAAAGTAGCAAATTTTCCTCCCGAAGGGAAGTGGGGAGGAGCCCACCTTGCCTCGCACACCTATGATACTTGTCAATGTAAGTAGTATTGTTTATTGCATACTAATCAGCCGAGTGTGTAAAACCTGGGCGGAAAATCACATCAAGTTTACCTTTAATGTCCATCACCTAATTATCTAAGGGAAAACGTCTCTTAGAGAAAATAGAAGTGTATGCTTTTCTGATGGGATTTTCAAAAACAAAAATCTCTCTTTTAGTCGTTTTGCAAGTAAGACCAAACAAAATTACAAAATCATTACTTTGGTGGCATATAGTTGTCACATTAATTATCTTGATCATAAAAATAATGCATTTGGGATAGTTTCATGTGAATGCGATATGTCACCGTCCGAGAGGCTGAAAACGAAGGTATAAGTTCGGTTGAGACAGATCGATGTTATTAACTGTAACTCCCCTTAGGTGTTAAATTCTCTCTGTGGCCTTATCATGACTGCAGCTGATTTTGCATTTATGGCATATCCCTAAGTTCCCGCTCATGCATTACAGAAAAGCGAGATTCATGCACAGCTATATAACTATATATAACACGACCACTGCACTCGAAATGTGAGTGGTAACAAATATTTGTACAGTGTTTGATCATTCTTAAAGAACATTTTATTTTTGAGTCATATGATTGGCTTTAGATGACGGACATTTTATCTAACAATGTAAATGGTAACCCTTACTTAAATCGATAAAAGTGACAAAAGGATTGCTCATTGAAAATGTTACGAAGTGTCGTAGGCGGATGGTTGCCAATACGGTAGAAGAGAAGATTTCAAAAAAAGATAGTCGGTATGAAAAGAAACTTGATTGATAGCGTTGTTACCCAAAGTAGAATCTTTGCATCGTCGATATTGTATTGACATAGGCTAGGCTTTGACATGTTTTTTTCATCAACCTTATGCATGTGATGTCACAGACATAGCCGTATTTTTGGTCACAGAACTAAGAGAAGGCCAATTAATTGACTGAGGCTAAGGTCTAAAAAGACAGTTTGAAATAGCACAAAGAAGTACACAGCACCCATAGGGAGCTTGCACCAAAGGTCAAAAGGTCAAGTTAAGTGGACGCGCTAGATGTTCTGGAGGACACTGCGCCACGCACCACATTACTTTAGTACATGACCTAGCGTCCTCTCGTGTTTGCTTGTCTTCCAGAACGTGGTTGCGTTAGTTGACTTGTGAACGGATACGGGAACGTGTCCCCTGTTTTAACGCCAACGTGACGGTTGCTGTGACTTGTATGTTTATGATTGATAAAAATGCACGCAGTCATAAACTGATAAAAATGCACGCGCGCGCCTATTTCGGCTTTCGGGATATGTATTTTAGTTTTGTAAAGGATGCTAGTTGAAGCGCTACACATAACTTAATAAACAGCATGTGTACCAAAGTTCTTAGCGAGCTTCATTCTTTGTTCTCTAGAATGATGCCGCGTGATGTCAATGCATAAGGTCATTCGGGCATTTGGGTCAAAGGTCGCGTTGCCGATGAAAACAAACATTGTTGTGTATAGACCTTATGCATATGCATTGCCATCACTCTGACGTCATTTTGGGTGAAAACAATAAAGCACACCTGCACTCACGGCACAGATTTCGCACGCGCGTGTAGTAGACCCGGTGCACAAATCAGCCGTCTGCATTGTTGGCGTTACTTGCAATGATACGCCATTCCTCTAAGCGAGGGAGCTCTGTGGCATCATATGCATAGGGGTCTGTAGACATATGATGTCATAGAGCAAAAGGTGCTCCCTCGTTTGGAGGAAATGCGCGTATCATTGCAAGTTACACCAACAAATGCAGACAGCTGATTTGTCAACCAATCGTATACAAGTCTACTACACGTGCGTGCGAAATCTACGTCGTTCATGCACGTTTGCTTCATTGTTTTACTCCGAAATGACGTCAGACGTCAATGCATAAGGCCTATAGGGAGGTTTCATGCGTGCAAAATTCAACTAAGGGTGCGTTTTTGTCAACTGTTAGTGTTAGTTTTGATTGACAGGTCTATTGTGACGTCACCCGAACGACGCCTTCGCCTTGGTAATCATCTAACACAACTAACAGCCTCAGCTGATTGTTAGTTCTGTTAGAGCTAGGCCACGCCTACTAACAGTCGACTAAAACGCACCCTAACGTAATCTCGTTGAGTCGTTCTGGAGGACAAGCAGCACACGCGGACGCTAGGTCATGTACTAAAGAAATGTGATGCGTGGTGCGATGTCCTCCAGAATAACCAGCGCGTCCACTGAATTTGACCTTTTGACCTTTGTTGCAAGCTCCCTGTATCCGTAGTGCTTCTTATTATCGGCTTGTTCATAGGAAGAAATGCGGGGCGCAGATGTACAGGTGTACAAAAATGACTAATCAATCGAAGTCAGGCAGTGGTACGACTGATGCGCGCACAACATATGCACTCGCTACTACACGTGCGTAGGAGTATACTTTCATGTGACGTCACGCGAGTGGGATTTTAGGCACTGAAGGGCAAAACACGCACGCAGTAAGCGTATTTACAGAACACACGCAAGACATAACCATAGATACTACTGTGACACAATGGACGCGAACCCTTCAAGACTACTAGAGACGCGCCGATCTTGCCATTCAAAATCAAAGAGACTCGCGATCACGTGACCCGGTGAAACGTGGTCGAATGCAAAAGGCAACTTAACGCAACCACTTTCTTGAGGAGAAACAAACACAAGCGGACTCTAGTTCATGTACTAAAGTAATGTGGTTTGTGGCGCACTGTCCTCCAGAACAACTAGCTCGTCCACTGAACTTGACCTTTTGACCTTTGGTGCAAGTTCCGTATAGTACAAAACACATTTTCACGTGCGCCTCTATCATGGTAGAGTAAGCAAAACATGACCTCACTTAAAAAGGGTCAATGAACCAAGCGACGGCGGTCTCCTTGTGTCAAAGACAGAGGTGTATATCGGCTCTGGTCACAAGACGTTCTACGTGTAAGATCACCCACCACTGGTGTGAAAGATCTTTCAAGGGGTAGCTCATCTATGAAGCAGACCTACTCCGGGGGTACGGTAACCTTTAGTTTTCACCTTCGGCTCTTCGCCATTGACTCAAGGAGACTTCGGAAAAAGAAAGAACTTTCAGGACGTTCTTCATGCAGCAGTCTAATCAAACTTGTTTTGAGTAACGATTGATCATAAATCAAATTAAAAAATGGTTTTGTTTTCTATGTTAGCATCTCCCTCTGTCCCAACACATTATCAAATCATGTAATAAGGAAAACAAAGTGAGTTATTCGAAACAGATTCTTGTACATACGTGAAGAAATGTTGCCAGGTTCAGGCAAGGAGGTGGGTTAGGGAAGAACTATGTAAGAAGACCGATCTCATTAAGTCAACTTGCGGGTCACGGCCTTGTACTTCAGAGTTTACCCTTTCAGCACTGTCCTTCCAGGTGGGAAAATTCTGGAAAGCTTTAGATACGTTTAATACCGGCTGACCAGTGGTTAAAAATAACATCGAGCTTCGCGATATGAATAAATGCAACGATAAATAACCGATTAATAACCTGTAAGTACATGCTAAACAACGCAATCATCTGTTCCCGTTCCTTAGTGAGGATAATTCCGGGTGCTCTTCGTTTGGAAGAAGGACAAGTCGAAAGTGAAAAGCATGAAATGAATTACCGTTCTAAAGTCAGGGTTACCCTGACTAACGATTCCCAACATACTGGGAATGAAGCAGTAAAAACTATGTTATAAGTATTTTACAACTTGCTGAGAATATTAGCAGGACTATATTAATGAAATATTGATTACCAGAAGAGTCAATAACTTTTTTACTACCCACAGTTACGTTGTAAAGTCAATATGACTTGTCTTAATCTTCAACACTCGGGAGAAGCTTGTCGCCTTTAGGTACTTACATTGTGAAGAAGAAGAGAAATGTCAAAACAGTGCATGAACTATCAACAGACACAAAGTAGTCTATCGACTATTAAAGAGCTCTAGATGGTCGATTGGTCTAAAGAAAACTCCATCTCTTCATAAATCTTGAATGAAAGTGGCTTGAGAGGAGAATGAAAGTATCTATATGGTTTCAACAGAGCTTTCGTCCCTGGCTAATCACTGTATCACTGCGGAGTCGCAAAGTACATCGTTCATGCTATATGTCGACGCGATATCGATGTTTGATTTCTGCGCCCGGTAATAAAAAAGGGGTGGCGCCGGGATTTGTCCGAGAGGTCGACGTTCCCCGGCCGACGGCGAGGCGACAGCAACCAGAAGTCCAGACAAAGATGACAGGTTGCCGGAAAAATGTTCGGCCCGCTTTATCTGCCAAAAATTTAGGGTTGTTATTGAAGATATTTGAAAAGTTTGGATTTCCTTTGAAGGAATTTAAAAATGTTGAGGTTTTAATTGCAGAAAATTTGAATTTTAGGAATTATAGGAAATTTGAAAATTTCGGGTTTTCATTCAAGAAAAGTTTAAAATTTGGGGCTGTTATGGAACTATTACCAGCACTGAGTGTAAAATCGTCAAGGCGACCAATTATCGTCAGGTAAATACTATACTGGTCTCATCAAGGCTCTTCCACGGACGTGCAAAATTCCCCTACAGGGGAAATGGCCATCCTGCACCCACTTGGCGATATACTTGTCAGGACATCCTCACACCATGCAAGTACTACCCGAGTGAGTACTTTCATGGTCCCACAAATGTTTTTACCACCAAGGGTGGTACCTTGATCCGACAGTGTTTTACATTTGATCATACCCTGAATACGACCGATTAATAGCTTATTGTGCCCTATATAGGTTTGTGCAGAGATAGTTGCATGCACGCACTCATTTTAAGTATACATGCAACACAGCTACAAATGCAAAATGCGATTCGAGAGGTATTCTCCAGATGTAGCAGAAGTACTAAAAAGTAGCCTGCCAAGTTGGATATGTATGGTATTCCTCTAATTACATGAGTAAGTCCATTGTATAGTCGGGGAAGTATATACACCATGAAGCATGTCTATAACAAAACATTTCTGTTCCGCCCAGTAGGGTGGTACCAGTTACGCACATGTGCATGTTATTTGCTCGTTATTTAAAGAAGAGGTATTATTTTCTTCTTAGAAGAGTGATGCAATTCTTGTGCTCGCTGACCTACATATAATCCAGCAAAATTCTAGATAATTGATCTCGCACTGGCAAAGTGTCTTGACTTCATGCACTTTGCTTTGAAGTAACTGCATGATTAAGAGTGTGCTAACCAGAGTCACTGTCAACTCCAGCATGCAGTTAACAAGCTGCCATGGTTTTGCAAAGCTGGTTCCTGAGTGACTGTATATCTATTCCTTCCAGGAAATACAAAAATATTGCAATCTTTTCTTTAAAAAGTGAGCTGTGGAAAACTACACCACCAAGAACTTAGACGAGAGTTTTATTTAGGGAATAAAAAGGAACACCGCTAGCAGATGATTGACACGTCAAGACAGGAATGGGATCCACACCTTGATTATGACGGACAGTGGTGCAGAAAATTTATAATTAGTTTTGAAGAGATGTCTGCTGATCATCGTTATGCTTAGAAGACGAGCAATATTCGCCTCACAGCTTACAGAAGAAACTAACCAATTCGAATGTCACCGACCAAGTTTACCCCGTCTTTGACTAGAGGATTCGACCTGATAAAAATTAAAGTTCTGAAAACGTGCATGAGGCATCAAAGAGATCTCGATCTGCTTGTCCCGTGGGGTGATTGATTTACAAAGCAGGTGGCCTTTCGAATGGTCGAATTTTGGAAATGGCAATGCAGATAATCACACTAGCCGGGTCGATATTGGCGATCTAGTTATGTGTTCGTTGCATGCCGCAGTTGAATGTCATCACGAAAAAGTTGCCTAGGAGTCTGGAAAATAAAGAGTAGGCCTACTACCTGCAGTTAAGCACCCACTAGTATATGGGGCCCGTATCTAAATACAGCACTTCACTCACAAGCTTTACCAGTGGGGCCGGCATTACCCACTAGAAAGAAAAGTTACCGTACTATTTTCGGGAAAAAAATGCAATTTTCGGGCAAGTGTATGACATTTTCCAGCAAAAATATTCAGCTTCCCAGTTAAAAGTAATCCCTCCCGTTTATGACTCCACCGGTCTCCTTACACAAGTTGCAAATGTAATATATCAACAGTTAATGAGAGCGAAAATATTAAGTACACCTTAAATTGCATTAGATTTCACTTTGACGTGCTTCAAAAACGGGCACGGACACACTTGCGAGGAGCAAAATCCAGATACTGACAATCGACGTTATTAACACAAAACTCCCTTTTTTACAAATTCCTTGCTAATGATCCCGGAGAGCCACCAAGAACACAACCTAAGAAAAAATCAAATTGCTGGGAACAGTTGGCTTAAGATGTATGTACTATAAACTATCTGATAGTTACGAATAGAACTATACTATATTCACTGCGAGGGACGACTGTATAATGATCCATAGAAAAACAAAGTATCGAAAGTAAACTGCCAAATACCCCGAGAAGGGCGAGTGAGGCGATGCCATACCCACCCAGGAAGGAGCCTAGCTGAAAACACAAATCGAATTAGACTTAAATGTTGCTACGATTCATCAAAGGGGATTTTTTTTTCTCGCTTGAATCGAATACAGAGGTTAAATTTGTATCTGCAGTACTTGTTCACAAATACCTTTGAGAAGCGGTCTGTAAAAGATATAGCTTTTGCTTTGGCAGTGACGTCATATCCATCAAACCATTCAATGCTGAGACGGTAACTGCTAAAGACGCCTGTTAAGTTAAGGTGTGTCATATGGAATCGACTGGGGAATTTTTTATCAGTCCTTTTTAACCAAAGCCATATTCCTGGGATCTCTGTTCTTTCCATAAATATGTAAAAATTACTTCAAATTTGATGCTTTCTATCGATGAATTCGATCTCCTCCGGCTGAAGAGTCTTCTTCTTTATTCGGTGATGTTAAAAGCAATCGTAGCAAACTGCAACATCGGCGTTATATTGAAAACTGGCGACGGATGTCTTCGCCTCTAATAACCAGTCGCCAAGGAGGAAACGGAAGACTCCATTGCAGCAAAAGTCAGGAGGCCTCTAAGGAGACGGCTGATGCTAATTTTAGGAAAAGGCAACGAGCGATGGGGAGCAGAGAGGATTGTAATCACAACTTGTCGAGTTAAGTACCGCAGGTTCTTCGTTTGAAAGCTGCTACGAATTGCTATTCAAAATTATACCCATTTCTGTCTTTCATGACACTGCACTTTTGTCACAATCGAGCAAAAAACTTGCATTGGAGCAGTAAACCTGCATCGAGCAGTAAAACTCTGTGTGATGAAAGTCTTAAAAACAAAGTCGGCCTAAAACAATTCTGAGTTATTCCTTTTGGGGGCGGGGGGATTCTGCTTCATAATGGTGTTTCCTCTTATCATGAAGGGCAATTGAGGAACCTACACAGCACGTTCAGGCCTCTCACACTAATTTAGTCAAACCAGTTTGCATGGGGAGCGTTTGTTGACCACATGTGTACAAGGAGAGGTATTGAAGTCAAGCCCCCCCCCCCCCGCCACATCGAGCCAATAAGTTGTCGATTTCAGGGCAAAACAAATATGATTGTTTGCCTGATAAGAAATTTTCGGGACAAACATCCTCCGCTCCCTTGTTATAGTGTTAGTGGTCCCATTCTCCTATGTTCTCACCTACTAAAAAGATGCGTCTACTTCGCTGACGAATGGATAGCCTATTGAAGAATGGAAGGAAGAATACTGGTACCATCTTCCAACGTGTCTTCATTAACTGATGTTATGACTGTTGTGTTGCTCAACAAAAGCTCCTGTCTCTGAAATCGCTGTCTTTTGCCGTTCTGACGCGTGAAACAACACACTTTTTATGTCAATATAAATGTACGATCACATATTTTAACTTCTGGTTGCATCACTCCCGTATATGCGATAATAAATGTCTGCCTTCTGAGTCTGGTTGTCGTTGACAAGGCACAGGGTTGCCAACTGCATGGCATTTTCATTACCAAGTCAGGGTCAATTTTGAAAAAAAAACTATTTGCATTGAAATTTGTTGATTTGGCAGTAAATGAACAATCAAACAGTAGATATGCAGTGAATTTGAACACATGTCTGAAGTTTTGTGTCCTTTTCTCAAGAGATGTTAGTGGGACGTGAATTTGGCAGTAGAGTGCTATAGTCAAAGTTACCTTTACCAAGTAACTTTAGGAGAGGCGCAATACTCTTGAATTTAGTGGTGTTCTTCCCATGTAGGAAGTACGCTTACAAAACTTATAATGCCTCTTACCCTATATATCCTGTTCCATATCCGTTTCGCAAACACTAGTGTAAGTAGGTGATCAGTGAGCACTCCTATGAGAGTGTCCATCTCAAACGACCAAAATTTGAACTCTCTAGTATGTTAATTTAACCGTCCTCTACGACCGTCACCCGTCCAACAAAGCTATACAAAAGTTGTCAAGCCTGTTCGTGTTAGTGATCTTTGTCTTAGACTTGGTAAATAAAATCCTACCGTCAAGGTCAGGACACATTTTATTGTGTGTCAACACCGAGAAGCAACGGGAAAATTTAAATTTCTTTCATTTTGGCTTGGCCTCTTTTTTGAGAGGAACAAGAGAAAGAAAAACACACCGAAGTGCTCCACCGAATTCAAGAGACAATCGCAAGACTATCACAGTCTTGTTTACTCACTCGATTTAGACACAATTACAGGAAACTTATCAAATTAACTTTTCCATTCACTAAGTTTGATAAAATATGGATGACGTAAATCTTTGATGAAATTACCACCAATCGAAATGTGGAAGGGAGTAGGGAATACAAAAGATTCGTCGAGGCTTTTAGTTTTTCATCGATACCGGTGTGTTGGCTACATCTTTCTAGTCAGAAATTAAGGCAATAGCGAATTTTGTAGTTAAAACGTTGATTTGGAAATTTGCAGGCAGAGCATAGTCGATTTTAGGTCAAGCGAGTCGATGAATTGTTGGCACGAGCTCATAACTGGAATATGGGAGACGATTGATTCGGTTATATGACTACGTTGGATTAAATTGTCAAATTATGACGCTGTAAATCAGTCCCTGTGCTTCCACACTCAAGGAAATGTTTCTATGTGAAGAAAACTTTCCCTGGTTTAAATAGTTTAATGACATTGTGGAATTAAAGGTAATTCAGAGAAAGTTGATGCAAACTAAATTATACGTTAAAGGGAAATATTACCAACATAGCAAGCATTATTATTAAACCATTCAGTCTCACCAGTAACTAAGGCAATAGCTTTATCTCCACGAAATATAATGCATTACAAGAGTTATGGATGTTGCGTCGTTTGAAATTTTGAAAGTCTGGGCCAATAAATGGTTCTTGAGCTACAAATAATTCAATTTCTTCCTGTGAGAACCTTATTTCCTGAAAATAAAGCTACCACGTTGCCTTATTAAGCTATTATCAATTGTATCTACAAATCATGGGTTTAAATATATAAAACAAAATTTGTAATACAAACGTACAAATTTAGTGGGCAAAACTGGAATGGAATTCAAGAAACTGTTCGCAACTGGCAGGGAAATCATTTGCCATTGCCTATAAGACGGGTTCCAATACCGAGATAGGGAGCCGATAAATGCTCCAATTGAAAGTTTGTACTGCGTACGGAAGGAATTATCACAACTCATTCCAAGAAACAAGTGTCAGATTTACCTGCAAGGATCGAGGTTGGGGGGCGTAACTTTTGATATGGGGGAAGCCCTTTCAGTGCCAGCTGTGGTGACATTATTGTGGTGTGGCCGGACTAATACTTGACACTGTCTAAGCGGAACGCCACCTTCAACGGTGTAGCCTACAAAGAAACTTTTGGCAAAAATGCCACTGCCGGCAGATTGTGGCACTTCTGACACCTTTATATTTACATTTAGATTTTTTTCTTTCATGAGTTAGAACCCCCCACCCCCTTCTTTCAGAAGAGTAGTATACACTATTATCAACTTGGTAAGTGTCCAACTCGTGACGAAGGTATACTGGACTTGCCCCCACCCACGCATATATTGTGCCAAGGCTTCGAAAAGCAAAGCACAATTTGGTCCATCTGGTACCGAGGTACAAATCTGCTGTAAAGAGGCTAAAGCCTTTACCTGCAGAATCATCATTCAGCTGTGGGACGATGAATATCTGGAGCAACTAAAAGGAGCTTGGATTCTACAGACTATGTGTTAGTAGCTAAAACCAATAACCTTGATGAATTCACACTGGCAGTGACTACATCAATTTCTGTGTTGAAGTAACTTTTCCCACAAAACAGATTTTCACGAATAATAAACCACGGGTCACAGAAAAGAGTAAAAGATGTAATTAATAAAGAGAAAGGTTTTTTTCGGTGAAGGTAATCAACAAGGGTTTACAGAGTTCAAAAGGAACTTAAAACAGGATAATCAAGGAAGAGAAAGCTACTAACAGGCAAAAAATTGAACGGAATTTTGCTGACAACAATATGCAAATGTTGGAAGGGTATACGTTCAATGAGTGGGTATTTGCTCGCTCTAATGGTATTCTTTTATCTTAGATTAATGACAATTATTCAAATCAGTTAAATTCTTTTTTTTTAATCGCTTCGACAAATTTGATTTTTCAACTGAGCTGGACAACCTTCTTAAATCGTTACAAAAGTATAATTGTAATGCATGACTATATGAAGTTTATGGGGATGATATCAAGGGAAGCTTTGCTATCCTTCAAACATCAAAGGCCGCCGGGCCAGACAAATAAAGTTTGATTTTATTTTATTCTCAAAACACATTTCTGTCAGGACGGATTAGCTCAGCTAGTCGGACTTGGGGTCCAAGGATTGCAAGTTTGGATCCCGTTTTACTCAGTGGCGTACCCGGGATTTCTTAACCGGGTTCATGCAGTTTTTGTGTGATCGCTGGCCTGGGGGAGGGGTCTAAGGAGAGGGGGTGTCTCTCTCCCCTTTGAAAATTTTTGAAAAATTAGGTGTTCTTACATGCAATCTGGTGCCACATATGCTACCTTTTGAAGTAAAATTTGTGTTAAAATATTTCCGTATAATTAGAGCCAAAAAAAAAAAAATTGACATCAGTGAGGGGAGGGCATGGCCCAATGGCCTCCCCCCTGTGTGCGCCACTGCGTTTACTATTTAAGCGGAGGGCCACCATAGGTTAGCGCGGAGTGTTCCAAGAAAATCTGAGGCTTTAATACATCCCAGATCGCTGGAAATGGCACTTGCCACGCTTGATAGCAGCCCATCAAGATGTATAACTTTTGTGAAAAAAATCGTCAACTCTGATTTTATTTTATTCTCAAACACATTTCCGTGAGGACGGATTAGCTCAGCTGGCCGGACTTGGGGTCCGAGGATTGTAAGTTTGAATCCCGGTTACCATCTAAGCGGAGCGCCACCATAGGTTGGCGCCACCATAGGTTGGCGCTAAAATAGGTTGGCGCTAAAATAGGTTGGCGCCACCATAGGTTGGCGCCACCATAGGTTGGCGCCACCATAGGTTGGCGCTGAGCGTTCTAAGAAAATTTGAAATTTTAATACATCCCAGGTCGCCGGAAACGGCACTTGCAAGGCTTGGTAGCAGCCATCAAGATGTGCAATTTTGGTGGAAAAATGTAAACTTTGATTTTATTTTATTCTCAGATACATGGAGTTTGTCACAATCAATACGAATCTATTCAAAATTATTCAAAGTGGGTGAATTTTTTTGCCCAGATCGACAGTGGGGGCTCTTGGGGCCTCGATTTTGTGAGCGGCTCGCGTCCCCAAGCCCCCCTCCCCCCGTAGCTACGCCACTGTCTGAAACTATTTACAAATCAATTAGCCAAAATATGCCCCGTTACTTACTGTATAACCTCTCGATCTTTTAAAGTATCCGAGTCAGTTCCCGCCTTACGAACACAATAATACATTGTGCCTGTCCCCAAGAAACCTGTGGTTTCCTGTTCTAACGTGGGCGTCCGCAGAAAAAAATTCTGGGAGGCAAAACTTTTTTCATGGGAAATATTTTACTCCCAGAAAAGTTTAGATGCTACTTCACACAGTGTTGACAAAGGCGTACCCAGGAATTTGTCAAGTGGGCCAAGCTCATAAACAGACTCTCAGCGCTCCGCGCCACCATGGAAAATTTTGGCCCAAAATGTTTCCCAGATCGCTGTAAAAGGCACTTTCAAGGCCTATTTACCGCATATAAAAAGGGAAACACTAGCAATATCGCAAATATAAACTTTAAAAAATACCAAACATATGCTCGGGGACTGCTGGGGCGCAGCCTGAGTGTTGATATTTTTATTCAATTCCTGTTTTGACAGTAGAAATTCACACTGAGTGAACTGTTAAGAAATGTTGATGTCATATTTTCTTCGTTTTTTTTTCATTTTTTCTTCGTTTTTTTCAAGTTTTCGATTTTCCAGGGGGCAAGTGCCCCCTTGCCCCCCCCTCTCCGGACGCCCATGTGTTCGAATGACCTCGTCCTGTTGTCCTAATAGCACTGAGTTCCAGTGAAAGCACAGCACGTGAACGGATGTTTCTTAACTGTTTCTCGCCTTACGTGAACCGGTTTTTAGACCCTTTACAATTTGCTTATCAAAGTGGACGCAGTTGTGAAGTGTAAGCCTAGTTCTTCTGGATAGGTCATATTCACACTTAGAGCAGAGAGCTGTTAGGAAGGAGATACAACGACCAAATCTGTCAGACAATATGTACTTGAAAATGATTTTAATTCTTTTCAGGCACTGCCATTTAATTGACAGGTCTCTTTGTTCCTATCGCTAAGTCTTTGTTGACTAAACCCTTTTAATGATGACCTCCTCCTTTCTTTTCCAAGTAATCCCGAGACAAATGCCATTGTCTACCCATGCTTTGAAGTAAGGTTCGTTTCCGCCAATGAACGAACTTTAATCAGGATTTTCAGTTAAACGACTGGTAACAAACGTTTAAACGATGTACTTCAATTGTGCCCCCACAATTTTAATACGTCACCTGCTGGGAACATTGTTCAAGCCTATACATTTCTTTAGTTTTCAGCAAATTTCCCCACCATTAAGAAACATATTCGAAAAGCAAGTCGTAAAGGAATTCTTTGCTGACTTTAAATGAAATGATATTTAGTACGACGAATAACGACGAAAGGTTAAAATTTTATATTTTTGCATGACGGCTGGAAACGCAAAGTTTATGAGCTAGACGTAAGGAGAGTGTGTTCCCAAGGTCATTTTGACAATGCCTCACTGAATCTAGTTGATCTAGGTATTGAGATAAGAATTTTGAGAAGAAAAGCAAGATTATTGTCGGAAACGAACATTGCTTCAAAGAGTCTAAGAACGTTGTATCTCCTTCCTAACAACTCCCTGCTTAGAGAGAACTAGGTACGTAAACTCTGCGAGCGTTATGTTTTTTTTTTTCGATTTTTCGTCCACGTTTAAAACTACTTAGCTCCATGAATTAGCAAATAAACTTTGAATATGATGGTATATCTGCTAGGTTCGTCCGATGGATTTTAGACTACCTTACAAATAGGTCTCAGTATGTAACACTTTGCCATTCTTGTCGTTCAAGTGTCATCCATCCTAGTACGGGGCTCCTCAGGGCACGGTACTGGCACAGTTTCTTTTCACTTTATATGCCTTTGATTGTAAATTTTCAGAAAAGAAATATAATCTCGTCAAATTCGCCCATGATACTGCCATGACAGGTGTTACTGCTGGTGATGATGACAGTGACATATCTCCGCCAGCTCGACACCTTTGTTAGGCTGATGTAATTCTAACTTCCTTCATTTAAATGTTTCTAGCTAAGACGAAAGAAGCGGTCATATAATTTCAGAATTCTGTTCTGCCACCACAGGTAATTATCAAAGGTACTGAAGTCGAACGCATTTCTTCTTCTAAATATCTTGGGGTGGTTATGAATAATAAACTGACTTGGGGTGATCGTGTTGATGTTACAATTAAAAACTTGCATTTCCAGGTTGTACTGTTTAAGGTAGCTATCTACTTTTATGTGCGTTCAGAGATTTTAAAGATCTTTTATGATGCTTCTATTTGTAGTGTTTGGAGGTACTGCTTAATTTTTGGGGGTGGGAACGTTTGCCGGTAAGAAAGAGAAGAATCTCATTGATCGTTTTACTGAGAAAGTTGCATCATAGGTAGGGAAGTCCCAGAGTAAAGTTGGCCCCCTCTACGAGTGGCTCCTAATGAATGAACTTCCTTCTTGACGATGGTAGCCACCCACTGCATAATCACATTATGAACAAGCTAACACATATAGAGACACTGGTATACTGTGTCTCCAATCCTGCCCATTGAATATTACTATACCGTATACGCTATAGAAATTCATTTTATCCCTAGTGCAATAATGGTTTTTAATCAGGATGTTCATCGTTAATAATTTTTAGGGTTTTTTTTCACTTCCATTTTTATGCTCCCTTATCCACTTTAGTCTGTTTTTATGCTTCATTTTACTGTTTTTCTCTTTGTTCTTTGTTACCCATGGTCGTTGCTTGGGAGCCGATGGGGTCCTTTTTGCCTGGTGGTAGTGCGGTCGATTGTTTAGTCTTGTATTTCTGGTGTCATAGGGGTAGGAGGCGGGGCGAGGGGGCTTCAGCCCCCAATCAAATTAGGCTCCTACGCCTATGTGTGTTCCATACTTTTCCTCTTAATTGCAACTTCTTCCTGCCTTACGCAGTTATGTTCCTTTATTTTGTAATCTTGTATTGGCTGTGTGAGTGTCTGTTTGAATTTCCTATAATAACGTGAAATCAAATTTAATCTAAAATTTATCTAATCTAATCTAATCTAATCTAAATCTAAATCTAAATCTAAATCTAAATCTAAATCTAAATCTAAATCTAAATCTAAATCTAATCTAATCTAATGTAATCTAATATAATCTAACATTTTACTCGGTAAAATTATTGTGTAGGGGAGAAACAGAACTTAATCTCTGTAATATTCGATGCTGTTTTGTGTTAAACAGGGAACTGAAGACAATATATAAACATGACATCGGTACAGAAATCCATGAAAGCTACCTTTACCAAGTCTAAATTATTGTTAATTGCAACTAGCGGGAATACCTACCGGTAAATGCAGTAATCGTTTCTTCAATAACCACATACAAAAGCGCACTGGGACATTCTGATGTTGGTCGAAGCATATCTATGATTTATCATGTAAATTTGCTCAAGAAAATCCGTACCGGGAATTTCACCTTTCGGCGCAGGGCCAATATCTGTAGTCATGTTAATAGGCCTACAAAAGTTTCAAAACGAATGTGTAACTATTAAAACTACACAGAATACATTCAGTTGCAGAGCAAGGGGGTTCGGTCTGAAGAGGGTGGTATTTGGGGGGGGGGGCTTTGAAGCAAGTAGATAGTTAGTGGCTCGACAGTACGTGCTACGCCAGTGTTTCTCAACATTTTAATTTTGATTTCAAACTTAGTTGAAAACTTTAACCCATTACTTCCCAAATATTTTTACGAAAACTTACTATCAATCTTTGTCAATCATTTTCTTTCGCATACTAGAATAAAGGCGAAAAATCTATTCACTTAATATTCATGTTATCTGTTAGAAGCGGATCCAAGGTTTTGACAAAAGTCGTTGGGGTTGGTGGCTCACTTTGTAAGAGTGAAGATTAACGGCAAGAAGCCATGAAGGAGTTAGAGTTAGATGAAGTTTTACGGCTCAGTTTCTAACCAATTGGTTTAAGTCGGGCCGGTCACGGCCTTTTTCCCAGTTGTAGCTCACTTGTTTGTTTTCCCTACTCCATTGCCTATGCTGAGCACCATGCGCAATGGCAATAGGTTTCATTTTTAAAGTCTTTGGTATGACCCGGCCAGGATTTGAACCCTAGACCTTCCGGCTGCAAGTCGGATGCTCTAACCACTAAGGCTGGAAATATTCCCATGAAAATGTTGAAATAAAACACTGTTAGAAAGGAATTCCTGAGATTTGGCAATAACGTAAATTACACAGAGAAACATTTTTTGAAATCGTATATGAGTATGCATGTGTGACCACGCTTCAATTTTGGCTGGCTCATCTGCATTCAAGTGGCAGAGGCGCGGCTCTGACGAAAATTTTTGCCCCTAGAACAAAGCGTTTCACCTTGGGTGACCTCAGACAACCTTTGCCCTCTACAAAACTCAACAGGGTTCATCAGCTTACAATAACAAACCCACATACCAAGTATAGAAACTGTTCATGCTTTTCTAACTCAACATATCGTGTATACAAGGCTTCGATTTTTGACCCCTGTGACCATTAATCTCCACAGACAAACAAAAGGGCTCTTCCTTTAAAAATGATTAAGTCATATACTGAGTATGAAAAGCATCCACTCTTCCAACATTGAGATATCATCACTTCAAGGTTTTTGACCTCAAATGACCTCTGAACTCCACTCCATGTACCTACCAAGTATGAGAAGTGTCCATCATTCATTTCTTGAGATATGGGTTTACAAAAAATTGCCAAAGTTTTAGAAGTTCCACCTCCGGTGACCTCAAATAACCTTTGACCTATCCCAAAAACTATAGAGTTCTTGTTTTGATCACAGTGCATCCACATACCAATTAGTACGAAAGGTACCCCTGTTTCCTACCTTGAGATATCACGTTTACAAGGTTTTGGTTTTTGACCTCTGAATTCTAAAAACAATAGGGTTCTTCCTCTCAAATATAACAAATCAATACGCCAAGTATGAAAAGTATTTATCATTCCTACCTTGAGATATCGTGTTCACAAGGTTTTAGTTCTTAACCTCTAGTGACCTCGCATGACCTCTAACCTCCAAACACAACAAGGTTCTTTCTCTCAATGTGATAATTCCACATATTAAATATGAAAAGTTAACATCATTGGTATCTTGAAATTTCATGTTTACAAGCTTTTCAGTTTTTGGCGTCTGGTGACTTCAAATGAACTTTGATCTCCATCAAAAACAATAAGACTATTTCCTCTCAATATGGCAAACCTATATATCTAGTATGAAAAGTACCTTTCATTGCTCTACCTTGAGATATCGTGTTTACATATGAATGCTATGTCAATACAAATATACCATTACACAAACTTACTCTCGCCTGTACTGCATAGCTTCCTGCCTTTAGTTTGGCACGGAATTAAAAATTGTTAGGACAAAAATTGCTATTGCTTTACACGTCTTGACGTATCTCGTCTCCTGAAAAAAATTCGCCCCATGCTATCTATCTCGCCCCTCCTCAACATCTTGTCTATCTAAGGGCGTGCATTTTGGAATATGCTTGCCAGTATAACCATGATCACATAGTGTTCAAAATGACAATTAAAGCCGGAAGATGTGGTGTCCTCCCCTAAGAAAATTTTGAAACAAAGACTGTTAGATGTGATTTTCTTGTTTTCGGAAATTGAAGGGGATATGCCCCCAAACCAGGGAGTAGCTAGCAACCCTCTGCCCAAACATATTAAGGAATAGCCCCAGAGGCCTAAATACAGTTGATAACTGTACTTAAAGGGGAATTTTCATCATCCCAGACAGTTCCAATTCTCCCAACTATGCAACTTCTAGCTCCTCCCATAACTGTATGAAGCTACTCCTTGTGCAGGAATAAACCTCTTTTATTGCTTAAGGCCATGTCCTGGTGAGCATACAAGGCTGTAAAATGTAATAAAAGCACTCTCTCTGCCTTGTGTGGAATGTGAGCTACTGTGCATCTTTCAAATTTTCAAACTTTGATGTCAATCAAAGAGCAGTCACCAACTAAGAATTTTCATACCCCTACACTAAAAATATACTTTGGTGTGATGACTGTCTGTCTTTAAATTAACATTCATTCAAACAACACAGTTTCACTCTGGTTGGTCAACAATGAATTGTATAGTCAGTTAAGCTCACACACACTGTTTAACAATATTGCCCCGAGCAATTTATACTTAGTGCAGGCTACTGAGGCTATGTCTTAGAGGTGTACTAGAAAGGAGGTTTGGTTTAAATTGGAGCAGTCTGGGGCTGGAAGTTAACTTAGTAGGGAGAATTGCTACTGTCTGGGGGTGAGATTAGAGAGCCTTTATGGTAAGTATTGAAGACGAATATCACGGCGCTGTTTATTATTTTGAAGTGATTAAGTGACTATCTACTGACTGTAAGATCATGCACGCATGTGTCAAAAATGAACAAGAGAAAAACGCCGCCGTACCCATTCATTGCTCGAAATCCAGTGCTCCTTACAAATCACACCAATTCCCACTTCTCAATTCACCTCAAGGTATTTGGGACCCGGCTGAAAAGCACTGAATTAAGAGAATCACCACCATATGTTAGCGCGTAGCGCTTAGAAAATTTTGGGTTAAAAGTAGCTAGCTCCTACGTCATCGGAACTGAACCTTCTACCTGGCATAAAATGCAGATACTGACTAATGAGTATTTTTTAATTAAGGCCCCAACAATAACACCATTAAATCATGTTAATTGAAAAGAATGTCAATTATATAGCGAATATGTAAAAGCGCGTATAGGCCTTTAAGGCATTTATGATATCATGTATCAGTATTACTTAGTATAGCTTACGACAAGTTTTCCATGCATCATTTACCCACATGACATGTCTTGGTAACAGCTTCCTTGGCATACCTTTTTAGTAGTTTCAAATTCACGACATTTCCTACCATGTAACATTACAGATGAGAGCAGAGATTAGTGCTGCAGTCTATAATTTGGTAGATAGGAATCAAGTCAGTATTTCTGTTTAACTCAATCAGAATCAGATGGAAAGCTAGACAAAAAGAATGCTCGTTAATGGAAGTTTTTTGGTCCCCTAGAGTCAGGGCCGTCGTGACCGGGGGGTGTGGGGGTGTCTCACCCCCCAAAGTTCGTCAGAGCGACGATAGTCGGAAAATCTGAAATGCCAGTTGGAATTTCTGATACCTCAGTCTAGCACATTTTTCCGACTGAGCCTATGTCAGCTTTGTATATATTTTCCAACTAGACCAAGTGAGAATAATACCAAACGTTATTTTCCTCACGTAAAATCAAATCGAAGCTGTCTTTTTTTTCGCAAATTCTTCTCAAACTCTCAAAATTTTCGCGCGCTCCGCGCGCTTCAAACCTTACCTCAGTGTTGTTCTTATTGTCAATATCTTCCCATAGCAAATTTCGGAGGACAACAGCAGAAGTTGAAAACTGTTTACAAATTACAAGGTAAAAGACTGGCATTTTTGAATGGCATGTTGGTTTGTTGGGCAATTGAAAGTATCTCGATACAGATTCTGAATGCAGGTTTTATTATGAAAATCTTATTTAATGAAATTTGGGCGCACTTCGCGCCCATGCGTCACGATTAATCAATCTCATGAACATATAAGGTAATTATACCAGACACAGTTCTATGGGAGCTAGGGCACTTTAGCCCCCCCCCTCCCAATTTTTCCAAGCCCCACAAAATTGCGCAAAATTTTATATAGACTAATATTGGTGAAGACATAGATATACTCAGAAAATATTCCAAACGTCTATTTATCAGGCCCGTAGCCAGTAAGTTCTGTAACGATTCTTTCTATAACTTCAAAAAATTTTCGCGCGCTACGCGCGCTTTCATCTATAGTTCTATCTAGTGATAACGCTCCCGTTTCAAACATATTGGATTTCAACGTTTCCACAAATGTTGTTCTTCCGTGTAGGCGTGATTCTAGAGAAACACGAAATTGCATCGTTGCGAAGTTCTTTCCTCTTTTTCCTAACTTTTGGAAGATTCTTTCTTCAGCCTCGTCATCGTGGCAAACATATTTTGTAAGGAAAAGATCTTTCAGTTTCGTATAGGAGATCCTTAATGGGTAAGACGAAGAATGTAATCCCCGATGACGACCATGCAGTCACCCGAAAAAATTTCTTGGTTTTGTCCAGATTCTTCAATAAAAGCCCAAACTTTTTCGATTTTCCTTAATGAAAATTCAGTTTAACCCAAAATTTTCGGCGCACTTCGCGCGCCTTATATTTTGAGTTCGGCAACCCATTGCATCTGTCCGGACTTAGAGTAGCTGGCCCCCAGTCAGGGCGCTTCCCCCCATGTAAGCAAATCAAAGCACCACCCTTGGCTGAGCCTGCGTGCAGGTTTTTCATTTTGGTATTGAAGTGTACACCCAAATTTCGGCGCGCTTCGCGCGCAGTCCTCACAATCCACGTTGTATCACTTATGAACATTATAAGCACAACTTACCAGTGAAATTTTATGGCATAAACTAGGTGTACATTCTAAAAACGCGCTTGTAAGTCCTAAACCCCTTTTGCTATACCTGTCTGGGAGGTCTAGTATCATTTTTCTGCACCTATACTCTCCCTCCCGCCCATCTCCCTCCCGCCTATTCCCCATTGCTCGAAGCTGTTTGTCTGGATTTTCGTTCAAAATTAGTAAAAATACGATAGATGTAAAGTGCTTGGCGTCATACTCTATGTTATTATTTAGATGCCAGGTAATAAGCATTATGTCATTGCCCCATTTTATATAATTGATCCAGACCTTCCAGGAGGCCTATACAGGTATATGCTAGCATTAGATGCCAGAAAAGGCATTAAAGTAGTCGGGGGGGGGGGGGGGCTTCAGGAGGTTTGTTGACAACGTATTCTTCTCTTAGACAACATACTTTCTACTTTCACCTAACCAAATCTTAGTATTCACTAAATTATGGGAATTTTCCAGCTATATATGATCAGTTCAAAAAGTATCCCAAGATAGCATCTAAGCAACCTTACCTTAACAACAATTTCTCAAAGGGGAAGGGGACACCCCTCCACCAGGACGGCACCTTTATGAAGTGACAAAGGAAGGATCCCCACTGCTGTATCATACAAAAGTAACGCCCATAAAAACGAAAATGCAATTTACGGGCCGCCACTCATTTGTAAAAAGAATCAAACCAGTCGGAAAAATTAGAGTTCATTTAATTATGGACATTTTCTAGCCATATATGATGAGCTCCAAAAGTATCCCAAAGATAACTCCATTTTGCATCTAAGCAGCCTTAAATTAACAAAAAATTTCTCAAAGGGGAGGGTTCAACCCCTCCCCCTTAGACCCCTCCCCCACGACGGCACCTTTATGTAGTGACAAAGGAAGGATCCCCACTGCAGTATGTAAAAAACGCAGGGCGCATAAAAAATGGTGCAATTTACGCGCCAGCATTCAGTTGGAAAAAATATCCATCCAGTCGGAATTTGGGACCTTCACACCCCCCCCCCCAAACATGTGACCCTAGCTACGGCCCTGCCTAGAGTCAAAATATCGGAGGGTCAGCAACATACAGGTTGCCTCGATTGTTGGATAAATCCTGCCCTGGTAATTTTTGGTATCTTTGATTTATTATGACACTTGAGAAATTTTACAGACTAAGGGTGAGAAGTTCATGTCTACCTGTAGGGACAGTGGATTATGGAAGGGACGGCTCAGTCTGCTGTATAACTGATATCAGGCTAACACCTGCTTGACCTTGGGCGATCGGTGTGTATAATGGCCTAGAAAAGCTGTGTAATCTTGGTTTAGAAACATTCTACGACGTCGCCCTTTTTGTTCAGTATTGAAGTCCAAAAGGAAACATTATTTGGCAGGTATTTTTGAGACATAAATATCCATACGTAGGAATATTTGCTAATGTCTGGTGAAAAAAGCCTGCTTTTCAGACAAACTTGTGATATCTCAGACTGAAAATTTCGTGGAAAAGTGCCCATACTCTAATTGAAAGTGGTCCCATTAATATCCCACTGCTGCCACCAAATGAAACAGGATGTAGCCTATATTTGAGGGCATTTGGCTCTGTAGCCAGTGTACTTAAAGAGCCCAAATTGCTCAAATTTCTTTCAACAGTTTACTTTGTACCCCTACTCCACTCCCAAGACATTGCCAAGAAGCAGATAATCCATCCACATTTTTCATTTTCATTTTCACATTTTTTCGTTTGCAGGGAGGGGGGGGGGGGGGACTCAAACATGAGCTCTTCAAACCATGGTAAATGAAAATTTATTTTTTGGCAAATATCACCATTTTACGGTTTTTCAAAGTAAGTTCAACGAGGGGTCCAAAGAAAGAGAACATTTTGTAATCTAAAAATGATGAACACATGGAAAACCCTTTACCAAACCTTTTAAAGAAATCTGCTGTATACCATTATGCAAAGTTGAGAATTTGAAAGAGATGCCTCTGTTCAACCACCCTGCTATAGTCATTATGGCCTACGGTACACGTTACTGGTTCGCATGTCATTGACCAACAAACATTGGTTTATGTACGCCTATCTTTGGTTGAAGAATATGAATTTCCCACCTCATTTTATTGATGCCAATCAAGTCTGGCTCCAATTGCAAATTTTAGGGATATTACTGTGATTGCAATTTGGGATGGTGAGAATGTACCTTCAAATGTAGGCACCTGCTGGCAAGGTATCTTCATAAATATCTTATATACCATAGGCCCAGAGGTGATGGGGCTAGGGGATGCAGCCCCCCCCCCCCTTCATTTCAACAGCAGTGCTTATGGTCTGAAGTAGTCCTGTACGCCAATGGCAGGTCTAATCTTGCTGTTTGACCTTGAATTGCAACTCCACATAGTATTATGTCACTTACTAACACACTATGAATGATGTATCCCTTATGACATAGGGCACACTAACTATAATAAGTGAGTTGGGAAACTTTGATACACAATGCATGGTGGAAAGGAAAGTGTGCTACAACAGAGACTTGCATGTGCGAGACGGGTATTTTGTGTAATCACTCACAATTTTCAAGTTTAAAATTATGGTTCTCTAGACATCAGTCAGGGGTCAAAAAGGATTTCCTTTGGAGGAAGTGGTTCTTTTTGAAGTTATCTCCTTAAAGAGGGATTTGCATCACCTCAAGTATGACTTTTACTTGGTGGTAAGTCCTGCCCATAATTGTATTTACTGCTTCTCCTTGTGCAGACACAAACATTGTTCACTGCTCAAGGCCACATCCTAGTGAGTATAAAACACCCCATGTGTAATCAAAACACTTTCTGTGCATGCTGTGTAATATGAGCTGCTCTGCATCTTTTGAATTTTGTAACTCTGATGTCAATCAAAGAGCAGTCACCAACTGAGACTTTTGCTTACCCCCAAATAAAAGTCATACTTGGGGTGATGCAAATCTGTCTTTAACTTGGACTGAAAAGGTTGGGTAGTATGACGGTAACATGTGGAAGACAAGAAAACAGTGGCTTGCAAGCTTCGTACCCGTACGGAAATATCCATGCACTTGATCTGTGATACTACATGGTACAGCAAAATCCAAAATCCAACTTCCAACTCGTCTACTGAAGTACAATAGCAAATTTATGATCTCTGATGTAATGATCATACATCTTTGTCAAAGCAAAGCCAGCCCCCCCCCCCCCACCTCCTTGAAGGGAGTGGGAATGAGGTAAGATCTGTGAACGACGTTGTATTCACCAATGGGCAACAAACTATAATTTACAAAATGTCAAGTACATTAAACATTTTACAAGCATCAATGGATCACGTTGCTAAGGCTGGATTGTCTAAGCATGAAGTCCAATTTCTTGCTTTCAAATGTGCTGGTTCCTACATTTTAAGCTTGTTACACTTAAATCTACAAACATTCAAACATTATGTAAGCCATCCCTACTCCATAAAACATGTCTTGACAGCCAAAGATACTTTCCTCAAGGCAAGACACTTAAGAGGTACCCAGCTTGACAGGCTGTTTGAAAGAACCTGGAGAAAATTTGTGAAAGTGCTGGTTCCCAGGTCTGTAGAGATGGCGCAACTAGATTTGCTAGTTTCAAGTGCATGTGAAACTCGAATGTAAGAGAGCACACCAATATTACTGCCAGGAGAAAGACAGTCCTTGACACTCGAAAATGTCACAAGCAACATTTTTTCAAACAAGGTTATTCATCTTCAAGGGCAACAAAACAAAAAAATCTTGTTGCTAGGCTGCTGTTCTATAAAAGCTCAGACAATATGAGATGAAATTTCATTCTTATCCCTTTGAATTTCTTCTTATTTTACACACTTCAATTTCATCTTCCAAAAAATATACCATGCTAAAGAAAACAAGACCTCATTTAATCAAATGTATGTTTTTGTTTTGTATTTACATATGTTCAGATTTATCACTTACAATTTTTTCGCTAAACAAATAATTAGAGCTACCTTAGCTGGGATGCTTTTTGCTCTGAAGCTCTTACAGCATCTAGCAATCCGCCAAATATATCGGAGTAATCGTTGGGATGTTGGCAGCAATCCGGGAATTGATAATCACATTACATGCCTCCATTGGCCAGTATGCTCAGCAAGCAATGGTCAACCTGAGGAAATACTGTGGGGAGATTTTCACTCTACACCGTGTGCTTCTGTCTTAAATGCTGTCCAGGTCACTCTTGTATGCTTATTACTTAATCCAGGGGGTTGTGGCTTCAAGGCCACAATGAATAAAGAATAGCTTGCTGTATAGTTTTCTGTAGACATTTTACCTTTTTATGACATAAAATTTGTTTATACTTTCACCCCGGTAGTTGCCACTTGGTGCAAGTGGCAGCTCCATGCAAGACCACACATGAAATCCTTCTGTCCTTGAACCCAGCCATTTTCAAACAAGTGATTCTTAAATCTTCTTTACACCCTGGTTCTCAAACTTTTCCCAATCATGATCTGGTGTTAGAAGCTCATAACATGCAGAGAGAAACTTGAGTTAGAGGGCACTGTTGTAAATGATAGTTATGCTCAACAATTCTCACCAGCTGCATGAATGAATAAACGTTGTACGCAGTGTTGGGCGATATATCAAAAATTATCGTTATTGCGATAATTTCTTTTTATCGCGATACAATTACAAGAAATCAAATATGACAATCAATTCTTGAAAAAAAAAAAATGAAAAAAGTTGCCTTGTAACGCTTTATATGCTTTCTTCTCACTGATGGCTCCAAAATGTTGTTTGAATTGAAGACATGCCTTTTTGTACATTGAACTGATGAAAAATCGATGATAGTTCATCATTTAACATTCTAACAAGTATGAGCATGGAAGTGAATTACAAGGGAAATTGTCTTTATGAAAATTATCATGGATATCGAATTATCACGATAAATTTTGTTCTGTTATCATGACGGTAAAAAAGTCAATATTGCCCAACACTAGTTGTACATGTCATAAAAAAAAAAAAAAAAAAAAAAAACATTTTACCACACCCATGGTTTTTGTACAATGGATGCCTATAGGGAGTGCTAACTACAACAGATATGCACTTGGCATTACTGACTGCATTTGACGTCAAATTTGGCAGGTTATCTCACAGAAAAAGTGCCAACCATACCACTTTCAATACTTATAAACTCTCAGTCACCCTTCTATCGTACAAAATCCTTTGAACATGATGCTATCTGCATTATACACCCAATTTCCTTCACTGTCCCAATTTTAAGGAACCTGCCTGACTTAGCCTGAACCATACACAGATGACAGATGATGAAATAATGCCAGCTAATATCAGTCAAAAATAGATTTGGAACCTTCATCGTCATCATCCTCTACATCCTCAAACTCATCATCATCATCATCATCTTCATCATCATCACTCTCTTGTCTGGTTTCCCCGAGACTTGCCTCAATTGAATCACTCAGAATATCCTGTCTCCGTGGAGCACCTTGGTTGTATTTTTGGTTTCTGTAATCAGCATCATCCCCTTCTTCATCTCCCATCCCATCATAATCATCTTCTTCTTGTGTCTCCCTTGTCGGTTCTTCGTCTTCTTCATCGTCAGCATCACTCAAGGCCAGTTGGTCCTCCAGCTGATTAGAATCATCATCCCCATCCTCAAGATCCTGAGATCGTCCTTCATCATCAATTTCACCTTCCTCTCCATTCCCCTGCTCGTCTCTGGTTTCATACACCTCTTGTCCAAAGTTTCCTTCTTCTTCATCGTCATCATCATCATCATACTTGGAATCATCCCTCTGGACTGTTTCATCCTCATCTTCACTATTCTCTGGTGTTATCTGAAGGTCATCCAAGAGAATGCTGGATTTGTTTTCATCTAGACCAGTAATAGACTGCTACAAAACAGAGAAAGGGATAATAATATTATAAGAGCACCCAACACATAATACGACAGAATTGTATTTACTTAAATACCGACATTCATGTTAAAATTGACAAGCAATATGGATACCAAATACTTTGTACAGAGCAGATTTCTATGTGATAACAAAAGTTCCTCTTCCTGAAACTCTAAACTACTTTCTCTCTTAAATTTTCTATTTTCATCCTCCGACATGTAAGTATGAAAACTTCACAGCCCAAGGCAAAAAAGGACTTGTTGGTCTAAAGTTGTGTAGGTTTAACAACAAACTGTCAGCTAAATGGAAGAAAAACAATTTCACCCAGCCTCATCAATATTTCTAAATAAGGTTGGGGCAACACAATATGCATTTTATGGAAAACAGTAACTCTATCTCCCACAGAGTTCAAAAACAGTCACTCCTCATAAAAGTTCTGATAAAGTTTCAGCATTGATGAAAAAGCTCCATCAGTATAAGGAACACATGTGACATCATTTCATTTTTGGAAAGGTGAAATCTTCAGTTAAAGTGTAAATGTACCCATACCGAGTTTACCTCAAAAAACAACTTGCTTCCATCAAATGGAATTCATACATTTGTGGTACAGAAAAGTTTTCTTCCTGTAAATGCCATGACAAATGAGTACAGAGAAATGGGCAATGGGAATAACACAACTGCATAACTTCTTTTCAAAAAAAAGAAAAAAAAAAGAAAAGGAAAGAAACATCTCACAGGAAAAAATCATTCCTTTGTCACTCATGACTAATTGTTTACCCAAACTTTCTTTCAAATGGTGCAACATTTGTAGCTCTTTTAAAGTGTTACAATTTGCAGGAGTAAAACTATTGACAAAATTTGTTGGTAAGATTGAATGGTCCAATAATGACAAAAGCTCTTTTCAGTCTGTGTCAGTGGTGATATGATGCAACCACAACATGCTCCCTTTAATATCATTCTGATTTCTCTATACATACTTCATTTCATAACTCAAGTGATCAAAACCATATGTGATGCTACATGACAGACCAGATATTATGTCAGCCTGTATGGAATGAGCTAGTCAATTTCAGTAACTTTCTTGTCGTGTCAATTTGTAATATCGATCACTTTTATAATCCAACCTTTTCAAATGTAGGGAAAAGTGGTATGAACCTATCTGGTATCAAAAGACAGCTTCAAGTCTACTCTTTTATGGCCACTGAAAACTCACTATGGCATATGGCTGACAAAATATACTTGATCAGTCATGATACCTCACATATATACTGATAAGTAAGTGAATTATCTTATGTCGCACAACACCAACTCATGAACAAAATTATTACTGCAAGTGGTTAAAGCAGCAACTATTTTATAGGACTGCTAAAATCAATTCAATGCATGGTGACAGCATTAACCTTTTACATATGAATATTATTCATATCTATCAATCTTCTAAAATATCACGACCATTCAATGCCACCAATTTCCACTTTCCCAATATACTTTGCTAAGAATCTATCCTAAAGGGATTTCTGGACTGATTTATAATTCATTTAACAGGATCTACCTGCCCCTCAACTGATTGCCCGGGGGCGGCACTGGGGATGACTGATAAATGTTGCAAAGATGTTGCCCCAAGATCTCACCTTCAAAGTAAATACATATACTGACTGGAAAATAGATTTCAAAAATTTACATTCTTTCCTGAACCTACCCAAGCACAGCAAAATTTCTGCATACATTTACATAATCTGTACATATTTTACTTTTTTTCTTTAAATTTTACAGCATCGACAATTTACAGGAGCAGGTGAACGAAAGAAAAGAATTCACCAAGCATAATCAAGTCCTGTCTTATGCAAAGTTAATGCAAAGGAATAGAACGTTTTCACTTGAAATATTGCTGCTGAATTTTGTTTTCAAAAATGTCGTAACCTATCACAGACGTCACTTTTATCATGCTCTTTACGAGACAGCCATGACATTCTCTTTACTTCAGTCATCTTTAGCATTTGAATGTAAGTACTACCACTATGAAATTCCACCATTTCCAATTTTGTTGTAGATACTGAAGAGTAAACCTTGGCCAGTGGCATCACCAGAAATCCTATCTATGCTTCTGGCAAAATCTCTCACCAAAAATGCAAAGAGAGACAAAATTTCCTTTTCAAAAGAAAAATTCTACCACAGGGGTTACCTCTTCACCATCGACATCAACCTCCTCATCCTCATAGTCACGGGATGCCTCTGGGAAACCACTCTGTGCATTTTCATCAACGTCTGTGGAGAGAAACGAGAGTCAAGATACCGCTAAGTGGATGGCATGGTTCCAGAGATCCCCTCCAAGGAATCTGTTGGTGTTTTTTTCTGTCACTTTATGTCACAAAAGTTTAACATCAACCTTACCATCTTCTCTACTTCCTCAAAGCGTGGCCTCAGTCCCTATCTGACGACATTTCACCAATTAGAGACAAGGTCGCTGGCCTCCATAACATTCATCTTAGTTTGGCAACATGAAATTACTCACATTGTTTCCCACACTACACCACACAGCATGAGCAGGGGCTGAATAATTGGAAGCTGGAAATTTTGTGTCATAAATTGTTCTATTTAACATCCTAAAGTTCTATTTCTATCTTTTACTAGTTCTAATGCAGCCGGTATGGAATTGACAGTCATAATGCTCATTTCCATAACTGAAGGAAACATTTTCTGACGAGTATTTGCACTTTGTCCCCAAAACTTTAAACTTCTCAGGCAAAGTTGAATTTTTGGTCACAACAATTGGTAACTCTTTTAACTTTCATGATGGAACCATATCTATGGGTCCTCAGTACCATAAGTAATTGACAGTCATGTAAACAATACTTTTCTGTGTCATTTCTAGGGAGTAATTAAACATTCAGTACTGTACCTATTTTGCTACAAAATTGGCCAACAGTGCTATGCAAAATGCAAACATGTGTAACATTCTTTGTGCATGTAACCACGAGGATTTCAATAAATGTACCGTATACAGAACTCGTAAAACTCAAGGTTACTGTGCAAAATTTTAACTCTGACAAAGTCAGAGGGGGATTTACCCCTCTCCTTCCCAAACAATTGTGGTGGGGATGTGACTTTTCAAATCTGCAGATTCTGTTTAGTATGTAACTTCCTTGTATATGATTTAGCCCATATGAAGAGAAGAAGAACTTGCTTAAATGGCAACGTTTTATTTGCTACTTCACAGCAGATAGTGTACACATATTGCAGGCGTACATGCTAATGTGCAGACTATTGCACATACCAATATGTATGTTATTTTCTTTTTGTCACATTCTGAAATGTCCGCAGAGCATGAAACATACGGTACTTTTGTTCTTTTTCATATCCAGCTTCCCTGTCCAATTTAACACATAATGAAACTACACTATTCAGACTTTGTTTCCATGGTAACTGGAATAGAATGTTGGTTTCCACAGCAACAAAACTATAAAATTTCTGCAATATTTAAGACAGGAAAAGCCATTACCAAAATTAATACAGCAGTCGGTATGTTTTTTTTTCCACCTTAACTTTGTCTTGTGATACTAGTCACTAATCAACAAAAATGTTCTTGTCATCGCTACCAGAAAGGCCGATCTTCAATTCTGTAACGTTTTTGCTGTTTCTTGCACTTTTCACGAACCATACAGAAGCCTTACAACACAAAACCTTTTGCTTACTTGGCAAAAGCACCATCCACAAATAGTGAAAATACTTAAAACTGACATTAATGTTTCCATTATATAACAGAAAACGACCCTTAATCCCTCAAAAGAGTTTCAAATTTTACGACCTTCCTTCAACTTTAATGTTTCTAAATGTCTACTCTAGGGATGACAAAAACCAATTTCTGCTTATAAGGGAAACATTCTGTGGCAAGTACGAGGGAAACATGACATAATGTTGTGGAAGGAAGAAATTTTCCTGATTCTCTCTGTTAATTACTCGACAATCTTTTGTAAAAGCTTCAGTGCATTAAAAGTTTCCCCAAAAAAGGTAAAACATGTACTAAAAGATGAGCCTTGAAGGTCAAACTGTTTTATACTTTTTAACTCTACATTAGTCTGATTTGAAGACCTTCAATGATATTTACTTCTTAAAGGTTACAAAGAATGTCTCTTACTTATGGCATGTACATTATACTACCCCATATATTACATACATTATGTATTTTACACTAATAATTATGCTGATATATTACAGCCAAAGGCACAAACCACAACTGTTCAAAACTAGCCATAATAAGCCACACATGCCTCAACATGCAGGGACATTAATATGACTGCAAGAATACAGTATCAGAAAATATGTACAATTTTCAGTAAAGGTGTGGTTTTATCAGTTTGTTTGCAAAGATGACTACATAGCAGGGCATCCCCCTCCCAACCCAACCCCCAAAGTAAGAAATTACCTCTAACATCTGCCATCCCAACTTAACCATTCTCCAGACAAAAAAATGTGCAGCTGATATGCTATTCCTTTCTAATAACTTCTTCCCCAAACTGTTTCCCCCTCCCTAGCCCTTTCAAAATCCTTATGTCCGCTGTGCTTCGTTGTTGTCTACACCAAGAAGTGACAACCCCACACCAATTCCACCTACAGTAATATATCCAATTAACTGACAAGAATATTTAATTAACTAATATTTTTCTGTATTTTTCATTTTAACATATAAGATTTATCACTCACCTAAAGCAGGGGTAGTGGTGTTGGCCCTCTGTGATGGGCCACCAGACCGTTGCTCTTTATCTCTCATGTGCTGCTGGACCCTCGCAATATCCCTTTCGAGCTGAGCCAAGTGAGCCTCATTTTCAGCAAGCTCCTTTTTGCAAACTTCAAGAATTTGATGAGCTATCTTTGTCAGCTGACTCTCTTTGCCTGAAAATTTGGAAAAAATTGATGTGAAAAATACAATTTTATTTTCACTCCAATGAAAAATCATCCATTTTTCCCCAAAATGCAGGACAGAAAAGACTTAAAAAAGAATGTGACACCCTTAAAACATACCAAAACATTATGTCAATTACACAATGCCATCATTTCTTTTTGTTAAGTTTTACTACCTGTCTCATTTTAAACTGACACCATCCAAGATTCCAAGATAACCTTGAAAAAACCATTTCAATTTTTCCATCAAGCTGTGGCCATAGTTAGCAATGTTAAAGGGAAAATGCAGTCACCCCAATCAGAGTTAGTATGCCCTGTCACTCTAGTTCATGAATGGCCTATTTTGATCATGTGACAATATTTTTGTTAGTGAATTGTGAAATTCAAGGAGAATTTCTCCTTGTTTTACCTATTGTTTGTAATAGTTATGTTCAAAACTTCTTCAGAGGTGCTTGTATTGCAATAAGAGGAGATTTGCAAGAGTTTGCTGATTTTTCAAAGCAAATTTTGGGATGACTGCCTATACCTTTAAACCATTCAAATTGCTTCATGACAAAAACTTTCACGCTGCCATGAACTGAAATGACCTTACAAAAAAAAATTGTAATTTACAAAATACTGGCCAAATTTTAGCTCATCACTAGCTTAATTTTGTACCCCATTGAACCTCTTTTTGCATGTTACAATTCATACAACCATAATACCTCTGAGAACTTGTGGACTTGACCCAGCAAAAAAAGAGAAGCATGTTGGAAAATGTATGCAATACGTCAAAGAAACTGTTACTGTGCACAAGATATAAGTCCCCCTCCCAACCCCCATTTTCTTGTTACTTTGCTGGAGGTTAAGATACAAGGAAGGTCAAAAAGCCCAGGCAAATTTATTGTAAACAGTATTATAAAAGGCATGGGTGTACTTGAAATCAATTTTAATCCAGATGCAATGATGCGTTCAGAGTTGTTACCATTTTAGCTTGAAGGAAATAGGCCTATGCGAGGTTGTAGAAAACTACTGCTATCCTTTATTACCTCTCAGAACTACTCTGGTCAGTGCCTTCAATGCAAAGCAAAATGCAATCAAAACACCCAGGTGTATAAGAGTCCTTCCAAAGCAGGGCTGAAATTAAACAATCGTCCTATTGTCTGAGGCGAGTAAAAATTGCATTGGACAACCACCTTCTCTCTTTGACCTTGTCCTAAGGACAAATAGATTTTATTTGTAATTGAACAGTTCACTACATCATCAAAAAATTATGTCATAAAAGTCTCCTTAAGAAGAGGTATAGAGACAATGGTACGGACTGTCATTCATCACTGAAAAATAAAAAAAATATTCATTGGAAAGCAAAAAGAATTTGAAATGAATGTTTTTACTATGGCAGCAACATGAAATGCAATTGTTCATCTTTTGTTTGTCATTTTTAGACTACCAAAAATATTTCGTACAACCACAATTTGGCTTTAGGTTGTGCGAAGGACAACCTGAATATTTACTTAAAAATCAGGCCTGCAAAGCCATTCTAACCGGGTTTGCTATTCTTTGTGGTTTCCAAAATAAGTTATCTGTAGGGTCACTTCCAAATGAGCCCAAAGTAGAATAAGGAATAATCCACTTTTTCATCATTTTAACAAGAAAACAAAGTGTACATGGGAGGATTTTCAGAGTCCAATGTACCCTTTTTCAAAATATAGCAAATGACAATGTTTTTACCCAGAAAATCCTTGTAAGTGATTAAAAATCTAAATATGAGTAAACAAAGATTTTCACATTTTCCAAAGAACTTTCTGGGCAGGGAATGAGTGTCCAAAGAAAGAGCACATTTTTAATCTTGTGAAAATGTTGAACAAAGAAGAATGATCCCTTTGATGAAGCCCAAGATACTTTACCCACAAGAGGTCACATATCTATTACGTATGTGGGGTCTTGTTTGATGATTTGGTCATTCATTTCTATAAGAGTTCTCTGAACCATGCATGATCATTATGCAATCAGCAGGCATGGTCACAAGGGCAATTGGGTCAAAGATCATGCAGCAACCACCTTTCCGATGGAAAGGAAAGTATATGCCTGGCTCTAAGTAAAGTTACAGACTATACATGCACCATCTCTTGAGGTAATGTTCGTTTTCATTGGCTCCCACATAGCTACTAGAAAGTGACATCTTCTCCTCCCAGCCAATCAGTGAAGTACCACACATCAATCTTCAGTGGGAAACTTATGGTCATTACAACTTTGAAGGACAAATTATCTTACCCAAGATGGACAAAATTCTCTCAACTAAGTTTATTTCTCACCTTTCCTCCAATTTAAAAGAAAAACACCTCTCTAGTCCACCTCTGAACAAAGCTATGATAACCTGTACTAAGTTTAAATTGCTCAAGGCATATCCATACACTACTGGGTGAGAAAGATCTGCGATGTTAGACTTCACCACTGATCTAAGTACATATGATTACCGACCAATCAGAGTGATACTACTGTTTGAATTTACGTCAATCAAACTAAAATCACCAATTGTGAATAGCAATCTCCAGAGATTTCTAAATATATTTGGGGCAGTCCAACAGCCCCTTTAAGTTAAAAGGTAAACGTCCAGAAAAAACAGCGGATTGAATTCAGGTTGTTTCTGAGCAACCTTTGAAATTCTAGTGCCTGGTTTGAAAAACATCCATTCAATGCTACCCTTGGTGCCATGAATTAATCTACCATATCTAAAGTTGCCATGTCAACATGATTATCATCTTTTCCTGTTTATCGTCAAACCTCTCACAGTCCTAATTGTTTTGGTCAAATTTTATCCAAAGAGCATCCTTCACTCATGATATGATAAAAGAAAGATACATATTTCCATTAGTGTGTTTTCTTTTTTTTTTTTTTAGTTATAGACATTTTTTCGGTTCAGTTAATAATCAGTGAGAGTGTCCCACCTTCTGTGACGATTGATCACATATGCAATCTTATGGTACTTTAAAATGTGTCCCATTGGCAAATTTCAATAACACCAACTGGAGAGGGGAGTAAAGTACCTATGGGGAGGTTATCTTAATTAGAATCTATACAGAGGGAATTCCACTGCTGGAGAGATGGTTCTGAAAGAGGGAGGGCACATTCTCAAAATGCATGACTTTATAATTCAGGGAATAATTTATCTGTTATCGCATTGCATTTTGCTACACAAGCTGGTCAAATTGCTACAAAAAATGCACAATTGTGTAGCAGTTTTTGTATATACAACATTAGGGTTTTCAATGATTTTGAGATAAAAACCCTATAAACCTCAAAACTACTATGCAAATTTTGAAGACTAAATTATTCCTTGTAATTGTCCTTTAGTCTAAATAGCCCATTGGGGACGGGGGGGGGGGGGGTGTTTAAAACTTAACATAAAATTTATGAATAACTTGTTACAGGGGGATATTCAATATAATGACTTGATATTCTGTTGGAGCACTGATAACAATAAATTTGGGAAACTAAGTTTAAAATCAATCCTATACAAATGCAACACCTTGTACACATTTTAATATTGATAAAAGACCGACCAAAGGTTTACAATTTTGAAACTATACTCTTGTACACATTTTAATACTGATAAAAGACCGACCAAAGGTTTACAATTTTGAAACCATACTTTTAAAAAATAATATCTTTGTAATTTACCTAAACTCAAGAAAAAGACATCATATTTCATCTGTGTGATATTTCCAGTGTCAAAAAATGGGCAGAAATAAGGCGAACTTCAATTTTTTTGATCCAGTCATCAGCCAATAGAAACCACAACAGAAACCACAGGGTCCAAGCCTTGACCCATGAAATGTGCATAATGTACCCAATGCAGTGACATTTAGTCAAATACCAAATGAACAATACCAAAACAAAGTTGGAAAGCCTTTTCTAACAAGCCTGTTTTTAACTGAAGATGTTTTACAAAACCAACTTTTTGATGATATTTGTTTGACTTCTGTTCTGTCTAGTTGAGAGAATAAAATCATCAATACTTTGCCTTTCTGTGATTTCCAAAACAACCTGGCTACCCTCTGAATATTCTTCACAGCTTAATCTTTGGGTTGTAACAAAAAAACGTTGTCAACCAATGCATTATGTCAATGGCAATCTATTAACTGCTTCTGATTTTACATTAAACCTCTCAACTGCTCAGGTCTTGAACTTGAACAAATCAACACTGATAACAGACAGTGTTCAGGGGACATACAAAAATTCGTAAAAACCCCTCAAATTTCTTAGCAAGAAACCTTTCAACAGGGATCACTTTACAAATTGACTGATTATGGTCCAACTGAAAGAGCTGTCTTCTATCAGTAACAGATAATACTGCTTTGCTAGTCAAACTGTTTGCATTAGGAAGACTTTCTGCGGAATTCATGACGAGTCTACAGGAATCCTTCAAAAAAATGTTCTTTGGTAGGCAATTCCTTTTAACTTGCCTCAATTACTTTCTTCTATGTAAGGATGATTAAAATTAAAAAACACCACAACCTTCCTAACTCTGATGAATCTCATCCAATTTTTTTCGAGGGGGATATGGCCAGGGAGTAGGTGTAAGGGGTGGGAGAACCTCCTCTGATTTCATATTCTAAAGCAAATGCTGTCCTGTGCCTTCTTATACACTTCAAGATAAATGACCTATATGCATAATGTATTGCCATTGGATGCTCACAGCAAAATTTTCTTTGAAGAGCCCAAAAGGAAAGCAAAGATACGAAACAGCTCTGGAAAACATCCTAAAATTACCCAAACTAGAGCTACGTTGGGCTAGGGGCTGTTTTACTGAGGTTCTGTGACAACAATATCAAGCCTGTTTTGGTACAATTAGCAAAAAAATTTGGTGGGAAGTGAAATGTTTTTGGTTTTTAAATTTTCATTCCTAGTCACAACTGTCAGGAAACCCTTATGGTGTATAGGCCAATATTCCATTAAAACACACAACCAATTTATCTGTACATGTCCATGGTTATTTTTCATATTTACCATTATATTTTGTGCAGTTCTCTACAATAAGTTCAACGTGTTCCTGGAATTGGCCAGTGGTATGGTACATATGCTGTTGACAGTTTTTCCTCATAGTTTCCAGGTCCATAGGCTTGTCGATAATCTTGTAGTAATCCTGAACTTGCTTGGCACTGACCGGTGAGTGGAACAGCCACGACTATTGACAAAATGACACAACGAGATGGAAAGTTAAAAATATCAATGTCAATTCTCTGGGGCAAGAAACTTACAAAGAGACATTTAAAACTCTCTCTTGAGGCAAGAATTTCCATTTGAAGAACCAAATAGATAAATATCAGAAAGAGAACCTCTCAAAATGGGATGCTACAAACATTCAGATGACACATGAATATTCATTCAACTTTTCAAGAGATTTTGAGAGTATTCTTGAAAAACATCATAACAGGGAAAAGGGCAAAGAAAATTAATCCCTTTTTGGCCTCAAACCCTTTGGGGAAAAAGATGGGTTGAAGATGCAATTTTTTGTTACTGAATGACAGGATGGACATCAGATACTGCACCTGACACAAAGGTTGGTTCTACATTAGAACCGGCCTCCTTTCTTGAACTTTAGGCTGTTGCCACTGTAGAAACATACACCTAGGAATCATGCATTTTTGTTTTCATCACTTTCACAAGAGAAAAACCGTATGTTATAGGGGAAGTGTTACAGATCCACGGACTCTTTTTCAAGTGGCAAGGGGGGAGTGGAAGGGGTCTGAGGAAAGAGAAAGTTTTGTGCTCTTGCAAAACTGATAAAAGCATGGGCGACTACCTTAAATCAACTCCCTCTCTATTTGTTGACCTCCAACTATGCTGCTACTCACATTGCACCTTACACAAGAAAAATTTCCTACTTTAAAGAGTATCTGATGTGTCCAAGTTTGGTCTACCCCCAGAGAAGGAAACATAAATTCCACCCTACAACATTCCCCTTTCTTGGTACCAACTGACACCTCTCCAATCCAAAACTGTGACACATACTCCAAATGCCAGTTTTGCACTTCCCCATTTGATTGAATCCAACTCCTCTTGCCTTCTGTCCTTTCATCCCCTTCCATTCTCTTCCCCTCTGTACATTGGCCTTCCCTTCCCACTTTTCCTGTCATTTTCCCTTCCCCTCCAATCTGTTTTGCCTTCCTTCTACCATGTCTGCCTCAATATTTCAATTCTGCCTCCACACCTCTTCCCCTCCCCCCCCCCCCAACACACACACACACACCCCATTTTCTCTTGCTATTCCAGAAGTTTTGGCACCTTGTACATAAATCTAAACAGCTTCTACCACAACTTACATCTGGGACAGCTTTCATGGCAGTGATAATATTATCCAGGATGAATGAAAATGCCACCTGATCATCGTCATCTAGGAGGGGGTTTATCGCCTTCTCCAGTCGTGCAAACTTGTCTCCTTTCTGTAAATCACAAATGAAGATATTACAATAATTTCTCACTTTGGTGGATTCATTCAGCATTCAGTTCACTGGGTGCATCTCAGCTGGCTACAAATACATTCCTTAATCAACCAGGGATGCGCACAAGAGTGAGGGAAGGTAGTCTTGGAGCCAAAAAGGTCAAAAAATAGAGCTCAATGGTCTACTACATCCCAGGAGGTATGGGACCAGAAGTTTAATAGGGCTGATTTTGGCTGTTGAAAATAGCCCTTTAAGTGCACCATGGTCCCTTCTCTTATAATTTGTTATTTTTCATTTTTCACTTTTTAAGGGGATAGAGTCTGGATGAAATAACCATCCAACCAAAACATATTCAGAGTTGCATCCCAACATCCAACAAGTAAATATTTATTAACTCCTCTTTTATTGCAGGTCTTCTTGGGTAACCACAAAGCCTATCCAAACAACTGTTTTTCTACAGCTTTAAAGTGGTTCAAACTTGGCAATTTGTAAAACTTTGCCACTCAAAAGAAAGAGAGAAAACAAACAGAAACAAAACACTAACCTACCCACAAAGTACATTCAGTATTTTCCACCTTTCAATCCCTCTGGGATATAGTTTGACTTCACAGTCCCCACCAATCAGACCCAGGTGATTGTACAAATCACTGTCAAAGGACATTATAGAAAAGTTCCCTCTTTCTAAAAGCCATTCGCATCCATTTGGGAAAAGCTGATCCCCCCAAAGCACAAAAATTAACCTTTTTAATCATTTAAATTAATCCACCAGATTCTGTGCTATTTTCACAGTTCCCCTGGAAACTGAGGTTTCCAAAGTGACACTCACATATCTGAGGAACATTTGCAGTTGTATTTGTTTCTGCAGAGAATTAATTCACCCTTTACGAGTTTTCATGAGCCCTGTGAGATATATTAAAACTCTGAAAAGATCCATCAACAGTAATTTACGACCTGGCTAATGGAATCTGACATCTTTCTCCCCAACATTACATCAACCAGACATCTACTGAGATAAACTGGCTTACAGTAATGGCAGAAAATACATCGTTCTTTATACTTCAAAACCAAAAACACACATAAGATATTGCAGCTCCTGACAAGTCAATTCTTCTTCTGAAAGCTTCGAAACTCGAAGTATTTAATTTATTGTGCACTTATCATGAGGGTAACCACTTGGTAAATGAACCTTTTCCCATGCTCTTTCAGAAAAATAATGACTCCTGTCACTTATTCAGATCAACCAGTGCCATGAAAAGCATTCTTTGAAAGCACTCTCAACAAATATTACACACATAAAGTGAAACGCTGCAAATAAGTTACCGTTTGCAAGTTGTAATGAACGTTTCATGTTTAAATGAATCTTTAGACTCGGCAGCATACTAGCCTTGGAGAAGCTATATTGTAGTAGCTCTAGGATGCAATTATGCTTTTAACCATACCCATGGTAGTAAAATGGTCTCCCGCAATTTCCTTCATTATGACAAGATGCAATCTAAAGTGCAAACAAGTCATCTAGAGCAAGGATAAGAATTCTGCTGAGGAGCTCACTATACAAAACTGCAACTTTTTCATCTCAGGGAAATTTTCACAATACGTGCTGTAATTATAAAGATTACAGGAAAATTCTAAGCGGGTTAGAAGGTACTGAGTTTAAAAGGATTAGCTTTCAGAGATGATGTGATCAAGTCAGCCAGTCCATTTTCTGCCTTTCTATATCAGCATTCAAGGGTCACTTGTAACCATATCAAATTTATAATCTTTGATGGAAATTTTCATAGTCTATGGCATAATTACAAGAATTACAGCATCACTTTCAGACATTTGAATTTGAAAAGACTGGCTTAATAGATTGATGTAATCCAATGAAGAAAGGTCACTTTCTGCTCTCTGATATGAACATTACTTGTAACATAGAATAATTTACTATCTTTGATGAAACATTTCACAATCTGTGGTCAAATTAAAAGCATTAAAGCACCATTCTACACATTTTTAGACCTTTTGAACTTGACAAGATTTAAGTGATTTGATCAAGTAAATACCATTTATTTTCTCCTCATAAAGCAGAGTGAAACAATCAGTCATACCCTTTTTTTAGTTTATTATCTTTGAGAAACAGCTTGCAAAAGAAAAGTTTAGTGCCGAAAAATGGCATGAGACACACACATATAACAAAGAAAAAAAAAGAATTCAAGATAACTCACCTCTGTCATTTTCTTTTCACAAAAAGATAACATGTTCTGTGCAATCATAGTGAGGGGGCTCTTTGCACCATTATAGAGAGTGCTGTTGCCAACAATTGCTTCTATGTCAGCCTTGAATTCATCTCGAGATTTGTACTGTCTTTTACGAATCCTCTGAGGGGATAGGGGAAAAACAACTTTTTGACTTGAAAAAATAAATGTACCCCCAGCAAAATAAGGACAATCAATGCTTTAATAGATCATGAAATATTAGACAAGACAGCTTTCAAAGCCTTAGGAAAAGTTGGGCAAACTATACTTTTTCTAAAGTCAATTCAGAATGGACCTTTTGATTTTTGTCCAAGGTTTAAATATTACGCAGACACTTTGTCCTAAAAGATGGCCTCAGAGGGCAATGATGCATTGAAATGGTAAAGGCAAGTTTAATTTCTTAGTGGGCCAAAAAAGGTAATTTGTGATCCAAGAGAGCCATAAAATATTCTGTTTCAATCCAAATGTTTACAGTGGGAGTCAAAATGTTGAAAATATCCTCATATGAACTTAAGAGTGACTCAAGTTAAACACAGAACAATTTCAAAGTTGGCATCACATGAGAGATGCTTCAAACTTTTTAATTAATGTAATTCAAAGATACACTTTCTTCCATCATAGGAAATCCTAATTTTGTAACTCCAGTAAGCAACCAAAACTTGAGAAATAGAAAACACTTCAAGTTTACTTATATCTTTACAGGGAGGGTTTAAGCCAAAAATAATTTTCATGTGTGAAAGGGGAACTAAATCTACACAAATTGATGACACTTCTATTCAAATCGGACACGTAGTACTTGAGATATTAGCACATGAAGTTACTACATTTGTGACCCAAAGTGAGCTTCAGGCAAGCAGGGGTTATATCACTTCCTCACACTGATGAATAGTGCTTTGTTTCCTTTGTTTTTTTTAGTCTGTTGTGCTGAACTTAAAGTTAAGTGGGAAAGTAGGAAATGTGAAGTTTGTAAAATTCCCTCGCCTTTCATGCAATCACATTCCCATAACATGGGATTGTGAATTAGAATATTGGTTGTAAAGTGTGTAAAAGAAAAACAAAAGACTACTCATAAATGTGAGAATATGATGTCATATGTGCTTGCTCGAAGTTCAATTTGGGATGAACATGTGACAACTTAAACTGCTAATGTCTTAAGAAACACACATCAGATTTCAATGAAAATTTCAACAGAATGCTTAGAATAAGTACCCCACTAACATATCAAAACTTGATTTGCGCTTAGACCCTTCTTTTAAATCAAAATGAAGCAAGCAATTACTATTAAGTAGGCAAACATGATACATTGTAAACAAGTTACAATGAAGACATTTATCACACATTGTTCTGTTTTTGGCATAAGGCTATTCGTGAGCCACAACACAGGGTTACCACTCGCAACAATGATGACTCGCAGTAAGTCTGTCATGATGTCATACAACCTGGGTTCTCAAGTGGTATCCTGAGGAATTTGTGGCCCACGACATGCACTAAAATGGCCCTCAGAAGATCTGGGACCCAAATTTTATTAAGGAACAGGCCGCTTGATATCACAGCAACTGCATGTGAATTACAGTAAAGGCTCAAGTAAAAGTGGCCATCCACCCCAACCACTAGAAAACCCTTCTCACAGAGCCACAACAACTTGGTCATTTTCTGTGTAGTTTGATAAAACCTGTATCAACTATCTTCACTGATGCAGTCCACAGTGAAGACTTCTTTTCCAAATTTTTAAATTTGTTCATTTTGAGAACTGATGACCAAACTGTTTCATTTCTATCAAAATAAGCATTCTTTACAGGTGTTCAATCTGTTTCATTTAAAAAGACTCATTAAGAGCCAGTCTGTCAGTCTGACACATAACTCACCTCTCGAATAGTCTGTAGGTCCATAGGGTTATTCACAATCCGATAATAATCAGGAACCTGTTTGGGGTTTACTGGTGTATGGAAAGGTGCCGTCTGTTGAAAATTACATACAAAAGAAAAAGATCTAAAGATTCTGGAAAACTTAATAAAAGTGTTCACTTCAAGCATGATATAACAATCAAAATTCTTAAAAAAGCATCCATTAATGTAAGCTTTGTCTGAATTTCAAGTGAAGGAATAACTCCCCCCCCCCCCTCTTCCTCCAGCAAGTCAACTCATTCTGGTCATTTTTAGGATTGATGCAGAACCAAAATGAGTATTTTGTACACAACAATGTACTGTATATAACAAGGAGAAATTCTTTTATATTTTCTCTAACAGTCACTGACAGCTGAACTCAATGAAATGCAGAAAGAGGAAAGGGATATCAGATGCCATTCATGCAAGGGAAGAACAGGTCACCATGAACTCCATACATGGTACCACAGACACATAATTAAAAATATGCTGTACCATATGATAATCTGTATCTTCAGATAATGATGTGCACTGCAGGATGGGGATACTTTGTATACTTATTAGGATTTCTAATTTGGAAGATCGGTCATTTTTTAAACATAATTTAAAGACTTATTCTTGAAACAGTATTTTAATGATTTCTGCTGACCTTGTTCATTCTATTACTGTGTTTCTTTCTTACTTTTTTTCTGAACTTTTGTGTTGCTTTACTTTTGTTGATCTAAGTTTTTTAATCTTTGTTTTAGGCTTTTATTTTGTCTTTTTGTCTAAAAGTATTTGTTACTTGTAAAGCACTTAGAGCTTATTTTTGGAATAAGTGCTATAGAAAGGTAATTTAATAACAATAACGACGATGTACTGCATGATTAATATGATGATGCTGGTGACGAAGATGACAACGACGCTAATGTATATTGCAAGATGATGTATCATTTTGACAACGATGCATAGCACAAGATGATTATATACCATATAATGATTATGTATACAGCAACATATTGATGCATTGCAAGAGGATACATCATTGATACATCGATGATCAATGATGTATCCACAATGTATTGATGTATCCCAGTAAATCAACTTCACACTGTGCTAAGAATGCACCTTATTTTAGGGACATACAGACATCATCACAGCTAGTACATGGGAGGATATCAAAGCATTCTACCAAGAGGGTACTACGCATGTAATGCCAATGACAGATGGGACCATGTAAAATGAATAAAGGATGGCACATCAATAACCTGTATCTTTTAACCATTCACATAAAATAACCATACTAGGAACTAGGCTCACTACAATGACCCTGTTATCAGGTATACTTACATATGGCAGCTGTCTGATCCCACCAAGAATGGTTTCAAGCATGGTGCCTAGGGTCACCAAGGGGTCAGTCCTCCTTCTGTTAATTGACTGCTTCTTACGCTACAAATATGAAAATATAGCAACAAAAAATCACCAAAAAATAATGTCATACATGACAAACTCTTCCCTGGGATCCTGCATTATGAAATCTTTTACTTCTCTAATGAAAAGTATTTATGTCAGAATATATTACTTAGTTGACTTTTTCCACCAAAGTTTCAGCACGTTTATCGGCTTAGCACAGACCAAGCTTTAAAAGCCATTTTTAAAAGAGCACAACCATTCTCCAGTATGGCTTTTGCATAAATATGACAAGAAACCACACTTCTGTAAGATGGATCACAACAAAAAGAAGTCCTACCACAGGAATAGACTTCCCTCTATATATCAAACAATAAACGAAATTGCCTTCCTACCAAACTACCACACCAAAATATCTTCAGCCCCATCCCCATGCATACCCCCACCCTCATCCCCTCCTAGTCCTCCTTCAAAATGTGTAACCTAAAATACACTTAATGAGAAATATGACTGCTCTGTAACTTCACCTTCAAATAATCAAGACTCTCTTCCGTTTCATTTGTTCTCTTTTTCTTGGCTGGTAAATTCTCCTTTGGAAATCGCAGCACCAAAGATTTACGACGCAAAGTATCCGCACTACAGACAAAAGGGAAAAAAGGAGATGTTTTGAATTGGAACTTTATCTTTTCCTTCAATTCAAATTCTTTCCCATTTCAAGTTGGAACTCGTTGGTGGTTTTGACATGTCTAACTCTTTGGGTGATTTAACAGCAACACGGGTGTTACTATAGTAACAAGACATCACAAAGGAAAGTTTCTTTCATTGTAGAAGCCACACGTGCTACCAACACCCAAAAGCCCATTTTCTTCATACTTATCAAGAAAATGATCCTTAGCCCCTCCATTACAGAAATTTTATTATCCTGTTCATACTTCTATATGTTACAGGACAGATTAAGTTACACAGTGTGTCAGTTTCCAGTCCATTGACAAAGTAGCATTCAGCAATATTTGACATAAACAAATGAACTGAAATTGAAATCAAATACTTCTAATTAAGTTGACTACCTCATAAAACAAGTCATATCCATTAATCACCAGAGCACACTTGACACAGTATTTCTATTTTCAAGAAAGTTTTGGTAATCAAAGTCATTTCAGGAAATTGCAAAATTGAAGGAATGTAAGAGGAAAATGTTTGTGTGCCATATTCCACAGTTTGGGGTCAACAATGGGACATATCTCACCACACACAGTCTAAGTCTCATTTTTCCCACTAGCTTCTGATATTCTGTTAAAGTTTCACACATACTTCCTTGTTTACGAGAAAATATCTTAATTAGCTACAAACGTTACGATACTTTCAAACGATGATGAGGGTAAGTACTATTCTAGGTGGCCTACTTCTCCTTTCATACCTTTCTCACTTTCACAATGCCCCTTTTGTAACCCAGAGGGCTAAAACTTACAGAACAAAACAAGCTTAAAAATTCCTGGAACTTCTTTTTCACTAAAAAGCCCTCAAAGGCTTTCTCTTCCTCTCTTTCATTTAATAATCAATTTGATTCAAATGTTAAGTGTACCCTTCAAATGCCTCTTGGAATACTCGATAAGTGCTCTACATTTTCAAAACAGGGTTAGTTCTGTACTTCAAACACTTATCTCAGCTTTTGTTTTTTCCCACAGCGTTTGCTGAAAGTTCAGTATGTTCTTCAACCCTGCTCAAAACAGAACAACAAACCTGTGAAGCAATGCCATCTATGACATACTTTTTTGTTTGATCACAGGCAAAAAACTGGTGGCAGTACAGTAGTTTGTGCTAAGGCTTGCTACATTGGAGTTCCTATAACCTTTCCCCATAGTGACCAATTTTTTGAAGACTGATCACAAACTCCCAACAAGACAAAAACTTAACAAAACACACAACCAATGCAGAATAGAGAGCTCTTAACTAATAAAGCAGAAATTGGAAAGGGATTAAAAATATTCTGGGACACTAAAAAAATTCAAGGGGACCCAAATTTAGGTCTAGACCCATCATTTGTGTCTCATCCATTACCAAATTAAATTTCTCTAGCAATCATAAAATTGCAGTGACATGTTTTTTTTTCACAGGTTATGATGATTATCTGCTAAAAACATTGCTTAACAATGAATTTTAATTTTCATCCTATTTGTGCCAAACAATTCTGCTTCATGTAAGTTTCCAATCAACCAATAATAATAAACAATATTTTGCAGTAATTAAGCAATATCTAGACAATTCTAATCACAGGTGGAGCACATAGTACCCCTTGTTAATAACAAGAAAGCCACAAGACTTAAGTGATGCCATCTCCTTAAAAATATGTAAATACTCTTGACTTTCATATTGACACAGTCTGATGACAAATTTTTCCTTGAGAAAAGTCCTGAAGGCTATCTAACAGTGCAGGCAAAAACCTAAAGCTACCAAAAAAAGAGGTACAACTATAAAGTGACACAAGACTTGCTAATGACCTCTAATGACCTATCAGACATCTTTGCATTAATGAGAGCACATACTGATTTGCATGGCTTCAACAGAGTACAGGGCATACACATTTTTGGCATTATTTTGTAATATAAATGTGAGAAACCAAAGTTTATACTGAAATAAATTTTATGCTGAAGTTTCCTTAAAAGCAGTCTAAATGGTCGTTTTGTTAAAGTCCCTCTAAGTGGATGCTGGTGGCAAAAAGCCAAATGTTACCCTGAAGGGGATTCTGCTCCCCAAAGGAGCTACATCCTCTGCTTCCTCTTACATCATGCATGACCCGGTTCTAGACTGGTTGGAAAGAACAGTGCCTTAGGTTAGTGATAGCAAGAACTGATCTTCACAGTTTTAAGAGAGTACTAGCCTAAGTGGTCTTTTTTCCAAAAGGCAATAGGCAGTCATCCCGAAAGTGCTTTGAAAAATCAGCAAACTCTTGCACATCTCCTCCTTAAAGTACCCCTCAAGATGTTTTTGAACACAATTTTTACAAACAAAAGGTAAAGCAAGGAGTTATTCTCTATGAATTTGGCAGATTCAGTAACAAAGATATTGTCACATGATCAAAACAAGCCATTCATGAATTAGGATGATGGGGTATACTAATTCTGGTTAGGGACTGCATTTTCCCTTTGAAGTCCCTCCAGGTGGATGCTTAAGGGCAATAACCAAACTTTTGAGATATTGCATTAAAAAGGTTTTCACCCTTTGACCTCTGGTGCCCCAAAATGAGCTTTGATCTCCACCCAAAAATTATAGGGGTTCTTCACTCAGTATGGGCCATCCATATGCTAGTTGTATATCCTCACCATTACTCTTCTTGAAATACCATGTTTACAAGCAGTTTACAAGGTTTCCACCAGTTGACCTCTGATGACCTCACATAATATTTGACCTCAATGAAAAAATATGAGCGTCATTTACTGACTATAGTGCATCCACATGCCACATACGAAAGTACCCATGGTTCCTACATTGAGATATTTTGCTCTCTCTAGAGACCTCAAATGAACTCTGATGTCGTTTAAAAATCAGGGTTCATGTTTTCTTAATACGAAGAAACTTTTGTACCAATTATGAATAGTATTTGTCATTCCAACTTAAAATATTGTGCTTGCAAGCAATTTCCAAAGTTTTTGTAGTTTCACTTTCAGCGACCTCAGATAACCTTTGACTTTGCCCAAAAATGATAGGTTCCATCTCCTGACCATAATACATCTACACGCTAAGTATGAAAAACATCCATACTTTCTACCTTGAGATATCGTGTTCACAAGGTTTAAGTTTTTAACCTCTGGTGAAAGCAAATGACCTCTGATGTCCACCACAAGTGATAGTGGTTTTTCTCTCAATATTATTAATTCATATACTGAATATGAAAAGTAACCATCATTACTATTTTGAAATTTTGTGTCAACCAGATTTTCAAGTTTTTACCTCTGGTGACCTCATATGACCTTTGACCTCCATTAAAAACTACAGAAACCTTCCTCTGATATTACTATATACCAAGGATAAAAAGTGCCTGTCACTGTTATCTTGACATATCACATTTACAAGCTAAGCATTACAAACACTCACACATACACATGCACACTCCCCAGTGTGACTTCATAGATTCCTCAGCCTTTGGCAAGGAATCAATAACCTGTCTGAGAGACAATTCATACAGTGAGCTGCAGGGATACAGCATTCAAATGACAAGTTACCACACAGGTCCCCATTTGACTTCTGGGTGGAGAGATTTCAATGAGAAAAAACATATTACCCACAGACTCCCACAGACTCAAGTCTGTAAACTAGAAAGAAATCAAACCGGCAATCCTTGCATCACAAGTCCAACGTTTTCACCATTTTGTCCACCCTAACCTCTATCCTTACCTACATTATACATTCTAAAGACTGCAAAAATACTTACTGGTCCAATACCGACTTTGCAAGTACAATCTTGGTACCCTCCGTTTTCACCAGGGCATCATCCTCCTCTACCGGTAACTCCTGCTCCATTCTCTCTTCCTGCTCCTCTGTCATGGCTACCAGTACTGAAGGCTGGTTCTCTCTGGGTTTCTTGTCATACATGGGGCACTCCTTGTTGGTTCTCATGTGTCCCATTTGTCCGCAAGCCCCACATTTCATCTAGATGACAAATAATTTATAGTATCACAGGATTACCATACAGATCATTCACACAAAAAAAAATCTAATTACTGCTCAATCATCCACACATCCTGACACTGTCTTAAATATGCAATATTTCCTTTAGCATTCCGTTAATATTTAAAACTGATCATTCCTCTACATTCCTCTGCTAAGCAAAAGAATATTAAGATTCACACCTAGCGGTCCAAGATTAACTTTTTTTGTAATAAACACATTTACAACTTTTCATTTACCCTAAGCTTCCCTTGCAATATAGGTTGTTTTCCAACAGCCAACTTTCCCTCACATCTATACTAGCTATGTATAATTACTGAGCACTGGTAATGATTTAACATGAAATGACCTTTAAAGACCCTTTAAATTAATTAGTCTGAGGTGCTTCTAAATCTTACAAGGATTTTGATAAACAGCCATGGCTCCACAAACACTTCTACTTCACATTACTAATAAGACATTTCATCACATGAAAAAAAACATGAAAACCATATATGGGGAACAAGCTGAGACATGATTTGACTCTTTTTGGGGAAGACAAAAAAATCTCACATCTAACATTTTTAAAAGTCACTATACACAGCATCACACATAATTGATAAATATTTTGCACCACATTCCTAAGACGCCATGAGGGCAAAATCTTATGAATCTGACAAAAATTTGCAGAATTACCTCTGAACTCATTTCAGTAATTTTCAAAGCTGTGATAAGGACGGTGAATTTAGCTTCAAATCATCAATGTGTCAAATGTACAGTTTAAAACATGGTAAACAAGACTGTACATTGTAGTTCTCTCAGTGAAGAATACTTATCTGGATCCCCAAGTATATATACATGTCAGCATTTTTTTGTCCTATGAAGACAACCGAGGCTAGCTTCTTGTTATCTGATCAGTTTTCAAAATCCCAAATAATAAAACTTTTTGGTTTTCTAATGGTGGAATAATGTCCATGATTTTCCCACAGTTGCCTTTATTCTTTATACTCAGCTGCTCAATCAGATATGTCAGTGCATCAGGTGTACGAGGAGTCCATGGCTGCAAATAATGTGCCTGGTACTCGTTACTTTACGTTATTTTCATTTTACCGTTACCTATGCATTACATATTTGATCAAATGACTGTTCATCAAGCATTTGGATAAAGGGTCTGTTGGTCAAGCAGGTAGTCAGACACTCAGTCTGAGGATTAATAGCTCAATCAGTCTAGTTCCTCCTAAGACAAATAATTTCTCACAAAAGTTTTCAGTTTACCTTCACTTCCTTCTCTGGTTTTTCCTTCTTCCGTTTCTTGGCAACCGCAGCAGGCTTAGCCATCTCTGGCTTCAACCCCTCTTTCTGCATCTTCTCCTCGTATCTCTTCACCCGTCTCAGCTGCTCTTGTATTCTCCTCCTCTCCTTCTTGAGTTCTTCAATGTGTTTGTCATCTTGCAGGGCAAACTGACGACTGCGATAGAGAGAGATTCAACCCAACATAACTTCCATTTTAATGAATATGCAATAAACTAGTGAAAACATTTTCTATATATTAACTCCAGTGGCACAAGATCACCCAAACATGACTGTTTCATCACCATTGGTTGTCTAATTATCATACCCACTGCCTATTATAATATATACTCAACATAAGTGAGGACACCCTGTCCCTCTCCCTCACCTTATCCCTGATGTGCCAAACCCCTACCCCCAACATTCCTCAACCTGCCAGCTACATCACTAATTTCCCCTGTTATAATTACATAAGTTTACATTACTGTAACTTCACACAAACACTGTTACGTTCATTGTTTTCAATGGTTTGGACTAGTACTTAATATACAGCAGGAAGTCAGTACAAACTGACACAGCATCTTCCCCAGTCTGACATTTCATCAGAAAATTCACAAATTTCACTTCCTACAATGAAATATCTCATCTTAACATTTTACAATCCCTAAATAGTTGCAATAAATTTGCTCCTAATAAAACATATCCTCTTTTCACTTCCTGGCATCTTTGTGGGGGAGGTGGTAAAGGAGGAAGCGGTAAAGAAGGATCATATTAGAACACAAACGTGCTTGAAACCTACCCAAGAGATGGTGTCATGCATACCATATCCCCTTCTCCACGGGATTCATTCTACTATTTCTACCAACTTACATGTATTTCTCATCCTTCGTCTGCCGAATTCTGACATAAGTCTCTATAATTTCCGGCCTCCTCACAGTCTCTACTCTGACGTATTCTTTCCCATTGTCATCTTTGAATGTTCGATAAATCCTCAACCTTCGGCCAGTCTAGGAAGGAAAATGGAAAAGGTTTGATTCTAAAGAAAGCATTAGAAAATGACAACTGCTAGTGCTAAATGAGGTATTTCAGAGTTCTTATTTTGATTGGAAGATAGAATTGGGAATGAGTGTAAAATTGACCTTTAATTTATCACTCATACTGTCATAAATGTTCCTTTGTAATTCAGCAATCTAAGAGATGCCTATATATACATTAGATTTAATATAGCGCACGATGTGACAAAGTCATTCACGTGCACTTTACAAAAAATAATAATTAATATATAGAATCCATAAAAAGACAAAACTTAATTGAGATATGACTATAGATTGAAAAGGTAAGTCTTTAATCGAGATTTAAATTTGGAAGTATCCTTGACACTTCTGAGAGAGAGTGGAAGGGAATTCCAGAGTCTGGGCCCAGCTACCATAAACGCACGGTCACCATATGACTTAGAAGTGGTGTGTGGAACTACTAATCGTAATGTGTCGCTCTTAGATCTGAGATTATGAATAGTATTAAAATCTTTCATCAGCATGTCATTGAGATATTTCAGTCCTTGATTGTTTAAGCATTTGTAGATTATCAACATCAATTTAAACTTTATCCTTTTGTCAACTGTGAGCCAATGCTCAGATGAAATGTAGGAGGTAATATGATCATATTTATTAAGGTTGTGCAAGCAACCTAGGGATATTCCTAACTAAAGAGAAGTAATTAACATTTTTAACTTAACAGAACATATGCAGAATGAATCTATAATAATTCTTCCAAACACTATATATATTTAGTGCACAGTCACATCCTTTTCTTCAATTCCAAATACAAAGCTGGTGTCAACCTGAGCATGGACTTTCAAAGTGGTCAAATGTTCCAACCTTACATATAACAATGACATTTTGCTATCAACATATTAAAAAAAACTGTTGAAAGGTAACTGCATTCAAGACATGATCACCTTGACAGCCGAGTCTACAAGCTTATAAAAGTGGAAACAAAGATTATAAAGTCCAATTAGACTCACCAAGCCACATCCAAAGCTTTGAACAGATACTGAATCATCTTCTTTCCCACCTGGGATGGGGGTACTAGTTCCATTCTTCTTTTCTTTGCTCCCATCTTTAGAATCCTCCCCCATTATCATCTTTTGTAGTTCTCTCCTCTCTGCCTCTTCTCTTTCATGAGAGAGCTGCCATTAGAAATAACTCTATACCATTCAGCCATTCAAATACAAACATTTATCATATGTATATATGCATCTTCCATGTACACACAATGACTTTGAATTTCAAATCATTCCCATGAAAATATCCTACGCAATTTCTTTTAATATTTCTGTGAGTTGACTTTTGACTTTTGAGGTATACCTTCATCCTACTATCACCCAACCCTCCCCCACACTCCCCCTCCCCCAACTCACCTGTTTCTAAATACAATGTAGACAGAGCACTTGAAGATAGGCCAGACCTTATGTATCATCTAAATTATAAATTATGGACATTTTAACATTTTAACATTTCTTATTTGAACATGACCTTGTATACTTCACAACTCCGTCGAAGTTACCCTTTGAATGACCTCTTTTACAAGTGGATGAAAGTTTATATTGCTAATGTTCACTCAACCACTCAAGATTAAAGAGAATGTTGAGGTTTTCAAAAATTTAAATGCAGTTGGAGGCTACCATCGTTGGCAGGCAATATTAAGGGAACAATGGTGCTTATCTCAATACAAAACAATTAAGAGTTAGAGATTTTCAACTAGATATTTAAATGTGATGTGGGTCCAAGTATTTTAATCATCATTACATAATGACACACACTGGACAAGGGAAAATACACAACACAGGAATAGAGTAATTTTTCAAAAGTCCCTTAGGCACTAGAGTATAGTTGAGGAATGACTTTCACTATAAAGCAAATTGTTAAGACATGGCCAGGTTGCAAATTATTGAAATGGTGCCCAAATGTTGTTCCTAATTACACCAGACAACTGTAACGAGAACTTTTCCACTTTGTGACTGGATTATAATATGTTTAAGAAAGAAGCTCACAAAAATAGTTGTAATCTGACCAGCAATAAACTTAACTGAACTTTCCCTCACAACTAATGTTCTCATAGGTCAATACAATACTGGATGGGGCCTACCTTGGCACTGGCTTTCCCATTGGCTTTACTCAATGTACTGGGTGTAGCGAAAGTGCTATGATGTCATAAGTCAAATAGAATTACATGGGTGGAGCTTACTATATGTATCAGCATTCTCATTTGCCATGATTATTTATTGGGGTGGAGCTTACCTGTGTACTGGTCTTCTTATTGGTCAACATACTCTCGATGTTCTTTCCCATCTCCTCAAAGTCACTGTCATCTCCCCCTGAACTACTCTCTTCATCTGTAGACAGGACTTCATCTGATGCTAGGACTCTAAACAGCAATAATGCAAATGATGAGAATAAAAAGTTTTTGTATTTTACACTGAAATCTAGTCACTTTGTTGCAATTGCACAAATCTTACAAATTCCCTGGTCAAACACTTCCCAGTTTATGGTAAGATAAGCTTTCCATCCAAGAGCAATCTGCAGTTTTTCCAGTTTCAAAGACTTACATGAAAACAATCCCAAAATGGAGTCTTAAATTTGAACTGGATGACACTTTTATATATGAAAGAGTAATCAAAAGCCCCTTGCAGACTTATCCCCCATTTTTGGTCATTTTGAGTTAAAAAATAATTTCCCATAATGCCTGGGTTGTTATTTTCTTTGAAAGAAGGTTAGTTTTTGCTAGTGTAGGAAAATCTCTTCATTATTTTCTTTAAACAAAGGTCATCATCATAATATGAATTCCCAAATTTTGAGGAATGGACTGTGAAGCCCTTTTCAATCACCTCTCATGATGAATCAAAGTTGTACAAGCATAGAACATGTGGAGTAGTAAAACAGCAAGCAACTTTTTAATTATTCAGCAAAATTAAAACAAACTCATATTTCCCCCACTCCTGTGCTTTCTCAAATACCAACTAACCCTACCTACACCCTTCCAGCTTTCCTGTGAACATTCCACCTTTAAGACCCAAACAACCAAAGTGGCTGTTTGCAAAATATGCAAAAGTTAGGGTGAACCAGAAATACAAATTGTAACTGTGCAGTATTTGATGTAAATCACATCAACATTGTTGCCACTGCAAATGCAAATCCTTGTGTAATGAAGGTAAGCCATGATGGTTTGTGAGGACAGATGACATATATGACCATCAGAACTATACTCATGTTACTCCATACTACTCCAAGTAGGTCACAAGAACATGAAGTCCCACTTAAGCAACATCACATTTCTAATGACATACAATAAAAAAAAAGGAAAAAAAAAAACCACAGTGTCCAGGGAATAAACGAGGTGTAGATTTACATGCATACACACACAGGCAAATCGATCACAATCAGGCAATGTTGTCACTGATGCATGCAGAACATGTCATGTATGCTCACAACTACATGTGCATAGCAGAAATATGTAAAACAGATACAAGCTTTCCATGTGTGCCTCAAGTAAGGCCGTGTAAACAAAACCTGTCATGCAAAACGTGTCTATACATGTAACAAGAGATACTCGTGACATACTTGTTCTGAAGTTCAAATATCCTCTGGCATTCCTCCTTGTAACGTTCATGATGCTCAGCTATCCCAAAGCGGTTGCCTCTCGCAAATTTGTTGATGTCACTCTCGCCTGTTTTGGCCTGTTTCGTGGAGTAAGTCCTCACAACGTCAATCACCTCCCATCGTGAGAGCTTCTTGATCTACAAAAAACAACAGTAATAAATGTCATTACGGTAACCATTGAACAAGTTATGGCATAAAAAAAATTTAAAGGTAATGGGTTTTAAGTACCAGACTTTTGGCAAAACCAATCTTGTATGATTAAATTTCACTTTAAATGCTATGAAAGAGTAAGGGGGGGGGGAGGGAATACTGTGATTAAAATTTCTTCATGCATGGGATTAGAGATTAGACTAGTAAATTAAGTAGGCTTTACTTCTCACAAATAATCCACAAAAGGGATTCTCTGCCTTCCCTCCCTCACCTAGACCCACATCAATAAATACACCAGTGTCCACAAACTTTTAGGAAAAACATAAGTCTAGCACCATTCAAGGATTAAAAGTTTTATCATGCACTTCACATTCTGAGTATTTATCTCAGTCCTTCAAGATGTATCATGAATGACAAGAAAAATGACAAGAAAAATGACAAGAAAAATGACAAGAAACTGCAGTGTGTCTGAATATTAAGTTAACAAAGGAAATTCATGTGCTCTTTTCAAAATATGACATTCAACTACTTCCAAGGCCTTGAAAATGACCCATTCAAATTCAAGTGTGTTCAAGATTTTTGAGGTTGCACACAAACTCTGACACATGGATGGTATTCATGGTAATAACAAGCCAGTGGATAAAGTTATAACTTCACTGGTTCTTAGAAATATATGAGTATCAAGTACAGATGAGGATGCTATACGTGGAGTTGAACTGATTATCAGTATCCAAAATTAGTATCGGCTAATGTACCTTACATTCATCAAATGCTGATATCTGTAACATTTACCCTAAATCTTGATGATTCCCAACTAATAGTACATGCTAAGGATATGGTTTGTAAGGCCTAAAGCCGGATTTAAGCCCCAGTATTTTACATCTTTTAAATAAAATGGTAGTCCGTACTAATACCGCTTCTCCACCATATCTGCATTTTGTTTTACTCCTATCAAGTGAACCAGTGTGCCATCCATTCAACTATTGCATGCTTGTCCTTGACCAATACAGAAAATGGAATACTGATGGTCATACAGAGTGCACAACAGCCAATGATCTTGTTTACAGTTGCTCATTTCTCAATGTCAATATTGGATCCCTAAAGGTCAATGATGAGAATCATCTCATATCAGTTACAATGGTCTTTGTTGATGTCAGTATAATCATAGTTACAGTCAGGTATCAGCAGCCCAGTAGTCAAAAGAAGCTAAAGGGCAGCATCTTTAGAAAAATTTTTCAACCCCCCCCCCCCCCTGTCCCCAGCAAAACAGCTGAAAATAAGTATTCCTATTGCCATAACACATCTTAAACTCCCCAAAAATTACTTGCCCCCACCTCGTCCTCGGTAAAGGACTGGTCGTCTGCCTACAGCTCACTATAGACAGTCCATACATCGACCATTGGAAATAGCTGGGGGGAATCAGCCGTCTATGTGATGGTTGAAATTGTCTTTGTTCTCACAGCAAATTTTGAAAGTAAAATCTTAATTCACTACCATGAATTTTCTTCTCCAGATCTTACAGGAGTCAGGAGTATTGCAGCTGTTCTTGGCCACTGAGAATTTCTGGAAAGTGCTAAACATGTGAAATGAAATCAGCAACTTTTTCGCGCTGTAAAATTTACTGTGCGACTTCAGAACTTTGTTTACATCAGTATGCTAATGAGCTACATCATTATGGCAGTACAGGACATTTGCAGAGGCAGTTGCCATGTGTATGTATAGGAACTACAGAAATCAAAATGTTGTGCACGGCGCCACAACGTTTCGCACACGGCATTCTGATGCCACAAATATTTCGAACGCTACAGTAAATTTTTACAAAGTGGCAAAGTTGATGATTTTATTTCAAATTTTCGGAACTTTTTAGAGGTTTAAAGTGATAAAAAACAACTGCAATATAAGTGTAAGACATGGAAAGGAAAAGTTATGGTAGTTTGTTAAGACTTTAGGCCCTAACTTTGCAATGAGAAGAAAAATCGATTTCGACCAGCACTGTACTGGTCGAAGATCCCGAGTTTTCAATGGGTCGGTGTAAGGACCGTGTATAGGGAGCTATCGGCGACCGGGTATACACAGGCCTTTACTGAGGACTAGCCCCCACCCAGCTATCTCATACCCCTTCAGCACCTTGTTTGGAAATCCTGGGTATTAGTATACATTCAACATTTTGAACATGTCTGGGAGTACAGAAAGGTAAACTTGTCTTACATCTTCTTCAGAAATTCCAAAATCTCTCAGCATCTGCTTGGCCTGCTTCAGATTTAATCGCCTCAAGTCAGCATCTGTGCCTGTAACTGTTCTCTTGGATGGTTGAGGAGAACTTGTCTCATCCTGAAGAGTGAAGGAAACAGTAACAGACAACACTAATCATAAATATTAAAAAGAAACTGGAACAGAAAACTGCAAAAATGCATGCAGGAGAATAATAAGACTCAGGTTACTTGCCAAAGTGAAGACATGCTGTTCTAAAGCAGGAGGGATGGACAAGAAAAAATTTCAAGAGCTGTATTCATGTTGTTGTACCTTACATATATGCTACTGCACTCTGAATTCTGCATACTCCCATTTAAACATACTACATGTAACAGTGTAACACAAAGATAAAGAGTTTTCATGCACATATTTAATCTGTTACATTAAAGTCTTATCAAAGCAGATTTAGAGTTCCATTACAAAAATTACTAAAAGGTACTGAAATCCACAGAAAATCTACCCCCAGGCCATACTTTACCCACATGTGCATAAGAGTTTTAAGTGATTCTGCTCTAATTCATAACAAAAGGTTGTCCTGCTTGCTTTGCAACCTGCTGAGACAGCAGGCATGTTCTTTTATTCCTTGCATTTCTTAGTGAAGCATCTAAGAAGCATAAACACAAGGTATAATTTTAGACAGCACAGACAGTTGCCTCAACATAAATTTTGAAACAAGAACAAATTAAAAGTCCCTTTTTGCGTCCCTGCATACCTCTCATGAAGCAATTCATCACTAATACCACATACCAGAGAAGAAAAAGTTAAACTGTGTCAATACGGCAAATTTATACTAAAAATATGTGATAATGGTTGTTTTCATGTACCTTAGGAAAAAATGTTCTAAAAGCTTTAACACCTCCAAGGCCACTTTCTCTACAAGACTGACACTTCATGAACAAATCAGCCACACATACGGCTTCATTAAGGATTTATACAATGATTCCATCTTGAATTTACAAACCTGGGTATGCTAACTCATGTATGGTTCTAATAAAGGCAAATACTGCATTCGTGATGCAGTAAATTTTCATACCTTTAAAGCTATGAATCACTGATATTAAATGATTAACAATTCAAATTAAAGTAGCTGGTTCACTTTATTTTCTATACAAAAGTTTTTCACAATTCACTTCTTTGTAGCTTATGGATAATTTGTTCACCCAAACTTTCAAACTTTCAAATGATGCAATGTTTGTAACTCTTTTAATATGTTACATTTTGGGGAAGAGAGCTACTGCTGTAGTTCATGGAGATACGGAAAGATTTGATCCTGATAGAAGTTTTTCTGTTTTTGGCATGCTGATAAAATTTAAACTCAATTTTTCTGTTTAAAGGGTCCATGGCATCCCCCCAAAATATTTAGAAATAGCCTTGTAGTTTAAAGTATACAACTGGCGACAACGTCTGACTGCTGATTGACATAAGTTCAAACATAGCATCAGTCTGATTGATTGGATGACTTGTACAGATCACTCAAAAGTGTACCCAGACAGCTCACACACAGCCTGTGTGGATATATCCTTCACCAATTTAAACTCAGTACAGGCTATTGTTACTTTGTCTGGTAGGTGCACTAAACAGGTGTTCTTTTGGAAATGGAGAAGTTAGTTAGTTAGTTAGATGAGGTTTAACAGCCCAGTTTCTAACCAACTGGTTCAAGCTGAGCCGGCCACGGAATGGAGGAGACGCTAAAGTAAACTTAGTTATGAGAATCTTTACTGTTAATACTGGGGTGAGATTTGTTGCCCTTTACATCGTGTGATGATTTTGGTAACAAATTCTTAATTAAGGCAAGGAACTCCTTGCATTAACTATAATGCCAAATGCTTATGTTCTCAGACATACAAGATACTTCTAAACAATTAATAATGAGTGACTTGAAAAGTTAAGCTGATATTTGAAAACAACATCCACAAAACAAGAGCCAGAGTGCAAAGTTGCACTGGAAATATCAAAGAGAGTTCCTGAGATTAAATTGGGAGAAAGAATACACTTAAACTGAAGAAAATCACCCATGTAGTTCTTATAACAAAACTACATCCTAAAAAGACAAAAGTGCCTAGTTGGTGCAAGAAAACAAACAACTCACCGGAAAATGAAAGCTCTGGAACAATGTGAGCTTGAAACCTATGCCACAAATGTGTTAATGCAACTTTGGCAAACTTCTTTACTTTTGTTGTGGCATAGACCCTTTTCCAAATAGCTACTACAACGGACTATGGGATAGACTTTAGGTACGCATTTTTTTTGTCCACATTAAAATGCCATTGACGAAAACGACACACACCAAAACTCGATGCCACAATCCTTTGTAATTGCTATTTGGAAAATAGAGAGCAACATATAGAGTAGGATATAGGAACTATATCCTGCTCTATAGACCTTTTTCCAAATAGCAATTACAAAGGATTATGGGACAGAGTTTTAGTGTGCACCATTTTTGTCAATGGCAATTTACTGTGGCCAAAAATGATTTGAAACAAAACTCTATCCCACAATCCATTGTAACTGCTATTTGGAAAAGGGTCTATAGCCATACATTATAATACAGGATTGAAACAGCACCTAAACAAAGACACAAAATTCAAAAGTTTGTTGACCTTTCACACAGTGCAGCTCAAGCAGACAGACATAACATTATAAATATTCATAATACAAAGGAACAGGTGTCATGATATGGGCTGAGAGTTTTCAAAGCTTATGAAAGAGACAATGGGAACAAAAGAGTCATCTATTTATAGACTGTCAAATTAGGTCAGCTGAGAACAGACCATACAATTTGAGAGGAAGATGAAAGCATACTTGGAGCTACTGTGATGTAATCAGTGTATCCTACTTATTTAATTATCTAAAGCTACTATGTACCTATGCAACTTTTTTGAAAGTAATGAATATTCATTTCATGAAAAGTAAACAGGTGTAACATTAGGGAGGTTGTGTTATCTTGTGAGGTGAGTGTCTTCATATCTTACAAAACAAACAAGAGAAACAAAAGAGTAAGCTATTTATAGACTGTCATATTAGGTCAAGTAATATCAGTCCACACAATAATACAATACCAGAGGATCAAAGTACACCTGATGCATATGTGATGTAAACCAGTGTGTCCAAGCTAAATCCATCACCTATTGTTCTTTACAAGGCAAATCTGCACCCCACCCATTGACTTTCAGACACTGGTATTTACTGCACGTGAACTCAACTATCACTGATTAAAAAACAGCACCCAGAGATCATTAGTAGCACCTGAAAAGAGATTTATGGCGCAATTTCAAACTACCACCCCAAAAGAGAAAAGATGTCAGACACTGTTTCAAAATAAGGTTTGGGTAACTGCTCATAAACTGTAAACCATGAAGCAGATCTGTAAACAGAAACAAACCCGACATGACTATACCTTTGTTTGGACAGGTTTATTTGGCACTTTGATGTAAGAGAACCCCTCTCCACATCCTGTGGGGTCAGCTACTCCAGTCACAGCTAAGAGACATTTTCCCTTCATGGCTGATATGAAGGCCCTGGTAGTGTTCCATGGGGCAGTTTTAACCTGTGAAAGAAAGGATAACATGGGATGATACAACCTGTCTAACATTGCTACAAACTTGTAGTAAATGCATACTTTTACTCAATTTTTGACATGTTTGTCAGAGTTATACACGTAAGTATGACTTTTACATTTGCAAAGTTACAGCACAATAAAACTGAATAGAGTTTCTCTCACTTAAACTTAAAACTAAATTTCTGTGCCAATTATAATTTTGATACAAAATTGGTTGACAAAAGATTTTTCACTCTTCATTCTACTTCAAACGTTTATGAACCAGAAAGCCAAAAGGCTTCGTGATTCCTTGCGGAAAGGGGGGTGCTTTGTTACACTGAGGTTCATCCATCAAATTTATACTTCTCTCCTTCATCATTTTTTATGATGTGATCAAAATTTCACCCCTGCTCACATCAGCTCATGCCACATGACCTTTGAACCAAAACTTGAACAACCAAAAAAATGAAAAAAAAAAAAAAAATTAAAAAAAAAAAAATAAAAAAAAAAAAAAAAAAAAAAAAAAAAAAGGTTTTTGGACTTTAACCTCTGGTGACCTCGAATGACCTTTGACCTCTGCCAAAACAATAGGGTTCTCCCCCTTGACATGACGAATCTACATACCAACTATGTAAAGTGTCAGTCATTCCTATCTCAAGATATCACGATTACAAGGTTTTTGGACTTTGACCTCAGGTGACCTCGAATGACCTTTGACCTCTGCCAAAAACAATAGGGTTCTTTCTCTTGACATGACAAATCCACACACCCAACTGTGAAAACTGTCTGTCATTCCTATCTCAAGATATCGCGATTACAAGGTTTTTGGACTTTGACCTCAGGTAACCTCGAATGACCTTTGACCTCTGTCAAAAACAATAGGGTTCTTCCTCTTGACATGACAAATCGACATATCAATTATGAAAAGTGACGGCCATTCCTACCTCGAGATATCATGATTACAAGGTTTTTGGACTTCGACCTCTGTTGACCTCGAATAACCTATGACCTCTGCCAAAAACAATAGGGTTCTTCCTCTCAACATGACAAATCTACATACCAACTATGAAAAGTATTGGTCATTCCTACCTCGAGATATCGCGATTACAAGGTTTTTGGACTTCGACCTCTGGTGAACTCGAATGACCTTTGACCTCTGCCAAAAACAATAGGGTTCTTCCTCTCAACATGAAAAATCTACATACCAACTATGAAAAGTATCGGTCATTCCTATCTTGAGATATCACGATTACAAGGTTTTTGGACGTCGACCTCTGTTGACCTCGAATGACCTTTGACCTCTGCCAAAAACAATAGGGTTCTTCCTCTCAACATGACAAATCTACATACCACCTATGAAAAGTATCGGTCATTCCTATCTTGAGATATCACGATTACAAGGTTTTTGGACTTCGACCTCTGTTGACCTCAAATGACCTTTGACCTCTGCCAAAAACAATAGGGTTCTTCCTCTCAACATGACAAATCTACATACCACCTATTAAAAGTATCGGTCATTCCTATCTTGAGATATCGTGATTACAAGGTTTTTGGACTTTGACCTCTGGTGACCTCGAATGACCTTTGACCTCTGCCAAAAACAATAGGGTTCTTCCTCTCAACATGATAAATCTACATACCAACTATGAAAACTATCGGTCATTCCTACCTCGAGAAATCGCGATTACAAGGTTTTTTGACTTTGACCTCTGGTGACCTTGAATGACCTATGACCTCTGCCAAAAACAATAGGGTTCTTCCTCTCAACATGACAAATCTACATACCATCTATGAAAAGTATTGGTCATTCCTAACTCGAGATATCGCGATTACAAGGTTTTTGGACGTCGACCTCTGGTGACCTCGAATGACCTTTGACCTCTGCCAAAAACAATAGGATTCTTCCTCTCAACATGACAAATCTACATACCAACTATGAAAACTATCGGTCATTCCTACCTCGAGAAATCGCGATTACAAGGTTTTTTGACTTTGACCTCTGGTGACCTTGAATGACCTTTGACCTCTGCCAAAAACAATAGGGTTCTTCCTCTCAACATGACAAATCTACATACCATCTATGAAAAGTATTGGTCATTCCTAACTCGAGATATCGCGATTACAAGGTTTTTGGACGTCGACCTCTGGTGACCTCGAATGACCTTTGACCTCTGCCAAAAACAATAGGATTCTTCCTCTCAACATGACAAATCTACATACCAACTATGAAAAGTATCGGTCATTCCTATCTTGAGATATCATGATTACAAGGTTTTTAACTTTGACCTCTGGTGACCTCGAATGACCTTTGACCTCTGCCAAAAACAATAGGGTTCTTCCTCTCAACATGACAAACCTACATACCAACCTATGAAAAGTATCGGTCATTCATATCTTGAGATATCGCGATTACAAGGAGTGTCACAAACACACATACACACCCACGCACACACACACACACACATGACATCACCATCGCATAGATTCCTTGCCTGCCTACGGCAAGGAATCAAAAACTGGTTAATGCAAAAGAAGGCTTCCTTTTACTGGCCTAAAAGCATCTTAATTCGTATAACTCACCTCATCATCAATCTTCTGGAGATCTTCTTCATTATCATCATCAGGGGCAAAGAAAGATTTCTCCCCATAACCTGCATCCTTTAAATAAGATGGGATAAAAATGTTAGTGGACGTAAGGTCTAAAATAAGAAAAGTATACTTTCTAGACTTTGAAATGTAAAATGCATTGGTTTCACCTCCCATCTATATTTCTGTGCTGAGACAAAATACTGAAAGTTAATCACTTGATTCAAACCGGTCTGTTGCACAACAATTTGTGGTGCCATTGTTGTTCTTCTCATATTACCTTCTTTGTTTTCATTTAACAGTAAATGCTCAGACAAGCTTAGAAAATGATCTGTATGTCACAAAGAATTTGGTGAGAAGTGGATACTAACAAAGCTATCACAAAGCTATCAGTTAATATTCTAAAAGAAAGAAAAAAAATCACATTTTTGAACAAGGTGCAAAAGTTTAGAAGAAACAAAACAAGACATACACAAGTTATCAGATTAGTGCAGTTAAGTGCTACAACTTGTAACTCACTAATGGAATAGGCTATGAAGATGGGAGTTAAGACTAATGGCTCCAATAGCCATATCAACTACTTCTGTTTCACTTTCCTACCAAAAGTTTGCCCTTTTCCCCCTTGTCTTCTGTCCAAATTGTGTACCAAACACACTTTACCTGGGGCAGAAAAGCCACAGAAGGTGAGAATGATGGCATCTTCAACCTACCTTGAGCCTCTGTTCTGATGCTAGCATGGAATAATAGGCACAGCACTGCTCTGGAGATACCATAGCTCTGATCTCTTCCTCTGAAGGTAGTCGAAATTCTGGTTTGATCACCCACCAGTTGGAATCCATACCTACAGGGAAGTGTCAGAATAAACCAATCAGACTACATCAACTTGTAAGTAAAAGTACATACTCAAATTTTAGCACATTTGCCTGTACTTGAAACTCATGACAATGGATTTGTGCTTGTACTCATCAAAGGAATAAAAACATCAACAAAATTAGTGATATAAAATCAGATTTGTGGTAAGTATGTGCAAATACTCACACTTTGACATATTTACCTGCACTTGTACTCACGAGAATGAATTTGTACTTGTACTCATCAAAGGAATCAAACCATAAAGAAAATTAAGTATAGACAGCAGACTTGTAGTATGTACTCATACTCACACTTAAGCACATTTACCTGTACTTGTATTGATGAGAATAGATTTGTACTTGTACTCATCAAGGGAATCAAAACATCAACAAAATTAGCTATATAAAAGCAGACTTGTAGTAAGTATGCTCTCATACTCACACTTTGACATATTTACCTGCACTTGTACTCATGAGAATGAATTTGTACTTGTACTCATCAAAGGAATCAAAACAAAGAAAATTAAGTAAAGAAAAGCAGACTAGTAGTAAGTATATACTCATACTCACAGTTTGGCATAGTTTACTGTACTTACTCATCAGAATGGATTTGTACTTGTAGTCTCATTCACATACTTTGAAAGTTAGCCATTACTGCTAATACAAAATTTGGTACTCGTACTCACAAAAAAAAAAAATGTGTTATTGTACCCATACTCACAACCTCACAACCTGTACACATGACACTGTGTTCACACTACACGTCTGTGTCTCACATCTCTGATTTTCTGATTATTGCACTAATCACCAAACACTTTTGACATTACCATTTGTCAAGAAGTACCATATACTGTAACATCATTACCTGTTCTCTTAAAGTCTGCACATAATTTAAGTCTCTTGCGAATGCTGCTCTCAGAATGAGTGGGAAATGCTTTCTTGATGTCTTCCATCTTAATCCTTCTAGGGGTGTCAGGACTATTAAGAAACATCCGGTATATGAAAACCTACAAAAATAAGATGCAAAATTCACAATACAGATTATTAAAATAATCACAACAGTCCAGGATGTTAAAAATGACACTTTACCTTCTACAAGTTGTATTTTCCTTTTTTTTTCCAGACAAGGAGAGAAATGGAATGTAAAAGTAAATTGAGTTTTCCATGACTACATCGCAAATATACTTTTGCTTCTTCACTTGAAATAGATCTTACAACATAAATGTCTTGATTTTTTTTTTTTTTTATCTAAAATTACACTTTGGTAGATGAGTCCACAAACTCAGTATGAAAAATATCAGTGATCACCACCTTGAGATAAAAATGTTCACAAGACTTTATGAGTTGGACTTCTGGTGATGTCAGATGATCTTTAACCTCCATCAAAATCAGTAGGGCAATTCCTGTAATGCATGGATACACACGGTACAAAAAATATCCATGCTTCCTAACTTGAGATATTGTGTTAGCAAGGATTTCTGTGTTTGACCTCCGAAGACCTTAGATGTCCATTTAAATGATAGGATTCTTCTTTTTAATGTGAGATATCCATAAACACTTGTGAAAATAGTCAGTGTTATCTTTTATGAGGTATCTTATTTAGCTAAAAGTTACAGATATAAACACCAGCACACACATGTCATCACCAATTACTAGGTTTCTAATTTCATACAAAGCAAAAAAAAAATATTTTATAATTCAGAAAGGCAACTTCTCTATTACAACAACCTTTATTTCAGAGTCATTTGTGGTAGTGCAATATGAATCAAATTTTGTACCATTTTACACCTATGATGGGTTAAAATTATAAGTTTACAGCAAAGGGGTAACCTCTCCCCAAACCATCAAACAGGGACTCCCTGATTAGTAACCCTGAGTAAAAACCCTCACTGTGTTAACAAACTAAGCATTTCACACAAACAGACACTCACCAATACACTCTCACGTACACACAAATGCCATCACAACTACATAAATTCCCAAAGAATCAAAATCAAAGCAGACATAGCCACACATTCTACCGCAGAACTGTAACAACATCTAAACAAAGACACAAAATTCAAAAGTTTGTTGACCTTTTCAAAAAGTGCAGCTCAAGCAGACAGACATAACATTATAAATATTCATAATACAAAGGAACAGGTGGCATGATATGGGCTGAGAGTTTTCAAAGCTTCTGAAAGGAGACAATGGGGACAAAAGAGTCATCTATTTATAGACTGTCAACTAGGTCAGCTGAGAACAGCCCACACAATTTGAGAGGAAGATGAAAGCATACTTGGAGCTACTGTGATGCAATCAGTGTGTCCTTATTATATCATTATTCAAGGCTACTACGTACTATGTAACTTTTTGAAAAGGATGAATATTCATTTTATGAAAAGTAAACAGGTGTTACATTTGAAAGGTTGCATCATCTTGTGAGGTAAGTGTCTTCATATCTTACAAAACAGACAAGAGAAACAAGAGGGTAATATATCTATAAACTGTCAAATTAAGTCAGCTAACAATACCCCATACAATTTGAGAGGAAGATGAAAGAACACTTGGAGTTACTGTGATGTAATCAGTTTGTCCTTATTACATCATTACTCAAGGCTACCATGTACTATGTAATTTTTTGAAAAGGATGAATATTCATTTTATGAAAAGTTAAACAGGTGTTACAGGAAATTGGTAGGGAGGTTGTGTCATCTTGTGAGGTGAGTGTCTTCATATCTTACAAAACAGACAAGAGAAACAAAAGAGTAAGCTATTTATAGACTGTCAAATTAGGTCAAGTAATATCAGTGCATACAATAATACAATACCAGAGGATCAAAGTACACTTGATGCTTTTTTGATGTCAACCAGTGGGTCCTAATTAAACCCATCACCTATAATGGGGCTGCCCGGCCGAGTGAAAATCTACAGAGGGCGCGCTCATATGGTTCCTACCAGTTGCGCGAAACTCAAGCGCAACCGCGAAGTTTGTAAACAAATTATGCGCTTGTTTTTGTCGTCTAGGCCTACGTTCTTTCTGTTACTGTCGTTGAAGCTGAAAATACGAGCTTTCTGGTTGTAGTACGTAGCAAGAAATTGTTCCTAGACAGAACCCAAAGAAAAACAAGAGATAATGGTCAGGAGGGTTAAAATATCCAAAAAGAATAAAAGAAGACTACATATGGGTCTATAACGGCTTAGTAGCTAGCTCGCTGCAGCCCGAGTCACAGATAGATCGCTCGGCTATAGCCCGTAGTTGTACTAGATGTAACATTCCTCAGTAAATTCCACTTAACCCACATGGAGCTTTTTTCATAATTTTAGGAGCTTTCCTAATTAGTTCTTTGAAAACAATTGGTCAGTTTCTATGGTATCTTCACTAGAGCACCTTTATACATGCATTTAAATTCTTACGCGCTAACAATGGAAAAGCAACCAAAGCGTTCGCTTTCAAAGAGCGCAGTAGTGTGAGTCAATCATTTCCGGATTATACACAGAGAAATGACGGTATTATGCGCCAACTACTTTAACAATGAAATTTTCTGTAGCGCGTCCTTAGTTTTGGACGCAGATCACTGTATGGAACGACGCGCATTCAAATCCACATTTCCGCGTCGGTAATTAGGCCTCCATACAGAGTCAACGCGTCTTACAGTGTAGGTAGGCCTATAGGAGTTTGATGGTATCTATGCAACAAATCCTTATGTTTCTTGGGTTTTGTATCACATTCGCACCTTGAGCCTTGCATCTCATGCATAATGTATTTTTTTACATGATATACTGTCCGGATTGGGTGATCTATGTTTGTAATATCTTTGTAGGATTTAGGGTTCCTACATAGTTTATCGTATAAAAGGACCCGAGTAGGAACCATATGATAGCGCCCTCTGTCGGTAAGACGAAAACGCCGGGCAGCCCCATTGCTGTAACCCACTTGAAAATGATGAATATTCATTTTAAGAAAAGACAGGTACTACTTAAGAGAGGACGATTCATCCTGTGGGGTGGATGTTTTTCATTGCTTACAGAGAAGAAAAGGGGGACAAAAGAATCATCTATTTACAGACTGTGAGTTAGGTCAACTAATTAGAGTCTATACAATATGAAAGGAAGATGAAAGCACACTTGCAGCTTATGTGATATAGACCAGTGTCTTCTTGTTATATCATAGCTGAAGCTACTATGTATGTTGCAACTCATTTGAAAATGATGACTATTCATATAAAAGACAGGTGTTCCTTTAGAGAGGTGGGTCATCCTGTGGGGTGTTTCCATGGCTTACAGAGAAGAAAAAACGAACAAAAGAATCTTCTATCTATAGACTGTCAAATTAGGTCAACTAATAATAGTCCACACAAATAAGAGGAAGATGAAAGCACACTTAGAGCTAATGTGATGTAATCAGTGTGCTTAAATTATGTCATCATCCAAGGCTGCAATGCTCTTTGCACCTCATTTGAAAAACAGAGATAATGCTCATTTTGAAAAAAATAAAAACACAGGTGTTACTTTATATAGGTTGAGGTCTTTCAGACAGATGTCTGAGATGAATGGTGACAGGAAGAAGGGGTATTGTTTAAGATAGTGTTTTCACTGGGAGGAATAAAAGGCCTTTAGAATTAATTCAATAGCATTTTATTGAGAAACAAAAGGAGAAGCATTGTACAACAAAAGAGACTCATGTCAATCAGGTTATCAGCATTAATATAGCAACACCTGTTTAGAGGAATGTTATGATGAAGTACACAAAATCAGGTCTGCCGTTCAATCATTTAACTTATACACAGTGAGCACTACTTAGAAGGGCAATGAGGGAACTATACTAAGGCATTAGGTCCTCACAGATCAAAAGACGTGGAAAACATAGCTTTCAGATTTTCAGAAGCATCATTCTGGCCCATTACTAGTCTGTTCATTTGTTGATCTGTTACCTGGGAGAGGGATATAAGGGGACTTAGCCAGGACGTTTAGACCAGGGAGTCAACATATAAGTGGCCAAACAATTGAACTCTTTTTTTTAATTTTTTTCTTTTTGAGGGGTATAGGGGAAATGGTTGTCTAGTCCATTCCAAAAATGATTGGATAGTTTTCTGTCTAAAGCCTTCTTCCCAGTCATAGCTTGTTTATCACACCAGTGTCACTGACATACATGCTGAGTCTCTAGGTGAATTGACTAGTCCAGAATACTACAAACAGAGACTGATCTTTAAACCTACTGTATCCATATCCAGGTTTCAACTCTCCCCCAACCCTACCAAGAGCTAAACCCTGCCGGTATCTCAGCTTACCTGAAGAAAGTCTCTAATGTGGTTGTTGGCCCTTTTGGAATTGGGTCCTGGGACCTCCATAAGGGGACACTCTTGGCCGACAGTAATGATTGTATCAACACTGCGAATGAAATACCTGTAGAAACAAAACACCCAAAAAACAAGTTTAAATTTTTTGCTTACTTCTATCAGTGTAATTTAAATAACAGGTAATTTAAGTTACAACCACAACCACTTCCCTTGACTCACCTGTGACAAGCCAGTAACTGCTGATAACTTACAAAATATTTATTAGCAGAGCCTACAGTTTGTAAAACTTTGTACTTCTTTTAATACCTACAAAGCTGAGTATTTAAGTATACTTTACACTGAATTTTTGTATAGAAATTTATGCAAGGGTTCTGAAAACTACCAAATGCTGTCCTTGCTATAACCAGTTTGGAATTAGGTTCTGCACAGGTCAAAAAAGAGCAAAATAAAAAGAGGTAAAGAACAGATAAATTGTACTTATGCACAGAGCCAAAGCCTGGTGGGTAAATTACTCATCCTGTGACTCCATACTGATGGTTAAAATTAACAAGCTATGCTATAGCCCAGTTTATAATGTGGTGGCATTTGAAGCAATGGTGTTCAGCAATACAGAGGTCAGGAGGTCAAGTCCCAGCTAGGTCAAAGTAAACTGGGTTTTTGTCCTAAGATGTAGTTTGCCATCTAGACTTTTTAATCTAAAGGATCCCAAAATTGATATGAAAGGTTAAACAAAGAGCTCCCTCCCCCAGGGATGTGTTTAACCCCTACATGATTCTTTCACATTTACAGTCCCTAACGGCTCCAAATAACCAAAGGCTACAAAAGCCATGCCCTCTCAGGCCACCCTACTCTGCCTTGATACCCCTCAAAACTACCTATGCCAAAAGCACAACAGCTTTGATTCCCTTCTGTGTTGGATTTGGTGTTAATTAGTTTCCATAATTTGGCCTTGATCTCTCAGTGACCTGAAAAAGCCTTCTAAACCTTGCCCTTTTGAATACTTTGAGCCCTGGTCACCCTGGTCACTTACTAATAACCATCAAGGCCTGCATTACGAAAAAAAAAGGTTCTCACTTTTGCCTAGTTCTAATGATGAGGAAGTCTGTGTTTGGTAATTTGTGGGGAAAGATAGGAGCACGAAACAGGTTGTTCTCAACAGCTTGAAGAGATTCTCCAGGTGATAGGTTTCCGAGGAAAGGTGCATTATGGGTAAACACAGTCTCACCATATTCATGAGTTGGAGGTTTACTGTCAGTGCCAGGTTTCTGAGGAAATTAAAGAAATCAAAAGACATTTAAATAACATAAAAAGACAAAAGTTTCCAATCATATAGCAGATTTTCCTGGACTCAAAAGCAATCAGCCATCCACATGTTAGAGGTATATGGAGTGTCTTGCAATATTTTTCTCCTCCCATGAAATACTTTTCATATGCATACCACTCAACATTATTCAAGTTCACTCACCCATGGCATGTGCAGATCCAAGTAGGGGCTCAATTCTCTCCCCCCCCCCTCATTTTTCTCAGACTTGGAAAACATTTATTACACATTTACTTGCTGATTAAAATGCTGAAATTTCTTTGTCTCAGGCCCTGTTTCCTAGAGATGCTTGATCTTAAGATCGATATATCATGCAGAAGTCTTACATCATCAAACTTAAAAATCGAACATTATTCTGTCATGAAACAGGGCCCTGATCACAACTACAAAATATGGGCTTCATTTTTCCAAAGTTTCCCATGGAAGGCTCCCCCACTTCACAAGCACCTTTTGTGCCTTCAAAGAATGTGCCCCCTCCCTCCTTTTCCAAAGTCCAGAACAACCCCTATGTAAGAGCCTTTCCTGAACCTCATGTTGTTCGAATCATCACATCTCCAACATAAGTACCTTCCACACTCCAGTAATCCCAATTTATTCCAACCCCTATAACCTGATCAGGTTTCCTGATTCTGCTGAACACAAATACTCAACAAAATGTTTAAAATATCCTTCAGATTTTCAGTATATTTTACACAAAACTCCATGTTACTTTCACTACAAACACACTGGCCTTCCTATGCTAAAATGTCATGACATCTGCCAGTCACCTCCTCCCATTAAGCAGCCACTCCCAGCACAAAGTAGGTGTACTTTTGCGTTTCAGAACAGAACTCTTTCATATATACTTGACATGCAACTTATGATCAGAACGCTTTCACTGAGAAACGTGTATAGTATTATGGTATATGCTCACTCACTGTGCCCCATGCATACTAAATGTTGGGAAAGCATAGGGGCCAGGACCAGTGTTTGCACTAGGTAGCCAGATTGCACAGTTCCAGCACTCTTCTCAACAATACCCCAAGTTTTAAAATCGCATGTATGAATTTTGCCATCTATTGGGGAAACCTGTTGGAAAAAAAGTTGACTTTTGATTCCCCCCCACTGAATCAAAATCCCCCTTTATGAATTTTGGTATGGGGGAATTTCCCTTCCAAATTCTGAGACCTAGTGGCAACACTACTGCAATATCTCTCAAGAACTCTGAGATTCATTTGATTAACATTTTGACACACTCTCTGGGGCTTCATGTATTTGGAACCCTGCCAATCCACATTTTTCACTCGTGTCAAGTACTTACTACCCAAACTTTTTCCATAAACAATGTTTTACTGTACCAAAAGTCAACAACACAGTCATCACCAGGCTAAGAAGAAGTCTTTAGAAGAGCCCTATGAAATCAATTTTTTATGAAAGGAATTCTTCCAAGTTTTTCAGAAAAAAACTTCCATGAATTGAGACATAATCACAACAAACTCACCCTCTTAAAATAGTTGCTGATTTTGGTAGCCATACCAACATTCATAATTTGAGGTGGGCACTCCTCACTAAACTCAAACAATACCAAATCACCATCCATCCCAGAGAGGTCCTCTGGGGTTCTCATGAAGAACATCTCACCTCCACCTGATGCTTGACGCTCCTGCTCTCTTTGCTGTGGGGTACAATGATGTTGCAAGGATATCAGATGAGGTAAAGGATGTTTAAAAAAAGTTTAAAGCAAATTAAACTTGTAAAACATATTAAATTAACACCATAAATACACTTGAAACAATACAGAAACACCAAAAATATGACTCTGCACTGGTTATTATACTACGAACTTGTTAGGAGAGAATATGTGCAAAATGTGAAAATAATTCTACATCACCCAAAAAGCATTCTACATTTTCCAGCCATGGAGCGCCATTGCATCACTGTAAGGAGAGTAGGCTCAATATTAAAATATGTTTCACTGCTATTTTGCTAGTACACCTGTGAAAACACAAAGTGGCTTCATTCTTCAAGATAAGCATCTTTTTTTAGCTGCTTCTCTTAAGCTGAGCACTCCCTCGGTGTTCCTCAAGAATGAGACTAATTCACTGAACCAACACCATGTGAAGTTAGGTGTATATAAAAAAGATAGGCATAGATAACAAAGGTAAATGCTTGTTTCCTAACATTAATCTAAGCTTCAGAAATCCACCAATCTGCAGAAATGTTAGGATTCAGTATAACAGGATCACAACATTATGCCTCTTGGCTTAATGATGTAATTAAAGAAATAGGCAAAAAGATTTAGATGTACATGAATCATTCAGTAACGTTACCTTTGCTTTTAATTTGATTCTTCTCACAAGAGGGAACACTGGATGGGGCCCTGGGTTGGACATGGGCCCATAGTTGTACTTCTTCAAAGTAGGACGGTGCCATTGCCTCAGTTTCATTGGCCCCATGTGAGTTGGGAAATATGGCTGCCGGAGTTCCACTGCGGGAGTTGCATGCTGTTTAATGAAAATGAAATTTTATAATGAGCAAAAGGCACGTATTTACAACTAGCATTACCCTTAGAGAGGACAGAAATCAAATCAGGGAAGAAATTCAAAATGCATTGAACCACAGACCATACCAGGACAATGTGTTTAATTGAATGAAATTTCTCGTCTGAAATAATTCTGCTCCAAGTATATATGTAAATGTACAGGATTAATTGTTACTGGCACTAGTGTCTCATGTGCCTGGAGAAGCTTCAACCCTGAATATATTGTTTCTTTACCCATAGGCAGCCCTACCCCCATGCAGACTGAAAATGTGCTATTTGGAGCAAAATATATGCTACCTTTTGGCCAGGGTGCACTCCATGTGAAGCAAACGCCAAAGTTATGCCGAGGTGTCAGTTTTCACATACCAACAAAACAGAGGTGTAATTTACAGCACAATATAAAATTACATTGCCTGCTGTACAATGATGATTCATCATACTGGTAGCAAAAAGTGTGGCAGGAAATAATCACACATTTGTGTGAGACTAATTTTGAATTATGTGGAAACACATTGCAGCAGAAAGTTTTGTAGCTGCAATTTCAACCTCAACCTAGTTTGCAGTAACAAAATATATTGTCATAGTCGTAGCCACCTTGAGCGACTTCTCAAACTGCCACACCAAGAGATTCCCTTTGCCTTCACCAAAGGTCTTCCGAATTTTGTGCATGGAATGCACCCAGGCTTTTTGGGCATGTGTGCTTAAAATATCTGGCCAAAGTGTGCAGCTACCCCAAGTGAAAGTGGCCCTGCACACTTGTTATGTTCTTACCTGCAAATCAGTTGACACACTGGGTCTGAGTTTATCCTCTCCAACATTCTTGGGGTAGTAGTATTGATCATTTGAAATATTAAATGGATCTTTGTTGATATCTTCATCACTTTCAGCTTCCTGGAAAATTTCAAATTGACAAAATTGGACAATTATCATGATGGAAGTTTCCTATTACCTGCAAATACTTTGTACTCCTTCTTCCTTTCCATCAGTTACCTTATTTAATAAGCCATGGTGAAGTTTGATTTAAATAGTTTTGCTTCTGCAAAGACTCTTACGGCAATATTTTAGTGGGAATAGAGAAGGGATGAGAGGTGGGGGAATGGAACTACTGTAGGCCTCGGCAATTACATGAAATTATGGAATAGAGTACCCTTGGCACTCCAGGAGGTTGCACTATGGCATCAAAAACAGAACCCTAAGGTAGATCCATACAAATACTCACCACTTGACTTCTAAACCCCCCCCCCCACACCCACAAACACATGCACACACACACATGCACACACACACACACCAAACTGGCATCACATATGTGCCAGAATCACACTTCTAAATAAGAATTCACTGTACCTCTTCATTCTCAGCTTTGGTCACACCAGCCTTGTCCAGTACAATTCTTGACCTCCTTGGCTCTTTCTTCTCCTTGACTGTGTTGACTTGCTTATGTGGGTCTCCATCTTCTGGAATATGGAGAATGATGTTTTCATCATTTGGGTCCAGCCTCAACACCTTTGGTTTTGGATTGTTTGGCATATTCTGGACAAAAAAAAAGGCAATTGGTATATACCAGCAAGGCACTGCAATATTGAACATTACAAATACACCCACAAACAGTGTGCTGTCATCTAAGAATGGCCTGTTCTTTTCTATGGCAACAGCTCTGCTAATTTTAAGAATGCCAATACCAGCTCAGATGTTGACTTACCTAGCAACCATACCTAATGTCAAGTTGTGACCTGGCTTGGGTTCAAACATGTCATCATTCAAAAGATAATCAGTATTCAATATGAGAATCAGCTGATACCCCTCATTTTCATCAAGTATCGGTATCAGTAAAATTTACCTCAAATGCCTATGCTACCTCACCCATATTTCTCAGCCTATATGAAAATGTTACAATATTTTCCTCTTTCTGACTAAAAGTCCCAGCATTTCACCTCATTTAAATGCTATAACATTAAGTGGCAGCTTACACGAAAGCCTGCAGTTTGCTGTACAATACGCAAACACTCGTTTCTTTGATATCAGTAACATCAGCTAGTTGCAATTTCGATACAACACCACGTTCCACAATTACCTTGTGGAATAGGATCAACACAAGACTGGTTTCCTTGAGCAAAGCAGGAGCAAAAGGACAAAGACATGGGCACTCAAGTATGGTTACACTGTGTATATAACCTGGTGAATTTTGAGCTGAGAGGGACAGTGAGAAAATTTTAAGTTGACATAACTTATTCATCACCACTCTCTCTCCTGCCTCCTACCACCTCCTCCCCATCCCCCTCCCTTCAGTCTTAGCCTAACAATGACACTCACCTCATGATCCCAGATAATATCATCCTCCCAGTTACCATAAACTAGCTCTTCATTGTCCGTTGGAAATATAGAATACCATGTACAGGACTCTGCTGTGGAGTGAATCAAAGTCATTTTTGTTCAAGTTCCTTTTCAAAAAAAAAAAATAGTATTGACAAACTTTTAGTTTTAAGTACATTTATTCAACTGTAAGTGTTTCAGTGATCCAGTCAGAATAAGTTGATATGCCCTGTTGCACTTATGGTCTGGCAATATGAGGAAAAATAGATCTTAATACTCCACTGTCTAAATATCCATAACACTGGAAATATTGGTACCTTCCACATGAAAATGTTTCAAACCAGTACACCACTGTACATGCTTCATCAACCCTCTGATCAGGTTAGGCCCATAATACCTCATTACATCAGAACATCAGTACACAATTAGTCCATGAGAACCCCTACCCTTAGCAAGACTATGATCTCCATACCAACTATACTAGAATATATCCGTGCACTGCAAAATTCAACATGCCATCCACTGAGTCACATCTGTCATGTTTAAATCTGCAATGTTGGCCATGCAACCACCTGTAGGTTTTAAGACATGTCCAATAGGGGAAAGCCAGAGTACCCAAAGAAACCAAAGATTTTGAGCAATGTTTCAAATCTGCTTACTTGTAAAGTCTAATATACTGAGTCATGACAACAGGCCATTCTACCACACAGAGGTTTAACTTTGCAAGTGATTAACAATAATAATGATGACAACTTAATAAAGCACTAAGAAGATGCTCATGGCGATTCCGCAGTTACAACCAGAGCAGCTAAAAGTCCTAAAAAAGGTGGGTTTTAGTTTTTGTTTCTAAAGTATCCAGAGAAGTTGCAGAACAAACAGATGAAGGAAGATTGTTCCAGAGTTTGGCAGCAGCAAAAGAAAAAGAACTAATACCCCGATTATTGTTAGCAATGTGCTCCTGTAAAATCCCTTCAGATGAGACCTTGATGGGCTGGTGAATATGGAATCACTAGTTCATGCAAATGAACAGGTTCTGAAAAGGTTAAAGTCTTACATACATAGAGGGCTAATTTGAAAAGAACTTGCCCCAACTCCCACACATTTGCAAATCACAAACTTGAATGAAGCCAGATCATTCTATAAAAACATTTTCCAGATTTAAACATAAAATCAGTTTTGAGAAATACTTTAACAATTCTATAACTTTAAATTTTATCATAAAGTTTAAAATTCTGAGAGAGAGCGTTATGTTTTTATCAATGAAATTCTCACTAAACACGTAAGATTTCATTTTTTTTAATTCAAATTCATATGATTTCAAATAAATTCTCCTGAAAACCTGAAAAGGTTTAAATTTCAACAGAATACGCATCCAAGTGACTCACCTTGATTCCTGTTGGCCTTTTTATTTTCTTTGTGGGGTTTCAGTGAAGGTCCTACAACCTTAAGGGTTGAGTTGTTTGTGAAATTTTGACCCAAAAAAGCCATGTCTTTTTGACCTGTTTGAAAATAATGTGTAAACTGTTAAAGCTCCACAAAGTTTCTTGTGAGGCCATCTAGGCACTTCATTATTACAAATTTCAATGGAACTTAGAAAATACTGGTTACTTAAAAATATTAAATTTCAAGAAATTACAAATTCATGATCCTCCTTGCTGATAACATCAGACAATTGGTAAAAAACAACACAAATCAATCTAAAAAATTAAAGACATTTTAAACAATTTCCAGGTTTTTTTTTTGTTTTTCTATACAGAATGGGAACCTTCAGACTTTGGCACAGGTCATCCCATCTTTTTAAATGTTACCAATGAGACTTATACTGTACATGCCACATGAAGTATGTTTTAAACTGCAATACAACATGCTTCCAATTCTTTAACTATTTTTCTTCAGGTTTTGCTTCACATACAACATCATCATCAACAACACCAGGGTTCTAGCTAGAGCATATTCAGTGCTGGGTGGCAGTTGGTTTACGAAACGCCGTCCTGGGGAGGGGTGTAGGGGAAGGGTGTATGTAGCCTGCAGAGCAGACTCTGTAGCAGCCTTCCAAAAGATGGCACTCTCTTGGAAATCAATACACCCCCTGTATATATACTATACAGAGTCTGCGAACCTTTGTCCAGTTTTCATTTACATGAATCCCCAATATGCGGGATAGAGTATTATACGTAAAAAGGTCACATGGTGTTCATAGCTACTGACTATTCATGTTTATCAAACTTCTGAAGATACGGTGACATCTTAAAAAGGTACATAATTATCATGTATGGGCTAAAAATCGAGCTAGTCCTTGCAGTAAAAAGTCAAGCTTAACGGCACAGGCGTAGGATTTTGTCCCAGGTCTTGCCGGTTTGTAGAAACTGGCCTGTATATAGGCCCTCTCATGGACAAGACGACGTTTCTTGCTAGCTGTATACGTGTACACGGTAGCAGCTAAGCCAGTAAAAATACAGTAACAGCCATAATGCACTGCATAACGTGTATACAAGTGAAAAGACTTGTCTGCTGTAGCAAAGCAACCGGTCGCTCATGTTGACTCCACCCCTTACCAACACTGATGACGTGTGCATTAATTATCATGAAGTTATTTTTGTCTCAGAAATGAGATTGGCTAGAAAGTTGGCAGGCTACTGTATTGTATTACACTTCATCTGTATACTGTACAATTAGGCTAAGCAAATATTAAGAATTGTACTTGTAGCTGATAAAACTCAACAACAGCCAAGCAGGCTGTCCCCTTCCTCCCCTTTGAGAAAATTTTGTATCTTTAAGGGGGCTTACATTCAAAATGGTGCTATTTGCAATTTTTTGACCTAGTTATATGTGTAATTTCATTCAGTTTTTTAGTTGATGTTTAATTATTTTTATATTTTTGGTATTTTTTCCATTTTTTTAGTTAATGTTTTTTAATGTAATCATCATCTGAAGGTGCAGTATAGAAATGGCTAAAAACTCTTTTGTTAACTCATATTAATTCTGTTTCTTTTATTCAGGGTTTCCATTTTTCAGCATATTGCAAAATTATAAAACATGTGCTTGGAATACAATCAAAATAGCACATTTTCAGCACCATTTCAGTTTAGTTTGCGAAAAATCTGTGCCAGGCGGGATGGTACATTTGACTGTGAGTGCCAGGCGCAAATAAGGAGTGCTGGGCAGCCCTGCCCAGCGCCGCCCACCATAGCTAGAACCCTGAACAACAACAACAACCACAACCACAACATGAAAACACCAATACCTGCCATACCACTACATTATGAATGTGACTGACTTCACATAATCAGCTTAAGCTAGTCGCACACTATACGACTTAGGGGACACAACTGGAGTGGACCGTCCCATGGCAAATAGTCATGTAATGCGCATGGGTCCACAACTGTGACTGGCAGTTTAAAAGTCCAGTTTTCAGTCGCATCACCTTCACTTGGGAAAAATGAACATGTTTTTTTTTCCCAACTGGAGTCTGCGACAGTCATAAGGTGGAAGCAATTTGACCAATCAGGTACTAGCGATTGTGAACGAAGCTGAAAAAGGAGTGTAAAATACCTTAGTGTAAAACGGGCTAGCCAGTCACAAAGTGTGCATTGTCAATCGTACAAATGAAAGTTGCACCAACTATCGGAAACTATGTCACGACAGTCAAATTGAGCTTGGTCATGCAAACTTCTGTAGTGTGCAGCTAGTTGAAGTAGCTTGTATCTGATTGACTTTTTCATCATGTAAACAAACATACACATGACAAACATGTTTTTCACAAAAGATAATCTTTCAAACTGGGAGCAGGGAATTATGCTCTGTTCAAATACATCATAATGCTCAGTTTTGAGATTTATTCATATTTTACCACAAACAAGAGAAAACCTGAAGGCTTTATGAACAAAAGACTGTCATACCATCTTTATAATATTTATGTAGCAATTTGACCAGCAATCTTTCACAAAGATCTATTATGAATCTTTAAGTTTGATTTATCATGCAATAGTCCAACTGAAATCAACTTGAAATTGATTCTTGATGAAACAGGGTCTAGGTTGCAGAGAAAAAGACTTACACTCAAACTCAAGTTTAAACTGTATAGCCCTATTGCATGTTACATCAAACTTATGATTGAACATAACACTTTAAGAAACAGGGCTCACATACATTATTCCTTACAGGGGATAATTCTTTACCTTGCTGAGCATAGTAGGCCACAGCAGTTCGATTGGAAAGTGTGGGCACCCAACCAGCAACGCTAGGTGGTCTAGCTTGTAGCTTCTCCTTGGCATCTTCAGGATCCCATACGACATCCCTCTCCCACTCCACCTGTGATACCATATCAAAGCAATCAGGTTCTGCCTCTGGGATGGGTATAACTTCTTCTGGTACCTCTGGCTTCTTCTCCTCTGTCTCATTTTCATTTGATACCTTCTGCTGAAAGAAAGCATACTTTAAATACAGTAGCCAATTCTCTGGAGGTTTTATCAGTTTGGAATATGTTCGGGAAGACTGGATAATAACAAAGAGGTCTACCACTACGAATCCCATGGAAAGAGAGAAGGAATGGATGAAAAGCAAAGCAAAACCTTGGAGGTCAATGGGGACAATCCTTTTGGCCTCTGTCCCTTTTTCTAATCAAAATTTCCCACTTCATCAGCTTTTAAGTGGGGCCATTCTTGATCCCATTCCTTCTTTGGCATTCTCTCTTCTGTAACCTCAAGTCATGCTATTATGTCTGAGAGAAGTGGTTCAAAGAATTAAAACAAAAACTTTCTGTCCCAAAAGCATTCACAGGTACTTTATCGACTTAGTATTAATATTCCAGGATTTCTTTACCTCTTCAATGTATCTACTCAAGTAGGGCACAGGTAAGGGGGTGAAGTGAGAAGGGGAAAGAAAAAATGGGTGGTGCAAATTTTGTCTGTTGTTGTTCACTACAAGTTACTACTATTTCTATGTGTAATTTCCAGTTTTTTTCTCAGGGAGGGTCTCTATCTGATAAGCCTGCTAAGGTTTTTTTTTTTCTTTTTAGTGCCACTCACTTTCACACAATATTACCAACATATTCTGTGTTATGATGTTAAACTTGTATTGTGTTTAATCAAAAATTAATCAAATGACATCAAAAAGTCTCAACCACTGACCTACTCCTATTGATGTAAACATTGTAAACACATCCCTGCAAAAGTGCTCTTTTATCCAGTGTCCAAAGCTACTACATCTTAAAGCATAGTTCCCATTCTTTTCTGGACATACAATTCCAGGCTTTTCCATGGTAGGTTACCATTTTCCAAGGTCAGTACGTTCAGTTCTGATACTTTTACACAAAATTTCTAAGTACAATTGTATGTGGCAAGTACGTTCTTATGCAAAGGAGGCAGGGCTCCACAAACACATAAGTCCGCTAGCCCGAGGCTAGCTCAAACCACACATGGGATGTGACAGTTACCTCTGAAAAGCCCCATGGGCTAGTAGTAAATCTTCAGAAATTTTGCACCCTGAAGGGGGGATGCCGAACCAAACCCTAGAAAAAATTTTGACCCGAACAAAACTGGAGGGAAAAAATCACTATTGCCTTAAATACATCTTGGTATATCATATATATCGTACTTTTGAAATAACAGTGTGGTAGCATACACACTACAACAAGAGTTCTGTGCACGCACAGAACGTTGAACTGTTACTGTGTTAGGCTTAACATACAAACGTATATACGTAATACGAGGCTACGCTGCTTACAAGAAACTGTGGCCTGCTTTGGATGATAAATCTTTCAGTATGTTTTGTAATTAGACATACAGACAAAATAAGACTGTTGGAAAAAACTTTGATAGGAATCTTATCCTGTGGTTTAAAAAGCTTGTTCTCTTGCCTGCAGTACCATGAGTCTGACATATTCTTGGCAGAGTAGGCAAATAATCATCCATGCACTGTTAGTCTGTTCCCATAATGCAGTGAGGTGTGTACATATGTACATACACATGCAAGGAACACTAGCAGTTTTAGTAACATGTTTGAACAGCTAAAGCATAAGGGACAATGAAGTAAATAACACACACACTGCCAGACAGATGACTCTGATGGTGATTGTAGCAGTTCTGTCTTTGATTCAATGTATGCTTATTATGTGCAGACTGCATATGTGTTAGGCTATCACTTTGCCTCATTTCAGAGTCATGAAGGCCTCCACAGCAGCTTCAAAATACACATGGAGCTGCCACAGTGTAATCTATCTAGCACCTACAGTGCTATTTCACTGGGCCTGGTATGCAATGTCGGTATTCAGGAACTGATGCATAAAATATGTTTATTTTTACAATTTTCCTGCTCTGAATATAGGTTTTCCCAGCAAACCATAAAATTCCCAGTTTTCCCAGTCGGGAATTTCCTTTTCCCAACTATTTCCAGTTTCTCCCAGTAGAGTGGGAAACCTGTTCAAGATAAGTCTTGCTAAACATTAAGACTTTGCCATCATCACGCAAATCTACACAGAGATTTGCATTGACATACTCACCATTTTTTCTCCAAATCCATAATCAAAGTCTTCACAATCTTCCGGGAGACCCAGTTTGTCCCACCAATAACGAGCAGGTCCGTACCGCCACTCTGGGATCTTTGGTTTAACTTGGTCTTTCTTCTTGCCATTGGACTGATCTGGTTTTGCCTCGACTGGAGCCATCAGTAATGTCTTAGCAAAATATAAGAAAGTTTGAGTTAGTTTGCAACATGGCTTGGGCAACTTTAAAATGCTCAACAGGTGCAGGAAACATTGAACAGAAACAATGATTCAGAAGATGGTATACAGGTATAACTGTTAGAAAAAAAAGCTCGAATAAAATCAACCTATAAAAAATAAATAAGTACATTTGCTTCCTCTACTGCTTCCTTTGTTACTGATGCATCAATATATTTGCATTTAATAATTTTCTTTTTTGTAAGCAATGCCTTACGAGAACGTGTGGAAAAACTTTTAAAGTTTCTTTTTAAAAACTGTGCTATCTGCACTGCAAAACTGACTGCCTCTTCACATTCTTTGTGAAGATATACATACCAACATTCTAATGTATGTTATCTGAGTGCTATAAATAACATCCTGCTTCCTCCAATATTTTACAGCTGCTGTCTTTTATTGTGTATCCAATGTACATAATGTGCACAGAATTCTACAGGTCTTGACAAAGACTTGGCAGCTATTTTAATTTATTATAAAAGGAGCATCCTCCTTCCTCTTTCTGAAAATCCAGATGATTACTTCTATTTCAAGTGGCCCAAGTACTCACAGGGAAACCTTTTTAAAACCAGAATGCAAAAATGCATTGAGGTTTCGATGATATATGTTCTATTCCAAATAATGCCATGATGTCCCATATCTTTCAGTCACTGGTCAAAATTTCCCAAGAATTCCCAAGATCATCATCTGGGGTTACGAGAGGTCAAAAAGCAAAATTTCCCAAGAATTCCCAAGATAGTCATCAGGGTCACCAAAGAACAAAATGCAAAATATCCCAAGTATTCCCAAGGCCTAACGTTACAGTATAGCCTAGAGGCTATGCTAAATACTTGGCAACTCCCTAAGTAACATTAGCCTAGGTCTAGCCTAGGCCTAGCTATAAGTATAAACCTAGCCTAGGCCTATGCACAGCTGGTCACAGAAATCTCTCTGTAAATACTACAAACTTTGATGATGGGTACCAACATTTGACAGGCAATAACTGCTTTGACTAGCCCTAGCCTAGGCCATAGCTATTACAGTAACCTAGGCCTACCTCTAATAAGTAATATCAGCCCATACATACTGTACTACAATTAGGCTAGCCTGTACTGTGGCAGTTAGGCTAGGACTTAGTCACAGGACTAGGACTGTCTAGGCCTAGCCCATAAACCTGGAACTCTGCATTAGATTTATGTACTGAGTCTAACGTTATTGTGTGTGTAGGCTAATGTTTGTTGTTGGTTCTGTAACAACACTTAGGCCTAGGCTAGGCCCTAACTGTTAGGCCTAGGCCTACGTTAAAACTTGATCTGCCTGGTAAATTTTCCACTAAAGTTACTCATACTACTCTGCTACTCTGAAGAGGAGCCATATTACAACATACTGTGATATTCCTGCTGTAATTTTTATTATTCGATTTCTTGGTGCTATTTTTCCAATTCAGTTACAGTCAAATCTAACATTAACGTTGGGCTACTCAGCCAGCTCAACAGACCTTGGCAGGAGTCTGTCACTGCACTCAGAAACTAGCTTTTAACACAGTTTTTGATTGGTTGAAAGTGGATCTGTTTACAACTGATCAACCAATGATATGGTAGCTTATGGAATGTCATGGATCTGCTGCAAACTATCTACTGATTGGTTTAACATCAACTTGTTGACAAAAATTTAACCAATAACATAACAGCATAGATTACTGGGCTCAAATAAATACACTACAGTACTGTACAGAAAAGTGAAATACTGTAGTCTATTCTCAGTCTTTTGATATGTTGGCTAAAGAATAATAAAGTTCGTGAAAGGACCTATTTACTCATTCAAAATTTGGATTATCAAGGAAAAATCCGTATTCCCATATTTACAATGATTTTCCGTACTGAATATGGAAAGTCTGTGCTGGTTGGGAGCTCTGTCTCAGGGTTTGACCCCCCTGGTGACCCCAGATGACTTTTGATCCCCACCAAAAATGATAGAGTTCTTCCTCTTACTATAAGGCATCAAAATACAACGTATGAAATTTATCCAAGCTTCCTACCTCGAGATATCGTGTTAACAAGGTTTTCAGAGTTTGACCCCCAGTGACCCCAGATGACCTTTGACCTCCAACAAAAATGATAGGGTTCTTCCTCTCACCATAACGCATCTACATAATAAGTACGAAATTCATCCAAGCTTCCTACCTCAAGATATTGTGTTAACAATGTTTTCAGGGTTTGACCCCCGGTGACCCCAGGTGACCTTTGACCTCCACCAAAACATTAGGGTTCTTCCTCTCAATATATGGGGGATCCATGTACCACGTTTGAGAACTGTCAGAGCTTCCCTTCTTGAGATATCGTGTTAACAAAGATTTCAGAGTTTGACCCCCGGTGACCCCAGATGACCTTTGACCTCCACCAAAAGTGAAAGGGTTCTTCCTCTTACCATAACGCATCTACATACAAAGTATGAAATTCACCCAAGCTTCCTACCTCAAGATATTGTGTTAACAATGTTTTCAGGGTTTGACCCCAGGTGACCCCAGGTGACCTTTGACCTCCACCAAAAACAATAGGGTGCTTCCTCTCAATATGGGGCATCCATGTACTACATTTGTGAACTGTCAGAGCTTTCTTTCTTGAGATATCATGTTAACATGGTTTTCAGAGTTTGACCCCCGGTGACCCCAGGTGACCTTTGACCTCCACCAAAAGTGAAAGGGTTCTTCCTCTTAATATGGGGCATCTATGTACCAAGTTTGAGAACTGTCAGAGCTTCCCTTCTTGAGATATTGTGTTAACAAAGTTTTCAGGGTTTGACTCCCGGTGACCCCAGATGACCTTTGACCTCCACCAAAAATGATAGGGTTCTTCCTCTTACCATAACGCATCTACATACTAAGTATGAAATTCATCCAAGCTTCCTACCTCAAGATATTGTGTTAACAATGTTTTCAGGTTTTGACCCCTGGTGACCCCAGGTGACCTTTGACCTCCACCAAAAACAATAGGGTTCTTCCTCTCAATATGGGGCATCTATGTACTAAGTTTGAGAACTGTCAGAGGTTCCCTTCTTGAGATATCGTGTTAACGAAGTTTTTAGGGTTTGACCCCCGGTGACCCCAGATGACCTTTGACCTCCACCAAAAATGATAGGGTTCTTCCTCTTACCGTAACGCATCTACATACAAAGTATGAAACTCATCCAAGCTTCCTACCTCGAGATATTGTGTTAACAAGGTTTTCAGGTTTTAACCCCCGGTGACCCCAAGTGACCTTTGACCCCCACCAAAAACAATAGGGTTCTTCCTCTCAATATGGGGCATCTATGTACCAAGTTTGAAAACTGTCAGAGTTTCCCTTCTTGAGATATCGTGTTAACGAGCAAAGTGTCACAAACACACACACACACACACACACATACATACATACACACATACACACATACACACACACGCACATACACACATACATACACACGCCATCATGACCGCATAGGTTTCTCTTTTCATCGAAACCAAAAAAACATTGCTGAGGTTAGAGTTCCTATCAAAATAAACTTGTATCCACCAACTTACTTCATCATCTACCATGCACTCCTCTGGGGGTGGGGTAGGGGCTGTTAAATATGTCCAACCATCAATTCGCTTAGGTGGGGGAGGCTGGAGTGGTTCCTCCTGGGGTACACTTTGTTGTTGCTTCTTTTTTCTCTTCTTGGCTCCCCTCCAGACTTGCGGCAAGAGATTGGGATTGATTCCAAACAGGCGATAGAATCTAAGAACCTTCAAGGAATGAGAAATGTCCAATAAAATCATGTAGAGCTGTGCAAGACAAATTTTTTGCATGGACCAGGCTGAAAATATTCTGAGTATGGTCTTAATGACTAGCATGCCTGGAATCAGAATAGAATTAAGAGAGGCTTTTAAATCATTTGTAAAACTTCCTTCTTTCATATTTGGGGTCTAGCAATGATCCAAAACCAGGAAAAAATGTTCTTGCGAATGCCACATTAACATTAGATAAATTAATTATAACCTCTAGCCATAGCAGGTCTTTGATAGTCAATATTTTCAGAGTATGACATAGCTGCCAAAACAATACATGGTTTACATGTGATCAAATAAAATGTGACATAATAAAGAAAGTTTGAAAACAAAATTAGAACATTCTCTCTGTGACTTGTAATTTGTTCTCTCATCAGCATAAAGTTTACTGACAGGATGGCAAAAGTGGTGAAATCACAAAGCATAATCATAGTAATTAAAATAGCAAACATGAAGTCTTTGGATCAGAAATCAGGAGAGGGAAATTATTGGAAACTTGTCAGAGGGAGTAATTCAACAAGACAAGGAAAATAAAGAATTCAGTGCAATTTCCGAGACAATTCCCACCAGTTTCCCCCAGACAAACACCCCCCAACAACTCCTCTGGGACAATTCCCCCGGAGTTGTTGGGGGGGGGACTTGTCCGGTAACAACCAATCACTATGACTGCCTGAGGTAATCAAGTTAATTTAATACATGTATCTTGAGTTAAAGTTGTCTGGGAGAGGTACGTATGAGGAGCAAAGTCACACAATCTTGTGAGGTTTGATACATTCTGATGATAAAAATATTAAACATATTATAAATAATAAATATTAAATATTAAATACATATTTAATACATGTATCTTGAGTTAAAGTTGTCTGGGAGAGGTACGTATGAGGAGGAAAGTCACACAATCTTGTGAGGTTTGATACATAATGATGATACAAAATCTTGTGTAAATGATGAAGAGAAGTAAAAACTTCCACTCAGACTTTGAACTTGACCTACCTTCCCGGTCTTGAATTCTGGAAACAACTCTGTCACATTCCATTTTGGCCTTTTCTTGGGACAATCCCCACTTTGGTCATCCAGGATCATTGGAGCAATGTGCGAGAGGGGGGCAGATATGGGGGTGCTATCTTGTTCACTGCTGTCCAGCTTCCTCTTGACTCCTTTTTCATTCTCAACAACTTCAGCATCACCATTTAAGCTCTTTCCTTGCTCCTCCAGTTTAGACATTGATGGGGCTGGGGGAGGGGGCATCAGAACTGAATCCTCTGTCTCCTTCTCCAATGGCCCTATTTCAAAATCATCCTCAGCATCATAATCTTCTTCAGAATCATCTGCAAATCCAGTACATAAGGGAAATGATGAAAATAGCATGCCTTTTTTCTGTGGTGACATGAGTCTAGTTAAAATCATGCTGTCCTTTGTACTGAATGTATTCTATTTAATTACATGCATCATCCTCATGTGCTCATTTCATGGAAGGAAAACTCTGTGTAAGTCCAACTTCGACCATTTAAAAGATTTGTCCACAAGGTATTTTCAATGTGGCACAATCTGAAGGTTAAATGAGTTTATGGGGTAAACTAAGTTTTGCTTATTTTCTTTTCCTTCCTTATCATTAGCCTAAACCACATTATTGTTTCCATGTTTTAAAAGGAAACTCACAAGTTTAAAACATCTTGGGAAGAGAAATTGAACGTCTTTTTTATGAGATGGTCTGGCTGTGGCCACATCTACCCCATATGAACAAACTGGAAGACTGTAAATGGGCAGCCTTGAAGATTCTGACTTTCCCCAACCTCTTATAATCCTGAAATCTTACAACTTACCATTCCTTTTTGAGGTGGATGCTGACATGATGTTGCGAACACTTTCTTCCTCCTCTGCTAGTTCACTGATGTCTGAGAAATCGACAGCATCATGAGCCTTAACCTGTGAGGTGTCTTCTTCTTAAAAATGTAATATACAAAAGAGTAAAAACTCCACCCATGATCATAATCTCTCGTATCTTAACCAATATGTGTTTTAAAAATAGGAAGCAATGTGTGTTTTAAAAATAGGAAGCACAGAAAAGGAAGCAAGAGGGTGGGTGTCAAATTACCAGACAAATGCTATGGACATTTGCTATTGAACTTTAGAAAGTCACACAAAAATGTTATTCTCAAAATGAGTTACAATTGTGGGAACGCATCTGTAACTATGGCTAAATACTCCCAATGCGTTAACTGGGGCAACAGTCTGTTAACTGATAACAAAGGCTCCACTAAATTTTCAAAACTTGAAAAGGAGAAACTGAAAAACTGGATTTGAATACCTGATGTTTCTTTAAACTCACCCAAGTCATAATGATATGAGGAATCTTCCTCTTCGGATTCTTCCCCATCTGTGTCTGCTAATTCCTTTGCTAAGGTGCTTAGACCACTCAATGCCCCTAGCTCCATCAAATGTCTCTTAGATTCCTGTTAAAAAGACCAAATACTAAACATAACTTTGGCTTTCCCTCCTTTTTTGAAGAAAACAATCCTCGACTGTGTAAAAAGTCATACAAAATTCAAGTGACTGCCCCGACTCAGTTGGAAAGGAATGCATAAACATGAATTTCTGCACTTACCGTGCAGCAAATTTTGATCGCACTAAGTACCAATGTATTGTAGGCTACATAGTTACCATGAGCATCAGGATACTTTGCTGCCAAATTGGTATGCAACTATGCACTTGATAAGCGCACTCCTGCATTAGGTGGGGGGGGGGAGAGAACCAAGAGTATGGGGCACCTTACTTTCAGAAAGACTGAAAACAATGCTTCCTTAACAGTTCTTAAAGTACTGTACCTCTGTGACAACTACCAGAGCTGGGAGAAAAAAGTGATGTTTTCGGTAATAATTCTTTACATCTGTATTCAGCATTATTACATTACCTATTACAGTACAGTTCTAATATTACAAATAAAGCCATGAGTGAGACTACATTGGGGTGCAAAAATTTTTGCAGGATTTCTACAATATTTCTAACAATTCTGAGAAGAAAATATTCCTACCACAGAACTTTCTACACTTTCAAACTAAATCAGCCAATTAAATACCAAAATCAATGTTTCTTCACAAAGCATCTATAAATTTTCAAGGTTGCACATGGAATGGCAATCTGTGTATTTTTACAATTGTTTTGTACCTTTTGCCTATAAAAGCACTTGAGAGTACAAGGTAACCAAAGACCTAGCACTTTCCATTACTTTTAATACCAGGACTTGACAAGGTAAATCCTGAAAAGGGTATAACAACAATGAATCCATGGTAAGTGCACTGACAAGAATACTAATGCCTGGATGTCTCTGTCATGGACACCAAGAAAAACTTGGGTGCTTGACAGTTTCCACCAGTTAAAGTACTGTATGTTAAAGCCTTGACTTACAACACAGCGAAGCACAAGATAAAAACAAAATGCAGATCAAGAGACCCACTTTGCCATAAAAAGACAACTGGAATTAAAACCAAAGAACTGACAACTGTCAAAATTTAGACTTACATCATCCAAGACATCATTGTCTGGTCTCCCTGCTTTGTCAATATTACCAAACAGAAAGCCAGTCATTGAGAATGATGATGAATCTTCATTTTCTTCCTCATAATCCATGTTGAGGTCATTGAGTTTCTTTACACAGACATAATTTATGACACCATGATACAGATCCTGAAAGAACAAAGCAAAGCTCTGGTGTGGAAGGAACTCAGGAAGAGGTTTCTGTAATTCTTTCACAAAAAATGACGTACAGTTACACATCTATTCACATTTCATACACATAATTCTGGCCTTGAAGGACAGTTACATTACAATACTAAGCAACCACAAAAGTGAAGGAAGCATTTGGCTTTCATAGTACACCTTCCATCAGATGGCTAACTGGTTCGACACTTTTGATCAAATTTGTGTTTTCTTTCATTTGAAGGTCAGTTCAAGAGGGAAAAACCATAGACGGGTTTTGCCTTTTCGGATGAAAGCCCATCTTACTTTGATCCTGCTGGGAATTGCATCCTGACCCTCCCAGTTGCTAATTCAAGATTGTGCAAGGTTCAATGAAGGCGTGGCTAAATGTCGTAAAATACCAAGAAAGTAAACAACCTCTTCACCTTTTGTCAATAAAGTATCCTTAACAATTTATCCTTTATCCTTAACAATTTATATGACGTTTGACTTCTTTTCACTTGAAAGGTAATAATATGGATGACTAAACCAATGCAAAGTTGCTTGCAAGCAGTCTTTGAAAGAAACACAGAAAAAATGCAGTACTTACAATTTAACATCGTATTTTTCTCATGGGTTTTATCCTAATACAGGCTGAAATGCTACCTAACATTTATTTTTCTATTTGGGATTTAATGAAATACTTGAAAAATGATGACGAACAAGTTTTTGGCATAGTACCTTGTCATTCATGTGGTTTCTAAATTGATGCATGGATGTTTCCTTGTATACAAAGTCAACTGACTTTGTTAGTAAATAATTTTTATAAGCCATAAATAATTTCAGGAAGTTGAAAGCTTAAGCCGAACATCAGATGGTAAAGGCGTGGCTACACATGCAACTGATTCATCGCACATCTGCAAAACAGCAGACTCAAGACGGTCGCGGATGTGAAGTTCCCAATCCAAGATCAATTAGTTAGTTGCATGTGTGCCCTACCCCAAAACATGTTACTGACTTGTCACAGACCAATTTCATCCGTTGCTGAGGAGTCGTAGCAGTTTCAAAAATTGAATCTGCACACTAATCAGTTGGATATGCAGCCGCATTCAAGTTGCCAACTCACCATATGTAGCCGTATTCCACAACTCTACTAAATCAACGGCAAAGTAGCAACAAGCTGGCACCTGGTAGAAATACTCCTATCCCTTTGCGTTCCTATCCCTTGAATAAGGGGCGCCAATAACAAGGACAAGGGGCCCTGCCCCAAGCCAAAGTATCAGGCAAAAACATCATTGCCCCAAATTATACTAGTAAAAATCACAACATTGGGGTGATTTAAATATAATTGGATTACTTTTGCAGTGTATTGTGAGCTGTACTTTTTCACGCATTCCATGCTCATCCATTATTGGCCTATACGCCATCTCATTATTACTTATACAATGATTATTGTAGATGACTTAATGTTTTGCTCTAATTCCCCTAATGTTGTAGGTACTACAAAGCTTCCTGTGGTTTTTCTGTTAGTTTTACCACCAGAGCATTGCTCCTGGACCCCTCAAGAGCCCTACAGGTTGGACCTTGTACACCACGCCAAAGGAAGGAGCACTTCGCGTCCAAAAGGCCCCTTTGGCATGTTTGGTGCTGCTGGATCTTTAATGTATCTTCATCACAATTATTTCAATAGAGATGTGCAGCCATACCTCAGACCCACCAGTTTACCCATCTCCACGTTGGCTTTCACCTTCCAAAAATGTGAGAGAATGGAGTAGTCATGCAGGCTTCACCCTGCTAACCTGTGACAACGAATGATAGGGTCACAGCAAATTGTTGTGCAGGTGAAATCATTGCACGATAAGTTGTATCTTGCTAAGTGATAAAAGGTGAAATTCTCTCCAAGAACTATTCGAACATGTACACAGGTATCCGGATAAAATTTCAGAATATACCAACCCCCCCTTTCTCGTAAGTCTGTTATCTATTTAAAAAGCCCGTCACTCCCATATTGTTTGACAGTGTGTGGTCTTACCTACATACTCATTTTCATTTTACTTGTCGCCAATGTCGGATCAGAGAGATCACAACAATGGCTAGGGCTTAAGTCGTGGTCCATCCAACCAATTTTGCATATTACTAAAACCTCGTACCGGCTTCAAAAGCTTGGATTTCCCATCAAATGCCACCCCCCCCCCCCTTCCCATTTCTCAGTTTTTTAATATTTTGTACGGTGCCATACTACTCAAAATTGTCCAAACAAATACATTTTAAAAAAGGCTGCCAGTAAGAAAAGGAAATTATACACCCTACCCTATCCCCCCAAAATACACAGCTACTAGTGTACCTACAAACCAAATGCAATATTCTTCAATTGCAGGTGATTCTTTCAAATCTTGTTACTGTGCCCATACTAGCAGAAATCTTGCATGCATGCAGGAGCATCCGTGCCCATTTGGAAGGAGAAAATTTTTCAGGCAAGGAATCCATGTCCACTTGAAAGGAGAAAATCTTGTGGACAAGAATCCCTGTCCATTGGCCAAGAGAAAATCTTGCAAGCACGGATATCAGTGTCAATAATGCCAACCTTTTTGCAAACAAGAAGGTGGCCTTGACATGGACCTAACATTCTCTCTGCATACAAGCATCCACTCCAGAATATTGCATGTGGTCTTAGTAAGAAATCATATGGACAACAATGATTAGTTCTCAAATTAATATTACCTGCTGTATTCACATTCCCACGTTATTATTAAATTTTTATGTTAAGGCCTATCTAGCAGCCTAAATTTGACTCCGCATCCAAGCATGGCAGGGAAACATCGGCAAAACGGGAAGTTCCTTGCCAGGAAGTTTTGCAACTCGCAAGAAATCCCGCTGCATCAAATAAAAATCTATAACGATGTGAGAAATTGGAATGATTATAAAACCAACATGAAGCAAAATAATTGATCACTGCTCTAGTTGAAACCTCAAAAAAAGAAACATTTTAATTTAGCAGCTTACCAGGAGTCTTGTTAATGTGTGTTATTCTTTTATTTTTAACGAAATTAACTGCATCTCTTGGTCATGCACTTGCCGCCTTCGATCCATGGCCACGCACCTTTAACGAATCTCACATTCACTTACAGTATGCACAACTGATGCAGTGCAGTGCACATCACAGGAAGTGAAATGTTTCGGATGCTCACATCAACAGCGTGAGTGAGTGATGTTGGTAAGATATCCCTGTACTGTGTTGTTGCTATGTTGCTATGGTTGCGTGCGCCCGGTTGTACGATCTTGTTTGTGTTATTTAATGGAGATCAACCACAGGCCTACCTGTACACACTATTATGTCATTGGGTTATAAAGTGCAACATACAAGGTTTCCAACATGGCTTCAAACTTTCAAAGGACAGTTCAAAATTCTAGTGGAAACTTGATATAAAATGTGGGTACTGTCAGATTTTCGCATACAAGAATTTGTTTTTCTTTTGGGGGGGGGGGGGGGGCTGGTTAAAGGTTTCATTTGGAGATTGATCCTTTTAAATAAGACGTACAGTGAGTTTTGACAAGACTTTTGCCAGTAAAGCATAAATCAAAGAACTGAGTGGTAAGGTTTTGCTGCTATACATTGTCAAGCCTACGTAGCGATACACTCATAGTGAATACTGTGGCAATTTTGCTTGTTGCATTGCTACTGTACATTAAGCATACAGATTGCCATTCTGTCAGGCTACTAGAGACAAAGTCCACACAGGTTTGACCAATGAGACAGCTGTATATGAGGTTATTTGCTTTCTTGTGTGCATCAACGCACATGGTCATAAAGTCACAGTGCACTCTGTACTGGGTAAGTTGCGTGTTCGTTTTGAAAGTGCTGTGTACATGGCCTATATATGAACAGTACATACAATGTAGGTGCTGAGCTTAACCGCGCTATGTACACTATATGGCGTGAAAGTGAATTAGGCCTAGATCGCTCAACAGAAGAACAAAACTAGAATAACTGTAACAAACTTTAAAGGAAAATAACATAAGGCAACTTATTTTATCTTTATTTTGTTCAAAAATCGAAGAAATTTGAAAGCTCCACATACAGCATAAGGAATTCATGCACAAACAAGTCAAAGTACAGTACTATTATGCCTGCTAGATGTATATGCTTGATTAAGTTATGTCAGGCTCAAACAAAATCCTGTCGGGCGACCATGTACGGTCTAATACCAAAAAGTCCAATGTGCTACTTCTTTCAAAAATATTTTCCGAACCCTGGACGGATATGCAATCATTAGGGCCTGGAAGGCCTGTGTGCATTTAGTGCACTATATGCCAAAGATCTTCCGCGTGGCCATACGATTTCGGTCGGCCTGGCGGCTTAGAAACTAGCCTTTGTCGGCGTGCAAAATGCAGTAAGTTGATGATTGCCAGTGTAGTTGGCGTACTCCCCAGCGTAGCAGCGGCAAACGGTACTCCCGGCATACCCGCGGGCCGATTCAATCAACTCCCGCTAGTATGTTCACGCACAGTACTGTGCTATATATACCTGTAGGCCTACTTGTATTGCCAATGAATGGTGTATGCATTACGTACATGTACACATACATACGTACAATCGCTTACGGGTTGCCTCTGACTTAGCTATAATGTGTGTATACTATATACCTGTACGTGCATTGCCAATGTATGGTGACTGTGTACGTATCACGTACACAGTCTCCATTTCGTGCACTTCAATCTGAAGATCTTCGGCGTGGAGTTGGCAATTTCCTTATGTTTTCTATTGTTTTTCTTGGCATATCTTCGGCGTGGACCTGACATGGAATGCACTTTGGCTCCAAGACCAGTCTCGAGTCGAGTCCCTATGCAAACAGTGTGTAAAGCCCGTTGAGATGCTGGTCTCGGTCTCAGACCCTCCAGTCTCGACTACGGCACTGGTTTTAACCCAGCAGAGCATATAGCCTACATGGAATGGAAAATTCAATAGGCTCGATATACAGCCTATAGCCTACTATATTAGGCCTAACTTAGGCTATAGCCTAGGTGGCAGGTTTAAGTAGTTGAATCCCGACTGGAAAACATGTATGTTACGCCGAAGATCTTCGGCGTGCAGTAAAGACCTTATACGCCAATTTCATGGCGTGATTTTTTTGTCTTTTACATACACACTGTACTTAAAACACAGTACAACGATTTGGCGTGGCGTAAAAGTTGAGAAAACAGGTGACTGGCGTAAAAATTCGGTGTAGGAAATACGAACTTTCCAGACTGGACTGTTGAATGAGCATCCAAGCATCCGGATGCCCAGACACATTCCTCACGTGGCCCTGTATTCTGCAGTTACTTCCCTAACATTTCTGAAAGCCTACGCTTTTCATGCTGGGGTGAGATCCATGCATGACAGCTTACTTAGGCCTGGTGGTGTTGCCTACTACTTTACTTCGCAGATCTGAGCCTACAGTGAGGATAGTGCAGAAAGCCGGTGGTAACTCAAATTAGGCCTAAGCAACAAATGTTAAAACCCTTGGAAATAAAAGAAAAAATGGGACTAATTTTTCATAAAAGTTGCTTACTTTTGAGAATTATACCTGTCACAGGTTAAGACATTCTCTCCAATCGTCCCAGTTTTCGATAGATTCGACAAATTCGACGCTGGTCTCCTTGCCGCTCGAAATCATATGTTATGTTATGTTATGATATGTAAAGGCTGTGCGTAGACGACGAAGTATTAACGTTATCGACTGCCCGACAGAACCTTTATGTGGTGTACATGCATCATCGGCAACTCAGTTCAGTTCAGTTCAGTTTATTTCGTTTATAACACATTTACAAAGATGCAAGCTAAAAAACAAGATGCAATGGTGAAATGTAGAGTTACAAACTGGACGCTAGAAAAACAGTAAAATGTTTATCGTAGCTAGCAACTGTTAGAAAAAGTTGGTTTTAGTGACACTAGGCATCATTTTGTTCCTCTCATGTCCTCACATATTGATTTGGACGTAATTAACACGTGGAATGTGAAAGCTTTAAAAGATTTTTTGATAAAGAGAGGTTTGAAGCCTGGAAAAAAAAAGAGTGAGCGAATTACGTGCATTGGTTTACGCAGCCATTGTAGAGGGAAAAGAAGTTATCCCTAGTGCTGAGGAAGAGCTTCTTTTAAATGATGAACAGAGTGTAATTAAAAGTAGGTAGTGTTTGCCAGAGTGTCACGTACAAGACAGGGCGATCTTTATCAAAAATATAATATCAAAAAAATATCAAAAAAATGGCAAACACTGCCTACTTTTAATTACACTCTGCTACTGATGAGCCCCGAAAATAATCTTTCGGGTCGAAACGCGTCTAGCAATAGCATACCATGCTATATAGCTTGTTAGTTACCTAACAAGGTCACAAAAGTAGTTATCACTCAAACCTTTGGGTATCCTATTAAAAACATCAGTTAAAAGTTGCGAAATTATTCTTTGCTGGGCGATATCCTCCCATATCACATAAGAATTTTTCAGCGAATTCAAGAGACAAAACTTATCACCATGGTTTTATTTATCCCGAGCATATCTCGTTTTGCGAACACGTCGCACTGAGTTTTTGGAGAGTCGGCCAACCCCCCTTTAAAGCCATGATCCCAATAATTGGGTTTTTCTTGGGAAGCTTGGGGTTAATTGGGCTTGGGCTGAAGTTGGTGTTTACCTCGGGTCCCAACTGGGACCCAACTGGGCTCATGAGAGAGATGCGGCTGTTAACTCATTTGGGCCAAGTTGGGACCCAGCTGGGATTAATTGGACTAAGTTAGCCCAATTGGGGCCAGATGAAATCCGTGTGACAAAACAGATTTGGCCCCAATCGGTAGGCCAATTTGGCCCCAATTAGGACCCAATATGGTGTGCTGTTGGGGGGATGCGCTGGGTTGAACACACTTTACTACATTATTCCATAGGCCGTCATACTCGGCATTTGTCAGTCACCCCGTTCAGTTAAATGATCCCAGTGCATAAGCGGATGTACAAGGCTGTATTCAACGAACCCGTAACCATTCCTTTATTATTAACCTCATGCAGCACTTAAAATTTGGCCCGACTTACGCACAAAAAGGGCCTTGTTACGCTGCCTCTCATTCCTTGTCAAAGTTTTCAACGCCAGCATGTGACCCATCGATGCAAAGCTCACGAGTTTATTGTTACTGGCACATAAGAATGCTTGCAGCATGACCATTGACTTTTTGAGCTACGTGCGCATGAATAAAAAGCTTGTGATCCGCCACCCCCGCCCCTTGTCACTCACCAATATATGAGATAGGTCCGCTATCATAATCTCCAACTCAATCACTACCAAATACATCTAACAAAGGATTCACTGCCCTCTCATAACAGGGTCAAAAATCAACCCAAAGAAAATTTTTAGGGACTACATGTAGAGGGTCCACCCTCCAGCCAAAGTGCAATTTTATGGAATGGTGAAGCGCCCCTTACAACGGCAGGGAAAAAGCCGAGGGAGACTTGGTCAAGTTTAAAGGAATCGCTGTCTTCTTTTACAAATCATCGCACCATGAAACGTGGACAATGGTCACCTATTGTTCGCAGATGCTTAGCCCTACCCCCTAAGAAACTTAATCAATAGTTGCAATGCAAGAAAAGCATTTTACAGTCGGTCACTTATGAATATTCAGCCCAGAGTGGATTTCCTTTACAAACAAGAGTTGCTTTGGAAAGGTAGGCAAATTTGGTATCAATAAAGACAGGTCTCCCGGCTACATAAGTAGCCGGGAGCCCTGTCTTTATTGATACCTTTCGTATCAAATGCAATCTACATGAAATATGGAATCGGTTTCATCTAAGAATGGGAAAAAATTCATAAAACTATTAGCAACTTTCAACCGAAAAAAATGCAACGCGTGAAGGGGGGGGGGGGTGGACGACTTGATAATGTAGGCTACATGCAATAGCGTGTAGTGACCTGATTTGGAAATTTACAGTAAGATATGATTAACAAAACGAAGCCTAATTAAGAAAAGAAAAAGTGGGATTGATGGAAAGTCGATAAAAGCTACAAAAAAAGGAAGATATGAAAGAGAAAGCAACTGTAAAAAGTCGACAGTTCCCAAAAATTAAAACCACAAAACGTGAAAAACGCTGTCCAGTCTCCGGGAGGACTTGAACTCACGTACTTTACAGTCAGAGTCGAACGCCATACCAAACAAGCCACGACAATTCTGATAAACCAGCGTACTATAATTAATATTAGTAGTCTATAGTGTAAGTCGTGTGATATACAAGTAGAAGTGCCGGATGTAAGGGGGGGGGGGGGTCGGGAGCTGGAGCGAGCACCCCTTTTCACCTGCATCCTTAAATATTTGTACCGTACTTTAAATTGCCTGAAACACGCCCCCAAAATTTGTTTCAATATGCTTGAATGTTACGCTATTGATGTTCAATTTATAGCATGGCCTGTAATTAATGTTTCATAGTAGCCTTCCCCACCCATAAATAGAGGTGGGGAGGGGCGGGATAAAGCTCAGGAAGCCGTGGTATTGCCTGTCGCAAAATCATTTCCAATTTCTTCGGTAAACATGTAGTCGGGATAGGCCTAGTAGGTACCATAAAATGTGTAATCCCGACGCTGGCCGGGGGTAGGGCCAGAATTTACGCGACAGGCCGGGGGTCCAAACTTTCCTACGTAGGACTGCAGCCTGAAGCCCCGACAAGGGAGACGGAGTGCCGTAAGGGTCGTCGAGAGCAAAATTCAAAATTTTCGGGGCGCATTTTGGTTTTTCAGGCGTGAAATTGGAAAATTTGGGGGATTTACTACAGGATCTGCACTCATTTAAATCAAAATAGCCTATCAAGTAAACCACAAGGGGCGACTGGCTATTGTGGATTACTTCATATTTTAACGTTTCCCGACTACACTGGGAAATTGAAACGACCTTGCGGGGATCCGTCCTCGACGAGGGACATACATGTCACCTCCCCCCCCATCTGGTTTCACCACTGACGGTCCCGACGGCGATCAGTCCCCTGACTTTCTGACTTCCTTGGTCTCAAGAGCACAAATCTTCCAACTCGAACACAACATTTTCGGCGCCCAGGCTTCGGGCGCTGTAGAGTTCGAGCTTTACTTACTTGTGACTTTAACATGCTACAATTTTTCAAAGGCCTTCAAACAGACCAAAATCAAGTAAACGCGAATCAATGGAAGAATGATTGCTGGAATGATTGCTGGTACACGTACGCGCTTTCTGAAGTTTAAATAAATGCTAAGACTTCTTTGCAAAATCCTTACCGTAATGATATGGTAATTTAAATATCTACTGACGGCCAGCTTGTCGGCTGTTCTGTGATTGGTATCTTTAACCTGAAGGAGCATTTTGCATTCAAGTGCGGCTGCGTATATCAACTTGAAGGGAGAGAGGTGGAGAGCGATGGAGTCCAGCAAGCAAGCACTATTGTTGCCCAATTGGGTTTTTCTTGGGAAGCTTGGGGTTAATTGGGCTTGGGCTGAAGTTGGTGTTTACCTCGGGTCCCAACTGGGACCCAACTGGGCTCATGAGAGAGATGCTGTTAACTCATTGGGCCAAGTTGGGACCCAGCTGGGATTAATTGGGCTAAGTTAGCCCAATTGGGGCCAGATGAAATCCGTGTGACAAAACAGATTTGGCCCCAATCGGTAGCCCAATTTGGCCCCAATTAGGACCCAATATGGTGTGCTGTTGGGGGGATGCCCTGGGTTGAAGACACTTTACTGCACTCTATTCCGTAGGCCGTCATACTCGGCATTTGTCAAAGTCACCCCGTTCAGTTAAATGATCCTGCATAAACGGATGTACAAGGCTGTATTCAACGAACCCGTAACCATTCCTTTATTATTAACCTCATGCAGCACTTAAAATTTGGCCCGACTTACGCACAAAAAGGGCCTTGTTACGCTGCCTCTCATTCCTTGTCAAAGTTTTCAACGCCAGCATGTGACCCATCGATGCAAAGCTCACGAGTTTGTTGTTACTGGCACATAAGAATGCTTGCAGGATGGCCATTGACTTTTTGAGCTACGTGCGCATGAATAAAAAGCTTGTGATCCGCCACCCCCGCCCCTTGTCACTCACCAATATATGAGATAGGTCCGCTGTCTTTCCAAAACCTCAGTCCTCACAATCGGCTCAGGTGGTATCAATTTCGACCATTTTTTTGACAGCATAATCTCCAACTCAATCACTACCAAATACATCTAACAAAGGATTCACTGCCCTCTCATAACAGGGTCAAAAATCAACCCAAACAAAATTTTTAGGGACTACATGTAGAGGGTCCACCCTCCAGCCAAAGTGCAATTTTATGGAATGGTGAAGCGCCCCCTTACAACGGCAGGGTCGAAAAAGCCGAGGGAGACTTGGTCAAGTTTAAGGGAACCGCTGTCTTCTTTTACAAATCATCGCACCATGAAACGTGGACAATGGTCACCTATTGTTCGCAGATGCTTAGCCCTACCCCCTAAGAAACTTAATCAATAGTTGCAATGCAAGAAAAGCATTTTACAGTCGGTCACTTATGAATATTCAGCCCAGAGTGGATTTCCTTTACAAACAAGAGTTGCTTTGGAAAGGTAGGCAAATTTGGTATCAATAAAGACAGGTCTCCCGGCTACATAAGTAGCCGGGAGCCCTGTCTTTATTGATACCTTTCGTATCAAATGCAATCTACATGAAATATGGAATCGGTTTCATCTAAGAATGGGAAAAAATTCATAAAACTATTAGCAACTTTCAACCGAAAAAATGCAACGCGTGAAGGGGGGGGGGGTGACGACTTGATAATGTAGGCTACATGCAATAGCGTGTAGTGACCTGATTTGGAAATTTACAGTAAGATATGATTAACAAAACGAAGCCTAATTAAGAAAAGAAAAAGTGGGATTGATGGGAAGTCGATAAAAGCTACAAAAAAGGAAGATATGAAAGAGAAAGCAACTGTAAAAAGTCGACAGTTCCCAAAAATTAAAACCGCAAAACGTGAAAAACGCTGTCCAGTCTCCGGGAGGACTTGAACTCACGTACTTAACAGTCAGAGTCGAACGCCATTTTTTTTTTCTTTTATTGGTAGGCGAACCCACTGGTTCACCCATAAAAACTCAGGCAATATGTACAATATTTACAATAATAACAATTTTATTTAATTGATAAAACACTGATTCATTTGATTCCTTGGTAAATGCACTTGAGTAACTATGGTGTAAGGACTGGCCTAAAAATACATACAAACAAATACATACAAACTCATAAGGACCCAAATTAGAATTTCACATAGGACACGAACTTAAACCGTACTCCTTTTGGTTAGTGAACTCATATAAACAATGTACAAACAAAGCACCTTTGGAATTTGTAGCCAGAAAGACTCATTAGTAAAAGTTATGAGAAACCATAGCAAACCAAATTACCAGTCAAATACATAAGTATAATTGCCCCCATCGTGGCGTAAAAGACTAATCGGGGATTCCCCTTGGTCAAAAATACCCCAGAATTTGCTAAGTTCGTGGCGCTTACTGTAGTAATGATAAATTAGATTAATTTTCTTCTTTAAACTAGTATGGTAATACAAGGGGATATCAATATTGTAGTGGCGGTTGACGCTCTTGGCAATAGCAATACGTGTGCTCCAAATTACAGTCTTGTAAGAATTAAGTAGAAAGTCAATTAGGACACGTTCGTAATTTTTCCTTGGGAAGTCAAGCCCGAGCAGCGTAGTTTCCTCCCAGCAGTGAACATTAGAAATTGGTCTAATCTTGGAAGTCAACCAAATCCATAAATCGTGGATCAGTGGACAATGAATAAAAAGGTGATGGACAGTTTCAACTTCAAGGTTACATAGGGAAAACAAAGGAGAATCAATCATTTTATACTTGTAAAGTCGATCGTTGGTGTAGAGAATATTGTGGAGAATTTTAAAATCAAGATCAGCATCGATATTGGCCTTAATACCACCGTACACGCCGTTCCATCTGTTCTTGAAACTAATTTTGGGGTACATATTCTGCCAGTACTGCTGACCTTTGGGGGTACAGTCACTGGCACAACGTAAGAATAGTGACGCACGCTTTGCAGTCAGCGTGCGAACATCAATCCAGGAATCCCCGACTTCAATCTTAACAGTAGGTTCTCAACGGGCTCAGTACTTACAATTTTATCCTGAGAAATTATCATATCACACCAGGATTGAGGAGTACAATGTAAGATATGACTTAAGTAATTGCCGATATCGCCTAGCTTAACTTTTGAGTGGGGGTTTAACGCAATAATAATGTCATAAATTTCTTGAGCCGGAAAACAGTATGGTATCATTTCGTAGCAAATATCACCAACATAAATAAATTCACCCTCTATAAAGTCCTTGTTGTAAAGAACCGACTGATTCTCATCCAGGATGAAAGGATTGTGAAAGAGTCGAACGCCGTACCAACCAAGCCACGACAATTCTGATAAACCAGCGCACTATAATTAATATTAGTAGTCTATAGTGTAAGTCGTGTGATATACAAGTAGAAGTGCCGGATGTAAGGGGGGGGGGGGTCGGGAGCTGGAGCGAGCACCCCTTTTCACCTGCATCCTTAAATATTTGTACCGTACTTTAAATTGCCTGAAACACGCCCCCAAAATTTGTTTCAATATGCTTGAATGTTACGCTATTGATGTTCAATTTATAGCATGGCCTGTAATTAATGTTTCATAGTAGCCTTCCCCACCCATAAATAGAGGTGGGGAGGGGCGGGATAAAGCTCAGGAAGCCGTGGTATTGCCGGTCGCAAAATCATTTCCAATTTCTTCGGTAAACATGTAGTCGGGATAGGCCTAGTAGGTACGATAAAATGTGTAATCCCGACGCTGGCAGGGGGTAGCGCCAGAATTTACGCGACAGGCCGGGGGTCCAAACTTTCCTACGTAGGACTGCAGCCTGAAGCCCCGACAAGGGAGACGGAGTGCCGTAAGGGTCGTCGAGAGCAAAATTCAAAATTTTCGGGGCGCATTTTGGTTTTTCAGGCGTGAAATTGGAAAATTTGGTACAGGATCTGCCCTCATTTAAATCAAAATAGCCTATCAAGTAAACCACAAGGGGCGACTGGCTATTGTGGACTACTTCATATTTTAACGTTTCCCGACTACACTGGGAAATTGAAACGACCTTGCGGGGATCCGTCCTCGACGAGGGACATACATGTCACCTTCCAAAACCTCAGTCCTCACAATCGGCTCAGGTGGTATCAATTTCCACCATTTTTTGACAGCATAATCTCCAACTCAATCACTACCAAATACATCTAACAAAGGATTCACTGCTCTCTCATAACAGGGTCAAAAATCAACCCAAACAAAATTTTTAGGGACTACATGTAGAGGGTCCACCCTCCAGCCAAAGTGCAATTTTATGGAATGGTGAAGCGCCCCCTTACAACGGCAGGGAAAAAGCCGAGGGAGACTTGGTCAAGTTTAAGGGAACCGCTGTCTTCTTTTACAAATCATCGCACCATGAAACGTGGACAATGGTCACCTATTGTTCGCAGATGCTTAGCCCTACCCCCTAAGAAACTTAATCAATAGTTGCAATGCAAGAAAAGCATTTTACAGTCGGTCACTTATGAATATTCAGCCCAGAGTGGATTTCCTTTACAAACAAGAGTTGCTTTGGAAAGGTAGGCAAATTTGGTATCAATAAAGACAGGTCTCCCGGCTACATAAGTAGCCGGGAGCCCTGTCTTTATTGATACCTTTCGTATCAAATGCAATCTACATGAAATATGGAATCGGTTTCATCTAAGAATGGGAAAAAATTCATAAAACTATTAGCAACTTTCAACCGAAAAAAATGCAACGCGTGAAGGGGGGGGGGGGGGTGGACGACTTGATAATGTAGGCTACATGCAATAGCGTGTAGTGACCTGATTTGGAAATTTACAGTAAGATATGATTAACAAAACGAAGCCTAATTAAGAAAAGAAAAAGTGGGATTGATGGGAAGTCGATAAAAGCTACAAAAAAGGAAGATATGAAAGAGAAAGCAACTGTAAAAAGTCGACAGTTCCCAAAAATTAAAACCGCAAAACGTGCAAAACGCTGTCCAGTCTCCGGGAGGACTTGAACTCACGTACTTTACAGTCAGAGTCGAACGCCATACCAAACAAGCCACGACAATTCTGATAAACCAGCGTACTATAATTAATATTAGTAGTCTATAGTGTAAGTCGTGTGATATACAAGTAGAAGTGCCGGATGTAAGGGGGGGTCGGGAGCTGGAGCGAGCACCCCTTTTCACCTGCATCCTTAAATATTTGTACCGTACTTTAAATTGCCTGAAACACGCCCCCAAAATTTGTTTCAATATGCTTGAATGTTACGCTATTGATGTTCAATTTATAGCATGGCCTGTAATTAATGTTAGTAGCCTTCCCCACCCATAAATAGAGGTGGGGAGGGGCGGGATAAAGCTCAGGAAGCCGTGGTATTGCCGGTCGCAAAATCATTTCCAATTTCTTCGGTAAACATGTAGTCGGGATAGGCCTAGTAGGTACCATAAAATGTGTAATCCCGACGCTGGCCGGGGGTAGCGCCAGAATTTACGCGACAGGCCGGGGGTCCAAACTTTCCTACGTAGGACTGCAGCCTGAAGCCCCGACAAGGGAGACGGAGTGCCGTAAGGGTCGTCGAGAGCAAAATTCAAAATTTTCGGGGCGCATTTTGGTTTTTCAGGCGTGAAATTGGAAAATTTGGGGGATTTACTACTGGATCTGCACTCATTTAAATCAAAATAGCCTATCAAGTAAACCACAAGGGGCGACTGGCTATTGTGGACTACTTCATATTTTAACGTTTCCCGACTACACTGGGAAATTGAAACGACCTTGCGGGGATCCGTCCTCGACGAGGGACATACATGTCACCTTCCCCCCCCCCCCCATCTGGTTTCACCACTGACGGTCCCGACGGCGATCAGTCCCCTGACTTTCTGACTTCCTTGGTCTCAAGAGCACAAATCTTCCAACTCGAACACAACATTTTCGGCGCTCTTCGGGCGCTGTAGAGTTTGAGCTTTACTTACTTGTGACTTTAACATGCTACAATTTTTCAAAGGCCTTCAGACGGACCAAAATCAAGTAAACGCGAATCAATGGAAGAATGATTGCTGAAATGATTGCTGGTACACGTACGCGCTTTCTGAAGTTTAAATAAATGCTAAGACTTCTTTGCAAAATCCTTACCGTAATGATATGGTAATTTAAATATCTACTGACGGCCAGCTTGTCGGCTGTTCTGTGATTGGTATCTTTAACCTGAAGGAGCATTTTGCATTCAAGTGCGGCTGCGTATATCAACTTGAAGGGAGAGAGGTGGAGAGCGATGGAGTCCAGCAAGCAAGCACTATTGTTGCCCAATTGGGTTTTTCTTGGGAAGCTTGGGGTTAATTGGGCTTGGGCTGAAGTTGGTGTTTACCTCTGGTCCCAACTGGGACCCAACTGGGCTCATGAGAGAGATGCTGTTAACTCATTTGGGCCAAGTTGGGACCCAGCTGGGATTAATTGGACTAAGTTAGCCCAATTGGGGCTAGATGAAATCCGTGTGACAAAACAGATTTGGCCCCAATCGTTAGCCCAATTTGGCCCCAATTAGGACCCAATATGGTGTGCTGTTGGGGTTTCAGCCCCCTCCCCCCCCCCCTTTTCGAAATTTCTGGATCCGCGCCTGCAGTAAGTAGGGCAGATTCTTCAATAAAACCCAAACTTTTTCAACTTTTATTAATAAAAGCAAAAATATGAAACCTTTTCAGTTTCACCCAAACTCAGTTTTCGGCGCTCTTCGCGCCCCTTATACTTCGATCGAGTATGGCATCCTTTTGGCAACCCATTTCATCTGTCAGGGCTTAGAGTAACTGGCCCCAGTCATGCAAGGCCCTTGACCCCCATAAAGGCAAATCCAAGGACACGCTTGGCTGAGCCTGCAAACTGTCATCATTCGGTGTCATACCTAGCTACACATATAATCTTGTTTGGTGGCAAACTTTGCGGCACTGGTGACGTCTATGTCAGAATTCATGGCCACGGGCTTCCTCTTTATGTGGTCTCACTAGGGTCAATGACAACATACCCCCAAAATATGTCCCTACAACCGCACCTGCATGCACTTTTGCCTGTGATGAAAACCCGTACCCGTTACTGAAACGCTTGCTTAGGGTTTCTCAACTCATCAAGTAAAAGTGGCAACAGGAGAAAGTTTTTCTGGATTATAAAGGTTGAAGACATAGCTAAGGAGTAGGATGAGTGGAGAACGCTTAAACGGTCTATGCTGATACATGCGAAAAGAGGTGTTGCAATTTGTAATCTGAAAGTCATAGATCGATACGCCAAACGTGGGAATCGTTGCCTAGGATTTTTATTGTGACTTTGAGTGATCCAGAGTCACGCAGGTGGCTGGAAAATACTCCCTGAGCCAGTAAAAGAAACGTGCTAGCTTTACCTTACGGCTCAAGTAGCTTGTGCCCCCTAAGGGTCGTCAGTATTTTTTTCATGGAATGACAATGTATTAAGCTATAGTTTTCAAAATAGGTAACTGGGCCGTGGCGAATTGTTCTTTTCTGGTACCCAACAAACTAACAATCAGAAAAGCATGGGACAGACGTGATCACATTTTGAAAATCTCCAATAATGTTAAGGAGAAGGGTCTTCCATCCAAGAAAATACTGACAAAACCATAAGTTCCAGGAGCTCACTTGCTAAGCCTAGGAAGGGCGATTTCCGGCGACGGCGGGGGGGGGGGGGGGTATTTTTATCGAAAAATTTTCGGGTACGCTCCGCTCCACTTAGATAGTCTTCCCACAAGTTTCATTTCAGCCCCATCTAGTCCAAAGTCCTGGGCGGGCCACTGCGTGCGGTTTTGAGTATGGAACAACAAAAGTAAAAAAAGTGGCGATGTAAGATCTCGTTCCAAACTTTGGCAAAAAAGAAAAAGGGTGATTATTTCTTGTCCAAAGCAGGGACAGATGATTAATCATGTACCTACATCATTAAGCCACTTGGTAAAAACAAATTTTGAAATATTTTTATAACGAAGATCTCTTTAGCGGAGGGAAATGAACAGCAAAATTATACTTACAAATTGATTTGTATATATTTTGTCTTAATTTTCCTTAGATGTTTGAAACAGATAAGTTTTACTTTTCATTTTGCACAACAGTGACATTTTCATATGATTCTGTTAATAACTTTCGCATAAATTCGAGTTACATCCTTCCCTTTAGTTGGGTTGTCAATATTCGTAAACTTCTGCCACTGACTGGAAAGTACCTTTTACTGAATCCGGATCATTAAAAGGTAGAACTGATGGAATCACCGTTAAGTTCTTCTCGACTGTTGGGGCAATTTAAACTAATTTTCTGTGCTTAAATTGTCTCACATTGCGAGAGCTTCCGGGAGCTTCGCCCCCTGGAACCCCACCGGGGCTCCTCCCCTGGACCCCGCCAGGGGCCCCTGGACCCCACGCGGAAATACTCGCCCTTCGCGCTCGTGATGCACCTTTAGTGCACTGCGTCCGCCCCCACTTACAGTTGTAGTAAAAATTGACCGATAATGGAGTAACTTTTTAACCGATAATGCATCATCTCAAAAAACATAATGTAGTAAAAAAATTTAACCGATAATGTATTACTATTTGACCGATAATGTAGTAAAAGTTACTACAATATCGGGCAATTTTTACTACATTATCGGTTAGTGATACATTATCGGGCAATTTTTATTACATTATCGGTTAATGATAGGCCTACATTATCAGTTGTAACAGGCCTACTCAAAATTCCAAAGATCACTACTCAACAATTTCCATGGCATTTATGAGCAGTCCATGATTCTCCCCACATTTTATTTTAAACAATAACTTAATCTCACAAATATCCTCTTATTTCCCTTCAAGAATTTCTCATGATATTTCAGAACATAAATACTGCACATTAAAGGTAAACCAAGGAGTTTCTCTGGGTGAATTTCACAATTCAGTGAGAAACATCTTCACATGATTCTCAAGAGCCATTCATGAAATCGTTTTATTGGACTCGGAATTGGTCCGGAATCGGAGTCACTGGAATCAGAATTGGCTCGGAATCGGGTTAGATGGACTCGAGTACACCCCTGTGCATACAGGCACAGGTGGCTCGAGCTAAAGCCAGCTGCAGGGGTCGAACGTTTTACTACGCACCGCCATCCTGGGGAGGGGTAGTATCTTCTTAAAACAACCTGATTTAATCTGAGGGTCCTTAGTCCTTGGATGCAATTTGTGAAGTTTTGAATTACATTTGATGAAAAATTTCATATTTTATTGTAAAGCTGACATGGGGTTTTCGTCCTTGAAAAGTGGGGGAGCATACTTAAATGATTGATAGTTTTTGCTTTGCCAGTATAAGATACTACTGAATACTCACAGTTACAGGCTCGTAGTCAAGGCGGGCCAGGGGGGCCCCTAGAGAGTTTGAATCTTACCATTGACTTAATACATTTGTACACATTTGGCCCCCCCTGAAAAAATTTTCGCTCACCTGGAAAAATTTTTGCCCTCCTCCAGTACCTTGTCTGGCTACGAGCCTGCACAGTTACCAGCAGTCACACGTGACCATTACTTAAGGGTGCTTCCAGCCAGTCGTGGGGTGCAAGCCCCTCCCCCAATATATTTTCCTTCTTCTCCTCAACTGTTCTATTTTGCTAGAAGCTTCCGCCCTCTTCAATTTTCTCTGCCAGACAGAAATGTTTAGAGTCAGTGACTAATGAAAATTCCGACCTCCGAAATCATAGAAAATCGCACTCAAAGCGTGGTATCGTGCTGCTCTTATTGTTGATGTGGTGTTACCTTAGGTCACGTGATGGGGATGGCTGGGGTATAGCTAATGAGTGATAGGCCTACTAAACAGTTTGTCTGAATCAGTACCGCTTTTGTATCATTTTAATTGCATGAGTATGATCAGAAAATGACCAACAGGCTAGTTAGCTAGGGTTAAAGGTCGGTTGGGTGTCTTTTCCAGTAGCAATTTTGCAAGTATTTTCTACCGTAAATTCTTCCCAAACTGAGAACTTTTTGTGCGCTCCGTGCCCTTTTCTTTTAGCTTCCAATCGAGAAATTTAGAATCACAGTCACTTGCATAACCGAGGTCAGGCTTCGTCGATTCGAGTCTCTTCCCCCTATTTTTCGAGAAGTGTTTTGCATTTTATTGCTGATGTAAATGCTGAAAATTATATTGCCGTGAACAGAGGAGAAGGCTTTTAGAACCCTGGGAATGGTACATAGAGTCATTTTTTCTAAATGTTCCGGGAACGCCCCCGGATCCCCACCCGTAGATATGTGATGGCTTCTTCCTCACAAATTTTGGAAAGCCTGTTTAAACCTCTCGTGGGGACATGTACAAATACCATGCTCTTGTGAAGAGGGGGCATTGGGGATACAAATTTGCCAACAACGCAAAAGTTGCGACGACAAGACATAAGTTTGGAACAAAAGTCGGCGAGCTGAGGTGAGGAGCCTGAGTATATATGTTGGTCAAAGTGAGGAACGGGTATATAGGCTGAGGGAGTTTAAAATTCCTCTTCCAAACCACCTGAAATTTCAGGTCCCATCCCTCATCACCAGGCCCTGCCCCTGCATAAAACCTCGACCATGTGTAATTATCCTACGCTCACCGCGTAATCAAATCGACCGCTCTTTATCCAACATAGGCATGCTCAGGTTGGTGGGAGTGGGGAGCAGGCCAGTTGGTATGATCCTACGAAATATGAGCATGAGTAGGTGGTAACTCCATGATATGAGGGGATCTATGCCCTTAGGTAGAAAAATATGTAGGCCAAATAATTTTCTCTTATGTTGTTTTTCAATATTTGAATTGTAGATTTCTAAATCATGATATTTCAAAAGAAAGAAACAACTTACAAAGCCTTGTATGTAAATGAAACTCACCGCAATCTACAGGAGACAATTTTGGCATAAATATCCTTGAAACGCTTTGCGCTAACCGTTGTCAACGCTCTGCTCGGATGAAGTTCTTCAAAATAACCCCCTCGCCACCTACACACTTGTCAAAAGTTGATGTGTGCCATGTAGAACTGTATGCAACCTTTCAAGACATAATCAGGACAATGCCGGCCAATTTTCACCCCTTAGTCAGCCGAACAAATATAGGCATTGCGACAGGATTTCCTAAACAGGAGAGTGTAACCGTAGCTCCTCGAATTGGACGTACAGCAACCCAATGCCCTAAAATGGAAACGGGAAGGTTGGAAGCAGGAGAGGGAATGAGAAGGGGATTGGAAGGGAAACTTTATACAAAATCATTCATGTATAACCGAGCATTTTTTTACACAGTGTAGGTATATATACTTTGTTTGGTGCCATATCTTTTCCACGTTCTTTGTGATACATTGTAACTACTGAAGGCAAAAAAATCAACAGACGGGAATGTTGACCTCAATGAGAATAGCATGCATTGTATCCAACTGACCTGCCAGATTACATGCGGATGGACCTGCAGCGACTTTGCTTACCGTAACTTTTTGCCTTAATACCTCCCAGACTGCGGGAAATTTTCCAAGGCCTGTGCGTAACGTTGCATCTGAATTTTGACGCATCATGTTTTAGTTTTATTTCCCGGGAAAATGCACATAACGAACGGGATATAGAGAATATTTGGGCTGTGTGGTGCAATTTGATGCATCTTTTCTCTCACAAAACATACGATAGGTGTAAATTTGTAGTTGAGGGGTGGGGTTAGGCGTTGGGGAAACATGATACGCCCCTGTCCTGCAGCAGAAATTATGATAGTGTATAAAACGCAGTTCTGTTTTAGATAACCTTCGATTGTAATGATCATTGACTGAGGCATAACGTACAGCATCACATCACAATGACCTCGGTGGATTTCTGAGGTGCAACACCTTCCAAACCTTCGCTAGCTACGACCCTGCTTATATTTTACACCATAAACAGTAGAGGCGGTATGTGGGCAAAAGGGGCCCTTAAGCCCCCCCCCCCCCTCCCATTAATTGTGCGATTTACTCAAAAATTTATCGAGCTAGACTACTTACTCTATGAGAAACATCTTCCGATACGATAAAATGCAGTATAACTAAATCACCTTAAAAACGTAGTCTGTTGGGGGTACTTGGCGAATATCAATTGCAAGTACGCGTCCAATGTTACTTTGGTCAGCTCGTAGGATTATTGTTCCATGCAACACCTACCATCGTTCATCCCCCACCCCCACCCGGCAACTTTAAACCAAAAAAATTGTCAAAATTATGGTGTGTATCAAATACCATTTGGAACTTGTTAAATGTTACGTTCTAATGCCCACATTTGTGTAAATGCCCAAGAAATGACGACATTTCTTAGACCCAAAATTTTATGAACAACTGTACAAAGAAACAGGTGCAGTAAAATGTAGCAGAGCCGAACACGCCTACTACTATTTTTGACAAGTGAAGGTTTCAAGTGATTTGTCCGGAGAAAACGCCAGTGAACAAGGAAGTTAATTTCTCACAATTATTATCGACAAATTATTTTGCAAAGAAATAAATGTTGGATGCAAGGAAAGAATTAAAGAAGTTCATTTTTTTCATGGCGTCAATGCTTGAATTTATTGAGAATATGTTCACTTCTTCGTATGGCTTTCAAAATACGCCAATGTTCTTTTAGGCTAGAAAAGGGGAAGCAATCGAAGGGGAACATACTGGTAAGGTGGAAGAGGGAAAGGGTGCCCATTATAATTAGAGGTAGCTATAAACCAGTAACCAGCTTCCTAGAAAAGAAATGATCGCAGCTGTTTATTTTCTGAGTGGAAGGGATGTTTTCATGGAAAAGAAGGTAGCAATCATAAAATGTCCCGGCGCCGCTTTAATATGCAGTGGCGTCGCCAGACTTTTCTAAGTGGGGGCACTGGGGGCCAAGCGATCCGCCGAAGGGGCACACCAAAATGAAGGACTGGGTGTCACAGTAGGCATCTTAGTGACGCGCAGCGCTCCCCTGCAGGTGGGTGTTAAGCTCCAGGGTCCCACTGTAGGGCCCCTGGTGGGGTCCAGGGACAACATTCCATTGGGGTTCCAGGGGGTGCAGCCCCTGTGGAGGCTCTGGGGTATTTATAAAAAAATGTGTCCATAATTAGAATTAAGCATTTGACTATCTCCAAAACGTCATTGCAGCGCACTTAAAAAGGCCACACAAATATAAATCACAATTTGACCATTGTGTTAGCCTTACGCGCACTAACGATTTAATGATGGGGGTGAATGGCAACAGCAAATCAAGGAGTTGCAACAGAATCATGTTAATGTTTGCACTGAGCTTAAAAATAAATCCACTCATGCTGCCCAGTGGGAATTAATGTTGAGACAACTACCTTCCATGTATGCCACTGAGGGGAAGCCTTCAAATTGGAGCATCCAAGGTACATCTGACTGACTGGGGCTAGCGGGAAAAATGTGGAAAAGGAGCCCGCTTGAATGCAGTTCAGTGGGCTTTGGGACCTCAAAATTATATTATGACCAATATATTTTTGTCCACTTTCTTCAGCAATAAATGGAAAGACGTGGGTAGCTCCTGCTGAGACCATACCTGGTGCACGCGCGAAGTGGCCAGAAAACTCTGGGTTTGAGCATCTCTGAAAATTTTGTGCAAGTCATTTTACTCCTTTTGGAGGTATTACTACTTTATGATTCCTGGTGTGGTGCTTCGCTGCACCTCGGCGAGGATACAGGAAAGCAAAATTTCGCGACGCAAATTGGAAGGGCCGGTATCTAAAAGAAACATTAACCTATGAGAGTAAAGCTAATTAATTATCTTCATATTTATTGGATACTCTTTGAAAAAGGCAATGAAAATCACAATTTTTAACAGTTTTCTAACTTAAGATCTGACTGTAAGATAATCGATGTGGAAATTGTATGGAAAGGAGAGGACTTAAGGCCACAGTAGTCTCATAGCTTTTGAAAATAAAGGTTGAAACAATAGCTGTGTATTACATCTCCCGATAAGGCAGTCCTACATACATTTCAACAAATAGATGAGCGCGAAGCGCTCCACAAAATTGTACTTTTGAGAATATTTTGTGCAATTTTAGACGTGTGTTTGAGTGATTAAGTGACAGTGGGTCCTCCTGCTCATATGCGTGAATTGTGTGTTTGTGCATAATTTTTTCGTACCCAATCTCTCATTTGGGGGGAACTCGGGGGGCACAGCCAATCTTTGGGGCAGGCGCGGATCCAGGGGGGCCTGGGGGCCCGGGCCCCCCCCCCCCTTCGCCACGAAAAAAAAAACGAAAGGAGAAAAAAAGAAGAAAAAGAAAAAAAAGAAAAGGAGAAAGAAAAATTAAGAGCAAAAAATGAATAAAAGTGTCTAAGAACGTAGTATATATTTCTGTAGGGGTTGGGTGGAGCTATCGCTGGATTATCTCTTTATTATCTTTCAAAGTGGTTGGCGACGAAAGGAGCGCTACAATGTTCGAAAACAGGTGAATAGCTGGGTAATGATCCTTGACTTAAGATCTAAATAAGTAAACATCGTGACATATGTAGTATGGGCTCGGCTAGCTGCACTGAAATTTAGTAACAATTTTGTGTTAAAGAGTGAAATTTTTTGTAATCTAGAGGGATTGAGAGGCAAAGTTTTCGCCATACAGACCTTGCAGAATGAATACAGAAGACAAGCTGTCAGGTGAAGTGCTATTGTGCACAGTGGCACCAGCTGTTGCAGGCAAAGTAGCGGCGTGCATACCCTATTCGATTTCGAAGCTGTCTGAAATGTTTTAAAATGAACTCAAAAAGCTTTTAAGCTACAGACAGTGGCGTCGGCACAGTGGGCAATGGGTGACGTGTGTCCCCTCCCCCATCGATTCTTGAAAATTTTTAAAATGGTCCCAAAAGTCGTTTAAGCTACAGATTTCTGTGGAGGGTGTAGGGTGAGATGTATTTTTGATGACTGGTTTATTTGTTCTATCCATTTTCTTTCACAAACTGTTCTCAAACTATCATAAGTTTTGGAAATTCTTGACAAATTCCAAATTTTCGCACTCTCCGCTATAGCGTCAAGCCTTGTGTCAGAGTTGTCCTTATTATCAATAGCTTTCGGTAACTACTCACGAGGGAACAAAAGAGCAAAAGTGCTTTTTAAGAATTCTCAGTCAGAAGATTCGTTTCTGAATAGCATAGGTTGGTGGGAAAGTGACAGTGTCCGATGTAGGATCTGAAATGCAGGTTCTGTCATGAACTAATATTTTATTCAAAATTTCGGCGCGCTTCGCGCGCATACGACAGTATTTACACCCGATTTTATATACCATTGACAAAGCTATGACGCAAGAAATTATTCCAATGCAACATTTCTCTAAAAAGTACATCTCCTTCTCTGTAGGGCTCTCATCATTATGGGACCTTTGACTAATCTAGTCTAGCACATGATTTGAAAGACTGAAAGTACGTAATTGCCGTTGCTTATTTTCCAAACATCTTACCGCGACGTTCAATAATGACGGAAATCTTTTCTGAAACGAATTTTGCCTGTCCATCATCCCATTTTGCTATACCTAAAGAGAAGGTGATATATCATATCTCCTCCCATATGGATATCGGGTAGTGAGAATCCCGTTGGCCCCTCTTTTGTATACTGTAACTAATTTAGAGCTCCCGGGAGGCTCTATACTTTTCTCTGTCAAACTTGGATATCCTTTTAAAATGTAAAGGAAAAATTTTGTTATAGTCCAAGAATGTTTCTGTGGACTCCACGCAGGTATATTTGCGTGTACAATTTTCCCATGGGCGTGGATCATGGGGGACGGGAGGACGCGCCCCCCTCACTTTTTTGGAAAGGGGGACATCGTCAAAAAGTCTTCCTCACTTATTCAAAAATGATGGAACAGACTGCAATTATGCCTAGGAAAACGAAATTTTTAGAAGAAAAATAACCTAAAAATCCTACACTTTTGTTGCTAAAATTCGCATCTGAGGGCATTCAGTTCTAGAAAAATTTCCCTTAGTTCCCTCCCCAATGCCGAAGATCACAAAACTTATTGCCTCCCCGTGACGCAAATTCTGGCTACCACCAACTGCTTCTTCCACGCCACCAGGACGGCGATTCACAAATGTGAAAAAGTCCCCCCCACACACAGACACTTTTGGAGATGGATCCACGTCCATGAATTTTCCTGGGACTTAAGGAGGTTTGAAGACAATATGTTAACCGTCTCTTACTTCCCTCTTTCACCCGAACAAAAGTTAGAATTCACTAAATTGTGGACATTTTCTAAACATACAATCACTTTAGAATGACCCAAAGATACCACTATTTTGCATATAGGCCCCCTAAAATTAACAAAAATTTCTCAGAGGGGAGGGTAAACCCCTTCAGGGATTGCACTCTCATGTAGTAATAAGAAAAGGCTCTCCCACTCTTGTATATAGTGTATACAAAATCCCACTGCCTAAAAAGGCACGGTTTAGCAGTTGTCTGCGGTTCCCCCAATCACCAACTCACGCCGACACCATCGGTCATAGATTTCTGAAGGGTATACCCTTCAGAAGTCCATAAAGAAGGTGATATATCATCTTTCCTCCCATATGGATGTAAGGTTGTGAGAGTCCTGTTGGTCCCCCTTTTCGGTATACAATTAATGCAGAGCTCCCGGGAGGCTCTATACCGAAAATTTTCGGCGCGCTTCGCGCGCAATTGTTTACGCTCGGGGAGAGAGGTACGTTTTTATTGAGTGATGGATTTATTTTTATCACTTTTTACCAAAAGTCATTTGAAATCTTTCACGATTTTTGCAAAGTTTTCTCAATATTTCTTGATTTTTGCTTGATCTGCGCACTGTTAGCCTTGAATTGCTCCTTTTACTATCAATAAGGTCCCAAACGTATTCGCATTACTCATCGGTGGGGTTCTACCATAAGCCAATTATTCGTGTGCATAAACGTGATTTCAGAGTCAGCATTGTAAGGATGTAAAACAACTGATATTCATTTTTTTCACCCTCCTCTTCTCATGAGAACTGAAAACTTAGTATCGAACCCACTTTCTAATTGATAGAAACACATGAAGGGAATTGACACCGTTAGTCATAGCAATGGTTTCAAATGTAAATTCAAATTTTCGGCGCGCTTCGCGCGCAATTGTTTCAGCTGACGTCCTATACCCGAATACCGTATAACGAAAATAAAACACTTATTATGGCAAAAATCATTTCAAGTTACCTACACGGGCTCATAATGTTGGCATGTAAGTTTTAAGATAACTTAGATTCTCCGTAACTTCTGAGGTACATATAGTAACTTATACAGAGCCATACACATCAAATTCCATGCAACATGAAAAGGTATAAAATCTCACTGACATAAGAACTGCAGCCGATTTGTGTGCTCTTAAAATGCAATATTGCGAGAGCTTCCGGGGGCTTCGCCCCCTGGACCCCGCCAGGGGCCCTAACGCGGGCCCCTGGACCCCACGCGTAGGGACTCGCGCTTCGCGCTCGTGGTGCACCTTCGGTGCACATGAGGTTTTCCATCTTGCCCCCCCCTCAAAATTTCTGGATCCGCGCCTGCTTTGGGGCAAGTGCTCCTGCCCCTTAGCGACGCCACTGTTAATATGTATCTACAGGGATGTGTGTTTACTCAAAGGTAGGCAAGTTATGATTAATTATGACTGAGCAAGCTTGAGGATTGAAATATAGCTGTTTTGCTCAGCAAAGATGATGACCAAATTCACAGTACAAGTTTCTACTACAGGTGAATGTCTGAAGGCAAGGACGCCCCTATATACTTTTGAGCATATTTGTGAGGCACCTTTCATATCTTTTCTTCTTTCCATTCCTCCACAACTTAGGTTATGACGAAACCTAAATAGCGCCACGTAAACTGTGTACCGTAGACCATACAAAGAAACTGACTTTCGATTACATAGATCTATACACAGTTACCCCGCGTAGCGGACCCTGTTTGATCACGATCAGATTGGGTACCCAAGCTCCGATAGTGTTATGACTTTGTAATGTTAAACAAGTATATAATTTTATGCTGTTTAATTTTCGATCAAAACTGGATTAGCGTTTCTCCTGTTCCCTCTGCCTCTTTCACCTATGGAGGAGCGATTGCCTGTTATAACTGTACATGGGCGTAGGAAGCCGGGGGAGGCTGGGGCTAAACCCCGTCAAAATGTGGTGGGCGGAAGAACGCTTCGGTCTTCAAGGACGAAAACCCCTTATTTGTTCCCTCCGTAAAAAAAACATTAAAAAATTGCAGTAATTTTCCTTAGAATTTGTCTAATGTAGGCCTATTACACAAAATTGCATCTAAGGACCCTCAAATATTCACCCCTCCCAAGGACGGCTATCCGAAAGAACGTTTACCACCCAGTCGAGAACAGCTTCCTACGCCTACGTGACTGAATTTATTTTTAAAGATATTAAGGCGCATGACTGATTGTCCCAGATAGCTTTTGAAAGCTCCTGCGACATCACTAAAAAATCCAAATAGTCTCACCATACTTCTGCTGTACCGGAATAAACCATTGATAATGCGGGGGAAGAGGGGATCCTTGAACCTCCCTGAATAGGGAGTCTGATTTTACCCCTCCCCCACTCAAAGGACGGCCTTGTACAGTGCCGCGTGCAGCCAAGACTCGCATTAAGTTTGGTTATAGGCCTGATACTAATGTCCATTGGGTAATTTACATATTACCTTTGATGAAGTGCTTAGATTGAAAAGTCTTTTGGAGACGGGGGATGTACCCCCAAGCGCCCCTATGGCGAGCCGCCATGGGCATTTAGCTTCTATAAAAATGTTTTTTTTTTTCGATCACTTGGTTTAAGTTAAATCCTATCAATTATATGGGCTTTCTGCTGGTTACCAATGACATCGCGAAAGACACAGATAAAGGCCGTTCGTCACAACCATTAATTATTTAACTTGTTTCGATAGTTTGGTAATGGACTTCGCCAAGCTTAAATGAAAAGTCGGCATCGAGATCTAAAGAATCTAACCTCGGGGGACTGTAGTCATTACCGCTTTTACTCCAAAGTAATTTGTGTGAAAATCCCCAGTGGAATGACTTTTACGTCACAATAACTGATGGCTTTTATCGTTGATATTTTGACTGTTCAAGATTTAATACTCTTCTGCAAATTGTTATCGAGAAGATTTATCGAGTGCATTTCATTTGCGTTGAACCATAGGTCGAACCAAGGGGTCCGTGGGGAATGCGACACCCCCACTCCGGATCTCAGGAAAAGCTTATTTCTCGGATAGATCTGCACTGTGAAAAAATCCGTAGATTAACAGAACAAAAAATAAAGAAATACATAAAGAAAGAGGAAAAAGTGCTGTCAATTTGATTCCAAAAATTGACAAGACTTTTTCCGTTTCCTCTTTGCATTTCTTTATTTTTCGTTCTGTAATTCTACAATAGTTTGTAGACATTTTTTACAGTGTAGGGAAGATCGGGTAGCTTTCTCTGGTAATAAAACTTTTTACAGGGAAAAACGGCCCATCTCCCAGGAAAACTGCCCTGTAAAAATGCCCTGGAACAATGCGCTTTACAATAAAATAAAAGAAAAACATATACTGACGAGAATAAATGTTTAAGACCACTGGCGTATTTAGGGGGGGGGCCATTGGGCCATGCCCCCCCCCTCACCGATGCCAAAAAAATAAAAAAATATATAAATATTTTATAGTTCTTGGGCAGTCTCATTTTGGCCCCCCAATATCCAACATTTACAGTGTCGTTTTACCCATTTTTGCTCTCAAGAGGACGATTTCTCTTATAAAAACACAAAATTTTCGGCGCGCTACGCGCGCAGAAGAGCTAATCCAGTTTCTTCTTTGGTTCCACTCTACATTGCTAGATAGCGCAAGTCCTTCCCACCTCACAAAGTAACATGTAGGAAAAGTACACAGTTTATGTAGAGGTCGGAAATTTCCTCCCATCGCAAAGGCTAGTAACTGCTCTTTTGTGTGTGTCATGCGGCACGGTCAGTTGGTGAAGGACTCACGGAGCAATGCTTGGCTATTTGATCGGATAGTCAAGGTAGTTTCGATACAATGCATATTTTATCTCTTATACGGTCTAAAACCCCTAAAGATTTTCCTTTTTTTTTTGTTCTCCATGATTACATGTGTTGCTTTTTTTTGTGAAACCTACCAAAAAATTTTTGCGCGCTTCGCGCGCTTTGCAAGTTTACATTTTAGATTCCGGGAAAAACATTTAATCAACGCCGAATTATGCTTCTCTAGCATATACAAATTTTATGCAATATGTGGCCCGAATGAAATGGTCTAGTACACAGGGTTTTTTTCAAATCCCACCTCACCTATACCCAACAGCACTGGGGCTCTAGGGGCCTCGGGTCGCAGGCCTCCCGTCGGGCAAATTTTGGCGTTACCTGTACTCAATAATAATAATAGACTCTGGCTGTGGAAAATCTCCGTTCCAATCAATCCACTGAAATCCATAGGGATAACTCCACTCTGGATAATTTTGAATAAAGTCGGATAAATTGTGACAAACTTAATGTGTTTTAGAACAAATTCAAATCAACCTTTAAAAATTTTTCACAACAATTGCACATCTTGATGGCTGCTATCAAGCCTGAAAAGTGCCATTTCCGACTATCTGGGATGCATTCAAAGCTCAAATTTTCTTGGTACGCTACGCGCCAACCTTTGGTGGCGCTCCGCTCAGATATTACCGCTGACTATATATCCGGAAGTCAGAACACTTTACCTATTTCTAGACTTTTTCCAATAGGCCTATTTTTTAGGAAAGACATCAGACAGTTGTCTTAGTATCACGTTGAAAAGCCTAGGAAGGGCAATTTCCAGTGATCTGGGGGTATTTTTTGCCAAAATTTTCTACGCTCCGCGCCAACTGATGGTGGCGCTCCGCTTAGATATTGCCGCTGACTATATATCCCACTTTCAAAGACGGATCGCCGCCCATGGTGGTCATAAAGAACATCCATATCTACCGAGGAGTTATGTGATTTTTTTTTTTTTTTTTTTTTGTTTTGTTTTTTTTTTTTGTTAAATATGTGTCATTATACAAAATGTCAGTACACGAAATGCCAATTTAGAGATATTTTCAGCGCAGGTCAAACGGCCCGGAGATGCAATCTCCAGCCATCTGAGAGCCTTGGGGGAGCCAAAAATTTTCTTGTACGCTCCGCGCCAACCTGTGGTGGCGCTCCGCTTAGATAGTAAATCGTGCTCCATGGCCCCCCCCCCCCGTCACCGAATTCCTAGCTACGCCACTGTTTAAGACAAACGGGGCAGAAGACCAGTACATAGGTATTAGGATGAAAACAATTAAATATTCCTTTGGTGGACACTTTAATTCTAGGAAGGTGACATGTTAGGTAGGTTGGCTACAAAATTCCCGGATGGGAACAGGTGGTGTGGACACTAACGAAGCGCGCGCTATTTTCTTGAGTGCCAGGCTATTGTGGTATTCGCCTTCCAAACAAAACTGAAAGGGTGCAGGCCGGAGTGTCCCAGATAATTTTGTCCAAGATTGTCTGCGTCCACAAACGTGAACAGGTTAAGGGGAAGATTCCAACCTTGTAATGAATAACTGAGAAGGCTTGGCAACAGCAAGCGCGAAGTTCGGGTCATTGGGTTACTTAGTAGCTGACCACAGTTGTTCTCTCCATTAATGACTTTATGGGCAAAGTCGTATAAATGTTTCCAAATGAACAAAAAATTGCAAAACTTCGGTGTAAACACCTTCGTATGTATATAGACAATCGCACAGAACTCTGCGGTACATGTCTAGACAGCAGTTAACCCCGGGGTTAATTTGCTTCATATGAAATCATTGTAGCGTAACGAAGGCTTAAAAGGTGAACAATATGGAGACGCTTATTCGTCAGTTTGTGATCTGTCGTGTCATGGAAAGCGGTATGAATGAATATCTGTGAAATTCGACTAAGTATATAGAGGGTAACGATCGAGGCAAGTCTGCACTAACTTCTCCCAGTCCTGATATCCCGGAAGTTCCCTCCAACCGTCGTACCCATGCAAGCGACGGACGGAGTGTACACCCAGTCCTGATCTATACTTACTCAAAGGCTAGCAGGGGGATCCTTGCTCAGCACCACTCGGCACCACTGGTGTACAGCTAAACCAAACACACACGCACACACACACATACAAATTTGGCACGTACCACCGGAATTTGATGCAGGTACCCTCGAGTGCCAACCAAGCAGTTAGCACATTCAACCACCAAGTCAACTCTACCCATCCAAATTATGTTTTCTCGTTTCACTGTGTCAAAATAGTTTAACCTTTGCAAAGGAGCAGCAAAAATGTTTGTTCTATGAATTGTCTTCTTAAAATTTCCAAATTTCAAACATAAAACAATTAAAAATGATGAAATGATAATCATAGGTGCAAAGGAAGGATTTTGGATTGGGGGTGTGTGTGAAAATAATTATATGTTCAGAGGCCTCTTGAAGGGTTTGTGATACTATCTAAGCGGAGGGCCACCACGAGTTGGCGTGTAGCGTACCAAGAAACTTTGGATCAAAATGACCCTAGATGGCAGGAAATGGTACTTCCTAGACCTTAACATTCTTATTTTGAGGTCACTCATGTTGAAGAAATTTAATATACTTCCAATAGAAAAGTGAACTAACGTTTCGTTACAAGCATAATGCAGGGTGGGGAACTTTTCCCATGAGAAAACTAATACGAGCCAACCTTGCTGGCGGAGAGATCTGCTAGGAAGAGTGTTCCCCTCCTCCGTTTGAAAAGTTTTGTACCTGGAAGGGACTTAGATGCAAAATGGTGCTGTCATTATTAGGCCTATACTATTACATTTAAGCTACTCACGGTTATTCATGCACTAGAAGGAAACCAGTACCTTTCGTAAAAGAAACAATACATATTTTGGAATAATGAACAGGAACATTTTTTTCGTCATAAGCCGACCAGGTCCGTTCACTCCCCACTGACATAGTCCACTCCGTAGCAGTGTAGTGCTGATTTAGTGTTTATATTAACATGGTCTATACAGGATTGGGTATATAGGGTACCAAAACTTTTAAATGCTTGTTGAAACATTTGTATTGATGGTGAGCAAATATAATATCCGCTATGACAGGGGCTAACTTGCTTTGCATTGTATCGTGCCACTTGCCTTGGGGTACGTTCCCCCACACTTTCCGTAAAATGGTAGAATGTGCCCCTCTTTAAAATCATGAAAAATGCCTTTGCAACTCCTTTTGGAAAATGAATTTACCAATAAAAATTCAAGAATCTCCAGATTGCCCTCTAAACTTAAACAGATCTGCTTTAAGTTTCCCTATCACAAATAGATTTCAAAATAGACAAATACATTATGTTTTGTTTTAACTAAAAGCACATACCACAGGGGGATGCATATGAGAAGGGAAAACACCCAAATTCGGGCAGATCTGTAAAAATTCGGGTAACAATTTTCTTAAAAGGGTCAGAGATTAGGGCAAAAATTTTTGTGCCCCAGAAATCGAAATGGTCCCATGCGCTTGTGCCCAAGGGGTTGTGCTCTCACTGCTACTTTTGCTGATAATAGGAGGAAGAGGCTGCAAAGAGTAACTCCATGGGACACTTTCATTGTAAGAAGTGACTGGGAGTTAAATTTTTTAGTTTTCCCGTAAACATACGTATGTACCCTCAGCCTGCCATTTTCGGTCAGTTTTCCAAGTGCCATGCAACACTGCATTTTCTATATTTTGTTGAAGTTTTGAAAATGGATGAGCACAAAACATATTTCAAGGTGGCTTTGTTTTTCAAGAAGGTAATATGCAGGTATTTTATTTTCAAGAAAGTGCAGGGCATTTCCCCCTGCCAAGTGTGATACAACACCGTGATGCTGTGGCATATACCAATGTGCCCCTATCAATGGCAGACTCTAGCTGTAGGTACTTCACACTGATTTTTAATTACTCGAATGTATGTTAAGATGGAAGTAAGGTCCAATGTGACTTTTTCAATTTCAAAAGGGGCAATGAGTTAACATAAGAATATCACAATAGTGAAGGGCATGTGTCTCCCCCCCCCCCCCAAGTTCCCTGGCTTTTACTTCGTTCAATCAGTTTAGGGGCGTAGGCATCCAAGAGAGTATTTCCACCCCCGAACATGAATATTATTTTGCTAATAGCGAGATAAAGGGCATATTCTGCAGGGTACAAACTGCCTTACTCAGGGTATGAGGGCACTTTCCTCCTCCCCTAACTTGCCCTCAGCATCTTGATCTTGTGCTTGTACAAAAGTATAGAGCTGCACTTATCTTTTGTAATAGAAACAGCTTCCAATGGAATGAAAGGCAAAGATTGCTGAATGTGTCAAAATAGACCTTGTCATCATCAAATAGAACCGGCCTGTAAGTGCCAGTTGACGGCTATAAGGTCCCACGTACCAATTAAACCAATTAAAGGACGTTTAAAGTAATTGTAATAACATATAATGTTATATATATATATATATATATATATATATATATATATATATATATATATATAGCATTGTTATATGAATAATAATAGCATTATATTTGTCTCGTTACTTTATATATATATATGTATATATGTATGTATATATATGTATATATGTATGTTATATATATATATATATATATATATTATATATATATATATATATATATATATATATATATATATATATATATATATATATATATATATATATATATATATATATATATATATATATATATATATATATATGCTCCCTCCACTTTTTGACGTGTTCCTACACCCCTGGTGCCACATACTAGAGAACAACTAAGCGACTGAGGATCAACTTTCCAAAAAAAGTCTGTCTTGGTTACTAGGTAAGATAGAAGAACTAAAGTTTTATTACTAAAGCAAATTGTAAAAGTAAAGGAAGAAAACTCTACAGGTCACGGAGCGTGCCAAAAATTTTGTGTTCGTTTTGAAGAATTTGCCATCCTTGAGAGCAACAAAAGGTAAACCGTCGGGGAGACTGATCTGTCAGTCGGGAATTACACATTTTATCATATCTATATCTTGACTATGTCTAGAGGAGAAAATGGAAAATTCTTCAACATGTTCCTGCTACCCTCTTGTGTCAGTACTGGTTAAATAGTGATAGGATATAGGAGTAGTCGTTTAATGAAATTGCAGTAGTGATGTGTCTCGCAGGCCAGATCAATGGTCAGCTTCCAAAGGCGGCGACCGCGTAGGGTGAGGGATAGGTGATATGGTCCCCCAATAATTTGGTTGGGGACAGACCACTTTTCGTCCCCCCCCCCCCAATAGCTGGTCGACGACCATAATATTGCTAATATTATGAGGGTGAGACATATTCTTCTCCAATAACTTGTTGAGGGGACGAAATAACCGTGATGTTTTGTAATATTGTAATAATTGCTGATAATTTTGTGAATATTAGACTTTCCGATTACTTTAAAGTCATGACAAACCAATTTTTTCAAGCACACTTCGCACGCACACTAATTAGAGTGGATGTTCGGTGATCAATAGGACAGATGCAGACATACATGTACCTTCCCCCTATAATTTGATTGGGAACGTTAAAGCCTTTGTTTGATCTTCACGTAGAGTTGCTCAACCACAGTGATATTTGCTAAAATTGGTGTACGCGAGACATGTAGTCCCGACTCCCCCCCCCCAATAATTTGGATGGAGTACCTTCAAATTTATGACAAAACCTGCAATATTAGCTAATATTTGCGTGAAGACTTAGGCTATCAGGCATGATCCTACTGTTTGGTTGACTGGATGGAATGTCTTTCATGGGAACCAATTTTTTTGTCAATGACAGCAATATTTAGCTCTAATGACCATGAAAGACCATACGCCATGTTTAGCGCATTTTCCGCGCATTTTTTTCTTTTTGCCGAAAACATGCATGACAATTACTGAGACTCTTAGAAACACACAGGCAAATATTCAACTCCATATTCAGGGCCTTCATATTAAGGCACTTAGTTGGGATATCCCCATGCTCTAAAAAAATTTTATCCATCAGGACATGAACCGGAATTTTGTCAAAGATTTGACTTAATTTGATTCAAAATTTACAAGGTTTGGTCAAAATGAGACAGCCTAGTTGATTATTGACTAAATGTAGTGAAATATTTGACAAGATTTCTGTTCTTACACCTAGCGTCATGGTTGACTTAATTTGATTCAAAATTTACAAGGTTTGGTCAAAAAAGGCGTAGGAGGCCGGGGGCTGAGGGGCTGCGGCCCCCCAACCAAAAATTTTTGTGAAAATTCGGGCAAAATGCTGAGAATTAGATTTTTCGGGCACCTACTGAAAGAAAAATCATGCAATGATGTAGCTAAAGGTTATTAATAGTGTGAAAAACTTCCTTGGTAATAAATATAAAGTTCTGATTTGAATTGCACCAGCACCTATATATTCCGTATTAATTCATCAGTGTGTTTTTAATGGTTAAACTTATATTATGCTGATTTTTTCTACCTAAAATACGTAAATTTTTTAAAACAAATTTTACTTCAAAGCAGCATACTCTCTTAATGTAAAAGAGTGAAATTCACTCTTCGACGATTGCCTACAGTGACCACTCTTTTTCGAGTGGAAATCGACTGAAATTCTACTCTGCCCGGAGTGGTAGTTAACTCTAAAGGAGTGGTCACTGCAGTCAATCTGCTTGGTAGATTTTCACTCTTTTAGATTTAGAGAGTATGTGGCACCGGATTGCATGTAAGGACACCTAATTTTTCAAAAATTTTCAAAGAGGAGGGGGTAATGCCGATTTTTTCTTTTTTTTTTAGTACCTAAAATACGGAAATGTTTTAACACAAATTTTACTTCAGAGTTAGCATATGTGTCACCAGATTGCATGTAAGGACACCTAATTTTTCAAAAATTTTCAAAGGGGGAAGGGGAAACCGACTCCCCCCGGCCGGTGATCAACCACTTCCCCCAATATTAAAACCAATAAGGAAGGTAGAAACACTGCAAATTATTGTATGTAATTGGCAAACTGTGTGATAACCGAAGTATGCCTATATGTACATTAACATGTCGAACGTGCGTGGAGAGCGCGTAAACTTGGGGTTTTATTTTTCGGGCAAGTCGTTCCAGCCCCCCCCCCCCCCAAAATCAACTTGGGCTCCTACGTCTATGTTTGTACATGAATCTTTCTCCAGCAAAATATCGTCATACTTATTTTAACTATTGCGTGGATATTGTGATATTAAAATTTGTTTGGCTTTTTCGTATCCCAGTGTTTCCACTTCTCTTTATTGATACAACAAAGAGCTGAATGACAGCAAATCCACAATAAGATCCCCAAGAGAGACCTCAATTTTGTCGTCCATCTCTATTTTCCCCAACTGCCCAATTGGATTCTGGGTAATTTTGATAGCGCATTTTCAGCGCACTCCAACCACCAGTTGTTGGCATCATGATGCCTAAGAGCAATATTGGAGAAACGTAAGCTTATTATTTCCGAAAGTTAAATTTAAGGTCCAAGCTTAGGAGCCTTCATTCAAGGTCCATGAGACCATCTTTTCATAAATTCGCTCCATTCAACAAACTTTGTTCTCTTCAGTAACAGTAATGACCACTGACCAGCTTTTAGTCTGTTATCTTTTCAAAACAGGTAAACCTAATTTTTTCATGTACTGTACGTTTCACTTCTGAACTTCATTCAAATGTCCACAACTTTTTTAATGCGGGCCTCTGGGGTTTTCACCGTAACCGAACATGGCCCAGTGGATCACACCATATATGTGCGTATACTCGGATTTCGTAGTCTCGCACGTGTTTACGTACATAAATTTTCTTCAACGTGCAATTTTTTTCTTTGTGCTTTGTGCGCACCGCGTACGTGTATCTTTCTCGATATTTGTCAGGAACCTTTTTTGTTTTTTCTCGTATCCTATTTGTCAACCACTCAAATCAGGTAGTCAGGGAGGTGTGAGAGACAGCTCCCTATCAAAACGAAGCGACTGTTGGATGTAAAACATTCATGGTAAACGTTTGGCTGTTACTGGCCTTAATTGAATAATCCCCCATCCACCCACTCACATGCTCACCGACTGCAGTCAAATGGACGGGTCATATAGTTCGACGTATGTAATCCAATTGTGGTGAGGGGGAGCTAGGCGCCCAGTTGAAATGAACTTTCGAAATCTTGGAAGACCATCCCTTTCATAGAAACAGATATAGGTATGCGAAGTTATTTTCTCCTCTTATTTACCCGGCTTTTCTTATTTGAAACTGTACATTTCTAAATAATGATATTTCAGAATAAAGATCAACGGTATCGAGATGTAACGTTTTGCCGCGTGGTAACTTGTCACTCAAGGCAATTTAGGAGGCTTTTTGGCCAAAAAATATTCTTGTAATGCTATACGAGCCAACAGAATAGTGACGTTCCGCTCAGATAACAGGATAAAGTCGCGTCAAAACACCCTCTCCGCAGCCTTCACTTTTCAAAAAAAAAAAGGATTGCGCCACCTATTCTGACTTGATGTTGTTTGTAACAGTTCTAGGTGGACTGGGCCTATTGGTCAAACTGGATACTTGTGATCGTCAATTGAGTGCACATTCAATGCCATTTACAGAAAGCGTAGATATCTGTTCAGGTTTATGTCCTGCGATCCAGGGACGTAGCCAGAGGGGGAGCAGTGGGAGCGAATGCTCCCCCCCTGTCAGGATCGAAAACATGTTAAAACCTTAATTTTTGCAGGGTATTTTATCCGGTGCTCTTTTGATCTTGCTTGAATTGTCGTCAGCACTGTTAACTCCTTCATAATCCAGGGACGTAGTGGGGTGGGTGGGGGGGGGGGAGGGGCAATAAATACTCCCAACGTTATCGCCTCGGTCCGCTCAGCCTCTGTGATGACGTCATCGTCGGGCCGGGCACCCTCGCATTTATCCCCCTAATTGGATGACTAGGCATCAAATTCACCTTGTAACTGGGAAACGCATTTTTGGGGAACTGAAGGTGTCTCGCGGCCAGGGGCGTAGATTTCTTTTCAACATGGGGGGGGGGGATGGGGTGAACTATCGCAAATGTGGAAAATGTGCACGCGAAGCACGAGCCCATGACGGGTGGGGTCCAGGGACCCGCCTTAGGGCCCCTGGTGGGGGTCCAGGGGGCGAAGCCCCGGAAGCTCCTGGGTTTTAATGTCTCAGAAGTGGCAGGAAGACTGTTTTGGTAGGCTACTGGTATATTCATGCATTTAGGAAATAGCCTACTATTTTGAGCACAAAACTCGTTGATAAGCTGCACTGGACTGAAATTGTACAAGAGCAATAATGTCCTGTTAAGCTTAAAAGGCAGGGATCAACATATAGGGTCATACCAGACAACTGGATTTTGAATTAGGAGATCATTGCAAGACCTGCAAGTTGGCTTGAGATCAGTGGCGTCGCCAGATTTTTTGTGATTGGGGGCCCATGGATGATGTCGTAATAATACCTCAGTTCCCCCAAGTCTGCTAAAATTACCCCTTTATTTTTCATGCGTTCCTGCATTTGCATGCAGCAGTTTTGATCTTTCGTTTGTCACTACATAAAGGTGTCGTCCTGGGGAAGGAGTTTCCCCTCCCCTTTAAGAATTTTTTTTTATTAATTTAAGGTCTTTTAGATGCAAAATGGTGCTATCTTTGGGATGTTTTTGGAACTGATCATATATGGCCGGAAAATGTCCATAATTTAGTGAATGTTAATTTTTGGTAAGGTAAAAGAGGAGACCTGAAGCCCCCTCCCTTCTGTCTATTTTACTGCCTTCTATTTCGGGAAAGTTTTTACACAAAAATATGTGCGCGGAGTCCACAAAAACATTCTTGAGTTATAACGAAATATGTCCCTTCCTTCATTGTGCATTGTGAAAGTGCATCTAAGGCTAGCAGATACCTGAATAGGACCTCCTGAAAGCTCTGCATTAATCATATTAATTTGGGGGGGGGGGGCAATTAAATAATGCGTATACTACCTGACATCCAAATGATAATATAGAGTACGACTCCGAACACTTTACAACTATCGTATTTTTACTACTTTTGAACTAAAATCCGGACGAACAGCTGCCAGCAATGAAAAATGAGAGGGAGGGATAGTATAGGTGCAGGGAGGTGATATTGGACCTCCCTGACAGGTGTAGTAAAAGGGGTGAAGGACTGATAAGAGTGTTACAGAGTGCTGTTTTCGTCATAAGTGTATTAACAATCACCATCTATACCGATGATGGCTCAGCGCGAAATGGCGAAGCTCTGGTTAAATTTTTTGAAAAATGTATAACCGCAGATACGTACTTCCATCCTTCTACGTCATGCTATATATTAGATTGAAAGATCCCATGCACATTGGTGCGAGGTCCCCCACAGATGTTTGGAGATGTATATCTGTTCTTCGGAAAGTGTCGTGATCAGAACAGTTTCGTGTATTATTACCTTAATAATGGTCATGGCATGGAGTGTAAACAGTGACGAATAATATTTCCATTACAAAACCTGCATTCAGACTCTACATCGAGACACTTTCAATTGCCCAACAAACCTACATGCCACTGTCATAAGCCAGTCTTTTTCCTATTAATTCATAAACTTTCAACATTTTGCTGCTGTGATTCTCCAAAAGTTGCTCGGAAGATATTGATAATATGAGTAACACTGACGTAAAGCTGGAAGCGCGCGGAGCGCGCGAAAATTTTGATAGATTGCCAACGATTTGCTAAAATTCTGATAGTTTGAGAAACATTTGTCATAGAAAGTGAAGCGAGATTGAAAAAATTTCTCACGAAAATGAAGAATAAAATATACTTTCCATCATACACGTATCTGTAGACTGAAACATTGGGGGGGGGGGGTGATTAATTAGGGGATGATTACATGGGCCATCCCCCTAGTCAAATGTTGGGGGAATATATCCCCCCATCCCCCGGGATTTACGCCCATGCTCGCGGCAGAGTCTGCTACAACTGGAAATAAATGATTCCTAATGCAACATTTTCGCACCCCTGTCACGATTCACACTTTATATCTTATGACCATTTTATATTAGGAAATAAAATTACACGTAAGTTTTCTGGCCGAGACTGGCACTTATCCGAAAATTAGAGGTACATCTCCATTCTCTGTCAGCAGGGGGCACCGCGCCGGTGAAGTGTCGTTCAAACGAATAATGGATGTATTTTAATAGTTTTCTATCAATAATCTTTCCCAAATTACCAAGCTTTTCATGCGTTTTGCGAACAGTAATCTTCGGTCCTATTGTTATATTCTTTAGCTTCTCAATCGCATTCAGATTGTTCAACGGTAATGGGCTCTACAACAGTTCTAATGCAAAATTTCGAACTGCTCGCTCACAATTGCCACGGTTTATACTCTATACCTCAGTGGCACCGGCATGAAGGAATAGAGCGCACCCCCTCGAATCACCCCAAAGGCGTTTAAACTTTATTCTTGTAGGGGTGGGGTGTGTTTTCGACCGAGTCATGGATCTATTTAACCATATTCTATCACAAATGGTTCTCACACTATCAAAATTTTCGCGCGCTCTGCGCGCTTTAGACCTTTCCTCAGTGTTGTCCTTTTTATCACTACCTTCTGATGACAATATCCGGAGAAACACAGCAGGAAAAGTTAAAAGCTTTGTACAAATCATCGGGTAGAAGAATCGACTTGTAATCTGGTGCTATCTAAAAGTTGTCACGAGATAAATCATGCCTGACAATGGCGTACTAAGAGCAGCTAGGCTGTGGTATCTGCATATACGAAGATAAACTTTTTTTAAATTTACGTCAGGATATGAAGTACGTGAATGCTTTTTGCGAACATTTTTTTTTTCAGTGTGCTGCCAAAACAAGTACCGAAATTGCAGCCACCTCCTAAATGAAGTAATTTCCACTCATTTTGGGCAGGCTGATTTGAATCCCGCCGGTGTTCCCCTCCCTAAGAACTACACAAGTGTAGTTGGAAACTTTGCAGACAAAGTAAGTATATTACGTAATATCGATAGAGGACGTCATCTGAACCGACTGTCATATTTTATCAAGGGACCAGCAAGTACAAACTCCACCTTCAACCCCAAGTCCTCTCCTCAAGCGTGTTATTCAATTTCCACAATTTTCTTTCAAGCGGTAGAAATGGCAACTGTATGTATGGCAAATTAGGGGAAAAGACATGAAGAATATGATACTAGCATTGTCCATAGCCTCTCGCTTTTCATAAACGTGGAAGGAGATTTATTATCTGCAGCATCCTGATTGTGCAGTGAAGCCAGACTGTAGACGAGACAAAGGTTGAGCTTGCCTAGATCATCGTGAGCTACCTGAGCGCAGTCCGGATCATCTCTGTGTCACCAGGCTCTCGTATGCGTGTGGAAAGCTCTCTTACTACTACGTATCCAGGATCAATGATCCAACGTGTGTACACTGGTTGAGGAGCTGGAGCTGAGAGAGAGGCAGCTGTGTGCAGTGAATAAGAAGTGGTCACAGCTGTCCGTCCATTATAGTAATCTTCCTCTATTCCTGCCAAGCCTTCTGTACGAGAGAATACACACACTGCATTCAAAGCTGATGTGAGTACGTAGCCTAGATGCTGTTTTAAGTTAAGTTCTTGATATCAATTTCGAAATGATCGTAAGCCTAGACTTGCACAATTATAACATTTCTATGAAAGGCCTAGTAGGCCTACAGTAGTAAGTTAGGCCTACAGTTTGTATGAATTTAAAACGTTACCAGAGGTTGGGCCTAAGCCCATGCAGTTCAACTATGAGCCGTCTGCATTTCGTGCTCTTCAATCTGAAGATCTTCCGCGTGGAGTTGGCATTTTACTTATGTTTTCTATTGTTTTTCTTATGTTTTCTATTGTTTTTCATGGCGTATCTTCGGCGTGGGCCTGACATGGAATGCACTTTGGTTTATGAGCAGTAGAGATTTGGGCACATAATGGGGGAGGGGGAGGGAGGGAGGGAGTGAGTTCAGAGTAGCCCTTGAACAGGACTCTGTGCTACGTACACTTTGTTTTACTCCGCACTAAAGGCCTTGTCCTGCCTACACAGAAACCCTGCAGTTAAGGTTTGGGAGGAAAATTTATTAGAAATTGATCGTTCCTACACTAATTGTCATTTCTCTGATTTTAAAACAATGCAATTAAGTTTATTATCATTATATTGTATAAAAATATGCATTCACACAGCTCACAGGTGTGTTCTAAGGCCAAAACTCACAGAACTCGCTTCGTTGTTCTTCAAAGAACGGCAGCCATATTGTCAGAATGGCCCATGGTAGCGCTTCCACATTTTCATAACCAATTTTCTGATATTAATTGCAGGATTTCCTTAAATTTTGTTACATTTTCTTGGTTTCAAATTTTGAAGTCAAATTATATACTGGTTTGAGGTGAAGGTCCATTTCTAATATACAAATATTTTCTCCAAAGTCGAAAAATGTGCATCTATACGACATACTGTATCCTTTTGCATACTACCCTGGTTACAACTTTTTACAGGGAAGTCAGTCATGTGACTGCACGGGCACTCTAAAATCTTGTAACTGACTTAGTGTTAAGGTCAGTTTTTACCTCCAAATTTCACCTTCTTGCTCCACCTCTATTCCAAGAAAACTAGTCAGGAAGCATAGATGCAATGACAAAGAACGTTCATGGAAAGTACTGTATGGTAATCATAGGTGAATATTTGAAGCTGTGAGGAATGCCGGTCTGCTGGCAGACCGGCTAACCACCGGAAATTTTGTGTATGCAGGACAAGGACCGTGGTACGGAGTAGGTTCTACCATTAACGCAGTACACGGTCCTGTTCAAGGACTAGTTCAGAGGTGAGGGATAAAGTGCCCTTGAAGCAGAGTTACAGTGTGAACATGTGAAAGTCAGCATAAGCTTCTCCAAAAGTGCATGTAGGCCTAGGGGGATGTCCTCCCCATTCCCCACCATACCCGGGCCAGTCTGGAAAGTTCGGCACGACTATAAAATACCCCGCCTCAGTGATATTTACTGGTCATCCGGATTCCTAGTCCTAGTCCCACTTGGACTAGGAATCCAGCTGAAAATTTATTTCTAGTCATTCCTACAGTAGTCATGCGGCAGCCACTTTGACTAGGACTAGGAATCCAGATGATGAAAATGGATTCCTAGACAGGCAGCCACTTTGACTAGGACTAGGAATCCAGATATTTACTGGTCATCCGGATTCCTAGTCCTAGTCCCACAGGCAGCCACTTCAACTAGGACTAGGAATCCAGCTGAAAATGAATTCCTAGTTAGACTGAAGCCACTTTGACTAGGACTTAAATACTTGGAATCCAGATGAAAATGGATTCGGAGACAGGCAGCCACTTTGACTTCTTCGACTAGGACAATGAATCCAGCTGAAAATGGATTCCTAGTCCACTTGAGCAGAGCTGCTTCCTGCTCAGCTGTGAAGCGAATTTGTTGGATATTGAGTTTTTTAAGCAAATGTTACGGATGACCAATCTTATCATCACAGAGCGTCGTTCTCAAAAAAGAAAAAAGGAAATAGGCCTATGTTTGAAGCACTCGAGCTAATCCTGAGCCACTGGGAATCTGTATCCACGGATTGGAAAAGTGCCTTCTGCTGTGGTGGGGTATTCTGTAGTTGCTCCGAAAGTTTGTATCAGCTACACCAAATTTTTACGCCAGTCACCTCTTTTCTTAATTTTTACGCCACACCAAATTGTTGTACTGTGCTTTAAGTACAGTGTGTATGTAAAAGACACGAAAATCATGCCATCAAATTGGTATACTGTAAGGTCTTTACTGCACGCCGAAGATCTTTGGCATAACATACGTTTTCCAGACAGGCCATGTCCTTCCCTAGTCTGCAGTCTGCTGACCTAGTAAGGGGATTCCCATACTAGGTCAGTAATATACCCATTGTCCTAATTGGGCTACCGCACCTTCAAAAATTTTGAATGGTCTCAGTCTTTCTCAAATTCACATATACTCCTAGGTAATTGACCTCTGTGGGTCACTTATATGTTTAAGACCCATCATTTTAAGGATACTAGCACTCAGTCTCCAAAAAGAGACCAAAAATTTTGATTTATAATACAAACGATCCTGTTTTGTTTTTTAAAACATTCTAAATCTTGTTACTAGGACGTTCACACTATTGTATGCTATATAGCACGCACTGCTGTTCAATTGTGACATACTTCATAGCTATGGTTACGATCATGTGCGCACATACGCGTATGTAGCAACAATCATTGCAGAAACGCACGCAGACGATGTTACTCCCACAGTAGTAACGCGGGAAAAACTTTGTGTTGCAATAGCCTAGGCCTAGTTCAGGGAGCAAAGTGTACGTGAGAACTAGGCCTAGGTACCCTAGGCTAGTCCTTCCCATAAATAGTAATATGGAGAGGCAGACCAAAGTTACTATTTTCATGCAGTCATGATGCATGCTTAAATCTTTATCAGCCCACTGCTTGAAAATGGATGGGACTCCATTTTCCTGCATTTACCTCATGCAGGGCTTGAAAATAAGCTTTTCCTCTCTAGATAGAGCTAAAAACAGCTTCTGACAACCTTCATTTTGAAGCTTTTCTGGAGCTGTTTTACCATTGTCTGGAGCTGTTTCTAAGTTGTCAAAGAAACCACTGTTCCCTGCATGTACAGTAACATCCTCTAATTGCCTCCTAACATTACTTGTGCATTTAGTAAAAGAAATTCAAAATATAAGAGACAGGAAAAAGGGACAGAGTATTCCTTGGTGTAACACAAGGCAGTACTATTAAGCATGGTGTGGTCATTCCATCTCAGAAAAACTTGGAAGGGGATGGAGGGGTGGGGGTTGGGTGCATTTATAGGACAGCTTTGGATTGCCCTCATTGGCACCTTGAATGTGGAGAAGGGGGAGGCAGGAGTTCACAAATTCTATCCCCTGCCCTATGGCTATGGACTCATCTTGACTGAGATGGTGTACAGTTCCAACTCCACTTTTTTGGTGTAATTGGACACTTCTGTGCAGTTTATATTTTTCTGTGGTTTTGAGATTGCTTGCCTCATGCACCTGGCTCTATTTTTAGCTCCAGACACACACCCACTGTTTCATTTTTCTGGAGCAGTTTTGGTGGTCTCTGGAGCTTTTGCTCCAGAGCTCCAGTCTGTTTTTGAGCCCTGCTCATGCACCATCAGCACTGTGTTCGAATTAGAAAAAAAAAAGTTACCTGCACCTGTGCATGCAACTTCAAAATTTTACCTGCACAAATAAATTCTTACATGCACCAAATACCAAAAGCAAAAACCAAAATACCTGAGATCTCACATTATAATAAATGTACAGTATGAGCACCATATACAGCTTTGCAATGTTAGATACTGAATATACCAGGTGCAAGCAGTTCACATATAGCCTACTGTATCATTACATGACTTTCAGACTTTCAGTGTGACAGCCAAACTAACATTAAGAGATCGCAAATCTGCCAATGTTTAGCCTGCGAAGTGCGAAGGGATATGTACATCAAGTTTTTGAGATTTTGATTGAATCTTTTGGGTAGCATTTTCTAATTGTAAAGACTTCATTTTGTACACTTTATGGCAACTCTCCTTGAACTTGAAGTACCATTAGACCAACATGCACGCGTGCAGGTAAATAAATGAGAGTTGCATGCACAGTCAAAAAGTTACATGCACTGGTGCATGTGTGCATGCATTATTTCGAACACTGCATCAGCACCTATCATCTTTGGACGCCTTAATTAGGGTCACCATCCATCCCAATTAATTGGGATTGCCCTGTTTCTAAAAGAAAAAAAAAATGAGTGTCCTGACCAGAAAGACAAATCGTCCCGATTTTCTTTTACAAACCAATATGGCTCTTATTCTATATCATGTTTTTTGTGCACGGGCAGTAAAATTTTTCATGATTGATCACTGTTTTTAGCCCTGAAAATTTGGCTATAGCCCAAACCCAGGCTGGAAAGTTTGCCTTGTACATGCAAGATCCGGTCCACGCAGCTTGCTGTATGGTTTGGCACCTGGCCGCACAAAAAATTGCTGGCCATAGATCTTGCTGCACATGAGATGCAAATTGGCTGTGGCCACGATGCTATGAGGCAAAAAGCACGCCTACCTGAAAGTTACCTCTGGCATATACTGTATGCTCTACCATTTTTTTTTTAGAGCCCTGCCAGTATACGAGAAGAGGAAGTATTTATTTTAATGACCAGTCTGCAGACTGTGGTCTGTGGAGTAATTGAATGTGGTGCAAACCATTTAATTTCTCAAACTGTCTATATATTAGGCAAACAAATCAAGTGAAATCAGCTTTAAATATTGCACCATTTGGCTTCTTGGCAGATACTGTACCAAAATCTAAGTTTTAAAAAAGGGGACCGCCCCTCCTCTTAGACCACTCCGAATCAGTCTCTAAAGTTATGTCCCACTTTCAGCTTAGAGAAATATGGTAACCCTAGCTTGATATAGTCAGTCCATAAGACTGCAAATGTCTCCCACTAGTGGGCTTGGCTGTTTGGCTTGCCTGTATTCCAAGATCTCCAGTCCTCATTCACAACATGCCTTCCTTCACTTCTCAATGCTGTAGCTGGTCTCCATGTTTTTCTGTTGTGCCCCAAATTTTTACTTTGTGGAGCCGAAATGAGATTTTGTCTTTTTGATCTACTTACATCGCCTTCCTTTCACTTGTGAGTTAAAGCATATACTGTATACTTATGGCCAGAGAGTCACTGGCTCATCAAGGACTCTGTAACCAGACTGATGATGGAAGAACCAGGTATTCCTGCTCTTTTCAAGTGGTCCTCAGATGGTTACAGGCAGGCAGGGGTGTACTGCTGAGTCTACTGTACTCAGTCCCAGTCCTACTGCATGGAGTGCCATATACTGTAGTAACGTTCATCAGATAGATTCATGAGACTGTATCCCCAGTCTTTTAGCACTTTCTAAAAGGCTGGGAGGGATGGAAGATCCTCACTATGCTCTACTGTACTTCTTTGCAGCTGAACTGAGCAAAGAGCTTTCAGCAATTGTCTTTGCTTGGTAACTTGCTCAATTTGACAACAGATGGTCCATTTCTAACCTCCTTTTTGAAATCTCTTCAGTACCACTGGGAACAGTCTTGGCCAACTGCAAGCAGTGTCTATCCAATAGAATTCTAGACCTGTGGGAGTTCCACAAGGATTATCAGTGGAGCTTACAACTGCAAGGCAGTGCAGTCCAACCCCCAAGCCAACTCCAGACTGCATCCACTTTCCCTTTAGCATCTTTTTCTTTATCTACTCATGCAAGTTTCTGTTTGAGATGGCATGTACTGTAATGTCTGTTTTCTATGTCTGTTTTTTAAAATTTCCCTCATTGCATCTGTCCTGGAATACAGTACATTGAGGTTGGATCTACTTTTCATATCAGGTGGGGATGGTGCACAGAAATTTTTTCTCATTCACTTTAATACGTACCTGATAATGGGGGATTTCAAAACCTTCACAAGCAGAAACAAGTGGGCAGCATTTAATACGTAGGTAAATTTCAAAATGTGTGATTCATTTCAGGTCACTTGAAAAAATGGCTTCCACTCTCTCCCTGTACTTACTTTACCTGCCTTCACCATACAGGAGCATACTCTTCTCTTTGTGATAAATCATACCAAATTTGTGCACCACAGTGTGAGATGAATATCTGTAACTGGTTGTGAACATTCATTTACAGACATGAAACTGAATGGGATGAGTTTTGTAACACTACCAAATTAGAATTGCCCTCCAAAATGACACATTTAAATTGACAGTAGAGCCTTTACAGTACCCTGTTGTAAAAGAAAACAGGTTCCATACCTCATACTTTATTTAGTTTGTCATATTGAATAATAATGAAAACTGTGACAACAAACTTCAAAATTTACATGCAACCCATGGAAGCAAGCAGGTGCTACAGAAGTGTGCATGCTTACACAGTATGAGCATTTCAGTCATACAGTAGGCCTATTTCATTCAAATGGTAGAATAGTTTAATGTTCATTTGATGTGTGCTAAGTGAAGAATTTCACTTGAAGTGGAGAGCTTCTGACAACGAAATTGAGGAGAAAACTCTGTGCAGTGCTACAGAATGGCTTACATAATGTATTTTTGCCCAAAAGTACTGTTTACAAAGGAACTGGTACAGTAGCTCAGTTTTTAATAATTATTAAGCAGTATGAACAAGAAATCTTTCAGAGTATGTTTGAATAAGCTGGAATGAATGCAACTATCTACTGCACAGTACATGATGTTACTGAAGGCAACAAATTAATTAGTGTAAACAAGAGAGCTATCCCACAAACTACCTTTGGTGCATACTGTAGCAACTTTACGTGGCTATTTATAAATTCCCATGGATGCAAAATGAGCAGCAAAGCCTGATCTGATAAAATACAGTACAACTTTTACTGTATGGTTGTAAAAGATGGTTGCATGGGGTATGGGTGGTTTTAAATTTTTGAGGAAAAGTACTAAAATTATCAGATTATAAGACAATTTACAAAACAATTGTTTAATTACAGACTCGCAGCATATTTTCTGTGCATATTTCATTAAAAAATGAATATAGTGGTATTCAGAATAAATAAGGTTTAGTTTAACTACAATGTATATTTGGACATGAAGGAATAAAGTAAAAGTATAGATCTAGAAGAAGGACTTGTAGGATAATGGGTTTACCTTGTTCTGCAGCATAAGCACAGTACTGTACCTGGTATGCAGTCTTAAAGAGTTACGTAAACCTAACCCTTGGCTTTTAAGTGTCGATAGTGCAATAAGTCAAACCACTTAAGAGTATCTCAACTAATACATCACTGAAGTTTGTAAGGCAGTGTACCACCCTTTGTAAGAATATTGTACCATATGATGTTAGAGGGCCATACTGTGCTTTAAGGGTTTGGCGGTATATATACGAATATTCACGAAAGCACCCGGTACTCATACAGTAGTAGTCAGTGAATACAAAAACCGAAGGCATGGAAGAGCATCGCTATTACCAGTACTTGGTAAAATTACCAACCGTATTTCTCCTCATTTATTTCACATTTCACTTGTTTTATTCCAAACAAAAAGAATGGACTATTGTGTATCCTTTTCTCTTTCACAATGTGTCATGATTAAAATATTGCACCTCCATGAAAATGATATTAAGTTACCGTACCTACCTTTTTTCCCTATCAATACGTAAATCTTGCTAAATTTCATTCAAATGACACAGAGTTAGAACACAAAGTACTGTCTGGCAATTTTGTAAGGGATGAAAAAAAGATAATGCAGGTTCCCTGTGCAGTGAACGATAATTCATTGTGCTGTCCTTTTGTGACAGTGCACATGTTGGAAAAATTCCTTTTATTGAATGTTCAGTAGATGCATTCTAACATAACTGATTTCCAGACTTGTGGGGATTATATAGGCTAATTTACTGTTAGACAAATTATCAAATATAAAGTAAAATTTCCTTAGAATCAAGTTAATTGGTAATCAGCTTTCAGGTGAGATCTGGTACTACATGTAATACCTGCTATGTGTAAAAAATCGTATTGTACCAGAATTTCTCAGTACCACCCCTGCCGCTGTGAACAAGGAGGGGCAGGAAAAAGTACTTGGCTAATTCAAATTGGAGTGACTGCAGAATTTGTCCTTTGAATCAAATTTTGCATCTAAAGGGCAAGCATTCTTGTCCCACTCAGTAAAAAGCCTCTTTACTTTTTTATAGACCCTTCTCCATTTAAAAAAAAAATGCACCTCACCCAAAGCTACACAAGCTTGTGCCAAGTGTAAATCACTCAAGGCGGTATCCACACACTACTGTGTGTGAGCTGTCTGCTCTTTTGTGTATACTGCTGATTTCTGCACGTCATCATTTAGTAATCAGAGTGATATAGTTGTCTGAATTTATATCAGTCAAAGTACAGTCACCAAGCATTAGTAAAATAGAGATCTTTCCACAGATTCATAAACACATTTAGTCATTTATGGTTACACAACAGCTCAGGCTTTAAAAGGAATGAACAAATGTGATCTTCATTTGAACTTAAGCCTGTCTCATCTTACCAGTGTTGTCTTTTATTTGGAGGACACTTCAATTTTTTGTTCATGTACCAGGGCTGGAAAAAATGTTTATTTTCCAGGAAGGGAGTAAATTTTCCACAAATCTTTCTGTATTTTCATGTACAAGAAATTGAAATTTCCCTCAAATTGCCAAAATTTCCTTTCAAATGCTCAAATTTCCTGGGAAGGCACCTCCTAGCTTCCCAAATTTTTCCATCCATGTTCATATACACTTTTTAAAATTTATTTTTAGTAACAGCTGCCATCCAAGTCCCAGGCATCATCATTCTGAAGAGGAAGGGGCTGCAGTGATCCTCTTTTGATGGACAGGGAAGCAGAGTCCATCGCACTTGAAAAGAAACATGTTAAAGATGTCTACGAAAAGATAGCAAACCATTTCACTGACACAAGATACAAGGCATGGCCACAGGTCAAGGACTTTCTGAAGAACCTGGAGGCTGGGAGTGTGGTTGCTGATATAGGTTAGTGCTGAACCAATTACCGGTATTCTTTATCGACATTGGCCAATATTCTTCGTTTTTGTTAAATATCACGATCCAGAATATTAACTTAAACTGGTGATACCACCTAACCAATATTTCTTGGCCTATACTGTACTTCGTTGAAATGTTATGATATTTTCCCATTCTGAAAAAAAGTTATTGTATTTTAACTCATTTAAATGAAACAACACTTTAGTGATACCATGGAAGTGCAATACTACCTCAGGAAATATTTCCATGGTGATACTGATTGATAGTGCATAATGGCCCTATTTCTCAGATTTCATTATTGGATAGGGATTTGCCAATATTGATAACTGAGCATCGGATATTGTTTTATCAGTTTTAATAGTTGTTGCACTGGTACAACACTAATATATACCATACCATAGCCTGCAAAATTATGAAGAGGAGTGAGAGAGCTACAGCAGTACTGTAGTTTGAAAAACATATAAGGATGATAGCAAATAAACATTCTCTTTGTGGGGCAGCTTAACTCTGGTTGAGTGATTGGGTTAAGTGGTTTTTGAATATATTTGTTTTGAAAATGATTCTGTGTGCATAGTAAAGTGTACAAAATTAAAAAACGGGGTTTCTGTGTGTACACAGGTGCACCACATGCACGTTGTGCATAACTCCAAAGCTTTGTACATGTGGGATATCAGAGCTTTGACTTCTGTACATGGTGTGTCTATTGAAATGGAAATCATCGCAAAGTAGAGAATGCTCTTACGAGATATAAACCTGTTTCTGCACTACCTTGAAGTGTTTGATGCTAGAAAATGAAATGAGTTACCTTTAATAAAAGGATGTTTTCTTTGGGGGGGGGGGGCATTTTTTAAATCAGAGGGCATGGCTTTAATGTGTTTTCAGATTTCATTTCCTTCAGTATATCAGCATATAATGAAGGCAGTACAGGAGTAAAAGTGGAAATGGCTGGAATAGGAAGTTTATTTTTTTTTTGTTTTTGTTCTTGTGAGATTCTATTGTAATACATTTGTGTGAATGCTTCAACTCTATCTTGCTGGTCATCACCTCCTATTTACATGTGTAATTCCCCATCTTGCCTGCAAGCACCATCTGGCATAAATCTTTAGTACCAGGTGGCGCCCTCCCACGACTAGAGGACGGCGTGGTAGTACTGCTCACTCTTTCTCTCTCTAGCTTGCCCTGCTTTAAGCAATTCAGTCCTGTCTCCTTATGGAAACAGTGTGCACATGCATTCTTAGTTGTGATATTAATACATTCAGTATATATATGTTGTTTGTGATGAGTACAAAGGGAACAGGACTGGTGCTCTTACAGGAAAAGATTTGTGATTACATCAGGACAGGCAATTGACCCGTCTTAAAATAGCATTTACATACGATTATGGGATAGAGTTTTGTTGTGCACCGTTTCTGTCAGTGGCATTTTACTGTGGACAAAAATGATGTGTATCAAATTCTATCTCATAATCCATTGTGTAATTGCTGTTTGGAAAAGGGTGCATTGCAGGATGTAGCATCAAATATAATCCTACAAAGAAACATCTGCCATTGTATGCAGAAAATTCCCCTTTCCTCTTAGCTAGCCTACATTCTGTCATTTACAGGTAAGGAAATAAAGGGAATTGAAGATCTTTCCCCTGAATTTTTTTGTTGTGGAAACTCTTGTCAGAAATTTCTTTTGTGTATCCATTGCAAAGTAAGAAATTTATTTTCACAGACACAGTGGGAAATTTGCAGTACAGTACTTATAGGCAGGGTGTAGAGGTGCCCTTTACTTTCAGATTTGGGATTTGATTTGTCTGTGTTTTTTCCTGCCTTGATAGTTTTCTACCAGCCTAAAGCCGTGTGGCCTTACCATTTTCCATTCTTATTCAAGCCTTGGTGATCTATGGTGAAACCAGGGAATAATTTACATGTATCAGGTCACACTTTGCTCTACAAGTTGACTAGTGAATTTGTTAGAAATTGATATTAAAGTGTGTGAAAGAGTTTTGTGCAGTACTGTACATGTTAAGTGGGCAGCTTGCAAAACAAATTAGCTCAGTAGCAGCTGGTTCACTTTAAAAGTGTGTGTCAGTCTGAATTTTAAAGTCCAGACCTTCTAATCGTCTGTTTAGATACAACCAGTACCACCCAGAACCGAAGAAGCATCGTTCTCAGACCACCTGACACCAAACTGGCATCAGTTTTGGAGTTAGCCAACTACCCAAACTGATGCAACTAGCAGACCACCTGGGGTCACTAATAGTGATTGTTCCATGAAAAAAAAGGCTTCAAATTTATGCCAACTGAATCATCGGCTTTTCTCAGTTTTTCTCTGGTTAAGTCAAAAACAGATGGACCATCCCAGACCAAAACTGCATCAGTTTCATGCAAGATTAGACCACCTAACCGTCAGTCCAGATCACTTTGACCGGTACCCAAAACTGACTTTGATTTTGGGTGGTTTTGGAATCAGTATCGGTTTTGGGGGGTCTGTGCACACCTTTAGCCCATGTGTGTCATGTGGTGGCAAATTTTTGTCATATATTGGCTTCTTGTGGCCTTCATGGTACTTTATAGTAAGTAGTGTATACTGTAGTTTTGTTGTAAGTTTCATTCTTGTCACAATGTTTTGCTATTCTTCGCAAAAAACATTACTTGTGTGATTCAAGATCCTGACTGTAGGCCTACAGTATATCCATAAATGAACATATGAAAAATTTAAATACTGTAGCAATTGATACTGTATTGTAAAATACTGCATGTGTTTAATAATTAAATGGCAACATAAAGCAGAATCTTTTTTAAACATTTATTTTGTGGCATATTACTGAAACAAGACCTACTGCATTGGTTAAGGCACACATGATACATTCTTTTTGAGCACAGTTACATAGATATCTGTGTAGATATCTGTGCAGTGAGTGCTCTATACTAGACAGAAATCCCGGGCTCCAAAAAACTCTTCCCTTTCTGTCTAGCTATTTACCAGTATCTTATAATTTATATTGATCTGATATAAAATGTGCAGGTCACTCCTCTCAGTGGTATTGATCTATGCTACTACATTTTATTACAAAATACTTTTTTTTTGCATTTTGCATCTGCTCATTTGTCACGTATGCTTAAAATAGCGGGACATCACAACTAAAAGCACAGCCCACCAAATCTTTGGCAACCTCAGTGGCATTCAACTCAACAAAATAGGAAGTGTGCAAACACTTTGCGTAATTTTCCAAAGTGCAGATGTTGGCCAAGCAAAGTCTGAAATGCTGGAAGCTGTAAATTCTGGTAATTGCAGCAGAGGGGCAAATTGATTGTTACATAAATTCTACCCAGTGGCACAGCACGGTAATTCAGTAAGTGTGACCAGTGGCTGTGAAAAGTCGAATTGTGATTTATACTCTCTCGGTCTTTCTTGACGAGTGAGCACCCAGAATTTCTAAATTATACAATAGATTGACAGTATAATACAGTCTGATTCAATCCTTTGGCCAAATCACCCAGCCATATCAGATTTCTATACAATAGTCCTCCTTTTCCATCTGTAGATGTTTATCTTAAAGGCAGTAGGCAGTCACCCCAAACAGAGTGAGTGTATCCTGTCACTCTAGTTCATGATTGGCCTATTTTGATCATGTGACAATATTTTTGTTAGTGAATTGTGGAATTCAAGGAGAATTTCGCCTTGCTTTACCTATTGTTTGTAATAGTTATGTTCAAAATGTCTTCAGAAGTGCTTGTAATGCAATATGAGGAGATTTGCAAGAGTTTGCTGATTTTTCAAAGAAAATTTTGGGGTGACTGCCTATTGCCTTTAAGTACTGTAATAGTTAAGAACCTTTCCCTGTTTCAATAACAGTGGGTGGTAGTATTTATTCTGAAGTAGCTAAAATGGAAATAGGGCTTTGAGGTCAAAGTATTTTTCATAAATTTGAAAACTGCTGCCAGTTTGGTGCATCCCTCTATATACTTCATACATATATGTATTCTTTCTGTGATAGTGTGGTTGTGAAGACTTTGGTTTTTCAGAGAGGGATATAAAGCTATGAAACCACTGTACTGTGGGTCTATTTCGCTCCTCCTTACCTCCTATTTACATATGTATACCATTATTGCCCGCAATAACCGTCTGGCAAACCTAATAACACCGCGGGATCCCCTTTTACAAAACCATAACATTGTTAAGTTCATGACTGTTGCAGTATACCATAAAGGTCAGGTCATACTGTACTTCAGTATAGCACTATAAAGCTATGAAAACTGAACATTGTTCAACTCTGAGCTATGTCTGCCATTGGCCCTTGAAGAGCAAAGGACATGGCCGTATGTGGTTCTTATACAGCTTTATAGCACATGAAAATTTGGAGTATAAATTGGCTTAAGTGTTTCCAGGGGGTCTGGTTTCAGTTCTTAGACTAAATTTTTCACTACACACAGTAGAAAGTGTACATGTAATTGTCACTAGCAACACTACACAGGTACAGTAAAATGTATGCGACACGGTGGAACAGAAATTGCAGCTGTATGGTTTGACTTACCTTCTTGACTTCACGATGGGCTCTCTCATTCAATATGGATTAGTATACATTCAGCTTTGCAGCAGGCCTTTTGTCAAATGTGGAAGTGGGGGGGGGAGGGGGGGGGGAGGAGGCTCAGAAAATTGCCTTACGTGTAGAGAAATGTTTCGAGACCAGAAAACTTTTGTCTTAATACATCCTTATATGTCTTGCCTCCCTGAAAATAATTATCCCTGAAAATAATTACCCCTTCAACACCTTGTCTGCATGGTTACAGGCCTGCATTGCAGGCTTGCACCTCTTTGGCTAAAGATTTGGTCACTTCTCTAATTGTACTTTCGTTGTTGCTGTTGTTTGTTGGTCTCTTTTGCTTATTTGGTCCTTAGATCTTAAATTCTTCCCTCTGTAAAACTAATCTCAATACCTCTCTCAAAAACGTTTCTTGTTTTAAGCTACCGTACAGTTTGTATGTACTGTAGCTTTGTAGATGTTTAAATATTCTTGCCATTTGTTGCTGCTGTGATTCCGTTAACAATTTACAGTATCCCTTCTTCCCATCAAGAGGTCCCTGAAAGGTCTAATTTAGTGCACAATGGATCAACATGTGTTTGAACTTTACTGTAAAAATTATTCACAAGAACTGTAAAAAGTAATTAGCAGAATCTGTTCACTACAAATAACAGTGCTTGCATTTGAAAATACTTTTATGTGGAAAAGTCCTGCTTCTATTTTTTTCTGTTCTACATTACGTATGATACAGGTACAGTACAGTTGAGCTCATAGGTGGAAGGGGTAGCTGTGATTTTTTCACATTGCCATTAATTTTCACATAACACATTAATTGATAAATCGCAAGCATGGTTCATTGCTGATTTGATAGTCACAATTGCTTCACAATTTATTAACCATTTATGACTCTTAGCCATATTACAGTACTGTTGTGGGTATTCAAAGCATCTTGTACCACACAACTTGATAACAGATGGAAACTGGTAGCTCTAGACGCAAGAAGTATGTAGTGCAGTTACTGTGTGTCTTGTAAATTTTCAACATGAATGTGAGCTAACACTAATTACTGCATGGTGTTATATGATGTTTGTACACTTTCTTTGGTTTTGGTTATGTGTACAAGAAAATGAAGAAAATTGTACTCAAAAAGCAGTATTGAACTACTGTAAACTTGCTAGTACTACTGTACTTTGTATTACAATTTATCTCACTGCTACTTACCTTGCCTACCTAGATGATCCACAGAAGTGTTGGTCCCAGTTACCTCCCCCTCCTCCCATACCATCCCACCCCCCTGTATCCTTAAAGACAATAGGCAGACCTCCAAGATTGCTGTAAAAAATCAGCAAATCTCCTCTCTTGCAAACCACCTCTTACTTACCTTAGAAGTAGCCTACTGTTGAAGGTAGTTTTGAGCATAGCTATTACAAACAAACAGTGAAGCAAGGAGTTACTCTCCATGATTTTAACAATTCAGTAACAAAAATATTGTCACATGATCAAAATGGCCATTCATGAATTAGAATAGCAGAGTATACAAATTCTGATAGGAGTGCATGACTAGAAATTTCCCTTTAACTCCACTTTCTTCAACTGACATCTATAGCAGGTATGTATATAGTTACCCCTTGCAATCATACATGTAAGATCTATTTTTTCCTTTATTGTCTTTCATACATGTAGGTGGCAACTTGTCTAAATATTTCAAGGCCTTTGCCTTATTTTCTAGCAACAAATTTCAGCCTAACCTACATTGCACACTATCACTTTTTCAACATGTGTTTTGTTCCAAAGAATCTGTCTTCACATAGGTACCAGATGGCTGAAGCATGTTCAAAGGATTTGTATTCCATGGATGTACAGTATGGTTTTATCAGTAATTAAAGAATGGACTGTTTATATTTGCATTGTTTTCATATTACATGCTCACAGAAACTGAAGACAATAATAATCCCATGCTATTTGTGGTACTCAAGTATTTTATAAAGTAATTTACAGAATCAAAAGACAATTAAGTGAACTGCACGTGCATATCCAAATAGTGGAAACAGCAAGGATGAATCCTTGCAGAAATACTCTCTTCTGTTCATATTGACAACCCATGCTATAGCCAAGGGTATAATATAGTGACTTTTGAAGTAATCAGCCTCAGTAAGTGGAAGGTCGAGTGGTCCCTTCAATGGCTTTTCAGGTTCAAGGCAAGATTGATCCTCCATACAGTGCAAGGGAAGTCATGCTCAGCAATCAACTGTGTTCCTTTCTGAACGTAGAGTAAGTTCCAGTACTATCATAATAAAAAAAAGTTGGAAATATCTGGGCTGAAGGAATCAAATGGTAGTAACCAAGCAAGGGTGAAAAAAGTCAGGATGTTAGCCAAGCTCCTTACAGCCCTGGAAATTTGCTTGTTGGCTGTGCATTTTGACAATTGGAAAGGAATATTTCTCTCTTTGCCAATCCAAAATGTTAGAAATGGGGTAGAACTTTTTGTCCTTCCTGGGAAATAACCATTTTTCCTGCCATAGTTTACTGGAATGAATATAGTAATTAACAATTGTAATGTAGGTTTCTCACAATACAACATCATACAGTACACTGTTTTTCAATTGGACTAACTCAGTTACTTTCAGTGTCATTAACTCTCATTTGTGTGTGCGTGTTTGTTTGTATACATGTATGTATGTGGAACCTGTATTTACCCTGTATAATTCTCCCTACTTATTGTTTCCTACTAGCCCCTCCTCTAAAAACAAAAAGAAACATGTCTGCAACAGCTCCCAGACAGATTTAAAGAAGTACTGTAGCTCACACTGAGGTTAAAGTGCTCAAAATCTTATCCACACCACTAATGAGTGGAAGCAGTTGGGAATGCAACTGACTACACAAGTCATTATTGACCAGCCAGAGTGAAGCTACAATTAACATCAATCAAAGTGCAGTCACTAATTGTATTTAGAGATATGATGATATTCCTAAATATGTTTGGGTGATGCAGTAGCCCCTTAAATCTTAGGAGTGTACTGTGCTATAGAACAGCCCAAACAGGAGAAAAACCTAAAAATAGTGAGATCAGTTATTCCCGTTTGCCTCAAAATATCCTACATTAAATAAATGGGATTTAAACCAGTAAAGTACTGTTGTCTTAGTGTATCTCATCTCTTTTCAATGAGCTTCAAGCAGTTGGTACTTGAAGCCAATTCTCATTATTGTATATAATAGGCTTGGGAGGGTTACCTGACACTGCTTCAGAGTCGCATCTCTTGGCTGGGAGTCAAGTAGCGACTCCACTTTTCCTGGAATCGCAGCTCTTTGGTAACTTTCAGTACTGTTAAAAGTATGGACAAAAATCATGTTTTGGAGTTAACATATGTTATTTCGCAGGTTTTAATGAAGTTTATATAATAACACAACTGGTTGATTTGATCTTCTCTATTGGACAAGTTTCCCCTTCAGTTGGCCACTGCAATTCTCCAATATTGCCAGCTTCAGTACCTGTAGACACCTCATCCATTTAGAATCCTGCAGTGTAAGCTTGCTGGTGTATTAATGCACATTGGTAGGCTAGAAGTCAACAGTTAATGGCTGCTGAGGTATTGTGTTCTGTGTCAGTTATGATGTCTTATACAGAGTTACGATGACTCCTTCAAAGTCTTAACTAACAGGGCCGCAGGTAGTGGACTCAAAAAATTCTGCAGTTGCTCAAGCCTAGTATTTAGGCTGAAACACAGGAGAAAAACATTTACCTTGAATCAAGTCAGTCACTTCAGCTTGCATGAAACATTGATATTTTTTTATGAACAGCTGTGTATACTTACAGTACAGCTCTGTACATGTACAGTGTCACTGGTAGATCTATGAGAGCTACATTTGATAAAATTTCAAAAGTGGGCACTGCTCCTTTTAGAGAGTTTGCTTATTTTAGAAATTGCTACCCTGGGTTTTCAATAGCATGGTGACCCTTAAAAAGAATGGGACTCCTTAAATACAAATATGCTACAGCTAGTTGTCAGTTCTTGATTAGCTGCTGTGAGTTTACAATGTATTTGCTGTGTGCAAGAGGTGTGTGCATGGAAGATTTTTAGCACTTGAACTTTTGTAAAATCAAATTTCAGATTTCAGTCTTAAGAAAGAGGTCTCAAGGATTTTAAATTTATTTTGTATTGGTAAGCAATTTTGAATGGCATATTCAGAAAGTTTAATTAAACATCTAAATTTAAGATGTTTAAGTCCATTTCAAGTACCGTACCCTATTTGATGAGAAAAAAACAGCAAATCAAATGTCAGCAAAAACCTGAAATCATTTGCTGGCAACTGTAGAGTGGAATTTTTTCAGCCTGATTTGTGTCATTGTTATGATTCACGATTTTTAAACCAAGAATCCAGTAAGTGAATAGGCCTAGCTAGTGTTTCATTAAGATGCCCACACATCTTTCACATGACAGTACAGTATTTTGATTATTATCATTTTTAAATGAAAAAATATGAAAGCATGAGAACAAATTTAGTATAGATACCTACAGTAAATGATCCATGAAGAATTGTCTTGTTAGATCATCAAGAGAAGATGAATACATGTACAGTATATACTAAGGGAAGATCAAAAAACTTTTCATACAGACTACTGTATGTTTAAATATGTCTGAAAATGCACTGATGGAAAATGCAAAGGGGTGTTGTGGTTTACTACATGTAGGATAAATGTTTTGGAATTAATCAACAATCAACAAAGCCCATTGTAAGAGGAAGGAAACCAGTAAACTGATGTTTGATAAACGCACAAAATGGTAACATGAATTCATGTCAAGTTTCAATATTACAAAAAAGTTTCTGCAATGTGGTAATTTTACCTCAACCTCTCTAGCTTATTTATGTCACTTGCCAAAGAAGGGTCAACCTGTTTTAATTCCTTCTTTTTTTTTAAAAATTTAATAATTACACACATATTGTAAGGGTAATTAAACATGCTGTTGAAACTGTTGACTGCACCACCATACACAATAAAATCTTTTTAAATCTTCTTAGAAGTCACATGTTGTTTGGCATGAGTTATGCTGGTAGATCAAATTCAAGTTGAAGCCAAGTTTTTTTTGTTTTTTTTTGTTTTTTTTTTTTTGTTTTTTTTTTTGTTTTTTTTGTTTTTTTCATTTTTGCATTTAACCAGGTAATTGGTGGTAAATCTTCCTGTTGCTTGGGTCTTAAAGTATTGGCATACAGTAAATTATACAATCAGAATTTTGTTTTTTGTTTTTTTCTCCAAAGAGTACCTCCCACAGTTAACCACTGCTGAGTTTTGTGCAAACCAAAGTTATGTCATTTTAAGGAGGCAGTTTTGAGGGAAGAATAGTCTGTGCTATAGATTAAATAATCTCACAGATACTTTCTTAAAAATTTCATGGCAAGATTTACAATCACTATTCGGTTGCACATGTATGTTAAAGTTATCAACAGCAATCAGCCATAGTGACATTTATCTAATTGGACTCTTGAGTGAACTGTCTAGATTGTGATTGAATCAAGCTTAAAGTTTCTTCTGGTATTGTAAGAAGACTGAGTGTGGATTTTCAATGTGACATACTGTGTAGTTTTCTTACTCTTTAAAGAGTTAGAACTAGAGGAGGCTTGACGGCTCAGTTTCTAACCATTTGGTTTAAGTCGGGCCGGCCGCGGCCTTTCTACCTGTTGTGGCTCACCGGCGTGTTTTCCCTACTCCATTGCTTAATGCTGAGCACCAAGCACAATGGCAGCAGGTTCCATTTTTAAAGTCTTTGGTATAAATTGGCCAGGAGTAGAAGCCCAGTGCTTCCGGCAGCAAATCGGATGCTCTAACCACGTGACCATGCAGTCGGTCTTACTCTTTAAAAACTGTATCGGACTATAATGGTCTGTATGTTAGATAGATCTGGCAGGGTACAGTAGACTTGAAGGCTCATCAAGGGAGATATGTAAGTGTTCCAGAAATACCAGAATTTCCAGAGAATTGAAAGTCTTGATGAAAATTCTCTGGGAGTCCATTTTGCTAGATGAAAATTGCAGACCCAAAATGATGGTAAATGTAGTTTGGTTATTTCTTTTGCACATGTTCAAATGACTGGGCCTTTACAGCTGAGAATCATGAACTGTTGAATGCAAGACATACGCTGCATTTATTTATTGCATGCTATACACAGTATCAAATATGCAGTATGCATTGTCACAATATACATATATATGCATTCACACGTGATATAACATTGTACGCTATGCAAAAAACAACACTAATAAAACATACGTAAACACTGCAATACAGATCGTACTTTGGAATATTTTGAGATAAATTTTCATAAAATCAGTCAGTTTCATTGGAAACTTGGTATCTCAATGTTGTGAAGCAATGTGAAGCAATGTTTTGTGGATTAGTCGCAGGACTTAGAAGTGGCTCTTTCTATAAATTGTTGGAACACCATCATGTGTCAGCCTGTTATGCTGCTATGGTGTCGGTCGGTGACACGCCACTTCTGCACGACAACAATGTGTTGGAGTGAAAACAATTTATTGCGCATAAAGTGTTCCCATATGGTCAAACTGTAGTCAGTTGTTGTTTTCACTCCAAAGTCGCTAGGGTAACGGGGAAAGACCTGGATGACCGACCGACCCCATACTGCATGTGCCAACCTACAGTAGGGCCTAACCTAGTCCTACCTATAGTCAGTGTAGTGGCCTAACTATTACAAGATCTTCTGCAAGGCTAATTGAGCTTGTAAGTTGCTTTTTCTTGTGGTTGATTTAATATGGTAATTGTTTCATAAATATTTCATAGTGGTCAAGGTGGGTGGATTACCAGGGGTGGAGAAACATAGGTTTTTTTTAGTGAGTAATATATCTTCTTTACAAAAAACGGAGTTTTCTACCTGTACTGCATGAGCATCTTTGAAAAACAGAAAATAGTAGCACCATTTTGCTGCTAGGCCCCCACCTGATGTCAAAAATTTTCTTAAAGAGTAGGGAGACACCTCCTCCCCATAGGCTCCTCCCCCAGGCTTGCCATCTTGGACAATTCAGTTTCAGGAAATGAATCATTACTCGACTTAACATCTCTGCATCAAGTACAAAGAGTATATTCCCCATCATTACTAGTGCTGGATATGGGATAGCACTGTAGTGCATTACTACTGTTTTGCAGTCTTTTCAGCAAAACTGGGCTTTTTTTGAAACTGTTACCAATGTAACAACTGTCTTTGAATTAAGGCTGAACCAAAAAAAAAAGATAATTGATTGAGAAATATCTTGTGAGTCCTTCCATCAAATCCACAGATCTTTTTGCGTATTTTCCACTATTATATGGCTATAGACCTTATGATGCATATGTACAACTTCACAGAGAAGAAAGTGCTCCCTCATTTGGAGGCAAGTGTGTATCATTGCAAGTTACACCAAGGAGTGCACATAACTGATTTATGAACCAATCAGATATGCACACAAGTCTAAGTACTCCTAAACGCGTATGCGGAGTCTTCGTTGCGTGCAGTGTGTTTCATTGTTTTGCTGCCCAAATGATGTCGCATGACGTCATGCAATGCACAAGGTTAATTCTTTTCATGTTTTCAATATTTCTGTACATTACATAGAGATACATGTTTAGAGACCTTGAACATTGTAATGCCCTTGTGCATACACCCAAAGTTGATAAATGCCCTTAAATAAACCTAATTTTCAACATTGTAATGTCTTGAGACCACTGATAACAAAGTTTCAAGTGTACTTGGGAACTAGAGATGCCACTTGACAGAAATAGAGAACAATACCTTCAAATGTTAATCACCATAGATCTCCTCTTTGCAGCCAACCTGTGTTTGAGTTTTAATAGACTGAGTAGTTTAAAAATCTAATGAAAGACATTTTTGCTGGTTGCTAAAATTTGAATGGTTGGTCGGTCCATCTCTCTGCTTTGAAATGGTTGCCAACTTGTCGTTTATGCTGCACACTTTGGTGTGACACAATGAACACTCTAACTGTTACATAATTGGAAAGGTTTTTACTATGATCTGTCTAAACAGGCTGGTTGTATCATCTGACATTGTAGGTAGAGATATAAAGTTTCAGAAAATCAGCATTTTTAATTTTCATGTCAACAGTTAATAGTAGTTATTGCTTGGTTTGTAATCATAAACCTACAAGCACTATACTGTAGAAGAAAGCAATTACTCAGGCAGTGGTGAATTGAAACTAAGTGTGGGATTGTGTTGATTTTTCAATCAGTGCTACATTATTCATTGGTATTGCAGGTAATGGTTTTATTGCAGCATTCTAGGATGTTATTGTTCAATAGTGACAGTGCTAGTCAAAGCAGAAATGATGTAAAACAGCAGTTTGGAGATTGTTACAGTACATTCTCTGTGCTCTCGTCTGTTACAGCTGCATAGTCCTTGAGCTTATTTGTAATGCAGACCATTAGCCCTACAGTCAGTGGGATTTTTAAGTATTTGCACTGTAGGACTAATGGGTCATAAGGCTAGAGTAGTTTTCATTCTCACTGAAAGTCAGGGCTGGAAATAAATCAAGGCCAGTAAGGCCATGGCCTTTGTATTTTTGGCAATAGCCTTGGTGCCATTCAAAATTGTATAGTTTTAAAGGTCAATTGGCCTTAGTGTCCTTTGTAACAAAATACAGTGAAGCATATACCAGATAACACAAAATCTCTTGTTTAGCCTTTGGGCCCTTTGGGATGCATAAATGTGCCCTAAAAGCTAACATACAATGGCTCTGCCCTTATGATTTGTTATTTCCAGCCCTGTTATGGGGCTACAGTAGTCTAACAGGTAGGAATACCATAAAGGGCAGTCCATCCTCCATTCCTGACATATTATCTGTCGAGCCCCATACTACTTTAATATGCATCTAACATTTTGCTTTAGAAGGAGGGTCATCAGGATATATATATACAAGTATACCAAAGATGGTGGAACTCTCATTGAAAATTCAGTCTAATTGATTTACAAAATGGGGAAAGGTGCTGGGATAGTGAAGGCTGACTCCAAGGAGAGGGAAACCACAAAGGATGTGTAGTCAGTTTAATTTAGAGACCAGGCTGGAGAGAGAGGGACCACATTTTTAAATGAAGACCTACTTGGTACTATTACAGTAGTCTGTTGTTCCTGTTGCTGGGGACTTAGAAGTAAGTATATTGCATTAATGTGGTAGGTGGTAAACTTGGTGTCAACAAATACTCAACTCAGATGTAGGCATTTTCGGGTGTTCCGTATTTAGGCCATGAAGGCTAAACAGGAAGCCAAGAGAGCACAAATGTGACTGGATTATGGTTTTGAAATTACATCTCTGTGTCTGGTATATTATACCACCTCAGAAAAAAATTACAGTTTTGTTGTTGGACATTTTCACTCTTAAAGGAGGGTTTAAGCAAAAATTTACTTTTTGTATGTGAAAGAGGAACTAAATCTATTTATTTTGGTGAAACTTTCATTCAAATCGGACTTGTATTACTCCAGATATCAGCAAAAGAAGTTACAACATTTGTGACCCAAAGGCAAGTAAAAGTTATATTAGTAGGCAGCTCCCTGATATCACTTCCTCTCATTGATAAGGAATGCTTTGTTTCCTTTGTTTATTCAGTCTGTTGTGTTGACCTTGCAATTAACAGGGATAGGACCTCTCCATGGGGAATGTGAAGTTTGTAATTTTCCCATGCCTCTCATGCAATCACATTGCAATAACATTCGATTGTTGAGGAGAAAATTTGTGATAATATTTAAAGAAAAACAAAAGATTGCTCATTAATGTGAGGGTATGACATCATATGTGCTTGCTTCAAGTTCACTTTGTGTTGAAAATGTGACAACTTTATCTGCTGATATCTTGAGAACCACACATCGGATTTCAATGGAAATTTCACCAGATTGCTTAGAATAAGTACCCCTCTAATATATCAAAGCTTGATTTGAGCTTAGACCCTCCTTGTAATAAAATCTCAGTTCAGCCAAGGAAACCTATCTTACTATAATTTGATGGTAGGAAAATGACTCACAAACCTGCTATTAAGCTCCTTTGGCATTTCAAATGCTGCTGCTTGGGCTGCAGACTCTACCCTTTCACCTCAGTTGACCCTGTCTGTAGTAGCCAATTACCTGGTCTTAAATGGGGTGTTGCCAAAGCTTGGGAGTTTGTGTTGTGGTGACTCCCTGCTGAATTTACATAACCTTGTCTGCCAGTACAGCTTTCATTGGATTTGCTGTTAATACAAAAAATCAGTTTGTCTTTATTTGGGAATCAGTCATAAAATTTTCACACAGGAACCTTGACCTCTATTTACAAGCAGACTCGGTCAACGTCTTCCCCATTATATTTTTCTTTATTCATTTTTGCTGGTGCCCTTCAAAATTAAAGACTTACTGTAAAGAGTATACAGCAAGCTATTATCCATGCAAAAATGATTCTTCTAAGATAACTGGTACATGTACGTATATGATCAAACTCCAGAAGGACATATTCCTGTCGCTGCTTTATGTGACTAAAAGGAATTTTATCTCCTGGTACTGTACTTCAACAAGCCAGTCACAAAGTTTTTACTGCTAACACATGTTTAAAACTTCGTAGCCATGGCAGTCATAGACAAGTTACAGTACATTTAAAGGGAATTACCTTCTAAAGTCAAAACTGCATACTGTACAGGCCTCAAAATTCACGACGGCCATCGCGGCCATGGCCGATGTAAGTTTTATTTTGGCCTCCGACAGGCATTTTTCACACACTTATCGAAGGCCACTTTTGGCCGACGATGTATCAGTCAAGCTGCTCTGTTCTAGCCTACCTGTTGTACTATGACCGAGTGCACTTCCTTCATTTCTTTTTTGCACTTGCATTCACGATGCCGCGTATGTGAACCAATACTGTTTCTCACCTTCGTACCGTATTCGCACGCTATGCGAATCAATCGTTCATGTCGATGCTGTGAACAGGTATGGAAAGCCAGCTTAAGTCAATGGGTGAATCCCATTGACTTAACTGCATGTGAGAGATTTCACACACTAAATGTCCACTGACGATGTCGCGAGTTGTGATTGGCTGGTTAACATCGAACCAATCACAATGATTGTTATACAGATTAATATGTGTTGTGTAGACTGTGCACGTGCCATGCATTTTGTACGTAGTGACCAAACTGACAGACTCAAGATACACCCCACTATACATAGTTTCGCAATTTATCGGAAAAGAACAGGGATTCATTGGCTGTGCATGTTATAGTTTCCTTTTAACGCTGTACGGGAATTACGCTGACAAGATTTCTTCAGTCGTCCGAAGGACCGCCTTTATCAGCAGTTTGGGGATAAGTTAGTCGTCCGACGGAAATTCTGGCCGTCTCGGACGACCGTAAAATTTGGACGCTGACTTGTTTATATACGTACGTACGTACGCACAGTATCCACTTTATAGTAGAACCATAGAGCAGGATACCGTACTGTGCTAATGTTAGGCTTCCGTTCAGACCTGTCTGCGTGTATTACATTTTGGCCTTAGATGAGAGAATTTTGGCCTTCGTTTAACCCGAAAAATGTTGGTTACGAAGGCCATGTTTGGCCTTAGAGTGAGAAAATGAATTTTGAGGCCTGCTGTAGTTTGAGCAAGTTTACTCAACAAGATTTGTAGGTTTCATGTTTTCTTTACGTTTAAGAAAATATGTACATTTTATTTTGTTGCCAAAAGAAACATGCATTTAATGTCACACCTTTTAGCTGGGCTCATAGCCACAGAATATCCCCCTTCTCCATAATTTTGATATCTCCCCCCTATTTTTTACAACCGTACATGTAGTAGTTAAAGCACAAGCCACTGTAGTAGTGGAACTGTGCAAGTATGTGTGTGCAAAGTGCAGTAAACCCCTAGTAGCTGATAATCCACCTATCTTTGGCCACTGGCACAATTGCAGTGTACGTTTTATAATCAAGTTTGGATCCACCCAAGGGTTTCAGTGTTGACACCATGTAGTATACTTGAAAAAATTGGCAGGGGACAATCAAAATTTGGAAGGCATCACCCCATAACCTTTGTTTCCCACTCCCATCTCTTGCCCCTTCCCATGGCTAACAACCTTCTCTGGTATATTTCAAACAAAACAGAAAGCTATTCTTTGTTCCTTGTACATCCCAGTTACTTGGATTAAGAGCAAATTTCCATACTAGAATTGTTTTAGACATCTGGGACCATTGGATTTGGGTCACACAGGCACAGTTTTTTTTTTGCCCAAACTTGTTAACCTTTATGGTAAAATTTTCCAGAATTTCTACATATTTTGCCCAAATTTTAGGGGGCTCAGTACACCCCTGCCCCCTGCCCTGTATTTTTATGGATGTATACTACTGTACAGAGCATTCAGGGATGTGTACTTTGGGCATTGACCGCGTGACACTGCCAGTATAAATTCTGTCTTCAAGAGGCCCTCTGAAAGTTGACTACATGAACATACTACTTCAAGTAGAATGCGAAAAGTATATTAAACTTGAAATGGCCTTGAGAATAGTTAAAAACATATAATGTTTTTGTCTTCAGGGTCATATTGTGATATTTTGAAATGGGAAAAAATGTGCATAATGACAATGATGTCGTGACTGTTTATTCCATAGAACAACATGATGCTCTCAAATTGTTGAATCAGCTGCAGGAATCCATAAATCACTCTCCTTTGCATGAAAAATGCATTACACCATGTGAAATCCCACAATGTCTATTTGACTAGGCCAACAATTCCAGCCACAGTATTCAAAAATGCATTTTACATGACAAGTGTCATGTGAAATACATGTGACCATGTTGGATGCGCACATGAAGAACTTGTATGGGTTTTGCTTGCTGCAACTACAGTATGCTTGTGCATCATGCATACACTGTGTCAGGATACCAAAGTTTTGTAAAGAAAGAAATTACGTGGGTATTGTAGCTAACTGACAGCTGGGTATGTAGTCACGGTATTGTAGCACTAAAGTTGGAATGGATCGCTGGCTGGCGAAGAATAGGATGCAGGGGGGATTTGCATTTGGTTGAATGGGTAAAGGAATGTAGGAATTGCGGGCGCGAGAAGCAGAGTGAGTGAGTAGTCGTGGCAGACGCCGTTTAACACTCTGAGGGACAGGATGGACTGATCGTGGGAAAGCATTTCAGTTGCAGCAAATTTATGTTTGATTTATGTTTGGGGACGCCGGCACAGGAAATAAGGAATTCTTTGTGACCTGTAAGTACTGTTGTATGTTTTTTGTTTCGGGGTGGGCACCCGTGGTGTCAATTTTGTAGCGAAACAGGCGGCAGAAGGCAACATATTTAAATTCTTATTTTGGTTCTTTCTGCTCTTATCCAAATTTTGCAGGGCTAAAGTATAAGGCAACAACAAAATACATACGGGAGAAATTCACCTACGCGGTAGCAAGAAAAAGGAAAGAACCCAATACCAAGTCGAAATAGGGAGAACGGGATAGATAAACTAGAAATTGCAGGGTAGCAGGGGCAGTCAATTTCATACACTCGCTGCGAGGAGTGAGCTAGGGGCTCGTCGAGTCTGGCCAAGGGGTTTAGAAGACCCATCAAACGTCAATGAAGGCAAGGGGCCGACCGAACGCCTTGAGAACCGGTCACTGAGGACCGCGATTGCCGTTGCATATAAACCAGAGAAGAATTCTACGACTTATTTCACAACTACTTACAGCTTACTACTTACAACTACTTACTTGGGAGCGTTAGCTCAGTGTGTGCATAGTGGAACATTATCTGGGAGGTCAAAGGTTACATACGGGTTTGGTGTATTATATGGTTATTTAATGAGAGGGAAAGTACATGGAAATTATATGGGCTGAATTCAAAGAAGTTTTTGTTTTCAAGAAATGTTTATACTCTTTTAGTTCTGGCATTCACAATTTATGTAAATAAAGAACCACCTAAGTATTTCAGAAGACCTGTTTGTGCGGTTTATTTGTGAAGGTGTGGCATCCTTGGTTGTGGGCTCACTCGAGGTCTTGATCTTTGTACGAACTTGTGACACACTGTAATGATGATACACCAGTGGCACCTCTGCTAGCTAGAGTTTTAACTTGTGACTTGGTGTACGCATGTGCCTGTAATGTACACCGGCGCCACAAGGGTTTTTTCCCCCAAGATGGTGGCTTTTTGATTCCTTGCCGAAGGCAGGCAAGGAATCTATGCGATGGTGATGTCGTGTGTGTGTGTGTGTGTATGTGTGTGCCTCTGTAATGGGCGCCTATTGGGGACACACACCGGTCCTTGAGACGTGAACTGGGGACATGATGAAAATCAGGGATATCCCCGATTTTAGTATCACTTCAAATGTGCCTTTGGGAGTCAAAGTAGTACGCCCTCTGCTTATCATACAGTTTCAAGCAAGTTCCACAGTTCACCTGCTCAGCGCACATTCGTGTGTAAAATCTGTCTAATTTTAGCTTTGATTAAATGCCATACACTCTCTTGTGAAATTATCCCTGGTTTCTGTGTGTGGAAAACACACCCCATTTTCACACATGACCATGCGCTGAGCAGGTGAACTGGGGATATTTCAATAGAGAGTAATTATCCCCGGTTCCCTAACTTTCGCAGTGTGTGAAATATGCTCCCCATTTCCATAGCTGGCGGTCCAAGTAGATAGAAACATAAATTGAGTTATTTCAACACGGGATATCAACAGCTATGATGTAGCCATTGTAATTCCAATGATGTTTTGGCTCTAGCGCCCCCAGAAAGTGTATCCCCACTTCACGTTTAAAAATCCAGTATCCCCAGTAGGCGCCCTGAACGGGTATGGGTGTGTATGTGTGTGTGTACGTGATGCCTAGCTTGTAAACACGATATCTCAAGATAGCTGCAATGACCGACACTTTTCATATTTGGTATATAGATTTGTCATGTTGAGAGAAAGAAGCCTATTGTTTTTGGTGGAGGTCAAAGGCCATTGGAGGTCACCAGAGGTCAAAAACCAAAAACTTTGTAAACACGATATCTCAAGTTAGCAATGACCGACACTTTTCATATTTGGTATACAGATTTGTCATGTCAAGAGGAAGAACCCTATTGTTTTTGGTAGAGGTCAAAGGTCATCCGAGGTCACCGGAGGTTAAACTGCAAAAACCTCCTAAACGGCTTGTAGACACGATATCTCAAGATAGCAATGACCGACACTTTTCATATTTGGTATCTAGATTTGTCATGTTGAGAGAAAGAACGCTATAGTATTTGGTGGAGGTCAAAGGTCATTTGAGGTCACCAGGGGTCAAAGACCGAAAACCTTAAAATCGTGATATGTCAAGATAGGAATGACTGATATAGATTTGTCATGTTGAGAGGAAGAATGCTATTGTTTTTGGTAGAGGTCAACGGTCATCTGAGGTCACCAGAGGTTAAACTGCGAAAATCTTGTAATGGTGTGTAATCACTATATCTCAAGGTAGCAGTGACAGACACTTTTCATATTTGGTAAATAGATTTGTCATGTTGCAAGGAAGAACCCTGTAGTTGCTGGTGAAGGTCAAAGGTCATTTGGGGTCACAGGAGCTAAAAAACCGAAAAGCTTGTAATCACAATATCTCAAGATAGGAATAAATGACACTTTTGATATTTAGTGTATAGATTTTTCATGATGTAAGGAAGAACGATATTGTTTTTGGTAGAGGTCAAAGGTCATCTGGGGTTACCAGAGGTCAAAAAGCAAAATTTCCCAACAATTCCCAAGATTGTTATATGAGGTCACCAGAGGTCAAAAAGCAAAATTTCCAAAGAATTTCCAAGATTGTCATCTGGGGTCACCAGAGGTCAAAAAGCAAAATTTCCCAAGTATTCCCAAGATTGTCATCTGGGGTAACCAGAGGTCAAAAAGCAAAATTTCCCAAGTATTTTCAAGATCCAAGATCCATTGGAGTTGAACCCCTTTCAAGACACTTCCATTTTTCCTTTTTTGTTATATTTGGTGGGGTTCAGGTCATGTGAGGTCAGCAGAGGTCAAATTGCTAAAACATCATAAAATGATGTAGTCAAGAAAGATAAATTTGAGGGATAAAGCTCAGTGCAACAAAGCATCCCCATTCGGCAAGGAATCACTAAGCCTTTGGCCTTTCTGGTTTATGTTTCTATTAAAATGCATGACATGGGTGAAGTGGGTGTATAGCATACTACCAGACTTTGTGCAGGGAGTTGATATGGCAACTTCCTGCTCTGTTCAAGTCCAATGAAATATACAGTATGTACACTCTTTCAATACGTATGGTTGTGCCACAAAACCATACTTTATACCCTTGATTTATAGGAGTGGCTGTCCCAAGAAACTAAAGAACATAATAGGCTTGTAAAAGGCTCTGTATAGAGTGACAGCCTTTATATGGCAGTGTTTAATTCCTCAGTGAAAATTGCTTGTTTTTGATCATTTTACATGCACAGACCGCTGAGGTGGGTCTATGCAAATAATACGTAAGCTGGCATGGCATTGGGAAACTGGTGCTAATGCCGGACCAGCAGTTAAACACATTGATTATAAGCATTTATCCTAAAAGCTTAAGTGTCACCCAACTTCTGAAATTGTGCTTGGTGCTCAGCATAAGCAGTGGAGTAGGGAAAACAAGCCAGTGAGCCACAACTGGAAAAAAGGCCGTGGCCGGCCCGACTTAAACCAATTGGTTAGAAACTGAGACGTAAAACCTCATCTAACTAACCCAGCTTCTGAACTGTAATTCAGTAGGTTAAGAATGGGCTGCATCATTCATAGTACAGTCATGGCTCTCATCAGATTTACTTGAATACAACTTCCATTGTAAACCTGTGACGTGTTTGTTTAACTGGAAATTCTAGGTTCTTGAACCTCAGTGTGTAGTTGGTGCCCTCCTCTTGTGCCTCAAGATTATCAAGTACAAACGTGCCTAGTAGGTGTGTAAAGTATCTTTGTTTACCACAGGGGGGCCTTGTTTCTAAAGCTGCTTTGCAGCATTACGTCATGAAAGTTCAGTTGAAATGGCCGTGCCGTCAACCTACGAAGCCATGAAAGTAGTGCCTCCAATTAGAGAGTGGCATCTTAAACAAAGACTTCATGTGATTCCTCTTGAGATTTTTACTGTAAAGGGATTTACAATTGTATTTATGACCAGATCTTGTTGTTTTCCCCAAATTTTAACGTTACAGCAGAAAACCTCAAGCAGCTGAATGTGTGGGCGATGCGAGTTCACAGGAAGGGCACATTTTTTGTTCTAAACTTAGGTTTGAGCCACATGAGATGAATCATGGTCATTTATGATATTTTGTTTTTATTTCTTTTTTCTTAAATATTACTCAAGGATAATGTGGCATAACCACAAATTCCCATGAGGCTTACCTATATATAATAGCTGAGGTTATTATTCCTTGTCTCCAAAAGTATAAATTAATTGTGAAAAGGTGTGAAAAGGTTTCTACAAATAAGCTAGTCAACAACATCTCAAACCTTCAAACATATAATAAAATAAAAACCCACGGAAAATGTTGTTGTAGATTTCATTTTCAGATAATTAAGAGGTTCATTTAAAGTTTAAAGCTTTTTAAATATGAAGAATGAAGACCTTAAAAAAGAAGACTTGTAAAAACTCAAGGCTGAAAAACAATTTGGCCTTTTCTGTGGCAGTGTCCAATTAAATTATATTGTGTAACTTACATAGCATCAGTAAGGCACATAAAGGATAAAGTTTCTGTCAGTACTAAATCTTTCACTTTCACCATTATAATATTTTCCCCCAAAATTAAGACTGCATGTGTAGTCTAGTGATAGAGCATCTACCTCTCACGCGGGAGGCCCGGGTTCGATTCACAGGTCTAGTCATACCAAAGACTAAAAATGGAACGTACTGCTTTTGTGCTTGGAGCTCAGCATAAGCAGTGGAGTAGGGAAAACAAACCAGTGAGCCACAACTGGAAAAAGGGCTGTGGACGCCGCTAGATTAAACCAAGAGGTTATAAGTTGAGGCGTAAAGCCCTATCTAACTCCCCCGAACATTAACACATTACAACCAACAGACATGAATGTTGCATCACTGACATTTTCTGTAGTTTAATTGGTAAGCAAACTAGTCATGGGCTGCAAAGCAGTGGATTTCTTTCTGTGAAAACAACATTTCTTGAGAGTAATGTTACCCAACTACTTAATTTTTAATTACCTATATTTGAATAATTCTACAGTTAACATTCAATGATTTTAAAGGTAATATGGAAATTTTCTCTCTCACAAACACAGTAAGCACCTTTAAGTGTTGGGTATAGTCATTTAATAAAAATATCACGTAGTACACTGTGGCGAGGATTTTGATTATAGAGCAAGTTTTAACTTAATTGTGTTTGATGTGCAGTGAAATGTAATGTTCATCAATACCAGTATTAAATTTAGAAGATTTTTCTTGCCTGCAGTGATAGCATATATAACAACCTTAGAAATCTGATTGATTCAGGAAGGAATAACAAAGCTAGGTGTACAGGCAACTTTCAAAACTGTATTGATCAGTACTGTACATATCTTCAGCCAATTAATGTTATCATGTGGAAGTATAAATTTGTACTGTACTGTAAATTAATCCTTCATTAGTAGTCCTCGTGAAAGAAACGTCATAGAAAAGTAATTATTGAACCGATTCTTGGCTCAGTTTAATGCATGCTGGACATGTTTTTAGAAATTTGATGACAGTCCTGACACATAAGCATTTGCCCAAGAATAACCTTAAAAACGTTGTGTGCTAAGCTTAAGAAAGTCTCAAAGACATATCAGTTTTTGCAAGTTTTGTAGCAGTGATAGATCTACAATTAAATGCCCTGGTAATATAGCCCCACCCTTCCCCACCCCCAATTTGTTAGTCACAGTGCTCTTTTTTTACATTTTTGTTATCAGGAATTATTATTTGGGCAATTTGTTGTACACAAAAAAATGGGGCATAATATCACAAAGAATAGTATGCCGTACAGTTTTGTTTACTCAGCATGTTACTTGTTAGTTCATACCAACATTTGTACATCTGAGCATAGTCATATGTTTGTGTGCCAACATGTTTGTCAAACATCTTATAGCAACCGTAGTACTGATGAAAACAGATGAATGCACCAGAGCATGAGTGTGAGAATATCTAAACAACACTGATTCAGTTACAATGGCTTGTTCATCATTACTAGCTACCTAATAGTAATAGCACTACCATCCATGAAAATTCCATGCCTTCTTCCCCTGCATGTACGTATTCTGTTATTCATAAGTCTATTTCCCTTACCTCCCTTATCTTACCTCCTTTGTACTTATGTTTACCATTATTGCCTGCAATAACCCTCTGGCAAAAAACTAATAGCACTGTGGGAACCACTACGTACAGAGGGCGCATTAGAGCCTGACTCCTATATTTTTGCCTTTACCGTGTTATCACGTTCTTCTATACATATTCTGATAAATGTTAACCTGCATCTGTGTTTTCAAGTTAGGAAACACATGAAATTCAATAGTTCTTTATATGTTCAAGGTGACTTGAAATAAGTCTTTTCTTCAATGGCTTCAGCTTCATCCAGGTTAGATGACTCAAAAATAACTGCATTTTTTTAAACCATAGGATTTTCCCTGTACTGAGAAAAATATGCTAACTATAATATCTAACAAAATCAAGATCCTAAGTTAATGCAGGTGCAACTATAATTTAACTCACTCGTCAGAATTTACAGTACATTGCAGGTGAATAGAATCTCACCTTAAAGTATCGATACTTGTGAAGGACATGTATTTTAAATTTAGAAATCATTAAAATCTAGTAAATACTGCTGTAAATAAGATGCAGGTTGTGAGGTCATTCAAAGTTCACTGTGGCTATCACAAACTGACCTGTTAGTCATAAAAATCCAACATTTACACTATAAACAGACACAATTTTGATCACTGTAGCAGGCTAACCATTCTGTGATTGCACAGGGTATAGGGAGCAAAAGCATTATTTCAAAAATATTTTTCTTTCAGACATAGTTAAAAAGTTATTTCATGGCTCTTTTACAGTTGTTGCAGTATAAGTTGACATGTCTGATTGTTTACATAGAAGACAAGCAAGATGTCCGGCAAAGATATTAACAGATCTATCGTTGTAATCCCTCTGTTCAAATTACTTCAACGCTTATTTCTGTATTCACTCAACCACTTTTTCAGATTGCCATATATCATCTTTACATGGTTCCATTTTACTGCATTTATAGTGCTAGTACTGTTTTTCTATGTACTTGTTCTGGGGATTGCTCTCTGTTCTGACGTCTTGATATTCCGACAAGTTTACATTGAGGTCAGTGTTAGGATAAGAATTAGCTTAGGGTTAGATTAAGATGAGAGTGTTTGGTTACATACATGAGTCAGAAAAGAGACATGGGAACATTGAGGCATTGGAACATAGAGGTGTAATCCTTGTTCTTACAAATATTTGAAGATTTTGAAGATACAATACGAGGTACTTTTGGAACAATGTGTACCAGTAATGTGTTAGAATACTGTATATAAACAACAAGAAGCAATTGAGAATCTACAGTACTTTCTTACAAGGTTTCTTTCATACAAAATGTATTTATTTCTATAATGTGAGTGTTGTACAGTTTTTGTCCATTGAAAATGTGAACATGCAGCATCTTGGAAGTTAATTGTGTACAAAAGCTCAGATGGAATTACAGAACTTTGTGATGAATTTTTAACAGAATTACATATGGTATGTATTCTACTGTATGTCAGTTTGTTTTCAATCCTTTTAAATCCATCATTTCAATAATACTTTAGAAGAATATAAATAGAAATGTTCCACTGTTGTAATATTAATCTTTTTTTTTGGTTGTCATCCAACTGCAGTCAGTAGCCATTTTAGTACCAATCAAAGTGCACAGTAGTGCAGAGGCAAAAAAGTAAATTTTTATGGTTTCATCTGCTAAAACTGGGTTTATTTGATCATATTTCATTAATCAATGGTTTTATGTGTCTTAGTTCAACTTGTAAAAGCCAATAAATAATTTTGCTTGTGGTGGAAAGTACTGTAACTAGACCATTTACAGAGATATGACTGTTTAATACACTGAGCTAGAAGCTTAAATTCATGAGCAAATGTTATCAGATCCTGGTATTTAAAAAACTTTTTAAAACAGTCTGATTGAAATCCTTTAATTTTACTGAAATATGAGAATTAAAGATTTTTTTGTGATGTGTGCAAACTCATTAAATTTGTGTTTATGCCGGAGGTACATGTAGGTCTAAAATGGACTAAATTATTTCAGTTCTAACAATTATTCAAAATCTATAATCAGCATTGTCAGCTCATTTATGCACTGCTGACACTGTACTCATTTACATACATGCTTTGACAACAAATCTGCTGAAAAGTACGCAAACCCAAGTGAAAGCTTTGAAACCCAAACAAACAAGACTAAGTTAAAACATATCGTACAGTATATGTTTGTTTAAAACTCACCCTGGTTTTTGTGTTCAAGAGAGGTACTGTCATATTTAGACAACCATGAAAAATAAAGTGCAATAATTTTGAGCATTAGTAGTACAGATAAACATGCTTATATATTTTGTAGAGTGTATTATTATTTGATGTAAATTTGAGCAGAGAGTTGCCTGATTTTGAAGTCATTGAACTGCTTGAGTGGACATGAATCTTTCAAAGTACAGCACACTGAACAAGCAGCCTTCTATGTCTGCATGGATTGAGACAGAAAAGCTATAACCTTGTGTGAATTGTGCAGGCAGAAGTGTGTGTACATAAATGATACTACCAGCTACTGTTAATTCTCCCTTTCTATTGGTCGATTCATACATCCAGATTTTCGTGTGCTACAGTATAAAGCTATATGAGCCATATATTGTCGTCCCTTGGTCCTCTGGGCCTTTTTCACAGACAAACTGTAGTTCAGAGTTGAATAGTGTTCAACTTTCATAGCTTTGAAGTTCTGTCTGTCTGTATACTGAAGTACGAATCAGCCTTAACACAGTAATATTAGATGGGCTCAGTTGAATGGTCTAGCGTAAACGAATCCCATGCAGTGCTATTTGCAGTTGACCTTGTTGTAGGGCCAAGAGCATCAGCTTCTCATGGGGGGGGGGGGGGATAACCTTGATGAAAATAATTCAAGTGGAAATTGAATTAGGAATCTAATGCCCATGTAAGAGTCCAAGAAAAAATTTGGATTTCAGAACATGAGGTGTAATCTGACGTATTTTCCCATCATATTAATCTATTAAATTGCTGTTTCCACTAATTTCGAGCGATTTTATTGAGTTAGCTATTTTGTAATCTATGGAATCTAACATGTACCAGCTATTTTTGTTTGGATTCTGGAAAACTTGGGGGGGACAGTATGATATCCCGTCCACTTTCAAAAGTGGGGGTACATGTGCCCCCGTCCCCTACCTGTTGACGCCCATGGCATAATACATAGTACAGTGAAACGACATTCATCGGAACACATTGGGACTGAAGGGTGTTGGGATAATGAAAATTTGTTTAAACAGGGTTTCAACATTTGGCTTCAAGTATGGTACACTGTGTCCCTAAGAAAGAGTGCCAAAACTTTCCCAAGTAGCACAATTACAAAAGAAATGCCCAAAAATTATTCAGTTACAATGTTTTGTGAGGAACGATATGACAAACAATTCTGCAGACTCTTATAAACCCAGAGTTTTTATTCCCAAAGTTTGAGCCTACTGTTTCCTGAATGACCAATTCTTGGTACACACTAAATGTGTGCATGTGCTGAAGGGAAGCTGTAACAAACTTGAGAGGAATAAAATCAGCATACTTACAGTAAATTTCCCAAAATATTGGAGACACACATGTAGACTCTTCAAACAGCCATTTACATAGTTTTTGTAAAGTCTACTGTCGTTATTTGTAGGTACAATAAGGCCACTACGATACCTACTTTTCAGATTAAGTAAAACTAGGGTTTGCAATCCTAATGTGTATTTCATGTGGGATATGGAGCCTGTACCCACTCAGTATACCAGTAATACTGTAAACCTAATAAAGTGAGGCAGTAACAATCATTGCATTCCTTTTTAAATGTTAGGGTGATACAAACTTTCCGTTTTGAGGCAAAAAGCAAATTGTCAACATGGCAAATAGCATGGAGTATATCGATCTTGAGAAAAGTAAAATTGGTATGAAATATTTCCAATACATCTTTTGTAACTCTCTGCATTTAAGAGTTATTTAAAGACATATCTTTACTTGTTGCTTTGATTGTAATTAAGTCACGTGTGCTTATTAAGTGCCTAGAGCAGCTACACTTTGGTCCTGATTTGGCAATAGTTCATTGCATTACTATTATTATGTACAGTACTTAAAAGGAAATATTGCGTTTGTCTGGCTTTCTATTGAATCTATCCTTGCTTACTTGCGATCGGGTCCTGTTCGATGAAATAGAGGTAACTAAGAAAAACATTTTACCCTCTGAGCACTAAGTAATGATTAATTAACCTTTTTGTAACAGCCTTATAGGTTTGTTCACCTAAAAAATTATGCATGCAAAACCACACCTTCATCACGCCTGATTTGAAATCCACCAATCAAGTCATTTCTATCACGTTACGTCAGACAATAACAAATGCCTTCTACACCATGTACAAAATGTTCGGAAAATACGAACTAAGTACAGTACATTAGTGGGAATTATTACTACATTATGTCTGTATTACTGAACCAGGGAGTTTCTATTTGACAACCTAACGGAACTACCGTTATATTACAGTAAATGGTCTTATCAACTCCCTGGTATACTATACACAGTTGCAGTTATTCCGTAATTCAAAATGCAGCCCTTGGGCCTTAGCAGGTTTGATTTACTTTTGAAACAGTCGGATGTAAAAGAGACTGTTGGTGCTTCGACAATGGTACAAAATGAAAATTTTATGAACCTGTGATGCCAGTGGTTGCCACTTGTCCAAAACAAAAGAAATATGCAGGGCCTACAAGTCTATCGCAGATAAATTAATATGTTTGTACTGACTCTCCTGTAAGGACTAATAACCCACACTCACGGTTAACCAGTGAGATAATGCTGCGTCGCTATATGTGAGTTTTGAATTCCAATATCCTGTACAGCACGGGATGGTACAGAAACTGTGGTGATAGTTTGTTGTGAACAAGGTCTTTGGAATTACGGTAAGGTCAACACATATTGCATAATGCGTACATATATGACCTGACATGACCATTCTTCCTAAATGAAAATGCAGCAGTGCAAACGTTGCATAGTGAGGGGGTGAGGCTTATCGTTCTCTAATGAGCCCATTAGATACAAAAATTGCTGGTTCTTTCATTCCATATTTCGTGAGATTAGTGTTGATCTGCAAGTTATTTGTGTTCCATGTTTGGAAAGGGTAAAAGACCACAGTGGGATTAAATTAGAGTAACTTCGTGGTATTTTTCAAATGCAGAATTTCCCTTTAAATGTGTGCTGTAATTTTTGTGTGAAAATAGCTGTTTTGGTTGTATTTCATCATTATTGCATCACCTTTGCCCCAAATGGAGTATAAACTGTATTCGACATAGACTCTTTATCAGTACTGGCACTGAGGTCTCAGAAATTGAGGGGGGGGGGAGAAGAGGAGGAAAGTCCCCCCTTCCAAAGTATTTGGAGGGGGATTTTGATACAAATGAGGGGATCTTGATTAGTTGCAACATTAAAAAGTCAACATTTCCCAGCAAGATTTCCCAACAGGTGTGGGTTTCAATTATTAATTTCCGCACCTGATTTTAAAACTTATGGGATTGATTGTTGAAAAAAGTGCAGGAGTCGAGCAGTGTTACCTAATGTGAACACTACTCTTCATACTGCAGTCTGCTCAGGACATTCTACTTCCTCAAACCAGGGAGATGCTACTCTAACTACACCTTTGTATAGTTGCTCTCCCATTTATTGTTCACCCTCCTTTCTTCCCCACCCTTCCTCCCCCTCCCCCCACTTGCACCTTCCCCCACATCAGATGTATCCTCACTGTTTAATCTTACTATCAGACATCCTCTTCACAGAATGAATTTTAATAAACGGGTGGTTTAAAGTTTAACGTTTCAGGGTCACTTTAGCCACTTACTGTAATTGGCTCATCAAGTACCCTATATATCAAATTGATTGTGGATGAACACCAGTGAGGTTCACCTTGTCTTTTTGACTACTGTACTGTAGCTCTCAGAGGGTAATAAGACAGGAGAGTACTAATTATTGCTCCCAGCCTTGCTTCGGGACCCACCATTGAACTGTCACCATCCAAAGGACATGCGTGTATCCCCAGTCTTTGGCCACATTCCTAAAGGCTGGGAAGAGTAGATGACCCTTACTCTTCACAGGTGTTTCCACTAAGCCACTATGATGCCATTTTGACCCAATTGATTCCTGATTTGATGCACTGATGTTGGAGAAGAAATAGAAAAAAGGGGGCTTTTATGGGCATTTAGGTGTAGTGTGCACATGCTCTGCATTTAGCAATGAGTCAGATTTGCATATATTGGACAGTTTGACTCACTGGATAATTTCTTAGAGGGAACACTTCTCTTCACCACTGCTCCACAGCCAAACTGAGCAAAGCAGACAACTTCTTTTATGAGTCAACTTTTGGAGATGGACAACCAGATACCCAATTTTTACTCACTGAGTTAAATCCCCCTTAGCATCACTGCCAATTTAATCAAATTTGACTTCTCTGAAAATTTGCAAGTGGTTCCTTTGGGATTTGATCTGGGGACCAGCTCTTAAACAGCAGTGCTTCAACCTGCAAACAGACCTATCCACAACGAAGTGTTTGTGGTGTTCCAGCTGACATTAAATACGGTGAAGCTGTTTTCCAAAGAAACTTGTGGAAAGTCTGGCCGTGCTCGTTAGAGTCTGGCCTTGCTCATTAGACTGCAACTGTATCTGTATGTACTAGAACACTGAATTTGAAACATCACCTAATACCCATGTCTAGCAGGGATTCAGCCTTATTTTAGCAATAGAGGGATTTCATGTGACGTCACGCGTGTGGGATTCTCAAGCACTGAAGGGCAAACCACACACGCAGTAAGCGTATTTACAGCACACGCGCACCAAATAACCATAGATACTACTGTGACACGATGGACGCGTGCCCATCAAAACAAAAAAGACGAGAGATCTTGCCCTTCAAAATTGCGTCTAGTTGGTTAAAGTCACGTGATTGAAATCCCTCTATAGTGGCAAAAACAGCTAATCTGTTACAAGCTGGTCTCATAAAGAGGATGAGAGCATTCTTCCTAAAGTAATTCAAAAATTGTGAATATATGTAGCAGTTTCTGGGTATGTATGTAGTTAAAATAGAATCATATCTGATAATCTGAAAGCTTCTGTACCATCCATGTGCTAAACTAGATTGTGTCTCAGTATGAAGTGATAACATGTGACTGTAAAGGTTTAGAGGTACCATACAGACAGCATCCCACTTAAATGGTATATGTTGTACAGCATACTGATTATACCAGTTCAAAAACTGTTGTTTGAAAAACTCCAATATATTCTGCATTTCCTGTCATCACTGCCTACAGTACCTGTAAAAAGAATGACTATATTGACTATTCCGATTTGAAGGACTGTAGAGAATACAAACCAGCATGTGACAAACATGTAGGAATTGATTGCTTTTATTGCACACGATTAAAAGTTTTACGGGCACACGTTTTGTGTATATGTAGGCCTACAGTCTTTTGATTTTGTTTTTAATTGTTTTGTCTTTAGCTTGCTTTGCTTGTCATGCCAGGCATTAATTCATTTCTGAGGGTGGTAATTGTCTGTTCAAAAATCCAGAAACTTTTAGATGGTGACTCCCAGCATGGATTACAGACCACACTGCAGCATCCTCTTGCAGCCCTCAAAAATTATCAGGAAGCAACCTCTACTGTAGGTTCTTTACCTCAGTAGTGATGTAGACAGGAGTGGAACTTTTTCCCCAGGAGGGCTGATAAACATTACAATATTCTTCTCTTCTACTGGCAGTCAGAATGGGGAGTGAACAATCTTATGGAAGAGCAGCCAGTAGAGCCTTATTACAGAGGGAGTAAAATTTTCTGGACAGATTTTGCAGAGTTTAAGGAGTTTTGAACATGAAGCGGCCAATCATTTCATAATTTAGCAGCCCTCTAGTGTATGAGCACTTGGGTAGTATCCTACAATACCAGTATTTCAATAGTAAGAGTCATGTTGTTGATACGTGACTATGCGAACAACGCAGGCCATAGGTATCAGTATACATGCAGTACAACCTGATCTCTGGGGTAACGGTGGAAGTGGATAGAAAGGACTCTAGGAAGTCAAGTGGTCGTATACAGAATACCCAAACCAGGCCCATATTTCATAAAGAGCTACGATCAGTCTTTAGTTTGATCTACAGTACCATGCAGTTGTCCTATTGAATTTAAGATCGATCTTAAAGAGAAATATTGCGTTTAAAATGCACCAACATGGCATACAAAGAAAATACCTTAAATTATTATTAAACTGTCCAGTCTCACCAATAAATTGTAGCAATAGCTTTATCTCCTCAAAATATTATGCATTACAAGAATAACGGATGTTGCATCATTTGAAAGTTTGGGTGAACAAATTATTTTTGGGCAACAAATAACTGACTTTCTTCCTGTGAGAGCCTTATTTCTTGAAAGAAAGCTACCATACTGCCTTATTTTGAATTGTCTATCATTCTGTATCTATTAATATTGGTTTAAAAAATATGAAAATTTTCTGTAAAACAAACGCAATATTTCCCTTTAACCCACTATGAAACACAGCCCAGCTAGATGAATGTATGGGATATGAACTGTATATACTGTAGTATGCTTGAAAGTATGTACAGCACCATGCATCTAAACTTCATGCACATAGTTCACTGTAACTGGCTTTCATCTTATGCTTGCATCTATAGTCTTATCTGGGTAAGAACACTGTGTATTATTTATGGGTTTTTTTCTTTCAATATTTGCAACCATATCAGGTCAGGGTGTGGTCAGGTCAGGGCTGGACTGGACTGGAAAACTAAGTGTAACTTTGCCATACAGTAATTATGTATTGAATAACAGGCAGCATGTTACATGTATTGTATGGTTTGGGATTTCTTTTCCATGGTTTTAATATGAGAATGTATACTGCATAATATACCTTTTGTAATGAAGAAAACATTTCTACAATATGCATTAGACTAGGATGCATCTACAGTTTTGTGTGAGTGGAATATACAGGCATCTAGTCATACAGTACAAGCTAGGGGGTGCTGGGCTACAATCCTCTGCAGTGCAGGTGAAATCTGTTTCTTCAGCAGATCTTTGAGAAAACTTTGGCATTTTCCTTGGCTGATACATGTTTTTTATGGGCAAAAACAGAGCCCCTGTGGAGTTGATCCTCCTCCCTTTTTCAGTATCCTCAAAGAGGTTCTTTAAGAATTGGAGCAGATAGACTTCTAAACCAGTAAAATTAATGGGTGAGGAAGGATATCCTCCATGATTCCATTTTTGTGTGCAATCAGTGTTATACCACAGTGTTCATACAGCTAAAATATACTGTGTATGTTCCATAGTTTCATATCACTTCAATTGTCATATTTGGCAGTTCAAATGACATTGTTTTCTCTGAAAGAATAGGTGGTAAAACCTTTTTATCACTTCTCATAATATTTGCGTAATATTTGTGTCACAGCGGGGAAAGTAATAGGAACTAAGAAATAAAAACAAAATCGCTGTCAGCAGAGACCTAGTTTTAACAAGGTCAATCCCGAAGGACTTTGGATCATTAACTTGCTTGATGATGGCACTTAAAATAAGATATATGTCACTCCAAGCTCCTTGCACTTTAGACTTCCTCTCTCTTTTTTTTAATGCTTTTGCAAAACAAGGCAGCGGTCTAAAATGCCAGCTGATTGGGACCACTTATTGACGCTTCTCACATTTATGTCGATTAGAAAGAAGGTCAAGACAGACGAGCAGATTTTGGAAATCGGAAAGTGGTGGCAATAAGCATCTCACAGAGAATCAGAGAACAATCAATCATTCGTGATGTTGAGCTTAGAAAATTGCTTGACAGATTCTAGGAAACACTTTGTGAGGATGGTAAAGTGTTTACCCAAAGTTACTTTTTTTTGCTTCCGTGAACTCACGAGATATTGATCATAGAACAAATACTCCGTGGTATATATTTTAGTCTCAAGCTGGTTTTTGAAATTTTAAACTAGAAATGTGGTCTAGTTTGCAGGAAAACAAATAGTATCTCTGCCAGTTGACCATGACTGCAAAGAGGTTGACATTTACAGGTCTAATGAAGATGGGCTTCTGTAAGGGAATAATGATCCTGATCAGATATAAAGATGTCTGTTGGTTTGAATTTTTGAGGTCTGATAATGATGGACCTCATAAGGGGGAGGACAGGGTTGAAATTATCAAATCTGAATGAATGCAGAACAATGATGATTTTCATCATTTTGTGGAGTACAATAGCTAGTACAGGGGTAGACAAAATTTCATACTTTGTGCGTTAACCAGTATAATGTATAGTTTATGTTGATTGGACTTTTGTGATCAAATTTAAGAACATGATTCGGCACTTTCTAGACTTGTGCTGTGTCATGCTGTGCCTGATATTTAAAGTGCATTTAATGCAGATCATGTATAATTATGAATACAATTTTTTCTTAAGCGAGGGTTGATACAGCGGTGAATGTGTAGAGAGGAGATACCCCCTGGGACTACCCGTTTGCATGATGCATTGGTGTTCTTGTAAACCTGTGATACCTTGCAGGCCTGTACTTCCTTCACTACCAAACCCAGTAAATATGGTTCTAATAGGGACTTTGATGTGAAATCTAATCCTTTGTGATATTTCCCAAGATTCCTTTACATAGTACTCCAGTTTAGGTCTTGTAAACCCCACTATCTTCCTTTGTTAGATGTTGTATCCAAAAGTTTTTATTTGGACTCAATTTACTTGGAGTCCACCACTATAAAAACTGATCTTGATACAACAACCCTGTTGGAAGTATGTATTGTTTGGAGCCTTTCTAGCCCCCTCCCATTTCTCACCCTCCCTTGCCTGGCTACAGGCCTGCTGTGAGTAAAAACAGTGTACATTACAAACTAAAGGCATAGTCATGAGCAGTATGGGTAATTGCTCTGCTTAAGTGTGAGTATGAATTCTGTATGCATGCATAAATCACCTCAAGCCTAGAAATTGAGTGGTTTGATATTACAGTCAAGGTTTGTGTTTTATGCTTGAATTCTCACTTTTATTTTCTGCACCAGCACAAACTGCTTTCTTTGCAAAAAACTAAGTAGGCCTACTACTGCTAATGCTTGTGGCCAAAATTTTAATTTCCCTACAAAATGTTGCAACTGCTTCTTTGACAAAGTTATAACAGCACAGATCCTGATAAAAGGCGAATACCTCCCTCCTCACTAACAACCCCATCAGGACATCCATGTGGGCCTGTGCAAATGATGCATTCGTGCTTATTTTCATTAAGTTTGTACAATTTAAACTACATAGCATAAGATAATAGATTGACTTCATCACGAGACCGCAGAAGTGTAAAGGGCTCAGTCCCACATGCTGTAGCATGCATTTGTTGAAGCCAGACAGATATCTAGAAATGTTCTGCGTTACCTCTGGCTTTCCTTTCACACATATCACATGACATATATTTCTTTAAATTTGCTTGTTTTATGTTTTTGATTTTCAATCTAGAAGACTTTCTTTACAATTTTCACTATTATCGACATGGAGACGAGGAGACTGTTTTGTGCCATCAATCTAGAGATCACCCTGAAGTGGCTGTCATTGTTATGCAACTCATACAAGAAAATTTTTACTTTGTAGTCTGCAAACATGAAGATACTGATCAAAATATTCCTGGGCTTAAACAAGAAATTTCTCTTGGGAGATTAAAGTTTCTACAAAATGTGGCATTTATAAATAAGGCAAAACATATATGTTTATTTCAGGCAAAATATGTATGTTTATTTCAGCTTAAAATCAGCACTCAAGTAACCTATAGAAGACAAGTCTGCTTCATTTCTTCAGACTTAACCAGATTCTATCCTCATGTTGACTTCTTTTTGAAAACATCAGGCTGTTCACTCACAGAATTCTTTGAGTGGCTCAATGGAAACTCTTGTATAGGCCATAAGTAGATATTGTAGGTGCATGTTAGGATAGTATACAAGCTTGAAAAAGCCATTTTCAGTCAATTAGAAGAAAATAGCACAGTAGTGAAAAAATCTGGGAAGCAAAGTTTTTTACAATATTTTGACATTTTTGGTTAGTTTTGGGAATTAGAAGTAATTCATCTTCCGCCTGTGAGTAATAAACGGATGCTGTCTGCTATGTATTCATGTACAGTATGTTAATTGTTAGCAGTGGGTAGTTAGTTACATTCTGTGATCAAATTTTCATGACTGAAATAATCTGTGCTCAAGGGAAGAAGTAGTTGGGTTCACATTGCAGTATTTGACGAAAAAAGTCTTGTTTGTCAATTAATTTTTGATTAGCTTCACAAAAACTGCCGATGAATATTCTCACATACATCTGCCTACAGGTTACTGTTGGTTTTCGTTAATCACTTCAAAACATTGGTTAGCAATCATCACTAATTAACTTTCTCAGACTAATGTATGTAGTCCCTTGGTGTTACTTCATGTGTTATTGTTTCAAGGATTCCTTCTTCTTCATTTTCTGTGCTGTCCTGAAATTATGTAGGCATAGATTAAGTTTTTGTAAAATCCCCTGGATTCCAGGCAGCAGATGTCGTTGGGTTTACTGTTAAATCAACAAAAGTTTATTCTAGTTCAGTCTTACAGTACTTGAAACAAACATCCTATATGCATCTCCGTGCTGAACATTGACGATAGATGTAGAAGCGTGAATTTTCAAGGAATGGGGAGTTTAGCCTCATTAAAGTAATGCCCAAGGCTTGTGGCAAACTTCTCTACAAAGTATTAGCTTTATATAATTCTCTACAATTCAACATGGCAGGGAGTATCTCATAACAGATATTGGATGGCAGAGGAAAAGAAAATTCATCTCCCTCAAGCAATAAGGTTCACCACCGAAGCGACTTGCACAAAGACTAATTTATTATTCATTATTATAGCTAGGTAATCTTCAGGCTACCTTAATATTGTGAATATACTTGGAAAGGAAGCAAACACAAGTGTGTCACGTAGACAAATATAAGTTACATTGGTACAAGTGTTTTGTAATTTGTTATGCATCTAGCACAAAAACTTAAAAAACCATGGCATTAAATATTGAAAATGTCAGAATTTTGTTGAAATCATTTGATTTTAGTAGACCTGGGAAAAATGTCATTCTCTGCCAGGTTTTACAGTAGGCTATATGATAAAACAAAAAAAAAGAAAAAGAGAAAAATAAAAAGCTTAAGAGAGCTGTCGTGACATCATGCATCAGATATGTATATATGGAGATTCATTGCGAGTTACATATGAGCATGTCTGCGGCGGGGTCCAGGAATCCTTTCTGGGAAAATGTCAGGGGAACTTTTTTTCCGTTTTTCCAGGTGCTGTAAATCTCAGGGGGCAAATTTCCCACGTCCCCTCTCCCCCCCAGCAGGCTATGGCCCTGTGCAGGCAGTGGTTATAAGTGCCTGCAGAATGGAAAAGTTTTCCATTTTTTCCGGGATGAAAGTGGGTGGAGGGGGAAAAGAGAGAGGGAGTGAAGGACTTATATAGCTTGTTTTGGTTTTTTTTTTTGAATTGGTGTTGGGAGTTAAACTGTAGCCAGGAATTATGATCCACAGCTTCAGTTAGGTTCAGTGGCAATGTACAACTACCACTCAGTATAAATGCAATAAAGTGGCCAAAATTGACGTACATTAGAGAGAATTTTCTTTCATTTGGATCGTGAGAGTGTTTCAGTGTGAATTTGAAAGAGCATAGATGCATGTTACCTGAACATTGTGAGTTGGCATGTTACTTTGGGTTTGGAGTTAAGACTTGAGAATTCATAATTTCTGTACAGTTCCTTTCTTATCTCTTGCCCACTGCTATGTATGGCTCTAGCTTTCCCTTGGGAATGAAAGATGTTAGGTCAGGAGTTTTTAAAATACTGTATGCATACAGGGGAGTTGGGGAATTTTCAAGAAAACCAGGCTGCCTCTGTGGTAGAGGGTTGCTTCTGTGTGATCAAATATGATTGGCTGAATTTGATACACTATTACCATACAGTATCTGTATATCTTCTTTAGGTGAGGAATGATCCTCTGTAGATGAGGAGTGATGATCATTTTGACATTTAAAGCCTGAGGGTTTGGTCCCGAAAGCCTTCAAAAGGCGATCGATGAATATCAGATTCAGTAATTTCAAAACGGTGACATTTTATTTCATCCTGGAGAGATTGTGCCCATAATACAATAGACTGTTTATGATGGGTATTGTGTTTTGGAAAAAGTGAATTTGAGACCTCGTGGGAACTGTGCTGTACTGTATAATCTTGATATGTGGGGAGAAGGTTTTTTGACATTGATTGAGAAAATAAGTTTTCCCTTAAATTCAACTTAGCATGATCCGATGTCATGTTTACTGTAAATGGAATAGAGAGAACAGTTTACTTCCTGCTATAGTACTAATTATGAGCAATGAATGATGATCTTGCCACCCTTGACAGCTAGAGATGACCTACAGTAGAATTAACTCACAATACTCAACTAGAGTTTTCAACTTTGACTTTGACTTGGAATATCTCTTTATTCAAAACATATGAAAGAAATTTGTTGCCGTAGTCAACCATTTTGTTTTGTTCACTGAGGGGTCATAAAATCAAATTTGCGGTTAATTAAAGCAGTGAACTGGAACATATCCCATCAGGTTCCTTTAGAACGGTAGATTGTGCATTCAAATTTTTAAGAGCTTTAGGCCCTAGAATCCCCTGTATCTATGTTTAAAATACTAGATGGAGTATGTGCTACATATTTCTTCCCTCAGAACTTATTTTTGTTTTTTGCCATGTATGTGTTTCCATTTGTGCGATAGTTTGTCGCTGAAGCTAACTAATGTCATCAGATGACAGACCATCAAGAACAGTACCTGACAAACGATTCATCAGTAATAGAAAGGGCCTTAATAATGAGGAGACAGTGGCATCCATCAAGACTCATAGAGAGTCAATTTATTAGATTGTAAGGCCACCTCTGTTCACCTGTAATAACAAACACACGATCCCATTACCAGCAATATCAAACAAAAGGCTTGAGAAAGCATAAACCTGATCCATCATCACCTTTTCCTAATATAATTTATTTGTCGAAGGGAAACTTAAATGATGCCTAGCAGTTGTGCCTATGGGAGGAAGTAGTTGAAGTGATACGATCAATATTCCTGGTGGCTTTTTCTTAGAATTGCTTTTTTATGGGTTAATTTAAAAGCGTGTCTTGATTTGCTTAATGTCAAAGGTTTTATGAGATTAAGGTGTTTATTGCTGTGGACAAATAACATAGATCTTTGATCAAAAAGACTAATGCAAAGGGGAATGCAAAAGGGAGCATAGTCTTGTAAAAGGACAAACTTGGAGAGGAAACCACAAAAGTGATTTCGGAGTAAGAAGAATGCCTGAAAAGTAAAGGGCTTTCTGGTTTTTTCAATGCATGTGTGATGTGAATTTTTACTCTGGATATACTTACAACCAAGAAAATGCATTCGTCTTGGATTTTTCATAATGTGGTACTGGAAAGGTCATAAAAAAGTGGTGAAATTTTATAGCCTTTAACTTGGTACAACCATGGAAGTACTACCTCGGACTTCCATGGTGCAACCATGCATAAGATACTCACTGGTATAGTATACTGTTCCAGGTTTGTAAATGTGTGCCTGCTCTCCCCGTCCCCTCCCACAAACATCTTTGTGATCATTTTTTTAAACTACATGGCAGTAATTGTGATGACCCTAGATGGTACATAGATATTAAAAAAAAAAAATGCAGTCTTTGCCTAATCAGTCCAGGATCACATTTGATATGCATTGGTTGGCCGTTAGCCTTATGAGTGTCAGACAGTAGCCTATACTGTGTATACTGTACTGCCATAGTTTCTAACCCTGCTGTCTGATGTATTCCCTGTTACAACCAAGAGATGTAATTACAGTATTTTTTAACTGCAGGTAGCATGGACTGTGATGTTATCACCATAACTTGTGATTCAGGAAACTCCTGCCCTATATAAATTTTGTATGATCTTCAATTTCATGGTTTATGAGCAGTAAGAAATTGCAAAGATTGATGCAAATGAGGCAAACATAAACCAAAAAGTTTCTTCAAGACATTTTTATGATTATGACATGTCAGTTTCTGATGAGGGGATAAACTTCAATTAGAATCTTGGTTGTACGAGCTAGGAAAAGCTGTAAATTCCAGACAAGATGACAAAACAGGCCTATAAAAAGTTTCAGTTACATTGACATTACTATGACAGTGCATATTGAATTTCCAATTATAAGGTACTTAAGGGGATTGTCATTTTTGGTTTCGATGAAAAGAGAAACCTATGCAGTCATGATGGCGTGTGTATGTATGCGTGTATGTGCGTGTGTGTGTGTGTGTGTTTGTGACACTTTGCTCGTTAACACGATATCTCAAGAAGGGAAACTCTGACAGTTTTCAAACTTGGTACATAGATGCCCCATATTGAGAGGAAGAACCCTATTGTTTTTGGTGGGGGTCAAAGGTCACCTGGGGTCACCGGGGGTCAAAACCTGAAAACCTTGTTAACACAATATCTCGAGATAGGAAGCTTGGATGAATTTCATACTTTGTATGTGGATGTGTTACGGTAAGGGGAAGAACCCTATCATTTTTGGTGGAGGTCAGAGGTCATCTGGGGTCACCGGGGGCCAAACCCTGAAAAATTCGTTAACACGATATCTCAAGAAGGGAAGCTCTGAAAGTTCTCAAACTTGGTACATAGATGCCCCATATTGAGAGGAAGAACCCTATTGTTTTTGGTGGAGGTCAAAGGTCACCTGGGGTCACCAGGGGTCAAAACCTGAAAACATTGTTAACACAATATCTTGAGGTAGGAAGCTTGGATGAATTTCATACGTAGTATGTAGATGCGTTATGGTAAGAGGAAGAACCCTATCATTTTTGATGGAGGTCAAAGGCCATCTGGGGTCACCGGGGGTCAAACCCTGAAAACTCCGTTAACACGTTATCTCAAGAAGGGAAGCTCTGACAGTTCTCAAACTTGGTACATGGATGCCCCATATTAAGAGGAAGAACCCTATAGTTTTTGGTGGAGGTCAAAGGTCACCTGGGGTCACCAGGGGTCAAACCCTGAAAACATTGTTAACACAATATCTTGAGGTAGGAAGCTTGGATGAATTTCATACTTAGTATGTAGATGCGTTATGGTAAGAGGAAGAACCCTATCACTTTTGATGGAGGTCAAAGGCCATCTGGGGTCACCGGGGGTCAAACCCTGAAAACTCCGTTAACAAGTTATCTCAAGAAGGGAAGCTCTGACAGTTCTCAAACTTGGTACATGGATGCCCCATATTAAGAGGAAGAACCCTATAGTTTTTGGTGGAGGTCAAAGGTCACCTGGGGTCACCAGGGGTCAAACTCTGAAAACATTGTTAACACAATATCTTGAGGTAGGAAGCTTGGATGAATTTCATACTTAGTATGTAGATGCGTTATGGTAAGAGGAAGAACCCTATCACTTTTGGTGGAGGTCAAAGGTCATCTGGGGTCACCGGGGGTCAAACTCTGAAAACTTTGTTAACACGATATCTCAAGAAGGGAAGCTGTGACAGTTCTCAAACGTGGTACATGGATGCCACATATTGAGAGGAAGAACCCTATTGATTTTGGTGGAGGTCAAAGGTCACTTGGGGCTACCAGGGGTCAAACCCTGAAAACCTTGTTAACACAATATCTTGAGGTAGGAAGCTCTGACTGTTCTCAAATGTAGTACATGGATGCCCCATATTGAGAGGAAGAACCCTATTGTTTTTGGTGGAGGTCAAAGGTCACCTGGGGTCACCTGGGGTCAAACCCTGAAAACCTTGTTAACACAATATCTTGAGGTAGGAAGCTTGGATGAATTTCATACTTAGTGTGCAGATGCGTTATGGTAAGAGGAAGAACCCTATTATTTTTGGTGGAGGTCAAAGGTCATTTGGGGTCACCGGATGTCAAACCCTGAAAACTTTGTTAACACGATATCTCAAGAAGGGAAGCTCTGACAGTTCTCAAACTTGGTACATGGATGCCCCATATTGAGAGGAAGAACCCTATTGTTTTTGGTGGAGGTCAAAGGTCACCTGGGGTCACCGGGGTCAAACTCTGAAAACCTTGTTAACACAATATCTCAAGAAACGAAGGTCTGACAATTCTCAAATGTAGTACACGGATGCCCCATATTGAGAGGAAGAACCCTATTGTTTTTGGTGGAGGTCAAAGGTCACCTGGGGTCAAACCCTGAAAACCTTGTTAACACAATATCTTGAGGTAGGAAGCTTGGATGAATTCCATACTAAGTGTGCAGATGCGTTATGGTAAGAGGAAGAACCCTATCACTTTTGGTGGAGGTCAAAGGTCATCTGGGGTCACCGGTGTTCAAACTCTGAAAACTTTGTTAACACCATATCTCAAGAAGGGAAGCTCTGACAGTTCTCAAACGTGGTACATGGATGCCCCATATTGAGAGGAAGAACCCTATTGATTTTGGTGGAGGTCAAAGGTCACTTGGGGCTACCAGGGGTCAAACCCTGAAAACCTTGTTAACACAATATCTTGAGGTAGGAAGCTTGGATGAATTCCATACTTAGTGTGCAGATGCGTTATGGTAAGAGGAAGAACCCTATTATTTTTGGTGGAGGTCAAAGGTCATCTGGGGTCGACGGATGTCAAACCCTGAAAACTTTGTTAACACGATATCTCAAGAAGGGAAGCTCTGACAATTCTCAAACTTGGTACATGGATGCCCCATATTGAGAGGAAGAACCCTATTGTTTTTGGTGGACGTCAAAGGTCACCTGGGGTCACCGGGGGTCAAACCCTGAAAACATTGTTAACACAATATCTTGAGGTAGGAAGCTTGGGTGAATTTCATACTTTGTATGTAGATGCGTTATGGTAAGAGGAAGAACCCTATCACTTTTGGTGGAGGTCAAAGGTCATCTGGGGTCACCCGAGGTCAAACTCTGAAAACTTTGTTAACACGATATCTCAAGAAGGGAAGCTCTGACAGTTCTCAAACGTGGTACATGGATGCCCCATATTGAGAGGAAGAACCCTATTGATTTTGGTGGAGGTCAAAGGTCACTTGGGGCTACCAGGGGTCAGACCCTGAAAACCTTGTTAACTCAATATCTTGAGGTAGGAAGCTTGGATGAATTTCATACTTATTATGTAGATGCGTTATGGTAAGAGGAAGAACCCTATTGATTTTGGTGGAGGTCAAAGGTCACTTGGGGCTACCAGAGGTCAAACCCTGAAAACCTTGTTAGCTCAATATCTTGAGGTAGGAAGCTTGGATAAATTTCATACCTTGTATTTAGATGCCTTATAGTAAGAGGAAGAACTCTATCATTTTTGGTGGGGGTCAAAGGTCACCTGGGGTCACAGGGGGGTCAAACCCTGAGACAGAGCTGCCAACCAGCACGGACTTTCCATATTCAGTACGGAAAATTATTGTAAATATGGGAATACGGATTTTTCCTTGATAATCCGAATTTTGAATGAGTAAATAGGTCCTTTCACGAACTTTATTATTCTTTAGCCAACATATCAGAAGACTGAGAATAGACTACGGTATTTCACTTGTCTGTACAGTACTGTAGTTTATTTATTTGAGCCCAGTAATCTATGCTGTTATGTTATTGGTTAAATTTTTGTCAACAAGTTGATGTTAAACCAATCAGAAGATAGTTTGCAGCAGATCCATGACATTCCATAAGCTAACATATCATTGGTTGATCAGTTGTAAACAGATCCACTTTCAACCAATCAGAAACTGTGTTAAAAGCTAGTTTCTGAGTGCAGTGACAGACTATCACACATAGCCTGCCTGCCAAGGTCTGTTGAGCTGGCTGAGTAGCCCAACGTTAATGTTAGATTTGACTGTAACTGAATTGGAAAATTAGCACCAAGAAATGGAACAATCAAACTTACAGCAGGAATATCACAGTATGTTGTAATATGGCTCCTCTTCAGAGTAGCATGGTAGCAGAGTAGCATGAGTAACTTTAGTGGAAAATTTACCAGGCAGATCAAGTTTTAACGTAGGCCTAGGCCTAGGCCTAACAGTTAGGGCCTAGGCCTACAGTAAGTGTTGTTACAGAACCAACAACAAACATTAGCCTACACACACAATAACGTTAGACTCAGTACATAAATCTAATGCAGAGAAGTTCCAGGTTTATGGGCTAGGCCTAGGCCTAGACAAAGTCCTAGTCCTGTGACTAAGTCCTAGCCTAACTGCCACAGTACAGGCTAGCCTAATTGTAGTACAGTATGTATATTAGAGGTAGGTTACTGTAATAGCTATGGCCTAGGCTAGGGCTAATCAAAGCAGTTATTGCCTGTCAAATGTTGGTACCCATCATCTAAGTTTGTAGTATTTACAGAGAGATTTCTGTGACCCGCTGTGCATAGGCCTAGGCTAGGTTATAGCTAGGCCTAGGCTAGACCTAGGCTAATGTTACTTAGGGCCTTGCCAAGTATTTAGCATAGCCTCTAGGCTATACAGTAACGTTAGGCCTTGGGAATACTTGGGATATTTTGCTTTTTGTCCTTGGTGACCCTGATGACTATCTTGGGAATTCTTGGGAAATTTTGCTTTTTGACCTCTCGTAACCCCAGATGACGATCTTGGGAATTCTTGGGAAATTTTGACCAGTGACTGAAAGATATGGGACATCATGGCATTATTTGGAATAGAACATATATCATCGAAACCTCAATGCATTTTTGCATTCTGGTTAAGTACTGGTTTGAAACTGCATGGTATAGAGAGGACAGTTGCAAGTTGGCCACTGACTAATCGTAAAGACATACCCATAGCGAGAGGGATCTATGATCAATTTGCCAGAGTTTCAGTCAAGTCAGTCATGGATTGTAGAGAGCTGGTTTTAGGAGTCATGCGCCTACCAGCTCGAGACCTATTTCCCTACATGCACAGTAGACAATGTGATTTTAAATGAATGTATGGTATGTAAAACTCTGTGCAGTAGAAGAGATTTGTGTAAAGGGGGAAGGGGGGAGGGATAAAGGACCCTTGAAGGAAAATTGACTGGACCAGAAAGTGAAAGTCAGTGGAGGCATCTCCAGAATGGTGGGGAAAGGCCCGTACCTAGCCACAAAATGAAAGAAACTCAAAGGGGGTAAAAGAGCTTCCCGGGAGGGGGTGTATTTTGTTAAAAGGAGGATGAGACATTCTAAAATGCATGACAGGCAGTGGTAATTTTGAATTTTCTAGGGGGAGGGGTGACAAAAGTTTCTGAGGGGCTACCACCCATACCCCGGCTACAGCTTGGGCGAGGAGAGAGGAGACATCCTGTGGATTTTGGCCTATGCGCTGTGCACATCACATTGCTGTAGTGTAAGTACAATATGCCATGACTGAGTAATCAAATCATTGCCCAAACAGCCCCACTTGTGTGACATTGAATAGCCCTTGCCTTGTTTCATGTCAGTTAAAATTACAATATAAACAGTACAGTGATTCATAGATGAAAATGGCAATCCTTTTCAGTTAATTAGTGTATCAGCTCCAGGACTATTTAACTCTGGAATTTTTTGATCAATAATCTTCCTCTATTCCCATTTACCATAACAACAATTGTATCACAGGAAGTTTGGGCCAGGGCTTGTAGATTCCCTAAACGGAGTTTTGGGCATCAGTTGCTACCACTGCTATTTCCGTACATGTATGTCCCAGTCTGATATTTAGGACAATCCAACACAGCTAGGCAAAGAAATACCTCATTTCCCATTTTGAAAATTTAATGAAATTTTCTGGAAAGGATTAATAGTTACAGTAACAGTAATAAAAGTTTGAAATCAGTCCAATGAACTTGCAGAGTATCTATTTCAAATAAATACAGTAGTAGCCTACCTAGTAATACCGTTCCAAATTCACTTACAATCCTGTAAAAGGTGTACAGGAAGTAATATTAAGAGTAAAATAAGTTAAATAACACGAAAATGTTCTTAAAAGTCATATTGTCATGAACATTCGTATTAAACTTGACTTCCAAAGAACATTTTTTTCACATTATTTTGCTCATACCTGTGCTTGAATATTTGGTTAAAATGTAACATTGCTTTTCCCATTACTAAAATCTAGCACCAAATTTAGGCACCTCCCATTTTCATGAAAACTTTGAAAATATTAATATTCTCGATACTTCGAATTAAAAGTTGTTCATTATTTCAGGGAGCTAATGGTGTAGTGAGAAAGGGTGTTATTATGCTACCAATTGTTGCAAACAGCAGGGCGTGCAATCATTTACATGCTCTGGAAACATGTTGGGCACTCCTGATGAAAAACAGTAATTTCTAACCATAGAAATTATAGAAATTACTGCTTGTGCTCTTGCTAATGTTTCAATGGCAATTGTCGTGGCAGTCTGTTGGCTAAGGAGTCAGACTTGGGATCCAAGGATTGCTGGTTCAGTTTGTTGTATGCTTTTGCAAAATACTCTTTCTCAGTTGCTTCTCTAGCTCCATTCAGGGGTTGTATGATTACAAGGGGTCTTTGTCTTTTCATAATTTGATTAGCTATGTCTGTCTGGAGGACTGTCCTTGGTTATCTGTGACCAGTTTTATTTATGAAGTGCTCTTGTACCTTGGTGGCAGAGTGCAGTATAAAACTCCCAAAAAATTTTCATTGCTTTAATGTAGCTGCTGCCATGGCAGTACACACCAAACAAATTATTCAGTTTGGTTGTGCCTATGATTGGAGATACCAATAAAAGAACAGACATCCCTTGACTGTTTTGTCATATTTGGCTTTTACTTTTTTATATGAAGTTTATATGAAATATTCATGCAGTGTATTGATAGGCATAAACAAGAAGGCATGCCATCGCCACCTTAAACTTCTTTTCCAACAAATCCCTGGGTATATCAGTAAGACAGCAAAGAAAGGATTAATGGTAGGCATTGATGTAGAAGTAAACAAACCAGATCTGCTCAAGGTTAGGCAGAAGTTTTTTTTTTTTTTTTTTCCTGTTTTTTTCTTGAAGTCTTCATCAGAAGGAAAAATTGGAGAGATTAGTCGCCTGCATTATGAGAAGAAAATTCCCAGACCGTTTGAGACAAGTGGAAGATTCATTCTCCCTACTTTTCTATACTTTCATAAATCAATATTTTAAAATGAGAAACCTCAGTGGAATGGATATTTCAAACTTGAAGCTGTGTAGATCAAAAGTAGATAATTTTATAGCTGAATGGGAAGCACCAAAGCACCATGAAAGTGTCTCCAGTTACTATTGCTTTAGTTTAGTACAGTACCTAATATCACTGACACTGTTGCAGACGTTTAGCAGATTTTGCAGGCACTGTTGCTGTGTGTCTTTCTCCTGCAGTCAAGAATAAATCTCTCTGGTATTTCAAAAATATTTTTTATCACCAACAGCTTTTTCTCTTTTTAATATCACATAATGAAAAGTCTTGCTATCAGGATATCCTATTAGCTCTATTTTTTGAGGAGAAAGGGTGGTGGGAGTTAAAATCCTGGATGGAAAAGTGACCCACATAATCAAAAATTTGTCATACAAGTATATCTACATGGAGTAAAGAAATGTTTGCTTAGCTGTTCCTCACTGTATCAATAGAAGTAGGTTGTCAATGGGTATGTGACCGCCAAAGGATGTTCTTATGCCCTTTTTTCTTGCTTTTCCCCCTCCCACCCCATTCACCAGACGAAATCGAGGAACATGCAGGGATAGGGAGTTAACAGATACCAATATAATTGCACTTAATTGTGGTCCCAGAGTCCCATACATCTAAATTTCTGTAGTGACACAGCAGAACAGTTTATAGTAGTATTGTTGGATATACAGTAGGAAGCAGATTATTATACGAACAAAGTGTTGATTCGTATAGGTTAAATTATGCTGTTTGATTTACTGAGTTTGAACTCAAAACAAATCATATTTGTCATCCAGTACTTGTGAACATTTTAACTTCATTGATCTTGTGAAGATTGCACATTTTAATAACAGCTGGCATAACAGATAAATATTGTGACAGACGTGATAAAATACAGATTTGAGGAATCTTATATAGATGGCAGATTTTAGGAATTACAGTGGGGCAAAAATTGACAAAGTTTGTGATATTGTAAAATTCAATTTCAAGAATGATTTGCATCAAATATATGATAACTCAAATTGAAATATGTAACAATCTTACAAAGATGGCTGTCAGGCTATTAAGGAAGTTTTGGCGAAAGCTTGGCTGAAAAATCTGATTTGAAGCTCAACTCCTATCAGTTATTATGTCCACAATGTGGTCATAAAAACTCGTATGTTCCCATTTCATGATGTTTGTACTGTATTTCATTTGAACTGAGAAAGTACTCACCACTCACCCCTTGCATTTTTTCTTTTTTAACTACCTTTTTTAACCTCCACTTTGAAACTTTGTAAAAAAGGAGGGAAAATTCAGTGTTTGTGATAAAAAAATTTGCATATAGATCTATGGTTGTTTTTAGGAAATTTCACTCATTTCAAGTGAAATCCACCATGGATTATTCGATATTCCATCAAAGTTGTCAATTTCGTGCGGATGAGATACTGCAACTGTCCTGTTTGCGTGTGTAGTAGCAGGTGTTATGTCCCTCTAGAGCCTAATTCGGCAAAATTTCACAGCACCTTCCTGATTAAATTTGATATAGGCGATTGCCATACAGTTGTATCCTAGGAAGGGTATTATCTGTTTGTGCTTGTCAGACTTACAACAAACCCCTAGGGAAGGGGTTGTAAAGGGGCATACAGGCAGCAAGATGCTGTCACATAATACCACTGGACACAGTTGGCATGTTGTCATAGTTATTCCATTTCTGATGAAATCTGTTTGTCAAAAACACACTCTTCAAAAGTTTTCCGAGTGTTGTCTTGGAATCTCCCTCTTCAAAATGTATAGTTTTGTGCTGCATGTATTTACACCAGGTTGTAATTAGTTGAATGTGAATTCTGAGTTTTAATGAAGAATGACATCAATCATATTGGCCTAAATACACTAGCAGTATCTTCCCAAAATTTTTGAATTGGTCAATGGCATGCTGATCTGTGAAATGTACAGTACTGTACCTGTATATACAGTATTAGATTGCACAGTAGTGTGGTTGTACCTCCCACAAAGAAGTATTGTTGACAGAGGGCAGTTCTATTATGCTGAGGGTACTATCTACAGTAGCTTGCCAACCCTTTGCAAACAGTGTACTTGATACACTGGTAACAAGATCATGAGGGATGATGCAGATTTGCAGTGCGACAAGAATGTGCTGCCTTTCTGTTGTTGTGGTTTGTGGATGGACTTTCATTACCGTACAGTACTCCTCATCTTTGAATATTGTGAAAAGTGAACACTTTCAGGAGAATTAGAATCATGTAGAATGGGAAAATTAGCAAATATGTTCCCAGTGTACCATAACATGGACTTCTGACACCTACATAAATTCTGCCAACTGTGGTGATGACCTTATGGGAATGGGTTGCAGAAGATATTTGTTGAGTATAGGGAGAACTTTCCGATAAAGGATTTGAATGTAATGAAAATATTCAAAGATGAGGAGTATGGTAATGAAAAAACCATGGTCCATAGTAAAACGTGAATGGTGTTCTAAAATTGTAAGTTAAATGCAAATCATTGCAAACTTAAATTATCACATACCTCATCATGGTAAATATAAATGTGCCTATAGGGACTGTGTAAACAACAGCTCATTTTGCTGATCTTGATTTCTTCTGATTGGACAAGTTCGATCACAATTCTCATACACAAGTGACTTTTTTTGCTATTTGTGGAAAAGATTGTACCCCCAGCATGACAGCATAACAGCGTTTAAAGTCTAGAGTACATGGTGAAAGCATGTATTTTCATAACTAGTGTTATAATTATCGTGGCATAAGTGGGGTAATGGGAGAGAGGAGTTGAACTACATTGACCCTCTCTTTACAATACAGTACTACCCAAGAAGAAATACATGAAATGCAGTCTATTTCCCCCATCCTTACTGTCTGTTTTCATGTATACTCTTAAGTTTGCAAAACAGGAAGGATGAAGGGGGGGGGGGTTGCTAATGGGATGACATCATCCACTCACTGTGTTGTATCTGTAGCTTTGCTGGACTGTTAGTTTAGGTAGTTGAGGAGATACTGTATGTACGTTGAAATATGAGGTAAGTGTAAAGCTCATAAACTCCCATAACGTAGAATTCTGGGCATGCAATTCAAATTGAAAGTATAGCAACTCTGAAATTAGTCCTCTCTCTCCCTTTCTTGTTGATTGGCTGCAAGGCTGGAATTAATTGGCTTGTACTGATTTGATTTTACTTATGTTTATAGGCCATTACCTTTTACCCACCGGGGTAAACAAAGGTGCCCTTTTTTTTAATGCACAATACTGCCCTTCTCTACCTGTATCGTACATTACTGTCACACTGACCCATCCTGGCACCAGGTTTGGAAGGGGCACAGAAGTCACTTGGTGGTATGTATTTAGCCTGCCATTCCTGGTGCTAGTGCAGCCAGTGAGAGAGTTATAACTCTCCCCTTAGACACTTTACCCCTATATTATTGTAATAGTTTTCCCTCACTAAAATTAAACCTTGCCTCCTACTGCAGTTGTCTCTCCTGCCTTATCCCCCTCTCCCCCTCTTCCCCTCCCCTCATACCACCACTGTGACTGAAGAGTGTGGGTGTACTACTTATAATATTCCATAATTACACTGATACTCGCAACATATACACTACTACTTTACAGTGAAATTATTCCAAACGAAGCTTTTATCTGATATCAAACCTGTTTGAAATGTTAATTATCACTGATATTGAGAGACCGGCACATGTAGCAGAAAGTGTCTCCCAAACTTGTACCTTGAGAACAGTATGTGTTTCTTCCTTGGCACAGTGTCAAATAAACGAATGTGTTCTCACTTTTACTTTACTTGCACCTGTAATAGGTGAATTATGGGTGTTGATGTAGCTTTTACCGATCAATATAAGCGTGGTGTGATTGGATAGGTGATTTCAGAATTGTTCCCATGAGTGTGAGACAACTTATTCAGGTGTAGATAGATTTCCGTATTTATTGAAGGCTTTTAGACCATTCAGTAAAATAGATAAAGCTGTGGTATGAAGGTTTCCTTAAAAGCAAAGGTGTCACCAAAGGGGGATACCCTCTAGACAGAAAGTTTGCTAAATCGAAGGTTCACTGGATGGAAGATCTTTGTGACCTAAAACCTACTTTAGGTTAGAGCCAGGGTTAGGATCTGGGTGAGATACAGAATTAGGTTTAGGATTTTGGTATTAATGTGGGTAGCGTTAGGATCAAATTTAGAGTTAAGATCTTCAGTCTAGCGAACCTACAGTCTAGTGAACCTTCAATGTAATGACTCCTTTCGCTGAAAATTGATGTGACAGTACCTATTAATTTTGCAACATAAACTATAAAGACATGCTGAAAGTGTAAAAAACAACACCAAAACTGCAAAAAGCTGAGATGAGTGACCTCGTGTACAGTAGCTGGAGTGTCAACGGCTTCTTGTTCTGTAGGGTAAACTTTAATATTGCATAACGAAGATCATGCCAACGAGATGCTCTTCATCATGCAATATTATAAAAATCCCAATCGCAACCGACTTGCACTTCTTACAGTATCATACTGCATAAGGGAGATTGTGTCAACCAGAATCCCAATTGACACACTTCTTACAGTATAATACTGCATAAGGGAGATTGTGTTAACCAGAATCCCAATTGACACACTTCTTACAGTATCATACTGCATAATGGAGATTGTGTTAACCAGAATCCCAGTTGACAAACTTCTTACAGTATGATACTGTATAAGGGAGATTGTGTTAACCAGAATCCCAATTGACACACTTCTTACAGTATCATACTGCATAATGGAGATTGTGTTAACCAGAATCCCAGTTGACACACTTCTTACAGTATGATACTGCATAAGGGAGATTGTGTTAACCAGAATCCCAATTGACACACTTCTTACAGTATAATACTGCATAATGGAGATTGTGTTAACCAGAATCCCAGTTGACACACTTCTTACAGTATGATACTGCATAATGGAGATTGTGTTAACCAGAATCCCAATTAACACACTTCTTTACAGTATAATACTGCATAATGGAGATTGTGTTAACCAGAATCCCAGTTGACACACTTCTTACAGTATAATACTGCATAAGGGAGATTGTGTTAACCAGAATCCCAGTTGACACACTTCTTACAGTATAATACTGCATAATGGAGATTGTAATTGTGTTAACCAGAATCCCAGTTGACACACTTCTTACAGTATAATACTGCATAATGGAGATTGTGTTAACCAGAATCCCAGTAGACACACTTCTTACAGTATAATACTGCATAATGGAGATTGTGTTAACCAGAATCCCAGTTGACACACTTCTTACAGTATAATACTGCATAATGGAGATTATGTTAACCAGAATCCCAATTGACACTTTCTGGACAGTATGAAGCTACAACTGATTTGCAAGAGTCATTCATAAGTATTGCAAAGCTTTCCCTTTGAGAAAATCAAAAATTTTGGCTGAATTGGGTTTGAAGTTCTTTTCTCATTGTGGAAAGTGTGTTTCCTTATACTTTGTAAATTTTAATTTTTAACAGGTTGTGGAAGTGGCAAGTACCTCAACATCAACAAAGACATTTACATGGTCGGTTCAGATTGTTGCTGCAAGTTGACAGAGATATCACGAGCAAGAGGTCATGAGGTCATGGTTTGCGACAACCTAAGGCTGCCCTACAGGGACAACTGCTTTGATGCCGTCATCTCCATAGCTGTCATCCATCATTTTGCAACGGTGGAACGGAGAATTCAAGCACTGCAGGAACTTGCAAGAATTTGCCGTCCAGGTGGACTTCTAATGGTGTATGTGTGGGCCATGGAACAGAAAAATAGGAAGGTAAAAGGAGCCTAAATTAAACTTAATGTTCTTTTATCTTGTCTCTTCCCAGCTAAATGACATACTGCCTGCAATGCCATGTGTAGTGTTTAAATAACACCATTGACTTTGCCTGACTTGTAGTTCTTTTTGGCTTTGGCTTCTCCCCACACAGGACTACTGCCCTTCCAAGCCTGGCCTGTTCGTGATAGTCAAAGATTACTCTTTAGAGCCCCAAAGATGCTGTACTTAAATTAGGGCCCAAAGTTTTCCGCTTTGTAAATGCTAAATTCCGCTTTCTTCTGCTTTATAAGTGACAAAATCCGATTTTTCTGCTTTCTTAATGTAGGCATCTTCAAAAGTTCATATTGTCCCTCAAAAGCTGTATAAATTAACCTCAGACTGCCATTTGTAGAGGATATATGCTGGAATACGATGCTGCATTGGCACAAAACTTATTGTGGTAGTACAAAAAGTACTGGCTTGGTCGACAGCTGTTATAGGATATTTTGGAGGGACTTTTTCATCATCATTTTATTATGCGATTCTGTAATTTACTTTTATATAATAGAAAGAGTAGTTACAGTATGCTTGTTTTATGATATTTTTCTCAAACATTTTATTCTTGCATTTATCCAAACCACTCAGATAACTTATAACAACTATTTTGATAGTAATGTCCTGATTTGTTTTTTCAACTTTTTTCAAAACTTTATTTTCCGTTTTGTAATGCCAATTCCACGATTTCCGCGGAAATTCCGCTTGGCGGAAAACTTTGGGCCCTATTACTTAAATACTATTGAGCTTTGTTTCAGCTTTCCCTCATTGGTCTAACTCAGCCTACTTCATTTTGGTATTCTGTATATGCAGGCATGAACATTATGTACCATGTAGGTGTCAAGTTACACTGACACACCCCCACCCCCACCCACCCGGCTGTGGGTAGTGATACTTAGTAATACTACTTCTCCACGCAAATTAATTTTTCATTACCTTATTTGAGCCAATATGTACCCCTATGGCTATGTTAAGGAAGTTTCTGCCAGGTTTCTGACATACTATAAGTGGTACGGGTTTTTGGCTGTAAGTGCTACAGATAGATGTCAGTTTTTGTAACGATAAGCTGAACAAACAATTTTGCCCCAAGACACAGGCTACTTTGCGTATGGGATTTTTTGATTTGGCAATTGTCTTTGAATGCCTTTTAACATACAGTACTGTATTTTAATTGTCCTAATGCTGAATGAAATCATCTCAAGAGGCATATATAGTTGTCCCCAAGCTTAAGCCGAAATTAGTAGTTTAGAGCAGTTGCTTAGCTAGAGGGGGGCAGGGGCCGGCGGTCGCCCCCCACAAAGCCTCCAAAGGCCTCTGTCAGAAATTTCTAGTCTCTGTCGGGAATGTTTTCCACCTTAATTAAAAATTCTTACAACGGACATTAGTCGCTAAAATTATATTCTTAGGGGTTTACTTACAACACTTATGTTTTTAAGCAGAATTTCACACCAAATGGTTACTGACAAGGCGTGGAAGTGTCATTTAAGGCAGTCTTGGAGATATTTTAATCTAATTTTTTCCACTTGCTACATGCCAGATAATGGTGGCGCTACGCTTAGATAGTACATCATTACTTCAAGATAATAATCTGTCGGAAATTTTTTGCTTTTGCCCCCCACAAAAAATATCTAGCTACGCCACTGATTTAGAGGTCTTGATTCTGTTTGCAGAGGTATTTGCCAGGATTGTTCATGACCCGTTGTACAAATTGAAATCAGTCTTGAAAATTTGGGGAGCACAATGTCTATCTTGCTCCTCATCACAATGTATACTGGGGAGCACAATGTGTACTGTAAATTTGTGGGAAATACCCTGGAATTCCCTCTTTCCCATGTCTATGGGCTTGTGCAACAACAGCTCCCCCCACCACCTCCCTTCCCCCACTCTCCTTTGCAAAGTCTCTGTCCATGCCCACTTCAATGGATGTATTCTAGACAAGTTATCTTGTGTCCAATGGGACAAACCTATGGAAAAACAAATATTTTAATCAGGATTAAGAAAGTACTCACTATGTAAATGACACAGAAACTTGTGGTGCAACTACTGTACATTTCATCCTCAAGTTACTGTATCAGGGTTGGAAATAAGCAGGGGCGACGGGCGATTCGCCTGCAAATTTAAAAAAAATCGCCCCTTGAAGAAGAGCACGCGGGCGAAAATATCACGCTATTGTTACCAAAATCGCCCCCAAGTTTCCCGAGAATGAGGAAACAATTAGGGACGAAATTGGCAGGAATCGCATCGCAAATTTCTACCCAGTTGCGAAGCAATTCCAACTGAGCTTCAAAAATATTACCAACCAATATTTTTCAGGCTCTGCCTTAGTTGTATCTACAGTATTCTGATAAGGGCAGCATGTAATAATTGCCGTATTGTTTGAAGCCGAAGCCATAAAATCATCCACCTCGGCCTGTCTTCTCAAAATGTGACTCAACTAACTGCGCTCGGCTGTATACGTGTAAGCCATATGTCGGTGTTCTGTACTTCTGTTCAAGTGCGAAGAACGATGAAAGCACTGTAAAGTCAGTGCCTGTGTAGGTCCGTAGTTGTATGCAAACACCCATACATTAGGCTACGCACCTGCTCTGTAGAGAAGTTGCCATAAATTGCAAGAACATTGGGCATGGTACCAAGGGCGGATCCAGAAATTGCTGTAAGTGGGGGCGGACGAAGTGCATCGAAGGTGCACCAGGAGCGCGAAGCGCGAGTACAATCGCGTGGGGTCCAGGGGCCCGCGTTAGGGCCCCTGGCGGGGTCCAGGGGCGGAGCCCCGGTGGGGGTCCAGGGGGCGAAGCCCCCGGAAGCTCTCGCAATATAAGACAATTTGAACAAAGAAAATTAGTTTAAAATGCCCCAAGAGTCGAGAAGAAATGAGCAGCAATCCCTTCAGTTTTACCTTTTAATGATCCGGGAGGCTCTTTGCAAGGCAGTGAGAGTGCTTTCCAGTCAATGGACAGAGTTTTACGATTATGAACAACCCAACTAAAGAGGAGGATGTTACTCGAATTAATACAAAAGTTATTTACAAAATCATATGAAAAATGCCAGTGTAGTGCAAAAATGAAAATTACAACTAATTTGACAGAGGAGATCAATTTTGTCAATCTAAAGCCTTCAAAAGGTTATAAAATTTGTATTAACACCCCTAAAGCGAGCTCTGACTTACGACTTTTGAGATAATAATTCAAGGACTATCAGTAAATTCTTTGAATGTGCTCCGTAGAATCATTCTCTCATGGAGACAGGTTGACATATTTTTGGATCTAACTTAAGTAATTTACCTTAAAGACCCCCCTTTCACCTCAAGTCAGCCAGCTAGGCCTATCTGCAGCTCTTGTCAGTCAGGCCCGTATCCAAGAATTCTGATAGGGGGCACCGGCACCGTATACGGGGAACTAAAGAAGATTATACGTTTGTAGTCAGTGGTGACGCCATATGATAATAGTTTGCGGAAACCACAGGGGGTCATACCTTGAGCCTACCAAAGATAGCTTAAAGTGAGCACATGCGCGCGAAGCGCGCGAAAATTTCGCTCCTCTGGTGGGAATTTTGCCTTCTTTTGCAATGCCGAGACGTGGAAGGTCGCCACCAGTGAAGGGAATACGGCTATGATCATGATTACGATGATAGTTCTTCAGCTCCGCAAGAGCAAGCGATGACGAGTACTTTGCGAACATAGAGGGGACCAAAGCAGGTACTGTCATAACTGTCATATGGCAGGCTTGGTGTGGTCCAGCATAATTTTGGATAGGATCCGTTGTGAAATTCCCCGAATGTCCGAGAAATTAACAAAATGGGAACACTAGTATGGAGCTTCAGCAGGAATGTGAAAGGCAGAACACACCAAGCTCTTCACAGTTCACAACTGAAATGGTCGTTATTGTATTTCACTTTGAACGAAATTTTGCATGAAGAGAAAGAGTAAATTTTTGAGTGAATTTATGGTACTAGTCAATTTAGTTTCAAGCCATATACCCATCTCGATACGAATGTTATTCAAGGTATTAGAATGCCACATGAAATCTCCTTGACGGTCCGACATCTAACTACGAGCATTCACCTAGCGTTGGCTAGAATAATTCACTGAAATTGTGGGTCTTATGATGTTCATTGGTGATACAACTTCGATTGTGATAAATGAACGCGAAGCGCCAAAATCTTGCAGGAAAATGATTTACGATGGTAATACCTGCATGCAGACTCAACAAGGGGGTGGTTAAAGGATATGCCAAACGGGCCAGAAGCAACAGAATGCCCAAAGGAATGATCGATGCAGAACTCAAAATTTGGGAAGCGCGAAGCGCGCCAAAAAATCAGTGGGTTTTGTTGAAGAAAAATTGAAATAATTGGTTCTTACTGAGAAATTTTAGAACATTTGGGTTTCTATAGAAGAATCCGCTCCCTTTCTTATCATCCCAAGACAGTTCCAATTTCCCCAACTTAGGTACTCCTAGCCACTCCAAAAACTGTCATGAACCCTTCCTCTTGAGCAGACACAAACCTAGTTTTATTGCTTAAGACTATGTCCTGATGGGCATATAAGGCCAAATGTAATCAGAACACTCTCTGTGCATGCTGGGTAATGTAAGCTGCTCTGCATCTTTTGCCTTTGATGTCAATCAAAGAGCGCATTCACCAACTGAGAATTTTGCTTTCTCAGAACCAGAAATGTTAGGGTGATGGGTGTCTGTGTGTAAGAGCAAAATCAAGACCCTGGGCGACTGGTCACGGGGAATTTCCTTTCCACGACCCCTGGTCTCAGCTTCGAGGCTCTGTGAGTTTCTTTCATGTATGATAGCATGTTTACCATGACTGTGAGTCTTATTTAAGAATCTTCAAAATTGCAAAAAAACTTGGGCCTCACTATACCCTATATGCCGGAAATGTACCACAAAATGTGTGAGTTAGATCTGATTTTGAAGTTTTTTTTATTTTTTTTTTGCATTACATTTTTTTAATTTTTTTTTCGGTCGGCCTAAGGGGGGGCGGTCGCCCCCCCGCCCCCCCTCTGGATCCGCCCTTGCATGGTACGGGGAAGTGCAGAATTTTTTTCGATCGCTGTTTGTACCACTGATTTTCCTGTTGATACCTTATAGTTTGAAGTGGCAACAGTGGGTGTTTTTATATATGACGTGCATGTTTATTGTTTCAAATAAAAGTGTGGGATGTACTTCTGTATTTTACGCAATATACAATGTCTGAAAGAAGCCCAGTGAGCTGCTTCTACCACAGTTACATTGATTTGCACACAGCATGAATCCAACAGATATTTACGTAGGGGTATGTAGTGCATGCATGCAATATGTACTGCTGTATGAAACTAACAAAACAAACATGTCTGAGCCTACACACTCTATTTATGTATAGGTAATACACGGTAGGATCGCGTGAAATAGCCAATTGACTGCATTCAAATATTGCAGGCTTCTTAAGTACAGTATGTCTGTGTCACCTGTTCTAATTCTGTGAGAGACTCTGGCTACATACGATTACTGTCTGAACTGAGAAAGTAACAGTACAAACCACCTAAACTGCATTTTGTTTTGAGGAATTAATAGGGCTGTGAGTAGGGGAGAACCAATTCACAATCACGTGAGAGACACCAACATTTTATTTTCGAAGCTATACTTCGTCATTGAATTGGCTTATAGACATCTTTTTTAATGAAAAGATATCAAAGCAAAACATAGGAACAAAAATGCTAAACTTCCAAGGCAAATCTGTTTAAACATTTGTTTGAATTGGGAGCTGTTTTAACAGCTGATCATTCATCGTTAACCATTTAAACATGACATATAAAAACAAGCAAATAATACAGCTCATTTGTACAAAAGTTGATTGTAATAGTTGCTAATCAAGATGGGGCAATTGCTAATCAATTCAAACTTAAAGCAATTACTGCTGACCAATTCTGGCTCACACATCGTAAATATTTTGTACAGTTTAAGTATTGCAAAAACAGTGAACTATATTCATTGTCTCATACTTGGTTACTTCCTTTTACAGATATTAGAAAAAGAGCCCTCATGAATGACAAAATGCCCCCATGAACACATTCAGAAGGGCGTTTTTTTACGCTTTCAGATGGAAAATAGACCTCGCCAGGCATTTCTTAATTCCTACCCTCAGTACCCTGTACTGTATAAAGCTTCATTTCTGGCACAGTACATGCTTCAGGCAGAAATGAGAACATGAGATGATATCTGTTTGTCAGATAAAGCTGTCCTAGAAACCTTGCTCTGACTTTTCAAATTCCTTCCACTTTTCTTTTTTCCTCTCATTTTGCTTTCTTCCCACTCCCTTTATCAGATGATAAGAGATTTAGCTTTGTTCAGTCAATCTGTGTTAATCCTCTTAGCATTCCCCTCCCCCAAATGTAAGGCAAGCTCTCTTCTGCCCTGTTTCTTTATGATTTGGTTACTCTTATCAACTCCAGGTTAACCTGTTTCCCAAATACCATCTTCTGATGTTAAACTTAAGTTTTTTCCCCATGTAGTGGGTGGATAAACTTGTCATTTAGAAGGCTAGAGGACTCAGTGTTTGGAAAATTGTTTTCCACATCTACAGTTTTCTTGGAAAAGAGACTGCTGTAATCTTCAAGGAGTAGTTTCTTGGGCAAGAATTTGTTCTTTCAGCTTTCTTTTAAGTTAGAGATTGAGTGAAACTGTTACCCTGTACACTGTCGTAGGTAGTTCAGGTTCGACTCAGTCATTATAAGTTTGAAAACCTCTGGATTAGTATTCAAGAGCATGATTACAAGAAAATGTTTTTTAGCCTTACGAAGTACCTTGATAAAAAATTTGAACATCTCATAAAAACAAAATGAGCAAACTCTAGACCTAAGAATGCAATTTAAGAGTATTATGGCAAGGACAGGCTGGTAATTTATCCAATTAGATTGTAGTAATATGATAAAGTTAATTGAGTTGTATTGAAAGCAAATCAGGAAAGCGTGTAGGGAGATTTCTTCATAAAGTCAAACTCTACTGTGTTGGAAAAAAGAGATTTCATGGCCTTCATTGTTACTCAATGGAAAACAGAGTTGACGTTCATAAGGTTTGCCTGCGGGTTTTATGAAACCATGGTACAGTAAAAACATCCTGCCTTGTTCATTTGGAGTTTTATATAATCCCTTACTGGAATGTCTCTCTTTGCAAAGCATTGTGGGAAACTTATTGATTTAGACAAAGTGTATTTGAGTTTACACAGATGCAGTAAGTGGTTTTGCAAACACAGATTCAGCTGTGCAGGCTTTGATTGACGTACTATTACCACATTTAGTTCAGACATATAATACGATAAAGTTTTTTAAAGTGAAATCATCTTTTTGCTCTAAGGTAATACAGTAGTACGGTTAAGTATGTTCTGAACCTGGTTTGTAGCAGTGATTCTTATTCTTGCTGCATATGTTTACCCACCCATAAGACTGATTGTCTGTCTGTATACTTGTCTGTCTCTCTGACTGTCTGTCTGTAAGTATCTGTCTGTCTGCTTGTTAGATTGTCTGTCAGTATCTGTCTGTCTGTCTGTCTGTCTCTCTTTCTCTCTTTTTCTGTCTGTATGTCTGTCTATTAGTCTTTCACTCTGTCTATCTCTCTGTATGATCTGTCTACTTGTATACCCATCTGTATGTCTCAATCAGTCATGTGGGCACATTCAACATTCCTTTCCTTTGATTCTCCTTTTAGTTTGATGCTCAAGATGTTCTTGTCCCCTGGCATCTACCTCAGAAACATTCCAAGCACAAAAGTTCCAAAAGTAAGTAAACTTAATAGTCTAGTTGTGTGTTGTTTAGCAAGTGTGAACCTAATCGATTTCACCTCAATACCGTACCCCTTATTTTACAAAGTGATGGAAGGAAAAGCATACAGGGGGTGCCCTGAGCGTAAGGCATCTCATTACTGTGCTCAACTTCTTATTTTCCATGCAGGAATTTAATGTGTTGTAACTCAGTTTGTACATACAGAAAAGTACTGTATATTGTGCAATAATTTGTGATGTTATTTTGTACCACTCAGACCACATACAGTAGCATAGCATAGCATAGCATAGCAGGATTCTAACTGTAGGCTAAAAGCCTGTAGTAGATCTTGACAGGAAACAAGTGTGCAACAGGGTGAACCACTACTCCAATCCAACATAAAACTTTCTTTCACCATAAAATGCATCCAACCTGTTCTTAAAAGTGTTCAAGGATGGAGCACTAATAACTGAATCAGGAAGATTGTTCCAAGTGTTTGTGACTCTCAAGCTGAAAAACCTTAATCTAACATTGGTCTTGCAGTGTTGCTTGCTGATTTTCAAACTGTGGCCTCGTGTTGTACTTGATCTGTTAATATGAAGTAATTGCTCAGTGCAGTAATAATTATGGGTATACTTATAAACTTCTATCAGGTCACCGCATAGTCTTCTGAATGTTAAACTGGGAAGGTTCAGCTTCTTAAGTCTATCCACATAACTATAGTTCCTTAAATTTGATACCAATTTTGTTGCTCTCCTTTGTACATTTTCAATGAGGATAATGTCTTTTTTATACCATGGAGCCCAAATAACATTTCCATATTCGAGATGAGGTCTAACAAGACTAGAGAATAATGTGCGAAACATATGTCCATAAACGTAAAGGTATGTCTTACCATTCCAACAATTCTATTTGCTTTAGTGACTACCACCTCAGCATGTGATCTAAACATAAGATCGTTGTCCATGTAAACACCCAGATCCTTTTCACACTTTGTGCTTTCCAGGTTGATAGATTTGTTGTTAGTTTCACTCATTGTGTAACCTTGACATGCATTACGTGAACCCAGGCGTATAACTTTACATTTGCTGGCATTGAAATGAAGTTGCCACTGATCAGCCCAGTTTTGTAAGTTATCAAGATCTAATTGGAGTTGTTGTCTACTTGCTACTTCTTCAACTGGAGTAAAAATCTTTGCGTCATCTGCAAACATCCTTATGAAACTTTGTACCATGCCTTTGTTTTTCTTTATTATCCTTAAGACCTTATAGCTTAATAGAATGTGATGGTTATTGCATTTTCATAGCCTGTGTTGCCTGTTCCAGCACATGTCTCACAAAAGTACTCTTAAAGAAGTGACTCACTCTTTAAGGTCATCTAAGCACTTAACAGAAGCAAAAGCTGGTATAAATGTGAGGTGTACAAGAATGAGATCACAGTTTTGAATCAAGTGACCAAATTTCAACATTTTATATCATTGCATTAGAATAAGGTACCAAGATTGTGATTGGACCAATGGGTTTTATATAGTGGAAACTCTGTTATAAATGTTTTCAGAAATTGTAGACTTTAAGTCCCTTTTGGTATTTTTTGTCAGATTCACAGTGTGCACTTTCAGAAATATTCTTTGTAAATTTGTAATATGTAAAAGGTATCATCTCTTTCAAAATGAGAATTGATTATTGACTGTGTCTTGCATTAAGACCCATCTATATTTGGAGCGGAGCATGTGGATGTGCCATGTTGAGTACAAGACACCGATTGATTTTGGCAGAGGTCAAAAGTCATCTTGGGTAAACAGAGGTTGAGTGAAAAGCTTGTAGCAACCTTATGTCAAGAAGAATAATATTGGCAAGCCTCACACTGGTTGTGTGAATTTCTCACACTGTGTTACGAATAATGACGGTGGTGAAAGTCAAAGATCATCTAATGTCAAGTCAGGTGGTAACCTTGAAAACACAATTTATACAGTATCTTGAGTAGCATTACTCTAGCAAATCTCATGATCATTATTGGTGAGTGTCCCATATATTGCGGACAAGAGCTCTGTTGATTTGGGTGGAGGTAAGAGGTCATCTTATGTCGACACAGTATCTGCCCCAAGTAATTGCCAGGCAGGCAATACTAGTGGCAGCTCACAGTTGCTACCTAACATTTACACAGGTCAGTTGTTAGAACAGTTCCCTGGTTGGTGGTTACATTTCTGTCTTAAAAAAGATAATGACCAAGTTAGGAACACACTGTGTAGCCAGTAAGGTAGCAAAATTGTTTGGTTGAACACTACTTTGTTTGGTTGAGAACTACTTATGTTTATACAGCAGCCATCACCTGTCCAGTGCATGTCTTTCTGCTGTGAACTTTTCTCTTCATCCAATCTGGTACATGAAAACTGTGTCAGTGAAAACTCAGTGCAAGTGTGTATTTTGTATTTAAAACTTTCCACAAATTTAACGTCTCTCCCCCTGTAAAAAAGTGCTTGCGGATGCAAGACTGTAGCCAGATTAGGTGTTGAAGGGGAGAGGGCAAAATCTTTTGGAGTGAAATTTTTCAAGGGAGAGAGATACGTTAAGGCAATGGTAATTCATTATTCTCAGAAAGTTTAAGAGTAGGAGTTTTGGGGAGAGGGGCTATTCCCCCTGCCTGCCTTTTGCTATGGGTCTGTTGAGATGAAAAGACAATTTCTGTGATTTTTTTTGCCCACTTGCTTCCCATGTGTACTGTACTGTAAGTACAAATTTTAATTGAAACTGCATGGCCTTGGCTCATATGACATATTGTAGATTTGCTGTGTTTTCACCTACTATTGCATAAATTTTCATTAAAGGGAAATCTCAGGGTTATACCATTGTATACTGCTTTTCCAAACCTGATAAATGTACAGTGTACCTGTAGCTTGAAAACTGATGAAGATTATGTCTGGAATATTGATTTTTATTCCAGACAGTAAATGCTTACCCTGACCTTTTCCAGTGAATTCGGCCGATCTGATCTCACTTTCTAGTGGTAGAATTTCAAAAGACACAGACAAAAACAACCAGTAGAAATGGGATAATAAGTGAGGACAGTTTGCCTGAAAGTGAATACAGCTGCACTTTTGTTCAATATGTTGAGTTCATTAACATGTTTCTTTATGTCTGTCTGTTTGTATGTTTGTCAGTAAGTCAGTGATCTGGCTCTATTTAATATGTATTTTATAGTAGTTGGTCAGTTTTGTTGATTTTAAGTAAAGGTGTGTTTAATGTTTGTACTACAGAAATTTCCACATCTTGGAAATATGATATGTATCAAATGATAGGGAATTAAAAAGCTGGGTAACTTTATTTTGAAGAAAGGCTTTCATGAAAAGAATTCAATTCTTTGCTGCTCATAATTTATTTCACTCAAACTTTAAAATTGTCTAGAAATGCAGCATTCATTACTCTTATAATGCCTTTAATATTTTGCCAGATTTTAGTGATGAGTGGGAACAGTTTTAATACTGTAGTAAAGAAAGCTCTTTGCCATCTTCATCAAGTGAAAAACACACAGTGACAAGGGGTGATTTGCCCCTGTAATGGCCAGAATTTTCCCCCAAAAAGATGTTGAGGTCCCCAGAAAGATGATGAGGGGAAAGAAATTTTACAAAAGTCACCCTCCTCCCTACCTAAATACTTGCTGTCTTAAACAACAATAGACCCTTTGAACCCCACATGGCCTCCATAAACTGCTTGTATGGGGAATTCTTTCCAAATTATTTCATAAAAAAAGTAAATTTGAACATTGGTCTAAGCCATGTTGATGAAATGTGAAGACAGTATTCTGCTTCAAGAAAGCATTAGACATATTTCAATTGGAGGGCTGTCCTTTAGGTTGGTGCTACTTAATAAAGGTTTTCCCTTCCTGTACCTGGTGGTATGGGAATGAAATAGTAACTGGGAGGTGCCAAAGACTAAGACAGTGGTAGATTTTGAGGTTGTATGTAGGGAAATAATGTGTTTACAATGCACTAATATTGCATCAAATGAAAGTAGCTATTAATTGTTAGGCTAAATGGTAGAGCTCTGAAACTGTAGTCCACTCCTTGATAATGAAAGGTAAGAAACCTTTGGTGCCCTTTGTGGATGGAGATGTGAAGATCCGCATCTTTTAAATCTATTGAGGTCGCCCACATTCCCCATGACAGAGTCGGAATGATCAAAGAAAGTGTCTCCATCCTGACTGAACCTCTTTGTCAAGGTGTAAGCCTTGTTTAGTGACTTCACTTTCAGGATGTGTCTCCATTGGTCAGGTTTCTTTGGAGCCAGGAAAAAGTTCGATCGGGTGAGAGTGTGAGGGACGAACAAGGCACACGGCTTTCTTGATTACAAGGCCATGGATTTCTGTCTCCAAGACCAGCCGTTTGTCTTGGTCCGAAGACATTGGAGTAGTTCTCATTAAGCCTGTGGCTGGAGGTAGTGTTGAAAATTCTATGCGATAACCTGAATTTATCACTCCTGCAACCCAAATGTCTGGACAAATCTCACAATTGTGTTTGAACAATGCAAGTCTCTCCCCCCACCACTGCGGGAAGAGAAGCTGTGAAGTGGGTCTCCCTAGGGTTTGGAGAAACTGCCTCCCTTTCTCGCTGTTGAACTCCGGAAGTTGCCTCTTGTTGTGGGATAGTTAAAAGAATTCTGTGGGAGTCTTTGTTGTCTGGGCCGGGAATGAGGAGGTGGAGGTCGTCTGGAGAAAGAACTGGAACTGGACATTAGACAAGTCCTTTGGAGCAGTTTTGAAATCACTTATCTAGTCCCAAACCACAATACAAACAACAGTCCCCTGTAATCCCCTACTTTCACCCATCAGTGAGCTGGGAGACTTCTTTAGCTAACAGAGCAATTGTCTTTGTTTATCTTTAGGGAACTTGCTGTGGCTGGTGGTAATTGATCTTGTTCCAGGGTCCCCGTCAAAAGCCATTGAGTTGGCGGGTATGTGGTTTTTGGAGTCTGAAAGGAAATGTCTTCCTCATGAAGGTTGAAGACGGCGTTGAGATTGGGAAAGACTCTAAGTCTGGCGAGAACTTGGCTGTGAACGTGGGTTACTAAGGTTGGCTTTCAGCATATTCATTTTTGGTTTAACTTCAGCTTGCAACTGAGCATGAGATGACTGCCAAAGATGTCCTCTCCAGAAATCAGGAGCTGGCGGAAGTGTCATTTCACATCATGTTCCAGGAGGCGCATAGCATCTATTACAATGTCTCTACGATCCATGACTGTTTCAACCAACACTGGTGAATTAGTCATAAACCCTACAGACAATAGGCCCCACAAGACTAAGTTGCAGTGTCTTTTCTAGATACTTATGCAGGTTTGGTTCGAAGGAAGTATTTAATCAACATTTTGGCAATAAACAACAAGGTTAAAGAAAATTTCAGACCTGTACGGGCTTCTGAATCAATTTGATGGAATGATTTTAAGTTACATTTTTCAGAAAAAGATTTGAATTTCCCAAAAGAATTGATGGACCAAAAAGAATGCAAAAAAGTCCTCAGCTGCCTGTGGAATGAACAGAGTTTTGAATAGGACCTGCTATTCCTTCTCGCCTTCTCTAAAGGAGGAATGTTGAGACTTGGGATAGGCTGTCCATTTCTTAGAAATGGCCGATGCTTCCAAAGCCTTATACCGATCTTTGCATTGGCATCTACCAGGAGGGCAGCCTTAGAGCACTCTGTTGGCTTGTTTAAAGAAAGCTCAGACTTCGATGGAGGATCTCTAGATTCACTAGTCTCAAACCCTAATTGCTGTCGCACAATAGAGACAGCTCTGTTCAAAACATCAGTAGGGATATCCGCCCCATATGAAGACTCGTCTTCTGAACTAGAACCCCCTGGATCGCCATCCCAGACAGGCTGGTCCATGACAGAAAGTAAATCTACTACCTCCTGATCATCACATTTGGTTCCACTTCCAAACCAGGATCATCTGAAACTCCGGAGTTATCTGAAGATGGGAACCATGGGTAAATGGTTATAGAAGCAGAAGCTGAAGTACTGTACCTGGCTGGACTGACCTACAGTAGTCACCTGTGGAACAACTGTTTAGACGGTGGGAGAGGACTTTTGAGTCAATCCCGTAAGCAGACTAAGGATCTGATTTAGAGTCTCTGAATTGACATGTCCTGCAGATCTATGGCTTCTTCTGCATTATTTTAGGTGAAGGTGAGTGAGAGTCCGAATAGGTCGAGGATGAAGAAGAATGGCGGCGTTGATGGCGGCTCTTGTGGATTCTCTTAGATCTGGACCTAGAACAGCTCTTATGGGAATGAGTTTCATGACTTTGAGAGGCTGAGTCTGAAAACACTTCAAAATCCCTGACATCCAAGGATCCAGAGTCAGATGCCAATGAAAGTTCTCAGATAACACCTGCTTGTTCACCTTAAAAATTAACTTGAGCGGCTGACATGCCTGGCGGGCCTGGCTGAGACAAGAGTTGAATGACCTCTGTGGTACCCGAAGGTACATGAGTAAGAACTTGAATGGCAGACATGCCTGACGGGCCTGAGCTATGGGGGCAATGACCTCCATCGTACCCGATAGGGTAAGAAACTGCGCTGGTCTTGGGTCAGAGGCTATTGATGTAGTGGTCCCTTGAGGCTCGGTGGGTAGTAAAGGCTCTGTGGCTACGGGTGTAGCGGTAGTAGAAGGCTCTGTGGATATGGTTGACGTAGTGGCTTGAGGCTCTGAACACAGATGGACTGCAGTAAGCTGCATTGGAGCCTGAGAAGGAGCCATGGAATGGGTCGAGGAGGGCCGACCTATGTCTTTCGTGATCACAGAGGCCGCTCAGGCGTGCTCACTAATCCGGAGTGTTCCACCCTCCTTTGACTTGGCCTTCCTTCTGGCCGAAGTCTCCTTGCTCTCTTTGGCCTTAGAGCCAGAGCTTTTCTTTTTAGCTTGTCTCTTATCCCTGTCGATTTTCCAATCTACATCGCCCCTCTCTTACCTCCTATTTACCTATGTAATCCCCACTTACCCGCAACTAAACCCTGGTAAACTAATAGCACAGTAGACAGGGAGGGCGCCCTCCGAGAGGAGGCCGACCTCCCAAGTCCTCTTCCTGCTTACCACCAGACGGTTTGAACGCAACTTTGGCCTTGGTTTTTTCTCTTGGATTTAGCAAGTCGATTCCATTCATCTATCCAGTCATGGCAAACAAAGCATCTTGAAAACTTCAAAGCATGACCGGCAATTAAAGCAAAGATCGTGCCGATCCCATTTGGCTATAAAGATTATTAAACCAATCAGCTTCATCAATTAACTCAGTTTACTCAAGCACTAGCCTTATCTCCCCAAATATAGTACATTACAAGAGTTATTGATGTTGCATCATTTGAAATTTTGAAAACTTGGGCCAACAATTTACTTGTAGAGGGGCTGTGGCATCCCCCCCCCCCAACCACATCTAGGAATACTGTAGCCCTATAGTTCCATTAAAATACAGTTGGTGGCTGCAATTTGATTGACATTCATTCAAACATTAGCTCCACTCTAGTTGGTCAATGATAACTTATACAATCTACATAGTCCCTCTCTTACCTCCTATTTACACATGTAATCCCAGTGTCCCCAGTTAAGCTCACACTCAGTTGTATGTCAATATGGCCTTGAGGAGTTAATGCTCAGTGCAGGCTTCTGTAGCTTTGTCTTGGAGGTATACTAGACAGGTGTTTTGTTTGAATTGGAGGAGGAGCTAGAAGTAAACTCAGTAGGGAGAATTTGTACTGTTCAGGATGAGATTATAGAGCCTTTAAAGACAAGCAGTCATCACCCCAAAGTACATTTTTAATGTGGGGGCATCAAAATTCTCAGGTGGTTCCTGCTCTTTGATTGACATCAAAATTTGAAAATTCAAATGATGCAGAGCAACTCACATTCCACACAATGGAGAGAGTGTTTGGATTACATATTATAACCTTGCACGTTCACCAGGACATGGCCTGAAGCAATAAAATAGGTTTGTGTCTGCATAAGGAGGGGTTTGATACAGTCAGTTATGGGAGGAGCTACAAGTTGCTTAGTTGGGAGAATTGGAACTGTCTGGGATGATTGCCCTTTAAGCTTCAAGTAACAGCATTTGTTTCTGCAAGAACCTTATTTCTTCAAAATAAAGCTACCACATGGTCCTACTCTTCCTTGAATTACCTATCATTCTGTATCTGTAAATCATGGTTTTATAGATATGAAAATTTTCTGTATCACAAATGCAAATTTCTTTCCCTTTAAGATTGATTGGTTGATCTTTATGCCAAATTATTTGCAATTGCAGAAACATTAAATGAACCTTCCCCTGGCTGTCTTCACTACCCCTCCCTTACCCCACTTTTCAATTTCCAATTAGAATCTTCTTAATTCATTCCATATTCCCCAAAATAAAGCCTCGCCTGATAGTTTTGGCACCTGTTGGAGGTTCTGTGTTGAAGTTTAGTGTGCAGCAGTACATTAGTTGTCTTGAAAATTTCCAAGATGCTGCAAACAAGAAATTTATCTATGAATGGCATTTACTTTTCATCATGACAAGTACAGTAGTCGTTGATTGTGATCTCAGCATGCATTCAATCTGAGGAAATTGTCTAGAAATGTTAAAACAATGCAGTTGTTGTTTGCTGCAGCTGACGGTTTTAATCAAAACTGATAGGATCTATGAATAGTAGCGGAAATTGTTCCAGGAAAATGATTCATTGATGTTAAAAACCTCATTATTGAACAGCCACGCTGCCACAGGCAGTGTTGCATATATAAGGTTGGTTGCCATGGATGACAGACTGCTAATGAACACTGGTTGTCAGTCTTTGCAAGGTTGGAAAATAAACTTGGTCACTGCGGATAAAATATTGTTTATAATGAACAGTGTTTAATAATAGAGGTTCTGTTAAGGGTTGGGGAAGGTGTTGAAAATAAAGTAGTAATTTTATAAGTCTTTGACATTGCAATAAGAAATAAACATCTCCAACTATATCACAAGGTTATATGGTTTTGTCAGTTAAAGGGGTGTTTATGGGAAACTTGCAAACATTTGTTGGAAGACAATAGGATATAATATTATTGAGGTTTCAATTACGGTGTGATGATAAGATTCTAAATGTAAGGTATTATGCAAAGTATGAGGTTTGTCAATGTTACACCTCTTGATACTAGTGTTGTACTGGTACTTTAAGTAGCCGATATTTCCAATACCGATATTTCACATTTCGTGATAGCGCCCTTACTCAAATTGCCTTTCACTGAACAGTGGAAACCCCGACCTTCTGGGGGGAAAGTCAGGATTTTACTTGATATTCGCACCTACAGATTATAGCCTTTGGGACTCTTATCAGCTTTTATCACATTTTTCTTGATCTTTCCAAGTTTTAGGCTATAATCTGTTGGTGCGGACATCGTGTAAAATCCCGACTTTTCTCCCAGAAGGTCGGGTTTTGCACTGTTCAGTGGTGGGCGATTTGAGTAAGGGTGATATCACGTAATGCAGTTCTCAACATCGACTGATACTAATCCAATACCAATATTTTGGAAAATATTAAAGCGTTCTGCATACTAAACACAGGTTACCAGACACAACAACTAAGTGTCTTTCATCTTGGTGAGGTAAAAGATTGGAACATGCATTCCAAAATACTTCATTTGTGTACCACTTTTAGGAACATACTGTATAGGACAATAAATGTTGGTTAGGTAATATCAGCATTTACTACAAATTTTACTGATACCAATACAGGACGAAAATGGAGAATATCAGCCAATACCAATGGTGAATACTGATAATCGGCCCAACACTACTTGATACATCATTTTATGGTTACAAGGTTTTAAGGCTGTGGCTTCTGATGACCTCAGATGTCCTTTATCCTCAAAAAACAATAGGATTTGTATATTTAATATGATATAATATGACACATCCACCAGATACCAAGTATGAAAAGTGTGCATTCCTTCTTCCTTGACATACTTCAGTGTTTGACCACTGGTGACCTCAGATGACTTTTGACCACCAAAAACAAGGTTATGCTTTGACTCAATATAAAGCATCAATGTGCTAAGTCCAAAAGGTTTCTCATTCTTGGGAGGCATCATACCAAAAAATATTCCCGATCTGAAGTGTCATGTTCAAGGAGATATTAAATTTATGCAAACTTTATATATTACACATACAGAACAAACAGAATGTAGGAAAACATTAAATTGACTTCTGTTTCAATGAAACAATACATCATTTTCAGACAAACTAACTTAAACTTGTATGTAACCTTATTGAAACTGGCATTGAGGCATACACGATAAGTTAAAAACCAGGGAAATAGCCTCAATTCATGTAGCAATGAGAAGGATGAAATCGTTCAAGTTTGGTCCCAGGTTTATGCATTGTTAGCTCACACATTGTACACAGTACATGTGTGAGGTTATAAAATGGGGCAGATGTCGTCAACTTTTCTACAAAAGTTTTCAGCCTTTTGATGTGTGGAGATTTTGAGCTGAAATTTTGGTACATGATTGTTTGTTGATAGAGCATTAAAACTTGCCTATTTGCATTTTGATATACAAAAGTTAAATTTGGTTTTTAAGCAATTTTTGTAGGGCTGAGTTCACTGTGCCTGCTGAACAGGTAGCTGTTTATTCATTGCACTTATAGCAGTGTACTTGGTTGTGTGTTCAGTTGCTATCTCGCAACTGCCTGTGCAGGTTTGTTTTGAAATTTGATCCATTCACACACATCAGTCTTTGTTCATCAAGTGGCCCATGCAATCACAATGCCTTGGGGATAACTAATAGTATGATCATGATTCATTAAGCAAGGAGTTCCATGGGAACTCCCTGCATTGAGCAGCTACTTGATTCATGATAACAAAATCTGAAGCAAACTCTGTTGTCAGTTTGGCTTACAAGAAAGGAAAATGGTTTAACCTGTTGTGGGAATATATCCCATTTTGTTCCTGGATCAATTGAGATGGTCAAGTCAAGTAATTGCAATACTGTAACTGTTTTGAGTTCAACTTCAGTAGCAGCTTTTTGAGTCTGTGGTTTGTTTTGATTGAGTGCAAACCTATGCAGTGTTTGCTTGTGGTGTTGTAGGTGCAACTACATGTACTTTGCAAACTTGAACAGTTTAATGACATCAGTTTAATTTCAGTCTTGCTGCAAATTAAAGTATGTAACCTTTACAGGCCTTCTTGATTTTAGAAAATATGCAGTGATATTTGTAGATCTGTCATCAAACAGTGTCAGTTGCAGTGTTTACATGCCTAAACGTGCTTGTGATTTTTCAGTCGGGTTTTGAGTTCATTTATTATTATGCTCTTTTCTTACGTTTTGCCTTTGCAAGGTAAGGAGGTTTTGTGGAAGTTGATGAATAAATGATAAAATTTGGTTCTTTTGAGTTCCTATTTTTAACAGACAAGAGAAATTGTGTGAGCTACACAACAGCATTGCTGTTCTAGTTTTTCATTTCTAAATGTTTCTTTTTTCATTTTGTTGTTTTAACAGACAGACACAATGGAGAAAGGTTATCACAGAGGTCAAGCTCATTCACTATGGGATACAAGGATCACCAGCCAAAGAATAAGTCACCTGTTCACTTGTCAACCTCTGGTATCTCTTCCAGTGATACGAGTCCTGTGGATTCCCCTCAACACACCTCCAGGTCCCCATTGGGTCACAGCAGCACCCAGTCCAAAGTCCTCACAAAATGTCTTTCAGATGCATCCCTCCAGCCTCATTCCAAAATTACGTCCACTATGCAAAAGTCTCCTGTGTGTGTAGCTTCCTCACAAAGCCTTTCTTCTCTCCCACAGAATGCTCATGAATATTCATGTAGAAATTGCAAAGATCTTGGCAAGTGCTGTGGGGAGCATCTGCAAAACCCTGAACAACTCTCAGATCCACTAGAAAATGAAACAGACGAAAGGAATTCCAGCTTTGATGAATCTTACATCAATATAAGCTTCGACAAAAATCGCCAAGAGGTGAGGCAAGGCTTATACAAAGGATTTTGTGATAGTGAGGATTTCTTGTCAGAAGATGGAGAAGTTCAGAGTTTAATGCTGGAAGAGGAGAAAATGGAAAAATGGGACATTGGGAGCTCCCTTCAAAACTTGGGACGATTTGAAGTCAATCCATTACTAACTGTCATGAGGTCCTTAGCTCACCTTGAGAAGAGTCTTTCATTACCAGAAACAGGGTGCGCCCCAGATGATCTCCAACAATTGAGAGTTAAAAACCAGAGTGAGAACAATATCCCTAATGGTCACTACAAGGACCTACGGGTACTCCAGTTGACATCAAAACAGGCCACAATTGGTGTCAATTCAGTGAATGCAAAAGGGGAGGCCTTTTCAAAAAGAACAAGAGGTCATGGGAGATCATCGTCTTTCACCCATCAGACCAGTCGCGACTCTTCCATGGAGTCCCTGTCTTCCTCAGACGATAGTGTAACAACTTTTCCCATTGACGCAAAAGTGGACGAACCACGTAAGTGTCATCATGAGCGGCGACATCGCAGGATAGAAGGTCTGAATGGGACAACCAGAGCCAACCATGGTGCCCCCCACTTCAGATCCAATAGCTCCCTGCATTCTTTGAGTCGCAGTAAAAGTGAATCAGATCAGAAGTCAGCTGACTTTTCAAAATATCTGAGATATTACCACGTTTTTCGTGAAGGTGAGCTAGTAGAACTCATTGAACAAAACGTCCCTTCTTTGCATATTGTGAAAGACTTCTTTGACCATGCCAATTGGTGTGTTGTAGCCGAAAAGGTTGAATGTTGGACTATTTAACAAACTTTCTTAATGATTAACCAGATTGGTTTTCTCACCACTGTATACAAGTTTTATCTCTAAAAGTAGTAAAACTGAATCCTTGTATCTTCCTGCAGCAGATTTTGTACTATGAAAAAACTCTAGGGCTATCAGCCTACCAGATACCAGTGAGAACAGCCAACTTCATTCAATTTTCTACTTGTAATTTTTAATATGTGTCTATTTTTATCATTCTGAAACTTTAAAACTTCATATCAGTTAGCAAAGAATTTCCTCATCTGCCCACCAAGACGATATATCCTCATATTCCCAAAATTTTGAGAGAAGCAGTGTATTCTGCTGTTGTTGTCTGCCATCCCCAGTGTGGAGACTGTTGTAGCAAAGTTGACTGTGCAATGCAGGTAGGACCTGTTGTGTTTTTATAGTATTCCCGAAGATTTTATATTTACAGGCATTGCCTACACTTATATACTGCTGGTATTTCCCAGAATTTAGCACAGTTTGTGCACTCTGTCTTTTTGCACACATTTTTTACCCAGTATTCTGTGTGCACAGGTAGAACCCTTTGTCAGTAGAAATAAATGAACCTTAGCCGTATGAAAGGTGCAATAAATTTAAAACTTGCTTGTATTTTTGGGATGATGATTTAAAGATGGTTCAAGACTTGTTCTCTGGGTAAGAAATATTTAAGATACTGTAGAAGCGTGAGGTATTTTAAATTTCACTGATGATGGTAGGCAGGAATGGTTGTCTTTGATACCAGCATTAGGACAATGCCAGTGCCATACCTTCCTTTTCAGAATCCAGTCCCAGGGAAGGTCAGTGGGTTTTGGTTTAAAATTCCCAAACTTACCAGGCATGATCTTGGGTACAGTACTTTTATTCAGTAACCTTGCTCTAATTTCTTGGCATTACACCTTTTTTGATGCACTTTGGTAGTCTTTGTTGAAATTTATTTGTAATTGTAGCAAGTTCCCCATATTTTACTCGTTAGTTTAACTGTTTTCCTCTTATTATGTTTTCGTGTGGTAAATGCTCGTGTTTGACAAATATGTCCTCTCCTGGATTTCATGCATTTTCAAGACTTGCCAGTGATCTGAACTTCCCCAGTATGGATTTTGATAGAGCAAAGTCTCTGTAGTGTGTATTTTATCTTTCTACAGACTTCAGTGGTTTGTAGTGGTCCTGAAAAAGTTTGCCAAGCAATTTTGAAATAAACACTTGCATTTTACCTGAATTTTTCTACACATTTCTTAAATTTTTCCCAGTCTCCTAGATAGGGAAATGTACAGTACTGCTCCTAAAGAGGTGGATTTTTCCATTTCGAAATAATAGCAGAAATAAAAATCAGTATTAGACATAGTGTCATCCCAAGTTTAAGGCTGTTGTTCTGCTAAATATTTAGTGCAATAAAATAAAGGATGAGTGTAGTGTTGTAAAGTGTTATTTACAATTTCTCGTCTTTCTCAAGGTAAGGTCTGTTCCAAAATTTGTTCTTCTGCTGTAAAATATGTAATATTACTGTCATACAAAAGCCTGTCCCAAAGTTGCATTGCTCCCAAAATTTCATGGTATGAACTTGGGTATATGGGTATCTTAAACTTGATCATTACAGTGGTATAAAGGCATTCATATGTGTTCCACATGACTGAGTTTTTGTGTCTGAAATTTTAGATATCAGCATTGTAAAGTTACCCAACTACTGTATCAAAACATTTTACAACTTTGTCCCCCAAAATGTATATTCTGCCAGTTGGGAGGCTACCCCCCTTCCCACCCAGCCCCATATACCTTTGTCCATATAAACTATGTAGCATCTGTGGTGCACCAGAAATTGTATATCGAAAGTTTCATTTCACAAATTACTGTTCTATAATACTAGTTATTCTGCGTAAGTTTATAAATTTAGTATAATAGCTGGGAGGATACAAAAACGGTACTTAACTTCATGTTTAGTGGAATAGGGAACAGCTTATTGAATACTGAAGTAACTAACCAGGGTTTAATTTAGCGAGTGGCTTGGTAGCCCAGGGCAAGTAGGCAAGTATCCTAAGTTTCAGGCCCAGCCAGCAAGAATTCTAAGACCCAGACCCAAAGGGTCAGCTGGCTGTCGGAAAGGTTATCATTGACCCCGTTAGCCAGTAGAAACCATAGTCCTTCATCAAAGTATGTAACTAACTGAGAGGGATTCCAGCCTTATGTATAGCAATTCAACATTAAAAGCTCTTTTCATGAAGCTGTTAGTCTTAGATCAGATGTGGATTCAGGTGGGGGGATCAAATGGCATGAACCCCCTGTTTAAGCAGACTTGAAAAATCTTACTGCCCATCTATTTGCTGGTGAAACTGGTGAAAATTTCATTGTTATGATCATGATTGCAAGGCAATCAGAACACAGAAAATCATATATGTGTTTCTTTTTTTTTTAGAAATGTACCTTTGTTGTCCTAGTGTAAAGGCTACAACATCACCTTATTAAGCCCACCCCTTTCTCTAAACCCTGGATCCCCACCAGGGGATTTACATTCTCATTAGAACATTTGCAAGTGTTTGCAATACTGATTTCTGTGTAACACTTTTCAGTCCTTGTGTCATTCTGTTGCATTTTTGTTTAATATTTGTCCAGTGTTTTGTCTTTTTCCCATTTCTTGAAGATGTCATTTTCATTAATAGTTACTTTGTGACCAAATATAAGAGTGCAGGCCAATTGGACTTTGTTGATTAGTGTAGGATTACAGTTGCAAGCAACACCCTTACACTTCAATGGTTCACATGTGACATTGGTGCTTCCAATGATATGCATGGGTGAAAGTTGTTTTTTAAAAGAAGAATTTATTTCATGTCTGAAAAATTTATATTTCTTTGTTTTCTTCTTAATTTTACACATTTCAAGTACTTAAAATATTTTGCACTTTGTTACTTACAATTTATAACTTTTACTATGGAAGCATTCATTACCATTTATACTTGATCTAAGTCTTTTCTCTTCACCTTCAAAGAGTGCTGTCTTGGCGTCATTTTCTTGTAGGTGTTCACTTCTTTTGGGAGTTTTCCATGTCACATATTTCGTGTTGTCTGTGAAAACTCTGACAAATGATCTCAGATTTAAGTGCAATAATTCTAAAATCATACTTTGGAAATCTGATCATTATTTTTGAAGTAAGTTGCTGATTCATTTTTGTTTTGTCAAGGTCAATAAATGGAATGTTGTCAAGATGCATTTTTTGTGGATGCATCATACAGCCCTGTATAATAAAGTAAGAGAGGAAGGGTGGGAGAGATACACTAGAAGTTGGAACTTTGAATTGAACATTAGAGGGCAGCAGACTTGCAGTGAACACATTCTTCGGTTTTTTGCCTGTACTTGTACACAAGAATATGAACTGGTTTGTACTCAAATTCATTCTCACATATTCATCATGTTTAATAGTTTTGTTTTCTGAGTTTTCAAACCCATGGAAGTCAGAGTGTTCTGATATTCTTATTCCAAATATGAATAATAGTAAAAAATGTAAACAGGACAATTGGGTATCAGCCACTGGGAAAGAAAATAATGCCATCATTTTTGCACACCTTAATAATATTGTTTTATTATGTGCAACCAGGAATCAACACTTCTATGATCAAATGTTCTCAAATCACAAAATGACCTGTATGGACCTTTTCATGGGTATCAACAGCTGGGGATGGGGGGGGGGGGACATGTCTGCCCCCTTCCCACACATACCCACACACTTTTAAAAAGCTGCTGACACCTTGGACCTTTTTTGCATGTACACAGAGTTGTCATGGTTCACATTGGACAGAATTTTCACAATGTTCTGTTTTCACATATTACAATGTTGGCAAGTATAAATTTTGTGCTTTTACTCTTATTAAAAAAAAATGTGTACCTAGTTCTCACAAAGTTCTACAAAACACTACTCTTGTATTCTTACATCAGATGATGTCACTGTACTCGTACTACAAGTCTGCAGTTAGAGAAAAGTATGACCAAGTTTTGCTTGAAAGGTAAATTAGATTAATGGTTGATGTGTGTGCAGAAATACATTACGTGATATCGCCCTTACTCAAATTGCCTTTCACTGAACAGTGCAAAACACGACCTTCTGGGGGGAAAGTCGGGATTTTACTTGATGTTCGCACCTACAGATTATCGCCTTTTGGATGCTTATCAGGTTTTATCATATTTTTATTAATTTTTCCAAGTTCTAGGCTATTAATGTATTGGTGTGAACATCATGTAAAATCCCACCTTTCCCCAAAAAGGTCTGGTATTGAACTGTTCAGTGAAAGGCGATTTGAGTAAGGACCATATCACATAATGTAGTAGGTTTACTTCCAATAAAGTGTAGACTTGAACATAACTGGCTCACCTCATGTGGTCCATACCACATACCCTAATATTGCAGATAGGTTAATTTATAATTTGGTTTGTATAAAATTCCCATGTGTAACATTATCAGACACATTGGTTTGGGATTGTAGCCTGCCCTCATGAAGCAGGGTAGGGCTTATGTTGGCAGGGGTGGGAGGGCATTTGTTTGGTTTCTATCATGGGGATGTGAGATTTAAATAGTGATAGATGGGAGAGGGGGGACATTTTCTCTGACTATCCCTTTACCTTCATATTGGCTATTAGCCCCATCAGGCTAAGGGCACATTGTACGATTGTTTTGTTGACAAATTTCTAGGAATTTCTGTCATGCAGTGTGTTAAAAAAATGGAGGGGTTAATACATAATTGGAAGTGAGGGGTTTCTACACTTCTTATTATGACCCTTACAATGTCACTTAGGAGTAGCTTTTTATGTTAAAGTGCCCACTTTCCTTCTTGTTGATAAGCTTGTTACTAATAACTGGTTGAGAAACAAAGCCCAAATGGTGCTGGCACCTTTTAGAATCTGTGTACTAAATGTTTTGATGTGTTGAAATTGTTGTTTTATTTGCCCTGCATAGATTTCACACTTCATAAGTAGAATTTTACTATGTGTTTGGTCTCATGAAACCAACTTCGTGATTTATTTAAACTCATTTTTAAGGCAGGAATTGTATTTATTTTTATTTCATTAAACACTCCAGCAACACCTCAACCAATGACTTTTTATTGCTTCACTGTTCTGATAAATTGAGCAAATTACACTGTTCATTACAACACTAGTAGTTTTTTTTTCAGGCTGTGTTATTTTTCGAAGAGTCAGTTTCAAAGTTCTGTTCATTTTAACCATAGCACGTCAAAATCCTTTAATATGTGGACAACTTGCATGCCTAACAACACTCATTTGAAACTACCCCACCACTTTGATACTCCCTTAACGGGCCGCTTACCAGGGCAGAAAGTGCCTTAGTATCATGTTCAAGCCAGAAAGTACTAGTTATCTTACAGGGAGTGCGGCCTTTCCATCCAGACGGAACTCAAGTTAGAAGTTCATTGCATTAATTTGTGAATGTGAACAATGTCCTTGGGTGTGGTCTTGTTTAGGAGAATGTTATAATGATAACTTGAAGGATGCTGGATGCTTAACAGTTGACTGAGGCGGCATTTTGCAACTTTTGAACAAAATAAGATTTAGCCTGATCAGAACTGTCTATTTGGGAGGGGGTTTTGGAAAGGGTGCTGTCTGACCTCTGCTATTATCTGGTTTATGGTTATAGTAATGCTTGGATTTGAAAGCATGGTCCCACAAAGCAAGATGTATAACATCGAAAGGACTATTCCACTGCAAAGAAATGATAAACGTAGTGCACAATTTGTAAGTGATATCTGAAATTTTCATAGCACTGAGCATTTTGTTATTTGTCACCAAAACTAAAGAAGCTATGGCATGCCCCCCCAAATATATTTAGACATATCTCCATAGTTCTAAATCCAGGTGGTGACTGTACTTTGATTGGCATTCATTCAAACAATAGAAGCAGGTTGGTAATGGTGACTTGGACAGACAGTTATGTTTCTAATTCGGCTCACAGTCACACACAGTGTTTTCAATATTCCCGGCCTCGAGCAATCGAAACTCGGCAGTGGAGGCTGACTGTGGCTCCGTCTTGGAAGTGTTTACTACTCTGTAGACAATTGTCTGTGTTTAAATTGGAGGCGGGACTAGAAGTTAGGTCAGTTTAGTTGGGAGAATTGTTACTGTCTGGGGTGAGCTTAGAAGGGGTACAGGGGGCTTTTGAGTTACAGATCTGTCGTTACGGGGGCTTTACACATAGGCCTAATGTTGCTTGAAGGCTGAGTATAAACATAGATCCCTACGCAGCAGTTCTTTTGGTAGGGAAGTTCTAAGGGTAAAGAAATTTTTGTAGGAGCTCATAAACCGATTGCAAGTAAACTATGGGAGTATGACGATCCATAAAATTCTGTAATGGCACAGGATTTTGTCCTTCTTTTGACTATGAGTGTTGAACAAATTGGGGGCGCTATGTCATGTAATGTTTACGCAGCGAGATATGGGAACCTATGTCCTGTTGTGGAGTAATATCCAAGGACATTGTAATACTCTTACAATATCTTTGGTAATATCGAGTTAGATAATTACCTAACCCTATTTGCTTTCCAGTATAACAAGCGCGGCCTTTCTTTACCCAGGGTAGCACCACGGTGAATGTTTTATCAAAAGCCCCAACAACCAGCTTTTCTTTCAAGTCCTAACGGCCAAGCAGTCTAGTGATAAATCAACAATGGCAACAATCTCCGAATAGTGTTACGGTGAAAGTGTGTCAATTGTCGCCCTTCCTGGAAATCGCAAGAGAACAAAAGCTATGATTCCGTATTTGAAGTTATTCCTCGCCCATGATATGGTGGAGCCCGCCTCCCCGTGTCCCCGTGAAAAATTTTCTGGTAAAGTAACAGACTTTGACATCTTACCACACATGCATTGTCCAAGACAAAACAGATGACACAAATACTACGGCGCCGGGCCTTTCTGTGTATGCGTGGGTGCGTGTGTTTGTGTGTTTTTGCATGGCAAATAGTGAAATACGACCATTCAAATCCTTGGGATTGTGCCCGCCAATTATCCTCTAAAAAGTTAATCGACCACCCGGTATCCCCCTAGAAAAAATCCAAGGCAAGGACAAGATGAAGTTCATGGAAAGAAAAGTACTGTAATAGGGCCTATCGTTGATAAGATATAGTTATGAATATGCAAATTAAAAAAGTAGAAAATATACTGAAAACTATTAAATCAGGTTATTTGTATGGATTTTAAAAGAGGTTTAATCTAGTATACGAAGGCTATAACCTTCGGTTTTGGAGTTTTTTTGTACGGTGGGGGATGGCAAAAGAGGCATTATTAAGATTTACTTCAATTGAATCGTCAGTGTTTCGGTTTTTCTCACGGTTTCGGTGGAAAAGAAGCAAACTACCCGAGACCGACTTGATGTCCGTCTCATGACAGGTCTCGTGGGTCCGAAATCATCAAGACCACCCAAAACCGGTGGTGAGGGTTTTCTGGGCCTTTGAAACAACGAAGGTAGATTACTTTGTTACTGGCTTTGTAGGAGAACAAAAACTTCGAATTCAAGACAGTGGAGGGTCTGGGAAAGGGTTATGGGGTTCAAGTCCCCACCTCGGGTTGTCAGTCAAAATTCGGGGCCGTAGTCTAGGTGAAATCCCTAGGGGATAGTTCATGACACTAAGCGGAGCAGCAAGTGGCGTGCCTACTGTTAATTGACACCCGGGCGGACCCTTACTTTTTCACCTGTGCATGGGTGCCAGCCTGGGGTGCGAGAGGGAGGGGTACATGTAAGGCCCGGCTTAGGTGCAAAATTGTGCTATCGTTGGCAAAGCTTTGTACTGATTACATTTTTACAAATTTTCATTGTTTAGTGATATTCTTCTCTTTTTTTGGCTGGGCGGAAGGCAAGAGGCGCTGTCTAAAAGAAGGGGACGTCACCCTGTACTCTTTGAGAAATTTTTCTCTATGTGAGGAGATAATTAGATGCAAAATGGTAAGTTTGGTTACACTTCGTAAAGTTTCAAACTGGCTATGTGTTTAGGAATCCTAATGATTTAGTGGTTTTTCTACTTTGGTAGGGTGTAATTGAAGGGGATGTAGCCTAAGGGGAGGGATGACACCTCTACTCTTAAGTTTTCTTGTTCTAAGTTTTCCTAGATCCAAAATGGATAGTATTATCTTTAGAAAAGCATTGGACTGATTACATGATCTGAAATTTTAATTATTTACTTTTTTCGGCTTTGGCAGGGAACCGCTACAAGGCTGCTACCTGGTGCGGGCTACTCCCTAGGGCTCCCAGGACGCCACTGGGGGAACCACCATCGGTTGGCGCGTAGCTGTAGCGTAGACGGAACTTGCAAGGAAATGTGCGGTCGAAATGTCTCCCAGATGGAGGGAAATGACACATTTTAGACCTTAAAATTGCATTAAACATTCTTTCCTTTTAGATTTTATGCTTTACAAACAAATTAGATTTCAAGAAGAAAAGTTATATTTCATTTAAAGGGATGATGCCGTCACCCCAGTTTGAATTAGTGTGCCCGGGTATCCTATTTCTTGAATGACTCTTGAGAATCATGTGACAATGTTTTTTAACTGAATTGTGAAATTCACGTATAGAGTAACTCCTTGGTTTACCTTGAAAATAATCATATAAGTAATCAAGGCCATATCTTTAGCAAGCGTATAATGCTGGTGTATCCATGCCGCGTATCTTGTAGGAGGAAGAGGGTGGCATTCGTCAGGAAGAGAAGCCCACATAAGGACGCGTCCATAGCGAGGGTCTGGGAACCTCCCCGTCAAAATGTGCCGGAAAAGGGAACCCTTATATGCAATTCTTTCTCATATTTTGTGGGCCTTGAAATCATAATTGGGCATATTCAGCATTTCAGTATTTTTCTCGAGTAGGTCAACTTTTATTTACGGTTTGGAGATCGGGGGCAACTGCCCATCACAACCCTGAAATTTTAAATTCTTCCTCAAATGCGCTCAAGGTGTAGGTTTTCAACAGGTCTAGGTCGTAACAATGCTTTGTAAGCGCCATGTACGGCAATCCTAGGACGAACTAGTATGTATTTTTTGGGCCCGTGCGTTGCGTGCAAATCGATGCCATGGTGGTGTCCCGCGTAGATGGTGTAGATGTTGTCAAGGTTGAAAATACGTGACCTCAGCGCCACCCCCCCCCCCCAAAAAAAAGAAAGAATCAAAAGCAAAAGAATCCCCTCACAAAAAAAAAAGAAAAGAAAATCCTGGATCTGCGGTAATCTAAGAATAAATATTTCGAAAATGAAAACCATGCTAAAAGTAGGAAAAACATACCGTATGAGACTCAGGCTAACATAGTACGTTAAGTTTCCATAGTCTCCCTCCTCTTCATCCCTTCTTCCCTGCACGTAAGGTCAACGCATAAACGTACGGCCTCGGCGTCTGAGGCTACATCTCCTTCCCCCACCCCACCTCCGAGTTCGAGGGAAACCTATTCTAGGGTACACTGGGGAAAAGTCGATAATTTTCTTTGGTAATAAAGGTTTTTATCGGGCAAAAACGTTTTACCGCTCCCCTACCGTTCCTAGAAAATATGTCCCATACGCCCATGGAAAAAACACAATAAACTGATTGATGCATTGTGACAAATAGAAAATGGAATGGCATTTCAATTCGACAAGCATGCTTTATGAAACATGATTGGACGTGTATTTGTTACGCATTTGTTGTGAAAATAACATTAGAGCATATAGAGAAAAAACTCATGAAATAATTATCAAACCGAGTCATATTATTTTGTGGTAACTTAAATTTTCCGCACTCAGCACCGAGAAAATAAAGTTCCTCGTCCCAGCTCGTAAGGCATCGGCCAGTATCGATATCTGGCCCGTGACACAAGTACTATTAATTTTCTTTCGTGCTTCACGCAGGTTTCGGTAACCTGTAATGGCAGCTTATTTATATATATATATATATAATATATATATATATATATATATATATATATATATATATATATATATATATATATATATATATATATATAGTTAATAATTAAGTAGTAAATAGTGCTAAAAGTTTGTGAAAAATTCCACGACGTTTCGGGTTTAAACCCTTCATCAGGTGGCAAAAATGCAACTGATCGTTGACACGGCCAAACGTACAATTTAAAAAAAATACACAATAAAATTGGGCACGGTAAACCTCGGCTAGGAAAACAGACAGTGTAAGTGGTTACCACAAGTCAAAAAAATGCAGGAATTGCTGCGTTATAACAGTTCAAGTCTAACGTTCAGACCATGTGGGGACAGGGTTCCAAGTTTCATGATTAGGCGGTTTTCGGCAGCTAGGCGGTCATGATCGGAACCTCGACACGAGATAGCCGCCGAAACCATCAAGTCACGGATCGAGCATGTTGACGGGGGATTGAAGTGGGTGGCTACCGGGAACCCTGGAAGGTTTTGTTTGATTGATCTCAGGTGCTCGGTGACTCGGTCAGCAAGACGACGTTTTGTTTCTCCCACGTACAGTATATTACAGCGTTTACATACGAGAACGTAAACAACATTGGCTGAAGTACAGGTAAAATGCTGATGAACGTTAAACCGGTTGTTGTTGGGACCTACAATGGAAAGGTTTTTGTCATAACTGACCACCGGGCAAGTATTGCATCTCCCACGGTTGCAAGGAAAAGTTCCTGGGGTGTCAGGCACTACTGCTTGAGGTTGAGAGGCACGGACCAAGTGCTTAGATATGTTCTTTTCAATTCTGAATGCCGTGATGGGGGATCAGGGAAATGGTCACGGGTGGATGGGTCATGACAGAGGGTCTCTACATTCCTGTAAATGGCACGTACAATGGGGGTTACAGATGGGTGAAAGGATAGGACCAACGGGATACGTCTGGTGGGTGTATGGTCAGTTTTGGGGGCAAGGGCAGAGGCTCTATCAATTCCTTGTATGCGTTTCAGGGCATTAGAGAGCACTCTTTGTGGATACTGGCGTTGTTCAAAGAAAGAAATAATCTGCTTGGAAACTTTAGCGAAATCCTTTTCGTCGGAACAAATCCGTCTGGCCCGTAAAAGTTGTGAGAAAGGAATCGAATTGGTACAAGATCTGGGGTGGTTGGAAGGGTACATGAGGTAGTTGTGAGAGTCAGTAGGCTTTTAAGCGTTTGGCCGTGTCAACGATCAGTTGCATTTTTGCCACCTGATGAAGGGTTTAAACCCGAAACGTCGTGGAATTTTTCACAAACTTTTAGCACTATTTACTACTTCATTTTTACCTACCTACTTCATAAGTGCTACGCAGTACTTTGACCTTATATATATATATATATATATATATATATATATATATATATATATATATATATATATATTATATATATATATATAATATATATAATATATATATATATATATATATATAATATATATATAATATATATATATATATATATATATATATATATGGTCAGGCAGGCTACAGGATGAAACAAAGCACAGCTGCGGTGGAAAATTTGTCAAGATGCTGGACAATTATTACGGCGTGTTCAGAATGCCAAATATCTTCCATACGGACTTTCTATATATGATAGTCTTTTCGTGGAATTTATTCCTCCTTTTTGTCCCTGACTTTGCTTGCGGCCTCTGATTTGCGCCTAATCTTGAGTCTTCTCCGCCTTAATTCCACGTCCGCCCTCGGAGTGAACAATTTCATGGCACAGCAACAAGTAGCGATCTTATTACAGAGGGAATAAAATACTCTGAACACACTCTGCAGAGTCTAGGTTAAGATCTGTAGGTAGACGCAAGGTTATAGCCCCCCCCCCCTCCCTCCCTTCGAATCACCCCTATGACAATTTCTTGGTCCATAAAGGATTATGATCGGTCCATTCGCTATTAGGAATACATGAAAATGTGTCTCAGTTGTGTACTGCATGACCCGGTCGATGAAGTGCAACGAGATTAATTTGTAGAGTACCTTTTCTCAGCTGGCGGAAACAATTCACTGCGCCTGCTTCAATGCCTCTTGCAGTCTTTGAAACATGAGACAGCCTTAACCGCCACACTGTATGATTTTCATTGTGAAATTAATTCGGTTAATGTATCCAAAATAAACCTGTTCAGTAGTGTGGCGTGTTGAATTAACGTGTAAATTACACCTCCAATTATGTTAATCAGTGACGATAAAACCAGCTCTTTAATTGCGCAAAATAAAATAAATCAAGCATTGTTCATTCCATGGATACGTTTCCGAAGTTCATTTGCTGGCTTCTAATTAACCTGTACTCTCATTCATTAACATCAAATTTCACAAAACTTAAATGAAATAAAACCCGATAAACAGAACCTTTGGAACTAACTTTCGGCGGTCTTTATATCGTATATTGCAGGAGTTTCGAGGAGCTTTGCTTTCTGGACCTCCACCGGGGCTCTGCCCCTGGACTGGCGGGGACCTGACGCGAGGCCCTGGACCTCACACGTGCACACGCGCTCATCGGTGCACTTGTGACAACCGCTCCCGTTACGCTACTCCTCCATATCAATCGGGGGAATCATAAGTTGCGCCCCCACCTCCAAAATTCTGCACACGACACTGCCCCAAAGTTCAGGCAAAATCTTCACGAGCAGATATTTTGAAAATCTCTGGCAAAAGTGCTTGGGTAGTACAGGGTTGCCTTGAGCAAAGTCGAAAAGAACCCCAAAGAAATATCTCGTGTGCCTATGTATAGGCATGCGGTGAAGTTTCCAAAATTTAAGTCTGGTTAACGTAATAGCTGGTGAAGCAAAATAGGTTGTTTGCATTGCAAATCATATTATTTTCGCCAAGAAAATTCATCCGAGAAACTGGTGCACAAATTGTTACTTTGTTTCTTCCGTAAAAGAATTTTTAAGAGGTTTTGCATTTTTATACAATTTTAAAGTAAAAGCAAACAAATTTAGATCTGTTCTTAGAGTTTAAAAGCGGTCACTGTAGAACGTGTTGTTTTCATTGAAGCATCCGTCATCCCGAAACTTAGTAAAATTGTTAAATATACCCTGTTTAAAAATCCACGGATTTAATTAACAAGAAACTATCATTTTACTGGAAACAAGATTGGAGTAAATATGGATGAGGGGGAAGGTCCAGAATGGTGACACTGTAAAGTTGATGGTGGTTTTCCTTTTAGCTTTTTATTTGATCTTTAGATAAAATATGTCCTAATTTTGTAATTACCCCAAAGCTTCCAGGAGGCCCTAAGCCGGTCTCATGGTACCAGCATTGGAGAGGCACCATGCCAAAGTCAAAATATCACCAAATAATGGTAATTCCTTAACATGTTATCAGTTCAAAACTTTGACAAAGAAAACACCGTTGAGCATCTAAGTCACCTCACTGAAACAAAATGTTCTCAAAAGAAGTTTCACCCCGCCCTAGCAAAATGTAACGCTGTCTTAATAAGCGTGTCGCCCCCGCTCCACACACGTCATGCCAGTACCTGGATACGTAAGCGAGTGACAACATAGGTAAATCGCAGTAAAACTACAAAGCCAGAAAAACTCTTCCAATTAGCAAAGCGGGAAAATTTCGGAAGATAATGATGTTAATTCCAAAGTCAAAATGCAATTTCAGATTTGCCAAAAAGTATAAATTTGTCTTTTGAAAAGTTAAATGATTTATTATCACCCCATTGGTAACTTCTTTCTTGGTGAAATTGTACCGTAAAGAGATTTGTATATTGAAAGCTTAAACTACTTTGTAAAGCAGTGGTTCCCAACGGGGCGTTATCGTCTTCTGGGGGCGTTCTTGCAATTCAGGGGTGCGATGAGCTCTAAGGGCAGGGGCGTTTTGAAAAAAATGAGATACTGAATTCAAACCGGGCCTTTACAAGATTCCAAAAGGTTTCTTCTAGCTGAGCTCTCAAACTGATTGGCAAAAAAGGAGATAAATGAAGTCAACAAGTCGAACAGGTCTAGTATTCGATTTCCAAGTGCACTACAAAGTTTGTGAATTATTTTTATTGCCAGATGCCACAAAATCGTAGTGTCTAATTTCAATTTTTTCCAGGAGAGGACCCTTCATATTCCCATCAGACAGTGAACGCGGTGACCAAAGGGACCATGGCTAAAATTTGCCCTGTTACTTTAACCTGGAATGTAGTTTTTTTTTCTTGCTGCCCATAAACATGATATACTGACAACTGTTGGTATCTGTAACATTATAGGGGACTAGATAACTTTTGCAATGTACTATGAAATAAAACGTTAAAATGTTTTCAAGTATGCAACTTTTCGGTGCACCAGTTTCGGGTTTCTCATTATTTCTATCAGTTGGAAAGCTTGAGTGGAAAAAGTCTTGAAAGCCCCATGCGACCTCTGCTATCCTTCTTCCTCCCACCCATAGGAAAAACCTCTCGCAGCATCAAAAGAAACTTAAGTTCTTTATTACTGAAATAAAAACTGGTCTAAGGGTGATTTTTGTAATTTCTTTAGTGCGCATTTAAGGTTATTAGGTAATCGGAAGATAATTAAAATCTGAATTACAGTGCCTCATTCTTGTGTCAAAATCTTGTAAATTCCCAGAACACGTTGTCCCTGGGTCCCATTAAAGGCCATTGGGGGAACGGTTAACAAGTTGGTGGCCCCTGGTATCGGTTAAATACCAAAAATATTTCCCCCTCGTGACCGCGATCAAGCCTTTCAGCTTTCGTGAATCCTTGGTTAAAGATTCGCTATCTCAAAAGGGAGTCAGTTTTTACGTCCAGCGCCGCTCTTTTGCTACCCTGGGTCGGACCCACGCGTAAAAAAGATGCATGTGTAGGTCCACCCTTTATTTCAATATGTGCCTGTATTACTGTCGTTTCATTCGTAGCAATACTCATGTTTTAGCCGGGGGCGGGAGTTTGCCCAGCCCCATTCGGTTAAAGGGGGCCGTGAGCTGAAAAAGGTTGGGAACCACTGTGAATGTAAAGTTACTTTTATTCTGAATCTAGCGACAGACATGCTGATAAGACAAAGCGTATATGCGGACTTCATTCAAATTCATGACGTCAGGGACAAATTCTAGCCTCAGAAGGATCCAGTTTTATTCTGAAGTCAGTTCTCGTATCGCCTATTATAAAGTTAAAGTATTAGTTTTAACAGCACAGGCATTGGGCAAACTTTTGTGACATTTGTGACATTTCGCCTGTTTCTATGATGACGCTTACAATGTCGATTGAAGCTTTGGTCAGACAGCACGTACACGAGTTATCCTCTCCGTAGCAGGGACCATCCGGATCCGGATCACACTTCATTGGCACTTCTACCTAAGGAACAAAAACACATTTTAGAAATAATTTCAAAGTACTTTTCTACAATATAAGGCACGCACGACAAGAGAAGAATAAGAATGAGGGAGAAGCGCCACTAAAAGTCCAGCAAAAAAAAAGTCCACGCACCTGGCATAAATAGTTGCCCTATACGTAAGTTGCTTACATATTTATGTTTGACTCCCTTCATTGACGGGAGGGTGATTGAAAATTTCCTTTTTTTGGTAAAAATAACCCACTATATGACCAAAAATATAGCAAGGTCAGTGTTTAGTGACCCAGGCAGATGCAGTTAGTAGATCCCTGACTGTACTTCTCTTTTCAAGCACGTGTGTCGGACTGTTTTTTTTTTGCCAAGTCAACTCATGATAAGTGTAATAGTGTTTCAATATCTTCTGGTACCATTAAAAACTTTCGGACAATTTCACATTTTCTGTCAATGCCCTAGCAGCTAAAAAAAAAAACAAACAAACAAACAAATAAACAAACAATAAAAAAACACACACACACACACACAAAAAAAAACACGTCGCCAAGTGTTTTGTTAGAGAATATCTACTTACGTGGGATATTACTTGATTAAGTTTTCCATTTATGACAATGTATGCCACGGTTTTGTAGTCACCTCCTTTGCAGGCAGGCGTAACGATACTTGTATTTAGCCGCTCTGTTTCGCACCAACTTTCAGCTAGAAGATCCCCAGCTTGGACAGTTGTTTCGGCGCTATTTGGCCACGACGAAGGTGTTGAATGAGTTGAATCAGAGGTTGATACTGTTGATGTCGATGTGGAATACGAAAATGACAACGGATGGTTTGCTGACGACAAAGGCGACAAAGATGAGGAATGCGAAAGCAACGATGTCGCAGCTGGTGCATTTGTAGATATAACCCTTGACGATGATTTCGGGGATGAAACAGAAGTTTCTTGACGAGCTGCTGTTGATGTCGTCGAAACGGGTTGCGTTTGTGCCGCTGAGCTTGACGAAGAAAAAGGCGTCGTCGTCGTCGTCGTCGTCGTCGTCGTCGTCGTCGCTGTAAGAAATGATATCAGTGTGCTTAACAGCAAAGGTGGTGACGAAGGTCGTTTAGTTGGTAATTCCATTGGATTTGTTGAGTATCTGAATGACGACGACGAAACTTGTTTTGACGGATGTAAGAGTTCGTCGTAGGGTTTAGTGGGTGTGGGAGACTCAGAGGTTGATCCAAAAAGATCGATCGACGGTGTCGTTGAACCTGACGTAAATTTCATTGATGTCAATACGCTTTGGGTTGAAGGCGTCTGCCTTTTGGTTGACAAGTATTTGGTGGATGGTGGATTTGGAGATGCGGATGGTGACTGATTTAACAATTCCATAATCAACATTGGTTGGCGAGTTGACGATGGTTTTAGACTAACTAATGGCACAAACGATGTCAAAGTATGTTGCCGAGACGGTCGAGTCCTTGTTGTTGGGTGCGGTGATTTTGTCGATTTTGGATTAGTAGACAAAATCTTTGAGGATAATTCAAAAGTCGAAGGTGAAAGTTCAGTTGCAATCGGACTTGAGGAAGATTTGGAGTCCGTTACAACGTCCTGTGTTGACGACTGCGTCGAAACTTCTGATGGCGATAACAATGTAGAGCGTGCATGAGTAGAAAACAATGCTGGCGGTGTTGGAGAGCGTGAATTCGGTAATAAAGTCGATAAAGCAGAGCTGGTCGACGATTGTGTCTCAGGTGAAGACGTTGGGGCCATTGTAGTCAACATTTTAAATAAAGACGATGTAGATTGCGTCAATGGAGGTGGAGATGTAAATCTGGATGAAGCATTTGATGATAGCTGCGTAGTCATTTGAACGGATGTCTTCACAGGGGAAGTCGTCAACAAAGCTTCCACTGTCGTGCGCAAGTTCACCTTTGTTGTATCAGCAGATGTCGAGGATGACACTGTTGATGGTGAGGTGGTCATGACGGACGTTCTGTCTTGTGGGGGTGATTCTGAGGATGACGACGGTGACATGAGCAAGGCGGCATTCGGTGTTATCTGTGGTGCGGCAATATCGTTGAGTTTGATTCCCGGAGACTTCACGATGGCTGGAATAGCTTTGACCCTGAAATACAACCAATGACACCTTCTGTTGTTGTATTATGATATAAATCTTTAAAGTGACATGATGTGGCGAGGACAATGCTTCAAGGAAAACTAAATTTAAAACACTATACACCCATTTCTTCGCAATTCGTCGTCAGAAGGGGGATGCAGCCCCCTGCCCCTCCCTGGGAGGGCTCCGACGGTCATGAGTCATACCTGTTAAATGGTTATTTCCGGTAACCCTCTCAAGAAAATGGCAAATTGCTACAACTTTTTTTACTCCCTCTGGTAAAACATAGATGCGTTACCTTGTCTCATTTGTTAATTTGTATCGCGGCAGTGGGGAACCTACAGCCGGGCCCGTGAGACTATTTAATCCAGTCGGCGAGGGGATTTATTAATGTAGTTTCAGAAACACATGAAAATTATTAAGTAATCATTTTTATTGGCCCACCACTAACTCAAAATGCCTACTGATATTGTATGTATAGAGGCCTATACTGCTAATACAAGTATGGTTCTAGGAGTATTATATCTCCTAGTATGCTTTGTTCACCGTAAAAGTATGCATTTACCATGCAGACAATATTACTACTATTAGTGGTGCATTGCAGCTTTGCGTGAAATGCCATATCAGTGGTTCTTAACCTTTTTCGTCCCATTCCCCCCTTTTCAATCAGCCACCCTATGTATTCCCCTCCTAATATATATACATATATATATATATATATATATATATATATATGTGTGTGTGTGTGTGTGTGTGTGTGTATCAAAAGTGGTTTTCTCCATCATTGCCTGTGGACAATAACAATGACCTTATGGACTGCTTTATGGTCATAACCTGGTATTACGGGCACTGAAAGAACATGCCCAATATCCCTGGAAAACAGACCCTAACCTGTTTTCCTAAAGTACCCTAACTTTAATTTGGAGACAATTTCCAATGTATAATCCTTTACTTTTCCATAAAGCCGTCCTAAATGGGTTCTAGTTAATCATCTCTCAAATATATGAGTACACTAAAATGGGTATATGTTACCGTAATCGTACTCACGGTTCAGTACTTACATTCATCACAGTGTCAGATCGTCGGACTCGGAAGAAATCTTACAGAACTGGAGTAATTAAAAAAAAGATACTGGACAGGATCGGCGATCAATAATTACCCACTTGAGATACCAAAATTACCTCCAGGAGGTAAATACCCACCGGTTAAGAACCACTGTTGACAAACAAAGTTGAAAACTTTTACAATGAAGAGTGAATATTACTAAAATGTTTTCACCAGTGTTTTGGCGCCCTTCGCCCGCACTGTTCTGAAAGCTTTTGTAGTCATAGCAGGGAGTTGTCATCCGAATGGAGATAGCCGTGCACGAAAAAAATTAATTTATGCTAATACTTTAAGACCTATTTAAGTGTTAAAAGATTACCAACTATTAGCTGGTGATACTAATGCTTATACGGACTTGAGCCCTTTATTTAATGCTTTCAGCTTGGTTTCTTCCTCCTTGCCACATCATTCACCTCGAGTAATACTTTAACAAAGGGCTTAAATTAAACAATGCTTTGATGAATAGGTTTGTATACCGCCATCATAGTAACGACAGGGTTTTTAAACTCAAAACGGCTGTTTAATAGAACTAGATCATTACAGGTGCCCCCACTGTATCTTAAGAGACTACATGCAAATGAGCTAAAGAGGCCAAAGCCTAATTCTTCAACTGCATTCTGAAAAGTTTCCTCAAGTTTCCGAAAATAACCGGATATAAATCTATGTTCATAATTTTAGAGAGAAAATATACTTATTTTTCGGGCGACTGGCAATGCTATGGCAATGGGTAAAATCGCCTCGGTTCTACTCCAGATGTAGCAGACGACAAACCTCTTTGTGTTAACTTTTTAATCCAGCTTAGTGCTTATAGAAATCTTAAGAGCAAGATAATCAAATGATTACTATAGATGACCTTGAATGCGCAAACCTCACTTCAAAGGAAGTTTTGGCGTGCTATCTCCATTCAGATAACAACGCCCTGGTCATAGGTTCTTCATAAACTACATCTTTAAATCCACGCCTCTTTGAACCGCTGGTGTCGTTGTAACTATCAACGATCAAAATGGCCCTTGATAGATAAAAACGTTTCCCCTCCCGCCTGCATTGTTTCAGGGTGTTAGTTTTGGTCATTATGAGGGGATAAAAGACTTTGTTTAATTGAGGATATTGAGGAACGGAAGGTTACGTATAGAGTATACTGACAAAAAGTTGACTGGTCTCAAAAGTATAAATTTGAAGTGGGAAATTTAGTCACAAATTTATCCACAAAATTGACTCGTGTCATTCTAAACGAGGGGCCCCTATATCCTCTAATTATACCTACTGCTTTTTCATAGGCTACAATTACGGAGGGCCCCGGGGAGCTCTAAATTTTTTGTTCCATTCGCCTTAGAAGAAGTCTATAGTCTTACCTGTACTTTTTGACTACATATATAGTTTGTTTTTCGGTCAGTTCCACCAAGGGCTCCACGATCCCTACTGAGGGAATAATGTCATCCCAAAACAAAGGTTCCCCATTTTGCTGAATAAGCCTCTCGAAGAACATGTGCCGAGGGTCCTGAATAGAATTCTTCTGCTCTTCCGTAAGATCTGGTAGTCTATCTAAAGTCCCTTGGGGTAGTGACGTCATCAAAACGGCGTAAAATAGGATCCATGACATTATGTCTGCGGAGAAAGGGTAGAAACGGGGCTGATTCGCCGGTTGACGTAAAATGTAATTGACCTTTCCCATTAGCGGCTCACCATAGGGGCACGAGGGGCACTTGCCCCCCCCCCTCCAAAAGTTTGCAATGCATGGTCTTCAATTGTCAAAAATAAAAATAATAAACAAAAATGTAATTTGAGAAGGGTTAGGCCCTCCCTTTTCCTTAAGTGGGCTTAAAATTAAAGAAGTGAATAACTTTCCAATGCAATGCGAAGGTTAAACATTAATAAAGTGCTTTCAAAACGACATTTTTTCGGCGCGCTTCGCGCGCGTTTTCTCAGTTGCTTGTTTGTAATCTGATTAGCTTAGGCATCATAATGTCATTTACAGAGTGTAACGGTAATGCTGGAGTTAAATGCCCATAGTTTTGCAGACACTTCAGAGCTTTCGGGGTCATTAGATACGCAACCCATTAGCCATGTTGATTATCATCCACGACTAAAAGCAGTTTTGCCAGGGTGTCACCTGGCCAGATTAGCATAGGTATCTGTCTACAAAAAGTTGTAACGGGCATGTATTCTAAAAGTATTGTTTCCCATAGAAGGAGAGGTTTCCCTTGCCTTGTCCAAATTGACAGCGCCGTTGGCCCACGAGCGGTCTTATGACTGTCAAATGGCCTGTTATAAGCAAAAGGTTCTCCACCTCTGTGTTAAAGTATACCGTTTCAATTGATTTAAAATAAACACACCAAACAGTCATTCTAAGCTCAGTGTGATGAGACTTTTGACTAGTGGCCTAGCTATTTGTATATAGGATGAGACGTCGTTCTGAGTTAGGGGAATTCCTCTCCCCTTTAAAAAAAAATTCGTTTCGGAACGGTACTGAGATCCAAAATACTTAGTGCTATTATTTCATCGTTTTCAAGTTTCTTCATGCTCGAAATTTTCGTTAGTTTAAGAAAACAATCCAGAAAACCAACATTTTATGGCTTCTTGGCAAAGCTGAAACATATTGTGACACAATGAAAGAAACAATAAAATATTTAAAGGTGGGGCTCATTTTATACAAATGGATCAAGCCGCTTTGCCCATTTCACCTGCCTGTATTTATTTTTAAAGTAGTCAGCTCATGACTAACTGCCTGATATGGTTTTTGAAGAGCTTTTGAAAACTACATGGGCATCGCTGTAATACATAATAATAACCATACTCCCATAGGCGTAGGAGGCGGGGGACTGCAGCTCCCCCAACAAAATATTTTTCTGAAAATTCGGGCAATATTCTGAGAATTTCTCGGGTACCTACTGAAAGAAAAATAATGCAATAATGTAGCTTAACAGAAATCGATACTTTAAAAAACTTCCTTGGTAATTAAAATATAGTTCTGATTTGGATTGCGCAACCACCTATATATTCGGTATTAATTCACCAGTGTGTTTTTAATGGTTAAACTTATATATTATGATTATTAGTGGTGTATTTGAGGAGCCATTAGGCCATTCCCCCGTAACTGACGCCGATTTTTTAGTAACTAAAATAGAGCACAAAATTTTACTTCAAAGGTAGCATATGTGGCACCAGATTGCATGTAAGGACAAATTTTTCAAAAATTTTCAAAGGGTAGGGGGTAATGCCTATTTTGTTCTTTTAGTACCTAAAATACGTACGGTAAATTTTTTAAAAACAAATTTTACTTCAAAGGTAGCATATGTGGCACCAGATTGCATGTATGGACACCAATTTTTCAAAAAATTTTCAAAGGGGAGGGGGCACCCCCTCCCCTTAGACCCCTCCCCAGGCCGGCGATCACACAACATAGTGCCTGCCCCACCCTATGAGAGAAGTCTTGGCCACACCACTGATTATTATCATCATTATTGTAACGACCCCCCCCCCTCGAATTATAACCAATATGGAATAACGTGGCAAATTATTGTATGTAATTGGTAATGCATACCTATATGATATGTACATTAACATTCTGAACGCGCGGAAAGCGCGCGGAAATTTTTGTTTCTATTTTTCGGGCAGATCGTTACAGCCGCCCCCCAAACAACTTGGGCCCCTACGCCTATGCATACTCCTATTGAGGTTATTGTACTATACGGAGCTGACCATTAATATTGCTGGGGGGTCTTCCCAACCTCCCTGAATACGGACTTGAGTTTGCCCCCCCCCCAAACAAAATTTCTTAGAGCCGCCCATAACCTTTCCTAGTAATGGGAAATAAAAAGGTATCTTTTAGCTGAACCACCGATAACCTTGGAAGTGGAATTCCGGAGTCATAACGGAGAGTTGAGAAATGGGTTTCAGCCAATTAGTTGATTCATCTTTATCTTTTCAACTTCGGATAAATAAAAATCTTACCTGTTTGCGACGCATGTAAATTTGTAAATGTAGGTACGGTGTGCATTAATAAAATGTAATTTACGATGTGAATGTAAATTGTCATTAAACACAAATCTATGACACCTTTACATTTATGGCCAGCAGAAATTGACACTTCAGGGTTCCGTTTATATGCCAAATTATAAAAAAAAAGCCTACAGAGTTTTAATTATATGAAATATTTGCAGCTTTAATAAACAACTTGGGAAGATTATTACTTTAATGGCTGGTCCACATTTATCGGATTTCTCCCTACAAATTTATTGTTCCCGAGTCCCATGCAACCCCTCTTCTACGCATCCTTCAGTACCATGTTTGTGTTTAGAATGCATTTGCTGCATAACTATGGCATTTAACATAGGCGGGATTACGGGGGAGGAAAGGGGCAACTTGCCCCCTACTTTTTCCAGAGCTTAAAAAACAAAAAACCGAAAAAATAACTTTAGAGATCAGAGAAATTATGAGGGAATTTTTAACACAGTAGTAAGCTTTGCAATGTAAAATGAAGGAAAAAATTTATATCAGATACAATAAAGTGCCGGAAATATTTTTTCTCGGAGCCCTCCGCCCGCACCCCTTCGCGCGTCCGGCAATTAAATCTAACTTATACAGGGGCGGAGTTAACTCAAAGGTGGGGAAGCCAGGGGCAATTTTTTTTGAAAATTAAAATTTCTCTCAAAGCATGGACGTTGTCTCGACGCAACACTTTTGTGGCTCGAAATAAGGGTAACTGGTTGTCCTTACATACACAATTCACAAACCCGTGTATAAGGAATCGCAGTTCTCAGTAAGTTTCCCGGCGTTCATCGCGTGAGCTCAATATAAGTAGGTGTCGTGTACTGCTACCCGTAGGAAAACTTTAATTGTGGAATTACCTCCTTGTTACTTCCTGTAGGATATCTGGAGTAAATAAATATTTCCAAAACCCCTTGCAACCCTCCCATTCTTCACTTTTCCTACCAACTAACACCATCTTCATCAAATTATCCGATGATTATTATTTTAAATTTGCAACCATCATAAGAAATATTAGCTTTCATTCATTAGCATTTTAAAGTACACCAAGGGTACGTTGGACTTTCTGTAGAAATGGTCCTTAATGGTTGCAAAAGTCATGAAATTTAAGAAAAAATGTCGGGGTGGACCTTTGGTCCCCAGCCTAAGGAGCTCTCGGTTAAAGGCTTCGCTGGCCACACGTTACGAAGATACAGCCTCCAACTTGTAAATGGCCTCTCTAGCATTTACACAGCGAATTCTCATGTTCATATCTCTGTAAAAACCACGCATAACATTATTTCACTGATTTTGAAAGAAAGTTAGATACCTTTAACCCCCAAACTTTGATCGTCCTATGTTACTATCTTATTTTTCACTGTAATAAAAAAATTTGAGGGGTCCCTTGTCCCAGGCCATCGGCAAAACTAAAAAATTAAAAGAAAGAATAGGTGGTTTGGGAAAGTAGGAAAAATTTTTATGAAAATGGGTAATATTGTATTAAAAAATACAGAAAACAAGAGGTTATAGTAAAATGGCTCAAATAACGCTGTTTTCTTCGGTGGGCTTCGCGCACTCCCGTTTGCAATATTGTGTCGCGATTACTTCCTGCATATCATGCGTGTTCCATAGCTTCGTACAAACTCTTCCATTATCATTGTAACCACCCACATGCCAAAACCCTTTCATCATAAAAATGACCTGTTATTCTGAGTCAGGCTATTATTAAACTGGTCAGAATATGAATTTTGTGATCTGTTTATCGATACTTTCTGAGATATATAGACAAATGCTACATTCCAATGGTTTTAATTCTTAAAATACCCCAGGGCTTCCGGGGGCGTTGCCCATGGATTCCACCAGGGGCCTTAGGGTGTGCCCTGGACCCCTCGCCTTCAAGGGAACGCTTCACTCTCCTGAGGCGCCATCTGCGCCGTTTATATACCCGGAGTCCTGGCTTGCCCCCCTTTCAGACACCAAGCCCCGCCCCTAGCGTTTGGGATGTCAAATTATATGAATTCAGCCATTTCTCTCAGCCCCAGACCAGTTTCTCACAAATCTCCCCTACTACTCAGACCATGCCTGAATTATGGTCTACTATACAGGCTAAACTTGCTCCCAGATGCTTTACGATTCCTTCGAATCAATCGAATAAATCCTTTCACCGGTTTAAGTCAATTATCTGAAGGTGACTAGGTGACTAGCAACGTAAAAGACAAATAATCTTTCCATCGTACAGAAAGATGTAACAATGTGACAACTATGTCATCCTGCGAAAAACAGTGTAACGCCATAAACAAGTGGATGGGGGCGGGGACGACCGTCCCCACTCTGGCGGGTGAACACCCTTTTTTGCCAAGCACTCCGTTTTCCTTGTATGTTCGAAGGAAGGTAGACTAAGTGTAACTTTCATCTGTCTGATGAAACCTATGGTGAAAGAGTATAGGGGCTCATGTTTTTAGAGAAACCCCTTTGCCAACGTATGTTTAGGCAGTAAATTTTGTTGGTTGCCACTTCAACATTTTATCGCATGTTCCTGAAACGCACACCTAATCAAGTTCATCAGGGAATGCATGGGGAACACCCGTCACGCAGGCCGTATATATAGCCTGCGTTTAGGGGTCCATTCATCTGGCTTGCGAGGCAACTCACTATAGTAATTTAATGAAATAATGCGATTTTAAGTATTTTCTACATATCCATTTAACCAGAGATGACACAAGAGGGGACAGGGGCCGTGGTGCCTCCGTCGGAAAATTTTCCACTTTTTTTCGGAAGCCATATAGTGAAGATAGTGGGTACGATGAAGTGTGTTATCCCCGACGATGATCAGTCGTC